>CM065913.1:26456500-27107500 GCA_033439115.1 Firmiana major
ACATACATGTGGCATCGTTTTAGTCTTACCTCATGCTCCAAAAGTAAACGATTTTATATCATGACATTATCAGCATGTAGATAGTATAGTTATCTACCTGCTTACATTTTTGCCTTACTGAGCTGTTTATGCTCACCCTTTCATTTTCCACCTCACAGGGTATATTCAGTAGAAGAGAACGATAGTAGTCATATCCGCTGCTTCTTATCAAGACCAGGTATACACATTTGTATAATTTTTGTATCTGAACATATAGATGCACAGTACTGTACATGGATGTAATATTGGGGATGTATTTATTTAAAATAAATTGATATGTAAATGAAATAGGAAAATGGAATGGTAAATATGTGAGAGATGACTAACACCGAATCATAGCCCAACTGTTTAGTAGTGTAACTATTCACGACGAGTAAGGAAATGAAAAAGCAAAAAAGAAAAATTTACTCTGATTTTTAGGTAATTTAGGTCGTGATAGGAAGCAGTTACATGATTTGCTTGAGAAGGGGCTTGTGAGACCGAGTGTATCACCTTGGGGAGCTTCGATCTTGTTTGTGAGGAAGAAGGATGGCAGCCTTCGACTGTGTATAGATTACAGATTGTTGAATAAGGTTACCATTAAGAATAAGTATCCCCTTCCACGCATTGATGATTTGTTGGATCAGCTTCGGGGAGCACAAGTCTTTTCTAAGATTGATCTGAGGTCTGGGTATCATTAGCTGAGGATACGGAGGGAGGATGTGCCCAAGATAGCATTTAGGACCCGTTATGGTCATTATGAGTTTTTGGTTATGCCATTCGGGTTGACTAATGCCCCCGCAGCATTCATGACTTTGATGAACGATGTGTTCAAGCCATACCTGGATCGGTTTATGATTGTCTTTATCGATAATATTTTGGTATACTCCAGATCCAGGGAGGACCACAAGCAGCACTTGAGGATAGTGTTACATACCCTCAGAGAGAGACAGCTGTATGCCAAACTCGGTAAGTGTGACTTCTGGTAGGAGCAGATTTCTTTTCTGGGCCATGTAGTATAGAGGGATGGAGTGTCAGTGGACCCATCCAAGATAGAGGCAGTTGTTCAGTGGGAGCGACCTAAGACAGTCACAGAGATTCAGATTTTTCTGTGTTTGGCAAGATACTACAGGAGATTTGTAGAGGGTTTCTCCAGATTAGCTGCTCCGTTGCCACGTCTCACACGTAAGGCTGTTGAGTTTGTGTGGGATGATGCCTGTGAGAGGAGTTTTCAGGAGCTGAAGCGTCGATTGATTACTGCTCCAGTTCTCACCATACCTACTAGCTTAGGAGGTTTCTTGGTATATACAGATGCATCGCATCAGGGACTGGGCTGTGTATTGATACAGGATGAGAAGGTAGTTGCCTATGGATCTAGACAGCTGAAAGATCACGAGAGGAACTATCCGACCCATGATTTGGAGTTGGCGGCCATAGTGTTTGCACTGAAGATATGGCGCCATTACTTATATGGTGAGCAGTTTTAGATTTTTACAGACCATAAGAGTCTGAAGTATCATTCTCGCAGAAGGAGCTGAACATGAGACAGAGGAGATGGCTCGAGCTCCTGAAGGATTATGATTGCGAGATACTATACCACCCAGGTAAGGCTAATGTAGTTGTTGATGCTTTGAGCAGGAAGAGCCTAGGGTTGGTATCATTTATGATGGTTCGGGAACATGATTTGTTAGAGCAGGTCTCGAGCCTTAGTTTAGACATAGCACCCCCTGAGATAGACAGAGTTGAGATTATTGCGAGCCTGAGATTGGAGCTGGAGTTGATTGATTGTATCCGACAGGCACAACAGAGTGATCAGGGATGTATTCAGTTGATGAGGCTCACAAGTACAGACAGGTGCAGATATAGATTTTTTATTGAGCACTGATGGATTACTAAGGTTCTGCAGTAGGATATGTGTTCCCAAGGATCCTGAGATCAGGAGGATGATTTTATCATAGGCTCACTCAACGAGGTATACAGTACATCCGGGGAGTACAAAAATGTATCAGAATCTCCGGAGAGATTATTGGTGGTCTGGGATGAAGAGAGACATAGCAGAGTATGTTGCGAGATGTCTCGTCTGTCAGCAGGTAAAGGTAGAGCATCAAAAGCCTGCAGGATTATTGCAGCCTCTACCGATACGAACATGGAAGTGGAAGCATGTCACCATCGATTTTATGATGGGATTACCGAGGACCCGCAAAGGTCACGATGCCATATGGGTGATTATGGATAGACTGACGACGTCCACCTATTTCTTAGCTATGAGAGCTGCAGATGCTCTGAGTACGTTGGCGAACTTATATGTTCGAGAGATTGTCAGGCTACATGGCGTTCCAGTGAGCGTTGTTTCTGATAGGGATGCCCGCTTCACTTCCCATTTTTGGGAACATTTTCAGGAAGCGTTGGGGACCCATTTGAGATTTAGCACCGCTTTCCATCCTCAGATAGATGGTCAGTCAGAGAGGACTATACAAACTCTCGAGGATATGTTGAGAGCGTGTGTGCTGGATTTTGGAGGCTCCTGGGATGATCATTTGCCATTAGCTGAGTTCGCCTATAATAACAGTTATCACTCGAGTATCGGGATGGCACCGTATGAGGCACTGTTTGGTCGCAAATGTCGTTCCCCTATTGGATGGGAAGATATTAGTGACAGACTGTTATTTGCTCCTGACTTGGTACAGCAGGCTACTGAGGATGTCAAGTTGATATGAGATAGATTGCGGACAGCTCAGAGCCGACAGAAGAGTTATGCTGACAGGAGACGCAGACCACTAGAGTTTGCAGAGAGTGAGTCGGTGTTTTTGAGAGTTTCTCCTTCTAAGGGTATCATGAGGTTCTGTAAGAAAGGTAAACTGAGCCCTCGTTTTATTGGACCCTTTGAGATTATGGAGCGAGTGGGAGATAAGGCCTATAGATTGGCATTGCCACCAGAGTTGGCTGGTGTACACAGTGTCTTCCACGTTTCTATGCTTCCGAAGTACCATCCAGATCCGTCACACGTGATTCACTACGAGCCGTTAGAGCTCAGTGACAGTATGACATATGTTGAGAGACCGGTTCAGATTTTAGATAGGAAGGAGAAGGTATTGCGATCCAAGACGATCTCCCTGGTGAAGGTTCAGTGGCAGTATCACACTCCGGAGGAAGCTACCTGGGAGCTAGAGAGCATGATACAGGAGAAGTACCCGGAGTTATCTACCGATTGATTTGGTTCTAATTTGGAGGATCAAATTCTTTTAGTGGGGGAGATTGTGAGATCCGCAATTTTTGTATGATATTCCTTATGATTTTCATATTGTATGACATTATTATATGTTAATGGATTCATAAGATGGTTGATTCGGATTTGAAAAATGTGGATGAAACGAAATAAATTACGTAAAAATCGAGTATGGATAAATCGAGAAATCAAAGAAGCAACAAGTTTGTCTAAGGAATTAAATCGAGGTGACTGAAAATAAGGAAATTGAAAATAGTGAAAAGATTGTGGATTAATGAAATAAAGTCGATTCAATTTGGTCCCGAACACGTGCAAGGGTAAAATGGTCAAAAGACCAAAATTTGGTATAAATTCGATAAGTAATTTATGTTAAATTTAAGGAATTTGTGAAATCTGAATCAATACCGAGGAAAATATTTAAATTCGAGGCCGATTGATCTAGTTATTAATTTATTGAAATTTATGGGAATTAATTTGAAATTAATCGGGATTTTTAATTCGAAAAATTATCCCAAAAAGAATCGAAAAAATATACCGAGAAAGACGAAAATACACTGATAAATTCATTTATTGATTAAATAAATTTAATAATATTTTTTAAGATTTTTTAAGAGATATTTAGATTATTTAATATATTTAAATTGATTAAAATAATAATAAATCAATTAATAAATAATAAATATAAAAAAAAAACAAAAATTGGAAATCTGAAAATCAGGGAGAGAGAAGACCAGCGAAAATGGAACCCGAAACCGATAGCCAAAACCGAGGAGTCCAACGAGCCACCGACGACCGTTGAGCCCAGGCGAAGGTCAAAAAAGGTAGAGTGACGTCCGGCGGTGTCAACGGTACCAGCAACGCGCGCCGACGGCAGCTATTCCCGGCGAATCGACCGACGAAAGTTTCGGGGAGAAATCACCTCTGTCCCAGTAAATGAAGACGTCTTAGCTCCGATTTGACCCCGTAGAACGATCCCCTGGCTGAGACGGTTCTGTTGAACCCACTGGCTGCCGACGAGATGGCCGGAATCTCCGACGACGGCAAACGAGCAAAAACAGCATCGTAGCCAAGAAGGAAGAAAAGGACAAAAAAGAAAAAAAGAAAAGGAAAAAAAAGAAAAAAAAGGAAGAAAGTACCCGGGGACGACTTGAAAATTTGGGTAAGTGACCGAGGGTCAGGATTGACCTGTGGATAAATCCCGAGAATTCAATTTAATATTATTTTATTAAAAAATGACTCGGATTTAAATAATTATACAGTGTCACTACAGAGCTCGAATGAGAGCCGATTTATCTCCGATTTTTGTACCCCGCACCATATTGGGTAAGTACATTTTAATTACGATAATATGAGTCCTTTAATGCAGAGTTTCGGTTATTTTACTGGATTTTACAAATTAATTCTGCATAAAAGGAATTTTATTTGAAATTTCAAAGTAATTATCGTAAACAGTATCCGGGCTATCCACTAAGTTTGGAACGAAGCCCGATGATTATTGATAAATCAAATGAGCCCAGTAAACCCGAAGAAGGGGTTTAAAAGTGGAAAACGGGCTGAAAAAGGGGTTCGAGGCCCATTAAAGTGCAATCGAGCCCATTAGAGTAAAACGGGCCCAGAGCTTTAGATTCGATCAGTAAGAGTGAAATACTAATCTGTATATTTGAACTGAACCCATATGTGGTTATATGCAGCTCCGTAGACAAGCAAATTGGACTGAGAAACCTGGTACGGCCGAGTCGGGATAAGCTCGCGCGTGATTCCTGGTAAGGGAATTTTATGAACACTTAGAGGTAGCTGTACGTAATTTTGAGGGGAATTACATTACGTTAAATTCAATAGGCTACCCGAAAATAGAATAATAATTTTTGCGGAGAAATATGGAAATAGTGAAAAATGACTATTTTACCCCCAATTAGGAAAATTTCAAAAAGGGTAGTAAGGCTATGAAATTGAATGAATTTCATGATTTCAATGTTTTCATGATGATATTACTTTGATCCAAGCAATTTATGGATAGGTTGGCTATTATTTACATGTTTTAAGTGAAAAGGCACATGTTAGGTGCCAGTTGATATCTATTTAACATGTTTTGATAAAATTAAGCCACCTATCAGTGTTATATGAGTTGTAACCGTGCTTGAGCACTGCTCGCACTGGATTTTATATTTTAACTCATACACAGAGTGCTGGAGCCTTGCTCGCACTATTTTACAGATTTGTTTATATGACTACCGTACTAGACTTTTTCTCGTACGAGGTTTTCACTGAGTTTTAATACCTATCCGTACTGGAGCAATGCTCGTATGTGGATTTGAATTGAATTTATAATCAGTTTAAGTCGTACTGGAGCGCTGCTCGTACGCAGATTTTTATTGATTTCTATGAAACCGCGCTAGAGCTTCGCTCGCACGAGGTTTTCAGATATCACGAATATGCCTGGAGCCGTGCTAGAGCTTCGCTCGCACAGGAATTTATATGACATGCATATAGCCATGTTGGAGCCTCCTGTTGA
The DNA here is from genome assembly GCA_033439115.1 of Firmiana major. Taxonomy (NCBI): domain Eukaryota; kingdom Viridiplantae; phylum Streptophyta; class Magnoliopsida; order Malvales; family Malvaceae; genus Firmiana; species Firmiana major. The sequence continues at coordinate 26,462,257 of CM065913.1, forward strand.
CTGTGTGTCACAGTGAGATGATATGCTCACACGTGCAAACTGAGACATACTTGACATGGGTGGATGGCACCCCTGATTGAGCTTGGGTTCACTATGTATGTCACGCGGAGTACGCTGTACCATGGGGATTGTTGGAGTGGAGTGGCATTAGCCACGAGACAGCAAGTCTTGCCCTCGCAATCCTGATATTATGCTGTTCTGGCGGGTAGGATGACCCACCTCCCGTTTCAGGTGTGATACCCCGCACACTAGGATCTGTGTGCCAGGGATCACGAGGTTATGGCCATAGTCCTGGATATTACCGATATAGTCGTTTACATGTCTCACATGATATAACTATTGGTCTTGATAGACCAGGGTAGACCCGAGGGAGGGGTCAGGCCCCGATTTTCTTATGATTTCAATTGAGATTTGATTACTCCCATGGAGGGATTTTATGAAACTTTCATTGATTTGTAACCCTGTGAGAAGGGTGATTTTATAACGAAGATTTGAAAATAAGAAATTTTGTTGAAATGGAATTCGATTTGTGAGTGTATTATATTTTGACCCAGATGGGGTATTTTAAAATGTGTTGTTTCATTGAGCATGAGATGTTTTCACATGAGAATTATTTCATGTTTTAATATGTCGATTTCCTGTTTTAGAACAGATGATATTATATATATGGCATATCATTGTTTTTACCTCATGCTCACATATATCCTGATTTCTTATCAGCATGTAGATAGTATAGCTATCTACCCGTTTGTATTATTGCCTTACTGAGCATGTGGAGCTCACCCTTTCATTTTCCACCCACTTTCATTGTTTCCACCATAGAGATAGCGGGTGTAGAGAGTAGACGGCATAGCTAATATCTTTGTTTTCCATCGACTGTCAGGTATACACCATGTACAGAATTTTGTATTAGTATGCTTACAGCATAGTATTGTATATGAAAGAATATTTGGGGATGTAAATATAGAATCATCTGATGTATAAACATACCGACCACTCTATTATATGATTAATGATATCATTATATATATATTACGTGTGATATTTTAATGGTTAATAAGGGTACATCGATATTGATTCACAGCCCGACCAGTTAAGAGGAATATGTCATGAGGAGTTAAGAAAGAATTTTTAAAAGCGAAAAAATTTTACTGGTTTTGGTAGTATTGGGTCGTGACATAATCTAAGCCTAAGCGTATCATCGGATAACCCATTGTGTTTGAACGTGTTGCACAAGTCTAGAAATTGCCCAAGGTGAGCATGTGGGTCATCGTGTGGAAGCCCACTGAACTGTAAAGTGGTCTGGATCATCTGGAGGATGGAAGGCTTAATTTTGACGTTATTAGCAGGGAAAGCTGGTGGCCTAATGCCAGTATAATATCCTCCAATCGTCGGCACCGTATAATCTCCAACTGTTCTGATTTCCCTATTTTCTGCCGTCGTATTTTGTAACGGAGCTATAAATTTCCTAGAGTCCTTTCAAATTTTTCTAAGAGTGCGTTCAACTCCAAGATCTAGAGGAAAGTAATCAAAACTCCTCGCTCTACGCATGCAAACATAATAAAGTCCTTAGAAAAATTTTTTTAAGTTTTTTATTTATATTTTTCAATTAAGTAATCTAGATTAAACTTATAAATATTAAAAACCTAAATATTTACAAGCTAGAATAACATCTAAGCATAATTTCACCGATATTAATTAACGACTAATTAAAACTTCCCCGGCAACGGCGCCAAAAACTTGACACGCCATGAAGGTATTGTCTGCATGTGCACGGGTCGTGCAAGTAATAATGAAAATTGAGTCTCGAGTTATCGTCCTACAGAGAAGTTGACTAGCCTAATTAAGTACCAGTTAATCTTACCCTAAGTATATCCTAGCAAATTATGAAATTAAAGTGGTAATCTATTAAGGTTAATTAAAAATACTGAAAACAATAAACATTAAAATAAAGAAAATAAAACTGAACTAAGATTTGCTTACCGAACTCTAAGCAATTAAAGAAAATACCTACAAAATAAAATTAAAACAATTAAAATTAATTAACGCAATTAAAATAAAATGCAAATATGAAAATAAAGAAATAAAATTAAACTAAACTAAAATTTAAACAAACTTAAAATAAAAATGCATGTAAGTAAACTAATTAAAATGCAAATTAAACTAAACTAAAATTTAATCAAAATAAAGACTAAATTAAAAATGCATGAAACACATTTAATCTAAATTAATTCTAAATGCAAAACCTAAATTCCTATTGTAAAAAAAAAATTAACTATTAATGAAATTAAACTAAGCCTTAAACTAATAAACTAAGAAAATATAACTAATAAGCAAATTGATTCAATACTCTCATTCTAACTAAGTTAATAAACTAAAGTAAAAGCAATAACAATTAATAGAAATGCATGGTAACTTTAATTGAATCAAATCCATAATGCCAAACATGGCCTTAACAAATTGAAAACACCAAAGTGGTCCCGATGACACTGTTCACATGTCTTATTCAACAAATGCATTTCCAAGCAGTGCTTCGTCCTGCTCTCGGTTCTAGGCCTGCTGTCTTCATCAGCTGCTATCCTAGCGAGGTTTGCAGTCTCCAATAGGCCTGCAACCTATGCTTCAGCTGCTGTTCCTCGGTCTGTCCTGCCCAGTGCAATGCACGTCACCACTGCTTTCTTTAGGTGTTCACGGTCCTGTCTTCTGCTCCAAATGCTGTCGGTTTGTCTAGGTATGTCCTCTCTCTCGGTTCTGTTCTGCTCTAGGCAATGCTCACGACTTTGTCCTCTGCTCCAGCCTGCTGCATGTTTTCGGTATTCAACAGATGTAGTCGCAACACCCTTTCTCGGCTACAGAACCGAGCCAATGCCAACACTACATGCTATTCATTCAGCTGCAAAACCGAGTAGCACCAGCAGCAGCCTTCCTTCATCTTCTGCACAGCAACCAACTGATAACAATGACAACAGACAATTAGTGAAGACTGGAATTAAACAAAATGAACTAATCTAAGCAAATGAACAGTTAATGAAATGTGGAACAGGGGAGAAGAAAAGAGGAAAGTTGTGGTTCTCGGTTTTGGCTATGATGCCATGGTTCTGTCCCGACTAGTTGCTGCCTCCATCTGCATTCCATCTTTCCAACAACTCCACTCAACAGCACAAACACTCTATGGCCAGGGAAGAAAATCACTCGAAATAATAGAAACTAGAATTTAAAAACAAGTTATAAACAATGAAAATGGAGAAGAAAACAGATAAGCATAAAACGGAAATGTAGGAAACATAACGACAACAACAGCACTTCCATTCACTATTCCGAATCCAAAGAGCTACCACAACAAAGATATAAAATGAAACAATCTAGAAAATATAAAACAAGAATTGCAGGAAATGAAAATGCTACAAGAAAACAATAAATGATTTCTTCTTTGAATAAAAGTTGGTAACAAAACCAAATCCCATGCTTGAATTTATCTACTGAAACAGAAAAATAAATTGTTGAACAGGGAAGAAGACTTGGCCACTGTCACCAGCCAAGCTTCTTACTTCCTCATGTCCAACAATCGGTGAATCCAAAGAGACAAAATAAAAATTAGACAAGTTCATATGCAAACCGAGAACATGAATGAAATTTGCTTTTCTTTTTTTTTATTGAAATAAAATTATCCAAGACAATTGAAAAACATAAAGAAAAATGGAATGAACAGTAAATCAACTTTTAAAGAAAAGACTATTCGGGAATTTTAAAGAAAGCTTGTAAAATTAACCTAAAAACTATTCTACCTTAATTTTACATCTACTCCTAAATTACTTCTATCCTAACCTAGGCTACCCCCTTTTCAATTACCATCTTTTTCTATTTATACACACATTTAGGGGTACAATTGAATTTTTTCATCCCAGATGAGTTGGCATTGTTTGGCCACTTGTCTTCACACCATTGGCTCCTTGAAAAATAATATTTCCCTGTTATCTGTCTTTTTGTCCAATTGGATGTGCTAGGCTCGTGTTGTCCGTGTGGTTCAATCTCGATTTTAGCCCAATTTCGATCCATTTTCTATCGAAATATTCAAAATTCATCAGGATTTAATTTATCTACAAACATGAGTATTTTAATTAAATAAAGGGGGTAATTAACAAAATAAAGTGGGGATTTAAATAATTAATTAGGAAATTAAGCACAAATAATTCTAAAAATATAGAATTATCACACCCCCAAACTTGAGCTTTTGCTTGTCCTCAAGCAAAACAAAATGATTGTAGGAATGACAAGTACAAAACACAATAATTTCTCCAATATTATCCTCAAAAATAAAGTACAGACTATGATCTTAAAGATTCACAATTACAAGTCAAACACTCAGAATCATTCAATCATAAGTCCTAACCCAAATTGGACTCCTCGTGAGTGTGTGAAAAATGTCAAAGTCACTTCACAGTACATTATCCGGATTAGATTATGCAAACACAGTGAATGCAAAGTCAATGACATGAGATCATTCCTATAAGTTTGCTTTTCACTTCTCTCTCCACTAATGTAGTCACACTCAATCAAAGATCAATAAGACTTCATTAAGCTTGTAATGTAAGGCTGGGGCTAAGATCTGATAAAGTCGATTTAGGTTTAATTACCCCTTAACAGGCATTACTTCTAGGATCTTAATGTAAGAGCTCAAATTTATTTCTTTTGCTAAACATTTTTTCTTCTTTTTCTTTTTCTTTGTCTTTCATTTTCTTTTTCTTTTTTTTGAATTTTCACTATCACCAGATACCCAAATGTACAAAGCTCACAATATATCTCAATGACTTTCATGCTTTCGGGGTAAGGGATAGGAAAAGAGTATTTAAGCTAAGGAAATTTTGCATGTGTATTTACAGAAAAAAGCTTATTTGGCCCGGATGGGTGACTAGGTAAAATCTTTACAGGGTCGGCTAGAAAGGCTCAAAAGATCCAAAGATGGCCTAAATCATCTCCCAAATTAAATGTGATTTAATATTTTACCTCGAGATCAGATCAAACAAATTCTAGAATATGATGCACAAAATCAACTGAACAAATGCAATCCTATGTCCACATAAGCTTTCTCTAAATAAATATACAGATTCATGACATGACATGTGCATAAAATGAGAAAATCACAATCAGAATCAAGACCCATTCAAGAACTCAACTTCATGCTTTTCTTATAATCATGCTTCTCATTCAATCAAAGTCAGACTAAATCATGGGGTCATATCATCGGAATATGGGAAAACTACATGCTAAGCACTAAATCATCCCAAAATCAAACAATTTAAGCTCAGATTTTTGAAATATTTTGAAAAATTTTGAATTTTGCCCAAATTTTTGAAAAATGCTCAAGTAATATCCCCTCCCCCAAACTTAAAGTGTACAGTATCCTCAGTGTGCAGATAATATAAGAATTTAAGCTCAAGAACAGAGTACTTCCCTTTCTAATGATGATGAACAACTGAAGCTTTGATTGAAAGCGTAAAACTAGAAAATAAACCTGTAAAATAAACAAAGAAAGAAACAACAGAAAATAAAAAGAAAAAGAACTATATACAAAAAGTGAAAAGAAAAATATAGCCACTTCAAATGCAACTGAAGAAAACAACACTCAGCAACAGGGCGAAGAGTAGGAGGGTCATCTAGAGTGGTGACAGAATGTTGACAATTAAATCCTCCTGAGCCCTATCTACTTCCCTCATTCTTTTAGATTTCATGTGCTTAAGCCTTATATCCTCATTAATCTCCATCTTAAAACACTCTTGAGAGTCATCAGGGAGCTTCAAAGGTTTGAAAACATTAAACTTCACTTCCTGATCTTGCACTCTCATAGTCAACTCCCCCTTTTGCACATCAATTATCGTCCTACCAGTAGCTAGGAAGGTCTGCCTAAAATAATGGAGACTTCCTTGTCTTCCTCCATATTTAGTACAAGAAAATCTGCAGGAAAAATAAACTTATCCACCTTTACTAAGACATCTTCAATGACCCCCTTTAGATATTTAATGGATCGATCTGCTAGCTGAAGGGTCACTTTAGTGGGCTTGACATCCCTTATTCCTAAATTCTGATAGATAGACAAAGGCATTAGATTGATACTAGCTCCTAAATCACACAGGGCTCTACCAAAGAATAGATTTCCAATAGTGCAGGGTATGGTAAAACTCCCGGGATCCTTGAGCTTTGGGGGTAATTTTCGCTGAATAATTGCACTACATTCCCCAGTTAAGGCCATCGTCTTATAATCTTCCAATCTTCTCTTCCTCGTAAGGATATCCTTTAAAAACTTCACATAACTTGGCATTTGCTCTAAGGCATCTGCAAAAGGAATGTTGATGTGAAGCTTCTTAAAAACCTCAAGAAATTTAGCAAATTGTTGTTCCAGTTTTTTATTTTAGAACCTCTGAGGAAAAGGTACTGGTGGTTTAACTAGAGGCAATGTAGTGGGAACCTATGTAGAATCAGAGGACGAGGAAGGCAATGAAGAAGAAGAAGGTATAGATGAAGAAGAGCCTAGCTTTATTTCCTTTGTAGCCCGATCCTGATGTTCCTGCTCCTTCTGAGCTGCTTCATTAGAACCTATGGGTTTATCAACTATGGGTTGTTCAGGTCCAGACTTAACTTGTGGCTCATCTAGCTTTCTGCCACTCCTAAGGGTGATGGATCTAACATGTTCTTTACCCTCCCCTTGCTTAACAGGATTAACTTCAGTGTTACTAGGAATGGTCCCTTGAGGACGTTGGCTAAGAGCACTAGCTATTTGTCTAACCTGCACTTCTAAGTTCTTAATTGAGGCAGCTTGATTTTGCTGGATAGTCGTGAACATTTCCTCAAGCGAGGGCTTCTTCTCAGTTGCTGGTGCGTGGTAATGTTGGGGCTACAAAGGTTGTGGTGGTGGTTGATGGAAGTGAGGTGGATGATGCTAAAATTGAGGTGAGGATGGATGATGTGGTGTATGGTATGGAAATTGTGGCTGTGGTGGTACTTGAACTGGTGGAGCTTGAAAACTAGGGGGTCCTACAGATATGGAGTTAGAAGTTTACCCTTGGTTTTGGCTTCAGGAGAAGTTAGGATGGTTCCTCCACCCTGGATTATAGGTGTTTGAAAAAGGGTTGTTCTGCTGCTTTAGGGGGGCAACATACTGGATCGATTCTAGGTTAAGCGGACACCTATCCACAGAGTGTGTACCACAACACAGCTCGCATGAAAGAAAAGGACTTTGGACAGAATACACAGGGTTAGGACTAGTGGGAGGATTATGTTGGGTACTGAGCGACTCTACCTTCTTTGTAAGATTAACGATTTGAGAGGTCAAGGTAGACAGTGTGTCGAGCTCATAAATACCCGTCGGCTTCTTTGGCATTTACCTTTCTGAGGACCATAGATAGTTGTTAGCCACCATCTTTTATAACAACTCGTAAGCTTCCTCTTCTGTTTTACACATTAGCGCTCCACCCGCAGCAGTGTCAATAATGATCCTATTTGGGCTTGTAAGTTCGTTGTAGAAGGTTTGGACTTGCAACCACAGAGGTAGGCCATGGTGAAGACACTTCTTAAGAAGCTCCTTATATCGTTCCCATGCTTCGTAAAGAGTTTCAGAGTCATATAGAGCAAAGGAAGATATGTCCCTACGGAGTCTGACCATTTTAGAGGAAGGGAAAAACTTAGCTAGAAATTGATGGGCTAACTCATCCCATGTAGAAATGGATCCTGAAAGCAAGGAGGTTAACCAGTGTCGTGCCCTATCCCTAAGCGATGAGGGGAATAATCTAAGTCTAAGCGCATCATCAGATAACCCATTGTGTTTGAACGTGTTGCACAAGTCCAGGAATTGCCCAATGTGAGCATGTGGGTTATCGTATGGAAGCCCACTGAACTGTAAAGAGGTCTGGATCATCTGGAGAATGGAAGGCTTAATTTCGAAGTTATTAGCAGGGACAGCTGGTGACCAAATGCCAATATAATATCCTCCAATCGTCGGCACCGCATAATCTCCAGCTGTCCTGATTTCCCTATTTTCTGCCATCATGTTTTGCAACAGAGCTATAAATTTCCTAGAGTCCTTTCAAATTTTTCTAAGAGTGCGTTCAACTCCAGGATCTAGAGGAAAGCAATCAAAACTCCTGGCTCTACGCATGCAAACATCATAAAGTCCTTAGAAAAAAAATTTTAAGTTTTTTTTCTAATATTTTTCACTTAACTAATCTAGATTAAACTTCTAAATATAAACAACCTAAATATTTGAAAGCTAGAATTACACCTAAGCATTATTTCATCGATATTAATTAACGACTAATTAAAACTTCTCCGGCAACGGCGCCAAAAACTTGACACGCCCTGAAGGTATTGTCCGCATGTGCACGGGTCGTACAAGTAATAATGGGAATTAAGTCTCGAGTTATCGTCCCACAGAGAAGTTGACTAGCCTAATTAAGTACCGATTAATCTTACCCTAACTATATCCTAGCAAATTATGAAATTAAAGTGGTGATCTACTAAGGCTAATTAAAAATACTGAAAACAATAAACATTAAAATAAAGAAAATAAAATTGAACTAAGATTTGCTTACCGAACTCTGAGCAATTAAAGAAAATACCTACAAAAGAAAATTAAAATAATTAAAATTAATTAACTCAATTAAAAGAAAATGCAAATATGAAAATAAAGAAATAAAATTAAACTAAACTAAAATTTAAACAAACTTAAAATAAAAATGCATGTAAGTAAACTAATTAAAATGCAACTTAAACTAAACTAAAATTTAATGAAAATAAAGACTAAATCAAAAATGCATGAAACACATTTAATCTAAATTAATTCTAAATGCAAAACCTTAATTCCTATTTTAAAAAGAAAATTAACTATTAATGAAATTAAACTAAGCCTTAAACTAATAAACTAAGAAAATATAACTAATAAGCGAATTGATTCAATACTCTCATTCTAACTAAGTTAATAGACTAACGTAAAAGCAATAACAATTAATAGAAATGCATGGTAACTTTAATTGAAACAAATCCATAATGCCAAACATGGCCTTAACAAATTGCAAACACCAAAGTGGTCCCGATATGTGACACTGTTCACATGTCTTCTTCAGCAAATGCATTTCCAAGCAGCGCTTCGTCCAGCTCTCGGTTCCAGGCCTGTTGTCTTCATCAGCCACTGTCCTAGTGATGTTTGCTGTCTCCAATTGGCCTGCAACCTATGCATCAGCTGCTGTTCCTCGGTCTGTCCTGCCCAGTACAATACACGTCCCCACTGCTTTCTTCAAGTGCTCACGGTCCTGTCTTCTGCTCCAAATACTGTCGGTTTGTCTAGGTATGTCCTCTCTCTCGGTTCTGTTTTACTCCAGGCAGTGCTCACGACTTTGTCCTCTGCTCCAGCCTGCTGCACGTTTTCAGTCTACTCCAGTTCGGTATTCAACAGATGCAGTCGCAACACCCTTTCTCGGCTACAAAACCGAGCCAATGCCAACACTACATGCTATTCATTAAGTTGCAGGATCGAGCAGCACCAGCAGCAGCCTTCCTTCATCTTCTGCGCAGCAACCAACCCATAACAATGATAGCAGACAATTAGTGAAGACTGGAATTAAACAAAATGAACTACTCTAAGAAAATGAACAGTTAATGAAATGTGGAACAGGGGAGAACAGAGGAGGAAAGTTGTGATTCTCGATTTTGGCTATGATGCCATGGTTCTGTCCTGACTAGTTGCTGCCTCCATCTGCATTCCAGCTTTCCAACAACTCCACTCAACAGCACAAACACTCTCTGGCCAGTGAAGAAAATCACTCGAAATAACAGAAACTAGAATTTAAAAACAAGTTATAAACAATGAAAATGGAGAAGAAAACAGATAAGCATAAAACGGAAATGTAGGAAACATAACGGCAACAACAACACTTCCATTCACTATTTCGAATCCAAAGAGCTACCACAGTAAAGATATGAAATAAAACAATCTAGAAAATATAAAACAAGAATTGCAGGAAATGAAAATGCTACGAGAAAACAATAAATGAAAATTTCTTCTTTGAATAAAAGTTGGTAACAAAACCAAATCCCATGCTTGAATTTATCTACTGAAACAGAAAAATAAATTGTTGAACACGGAAGAAGACTTGGCCACTGTCACCAGCCAAGCTTCTTACTTCCTCATGTCCAACAATCAGTGAATCCAAAGAGACAAAATAAAAATTAGACAAGTTCATATGCAAACCGAGAACATGAATGAAATTGCTTTTCTTTTTTTTTTTTATTGAAATAAAATTATCCAAGACAATTGAAAAACATAAAGAAAAATGGAATGAACAGTAAATCAACTTCTAAAGAAAAAACTATTCGGGAATTTTAAGGAAAACTTGTAAAATTAACCTAAAAGCTATTCTACCCTAATTTTACATCTACTCCTAAATTACTTCCATCCTAACCTAGGCTACCCCCTTTTCAATTGCCATCTTTTTCTATTTTTACACACATTTAGGGGTACAATTGTAATTTTTTCATCCTAGATGAGTTGGCATTGTTTGGCCACTTGTCTTCACACCATTGGCTCCTTGAAAAATAATATTTCTATGTCATCTGTCTTTTTGTCCAATTAGATGTGACAAGCTCGTGTTGTCCGCATGGTCCAATCTCGATTTTAGCCCAATTTCGATCCATTTTCTATCGAAATATTTAAAATTCTCCGGATTTAATTTATTTGCAAACATGAGAATTTTAATTAAATAAAGGGGGTAATTAACAAAATAAATTGGGGATTTAAATAATTAATTAGGAAATTAAGCACAAATAATTCTAAAAATATAGAATTATCATTGATGCATATAGAGTATTGGGAGCTTTGCTCATACTCAGTTTTACATGATAGAGTGCTGGGAGCATTGCTTGTACTCGACTTTTCATGATTTACACATGACATAGTACTTGAGCGATAGCTCGTATTTGATTTGAAAAGAGAATTATGCATTATCCTAGTGCTAAAGGTTACTCGCACTAGTGTTTGATATTTTGAGATGCATACACAGTGTTTAAAAGGCGGAGTGTTGATTGTGAGTCACACTCAAGACGCGCACTGTAGTTTACGTGATATATAAGACATGTTAGAAAAATCATGATGATTTTCTCTGTGTAGACTAAGTGTCACACTGTTGAGATGTTCGCATGTGGATTTAGAGACGTGGCAATTAATTTCCATAGTATGAGGGCTAAGACATATGGCAAGCAACCCGGCTATGATGTATTTCCATAGTGTGAGGGCTAAGACCAATGGCAGGCACCCTCGACCATGAGGAGAGGGTTCATGGGTGTACATTATACTGTGCAAGTGGCATGGAGTACACTGTACCGTGTGATGGAGTTGTTGAATTGAGGAGTTTATAGCTGGCAGTTGTGATGGACTGACCCCCCTTCCGTTACAACAGTGATAACTCACACATCGAGATCTGTGTTGCCTGGGATTTCACCATTATAGGATATGACCATAGTCCAAGAGAGTATTGTATTTAGCCACTAAGTCTCGCATGATATATCACTTGTTTTCATGATACAGTTAGACCTGAGGGATGGGTCGAAAACTGGTTATTGTGTTGTGCTGTGAATTGCCATACTTACTGTGATTTATATGTAAATGGCATGATTTCTATAAAGGCATTCCGAAATTATAAAGATTCATTATTTTGCTTGAATGCCTACATTTGATAACTCAGCATGATTTTAAGTATATGAGATTTGTTCTGTACTACTATATATCAGTTTTGATACATGCTTTTGAGATGAGTGAAGGAAAGGCAAAGTATTATTTTTAGTAAATAGTGTGGACGTCTACTTGCTTGCCTGATTTTCTTATTGAGCTGTGATCTCATCCCCCTTTATTTTCCCCTCTCTACAGATCATACGCAGTAGATTAAGTTCAGCGGAGGTATAACATTCCTTTTGTCCGCTGCCATTTCCCATAGAGCTAAAGGTATACACATCGCGTGCTATTTTGTATCTGAACAATGTATAAGCACAATGATGTATACGTTTGTAATACTGGGGATGTAATTATGTTAATGTAAATATATCATTTATGAGAAATATGTACGTACAGTCAATAGATTATTATGATGACATGTATGTATGATGTGATAAGAATGAGGGTTAAAGAGACAACTAATATCGAATCACAGCCCAACTGTTGGTGAAGAGAAAGGTAGGTAAAACACAAAAAAAAAATTATAGTGGTTTTAGGTAAGTCACAGGTAGAGGTTGTGACAGAATGGTATCAGAGCCTAGTTGGTCTAATGTGATGTCAGTATTAGTAATTAGGAAAGTTTACATCCCCATATTAATGTGCTTGTTCAGTTACAATTGTGTATACAATATGGGAATCAGACTAATTTATAATTGTGAATGCAGGAATTTAGTCTATATGACTAATACCAACCGTGGTAAAGGGGCGAGAGGTAGGGCTCAAGGCCGTAGAGGTAGGCCTGAAACCCGAGTAGAGACTACTGGTCAAACTGAGGTACCAAAGAATACTGAGGCATGCTTCACTAGAATTGAGCTTAGCCTAGAGATGATACTGGAGTTTCTAGCATAGACGATGCCAGGTAGACAGGGACAGTATGCATAGATTAGGGCAAGAGAGGCAGTTGCACCTAACACACCTGTACAACCTGTACTTGGGATGCCACAGGCTGCAGATACTCCTACACCCCCACCAGTTCAGGATAGTAGTGGATTGGGATACGAGTGTGATTTGGATAGATTGTGACAATTTCAGAAGCTTGGACCTCCATTTTTTTTAGGGGTCAAGGACCCAGTTACTGTTGAGGAGTGGATTGGAGAGATGGAGAAGTTGTACGGATTCTTTGAGTGTATGACTTCATAGATGGTCGCATTTGCTCTGTTCATACTGAAGGGAATGGCAGAGCATTGGTGGAAGTCCACCAGGCCCATATTGAGAGCCCAACACACTAAGATTAGTTGGGAGATATTTTTGGAAGCCTTCAAGAGGTAGTTTGTTCTAGATACGGCACAACAGAGGTTGCAGGCTGAATTTTTGGGGTTGAGCCAGAGGAGTCTTTCAATGGATGAGTACAAGACTACGATTTTTAGCCCTGGGAGGGTATGACCCCGATACCATATACAGCGAGCCTAGGAAGGTCCGTAGATTTATAGACGGACTGAGACAGGTGCTACAGCCTAGATTGGTACCATTAGATATTGGTACATATGATGAGGCAGTACGCAGGGCGCAATTATGTGAACAGGACTATGAGATGAATGCCTCTGAGTTTGAGAAGATCAATCAGAGTAGACAGAAAGATAGGAAGAGGCCGGTACGAGATAGAGGTTTTAGTTATCATGGAAGGAGAAGGCTCTTCAGTAAGAGACCACAGATAGAGGAGGTTTGAGATAGATCAGTTAGACCTCCTACATACTTGGCTATAGCTCCGACGAAAGGCATTATGATTGGAGGACCGAGGCCTACTACTGATCAGTGCAGTAGATGTGGTAGATATCATGGTGGTAGACTTTGTCCGATAAGTCCTATTATGTGTTTTCGATGTGGGAAACCAGGGCATATTGCTAGAGTTTGCCCAGAGATGGTTGAGACTACCCTACAGAAAGGCAGGGAGTTAGAGAGAGCTCCAGTTGATATGTCTACGTCATGGAGGAGAGCGACAATAGAGGAGAAGGGGAAGCAGGTTATGGGACGAGGGTGAGTACATGCCTTGGACCAAAGGACATTTGATGCTTCATCGGATGTGATTAGAGGTAACATCCTGATTTATGATTTAGAAGCATATGTGTTAATTGATCCTGGTGCCACGCATTCATTTGTATCACCTTCATTTGCCTGTAAATTAGCAAAGTATGTAAAGCGTACACCTTTGAGTAGAATGATGTTGATTAGTACACCTATAGATAATAGTCAGCTAGTGGAGTATGTGTTGAATGATTGTAAGCTAAGAGTAGGGGAAAAGGATATGACATGCAATCTAATATTGTTAAGTATGAGTGACTTTGATGTAATCCTAGGAATGGATTGGCTATCTGGAAACCATGCTGTTTTAGATTGCTATGCTTAGACAGTTATGTTTCCTAACCCTACAAGTTATGTTGTAAAGTTTGATAAAAAGAGTAAAGTTTGATAAAAAGAAATAAAAGTAACATTTATGATTGCAATTTATAATGTATTATGCTGACTGAAAAATGAATATGTTGAAGGTTTCATTGCGTACATGGTAGATACGGATAAGGTACATCCAGAATTGGTGAATATTCTTATGGTTAGTGAGTTCTCAGATGTCTTTCTCGATGAATTGTCAGGGTTACCACCAGACAGAGAGATGGAGTTCTGTATAGATTTGGTGCCTGGTACCGAACCTATATCGAAACCACCATATCGCATGGCATTAGTTGAGCTAAAAGAGCTCAAGAGACAGTTGCAGGAGTTATTGGACAGAGGTTTCATTAGACCGAGTGTTTCGCATTGGGGAGCATCAGTTTTGTTTGTGAGGAAGAAGGATGGGAGCCTCCGATTATGTATAGATTACCGATTGTTGAATAAGGCCACCATCAAGAATAGATATCCCCTTCCACAGATTGATGATTTATTGGATCAGCTTCAGGGAGTGTAAGTCTTTTCTAAGATTGATATGAGGTCTGGGTATCATCAGCTGAGAGTTCGGAGTCGAGATGTGCCCAAGATAGCATTTAGGACCCGATATGGCCATTATGAGTTTTTGGTTATGCCATTCGGATTGACAAATGCTCCTCCAACTTTTATGGCTTTGATGAACGATGTGTTCAAGCTATATTTGGATCAGTTTATTATCGTCTTCATCGATGACATATTGGTATACTCGAGATCCGAGGAGGAGCATGAGGAGCACGAGCGCAGAAGTTGTATGCTAAACTCAGTAAGTGTGATATTTAGTTGTCACAGATCTCATTTTTGGGACAGGTTGTGTCGAGGGATAATGTATCAGTAGATCCATCCAAGATTGAGGCTATAGTTCAGTGGAAATAGCCAAGGACAGTCACTGAGATCAGGAGTTTCTTAGGTTTAGCAGGATATTATCGAAGATTCGTTGAGGCATTTTTGAAATTAGCTGCTCCATTGACACGTCTCACTCGGTAGAGTGTAGCTTTTGAATGTAATGAGGATTGTGCGAAGAGTTTTCAGGAGTTGAAGAGTCGATTGACCACCGCTCCAATTCTCACTATCCTTACCAGCTCAAGAGGATTTTCAGTGTATACGGATGCTTCGAATCAAGGACTGGGCTATGTATTGATGCAGGATGGGAGGGTAGTTGCTTATGGATCCAGACAGCTGAAGGATCATGAGAAGAACTATCCGACCCACGATCTGAGTTAGCGGCAGTAGTGTTTGCGTTGAAGATATGATGCCACTACTTGTATGGAGAGAAGTTTCAGATTTTTACCGACCACAAGAGCCTCAAGTATCTGTTCTCACAGAAAGAGCTGAACATGAGACAGAGAAGATGGCTAGAGCTTCTGAAAGATTACGATTGTGAGATACTTTATCATCTGGGGTAAGGCTAACGTGGTAGCTAATGCCTTGAGTAGAAAGAGCCTTGGGATGGTATCGTATATGATGGTCAAGGAACATGAGTTGCTAGAGTAGTTTGCTAGCCTCAGTTTGGGAGTCGTGCCTTCTAACATTGATATTGACTATGTGATTGCTAGTCTACGCTTGGAGCCGGATCTGTTGGACAAGATCAAAGTGGCTCAGTAGACTGATCTGTATTGTATTGATTTGAGTAGTCAGATATAGAAGGGCACAGTGATTGACTTTGAGATAAGTTCAGATAGACTTCTGAGGTGTAAAGGCAGATTATGTGTTCCCAAGGACCTAGAGCTCAGGAGATTGATATTGTCAGAAGCTCATTCATCGAGATATACGCTACATCCGGGGAGTAATAAGATGTACTAAAATCTCTGAAAGGTGTACTGGTGGTCAGGTCTGAAGAAGGATCTAGCGGATTTTGTGGCAAAATGTCTTGTATGTCAGCAAGTGAAGGTAGAGCATCAAAAACTTGCAGGGCTATTGCAGCCTCTACCTATACCGACATGGAAATGAGAGTATATCACCATGGATTTCGTGATGGATTTACCGAGGACCAGGAGGAATCACGATGCCATTTGAGTGATCGTTGATAGACTGATGAAGTCAGCCCACTTTCTAGTTGTGAGAGCTACTGATACCCTGAGTGCATTGGCAGAACTATATGTACATGGGGTAGTGAGGTTACATGGTATTCCAGTGAGCATTGTCTCAGATAGGGATTCTCAGTTCACTTCCCACTTTTGGGAACATTTTCAGGAAGCCATGGGAACCCAATTGAGTTTGAGCACCGCTTTCCATCCTCAGACAGATGGTTAGTTAGAGAAGACTATCCAGACCCTGGAGGATATATTGAGAGCGTGTGTGCTAGATTTTGGAAGCTTCTGGGATGATCATTTATCACTAGCTGAGTTCGCCTACAACAACAGTTATCATTCGAGTATCGAGATGGAACCGTATGAGGTTTTGTATGGCCGTAGATGTCGTTCCCCTATTGGTTGGGAAGAGGTGGGTGACAGAAAGATGTTTGCTCCTGATTTGGTTACACAGGCCTTTGAAGATGTCTGGTTGATTGTTGAGAGATTGAGGACAGCTCAGAGTAGACAAAAGAGCTATGCTGACAAGAGACGTAGGCCACTTGTGTTTATAGTTAGTGATTCAGTATTTCTGAAGGTTTCTCCTTCTAAGGGTATAGCGAGATTTGGAAAGAGAGGTAAGTTGAGTCCTCACTATATTAGACCCTTTGAGATACTGGATAGAGTGAGAGATAAGGCATACAGATTGGCTTTGCCACCGGATTTATCGGAAGTGCATAATGTCTTACACATTTCAATGCTGAGGAAGTATCAGCCAGATCCAAATCATGTGATTCTGTATGAGCCATTGGAGCTTAAAGATGATCTGAGATATGTAGAGAGCCCAATTCAGATACTGGATAGAAGAGAGAAAGTTGTGAGGAATAAGACTATCGGGTTAGTGAAAATTCTTTTGAAACATCACACTTCAGAGGAAGCTACTTGGGCGCTAGAGAGTCTCATGAGAGAGAGATATCCCCAATTGTTTCGAGACTAACTTGGTTCTAATTTGGAGGACCCAATTTCATAAGGTGGGGAGGATTGTAAGACCCAAAAATTTGTAAATGTAACCTTTATGACTTGTGATGTAGGAGTAAGTCACATTTATTGTAAATTATGAGGAATGAATATTTGAAGTTTGTAAATGTCTATGGAATGAATACATGCAAGTTTTTAAGTGTATAGCAAGTGTAAGAGGGATATTTCCATGAGTGGAATGTGACTATATTGAGTTTTAAGTGGTGAGGTAAATTGGAATGAAGTTGCATGAGCTTTGTGCTTTCATTTGAGTTTGTGTGGTATACCTTTGGATATACAATGAATGCACACAAGTTTTAATGTGTATAAAGTATGAATGGATGTCATTTTCAAGCCTTGAAGGTGGTTGGATGAGAAAATGACTATGGTAGCAAAATCTAGGATGTTTGAGAAGAGTTGCTGTAGAAAACTGCAGCAAAATCTTAAAACTATGAATGAGAGATCGAGCTCATGGGATGAGAGATCGATCTAGAAGAGCCAAAATTGCTCTTATTTGAGCAATGGAATAGGTCAGATCGATCTACTAAATATTTTGTGTTGAAGGAATCGATCCCAGAAGGGCCAGATCGATCTCCTTAAGCTACTGACTTGCAACAGATCGATCTCATGTAAGAGCAGATTGATCTCCTTAAGGTTTTATGTTGTGCAGATCGATCTCATGCTAGGAGCAGATCGATCTCATGTGGTCTGGAAGGTCGATTTTAAGAGGAAAAATGCAGAGCAGATCGATCTCCTTTGGTATCAGATCGATCTCATAGAAATAATTTTATAAATATTGGGTTCTGCACTTCATTTTCTCGAGATTCACTATTTCATTCAAAAGCAAAAGTGTAACCTAGCCACGAAACACTAGAAAACTTCAGTTTGTGATCAATTTTGAGTGAGATATAAGTGAGCAAAGTTGTTCTTAGCAAAGAGGAGAACAACATATTTGGAAACAAGAGATTGAGATCAAAGGTTTCAAGAGCAAGGAGGATTTCACCATTTTGGGTGAAAAAGGAAGGAAATTTCAGCTAGGTAAGATTTAATGCACCAAGTTGATTTATGTTAAACTAGGTATATTGATGAGTAAATTGATATATGTTTGAAATGTTGGAAATTAAAGGATAATGAAAAATCACCATGACCTAGATAATGGTGAGAAAATGAAGAAATGATGAGGAAATAGTATTAACATGGATTTGATGATGGAATATGCATGTATGGAAGATTATGAGTTAATCTTATGAAATGTATGAATTGGAAATAAGGAGAAATAAAGATAGTTATGTGAAAATGGGATTTTAGACCATATTGGGAGAAAATAGGGAGATGATGTGTTTAATTTAGATTTGGCAATTTAAATGAGTATATAGAGAGATACTAACACCAATAATTATAACAGCTTCGAAAATCATCGTGGAAGCTGATCAGACTGCAAGAGTGAGCAGAATCGAGGAAGAGAGATCACGTGACGTGATCTGAGGTAAGGGAATTGCATGAGTAGCTAGAGATGGCTACACGTATTTCAAATAGAATTTTGATATTATACTCTATATGAATCCCCTTAAAGAGACATGTTGTTGTGATAGAGATAAATGAGAATAAGTGTATTTTATCCAAAAATATGGTGAAAATGCCTAAGAAGCATGTTATGACCCAAAATGCATGAGCTGCATGATAGAATGGCTAATGTTTTCATGCATATGCGAAAACAGCACATTTGAGTGCTTATTTGATTTACTTGTGTGAAATGAGATTCGAATAGCCATCTATTTGGTTTTGTGTGAAAACCATAAGTGCTAGAGGATACTCACACTATATTTTGAGATATGCATCTTAAAGTACTAGAGTGTATACTTGTACTAGATTTAAATACGATTTTATGTATGATAGAGTACTGGAAGTATAGCTCGTACTCAGTTTTGTGATTGATGCATATAGAGTATTGGGAGCTTTGCTCATACTCAGTTTTACATGATACAGTGGGGGGAGCATTTTTCGTACTCGACTTTTCATGATTTACACATGACATAATACTTGAGCGATAACTCGTACTTGATTTGAAAAGAAAATTATGCATTATCCTAGTGCTAGAGGTTACTCGCACTAGTGTTTGATATTTTGAGATGCATAAGGGGCGGAGTGCTGATTGTGAGTCACACTCAAGATGCGCACTGTAGTTTACGTGATATATAAGACATGTTAGAAAAACCATGATGATTTCCTCCGTGTAGAATGAGTGTCACACTGTTAAGATGTTCACTCGTGGAGTTAGAGACGTGGCAATTGATTTCTATAGTATGAGGGCTAAGACTTATGGCAAGCACCCCGACTATGATGTATTTCCATGGTGTGAGGGCTAAGATCTATGGCAGGCACCCCCGACCATGAGGAGAGGGTCCATGGGTGTACGTTGTACCATGTGAGTGGCATGGAGTACACTGTACCGTGTGGGGGAGTTATAGAGTTAAGGAGTTTATAGCTGGCGGTTGTGATGGACTGACCCCTCTCCCGTTACAGTAATGATAACCCGCACACCGAGATCTGTGTTGCCTGGGATTTCACCATTATAGGATATGGCCATAGCCCAGGAGAGTATTGCATTTAGCCACTGAGTCTCTCATGATATATCACTTGTTTTCATGGTACTGTTAGACCTGAGGGATGGATCAGAAACTAGTTATTGTGTTATGTTGTGAATTACCATACTGTGATTTATATGTAAATGGCATGATTTCTATAAAGGCATTCTGAAATTATAAAGATGCACTGTTTTGCATGAATGCCTACATTTGATAACTCAGCATGATTTTAAGTACATGAGATTTGTTCTGTACTACTATTATATCAGTTTTGATACATGCTTTTGAGCTAAGTGAAGGAAAGGCAAAGCATTATTTTCAGTAGATAGTGTGGACGTCTACTTGCTTGCCTGATTTTCTTACTGAGTTGTGAGCTCACCCCCTTTATTTTCCCCTCTCTACAGATCATGCGTAGTAGATTGAGTTCGGCGGAGGTATAGTATTCCTTTTGTCCGCTGTCATTTCCCATAGAGCTAAAGGTATACACATCGCGTACTATTTTGTATCTGAACAATGCATAAGCACAGTGATGTACACGTTTGTAATACTAGGGATTTAATTATGTTAATGTAAATATATCTATTTATGTGAAATATGTACGTACAGTCAATAGATAATTATGATGACATGTATGTATGATGTGATAAGAATGAGGGTGAAAGAGACAACTAATGCCGAATCACTACCCAACTGTTGGTGAAGAGAAAGGTAGGTAAAAAGTAAAAAAATTTATAGTGGTTTTAGGTAAGTCACAGGTGGAGGTTGTGACAGCCTCAACCACTACCAATTCCACAGAACCTGTAAGACCTGAGAATTTTATGTACCTTACTCATGAGATTTGCATTGTGAAGATTGTAATGGGTGAATGTAATTATGTTATATCAATATACACACAAGTTTTAAATTTAATGAAGTATAAGAAGATGAAGTTTTTAAGTCTTAAATGTGCATGGATTGAAATATGGACTATGGAGTAGATTATGGTAAATTTTGCATTGAGTTTCCTGCAAATTTGTGCAGCAGTAATAGGATCTGTGAAGGCCAGATCGATCTTCAAGGGAAGAGAGATCGATCTCAAGGCTCCAGAATGCAGAAAATGTGCAAAAGCAGGCAAGCAGATCGATCTCATAAGGGAGCAGATCTATCTTATGCTGCCTCAGCCTAGCAAGAATCAATCCTGTCACAAAGGCAGATCGATCTCCTTAAGTCTCGGTCTGGAAAAGATCGATCTCTACCCTCTAACAGATTGATCTCCATTTGAAAGAACAGATCAATCTCCACCCTCGACCAGATCGATCTTATAGTTGTTAATGGAGCAATTGGAGCAGTTGAATTAACCATAGATCGATCTCCATCAATGCCATATCGATCTCATACTCTCTGCTTATATAAGAATCACGGGATTTTGCCTCAAAACTAAGCCTCTCTCACCTACAAACCCCAACACTCACCATTTTTACCCAAACCAAGCTTTCTCTCTCTTAGATTTACCATATTCTAGATAGAATTAGACAAAGGGGTAAGAGACAAAGTTGTTCCTCTTGGTGAAGAGAACACCATACTAGAAAATCAAGGATTGGATTTAACAAAGAAAAAGGGCAAGCATTCTACAAGTTTGTCAAGAGGAGATAAGCTACGTGAGTTCACAAGACCCTTGTTTTTCTTAAGCATTATCATTTTATATATATTGGTGAATGGATATATATATATATATATATGTGTGTGTGTGTGTGTGTGTGTGTGTGTGTTTGGTTGGAAATGTCTAAGTCATGAGGGAAACACCAAATGGGTATAGTTTGAAAATGAAGTGTGGATATCTTGTATTGATTATGAGCTAGCTAAAGTGATGATTAAGATGTAGGAGAAGTTTTGAGATAATGTATGTGTTAAGAATGGTAACTTGGATATAGTATAGGTATAGGAACAAATGAGGTGAAAAGAGAAATGAGAACGATGAATTTTTAAAATTTGATGATGTTTGGACAGCTCGAGAATTTGACATGAGAAACGAGGCTAGTCCGAGGACCGGAGGATATTGTACCATTCAAGGTGTAAGAGGTAAGGTAAATAAACCGTTTGTGCTTGTGAGTTTTCAAATTATTGAAAACGTTTTGATAGCATGAAAAAGGTTTAATAAAATGAGCATGTTTATGAGAAATGAGATGAATTGTTGCTTTGATGAATGAGTGAGTGTTTTGTCGGTTTGAGCTCGGTATTGATGAGTTTTGTGTAACTATGAATATAATGCTTTATAACTGAAATGGGTTTTGTAATAACCACTATGGGCTCTACGTGAAGGCAAAACAGTTTTAATATGACAATGCATATTTTACTGAGACTATGACTTTTTATGAGATGTACATCGATACTCCACTCGATAGCGTTGAGTGGCCTTACTCTAGTAACATGTAAGACTTGGCCTTGCTCTAGTAGCATGTAAGACTGATACCTCCGTTTTGGTAACGAGAGATGACCTCGCTATAGTAGTAATGGGTGGCCTTGCTTTAATAGCATGTAAGACCGGGCCTTACATTGAATAGCATGTAAGACCACAGCTGTACGACTTTGATCAAGTCTACAGCGAATCATGGCCATGTATTGATGTTGACGCTTCCCTCTTTTGAGGATGTCCACCTAAGGGACAATGTGATTTGATTGATGTGATTTTATCTGAGTTTTATTAAATGTCTAGTCTCGATTTCTTTAATGTTATGATGATTTGTGATCTTTATCACGTGAATTATACTGATACCATTGTTTACACAGTTATTTCTATAACATTTTACATGCTCGTATATTTCCATCATATTGTGCTATGATGATGATTTTATAAATTTTCCCTTATCCTCCTTACTAAGCATTTTGAGAGCTCACCCCTTCTTTTTCTCCCTCTAGATTTCTTAAAGTAGCAAGTTAGAGCCTGCCGCATACGTGATATAGGCTAGTGGATAAGATATCCCCAGGTTATCGCTCGTACACGTATAAGGTATAGTTCAATTCATTTTGTATCCAGACAATGATGTAATACAAACATTTGTGTTAAATATTTTTGGGATGTAACTAGGATAACATGAGGGAAATGAATCGTGTTTACCCCTTTGGGATATTATGTATTTGATTTTATGAATTAAAAATTGTGTGATCTTGGGATTAATGATTTATTACAAATACAAGTGATTAAATGACACTGTACAGGAATACAACCTAAGTAAAAGGTTTAATATAAGAAAATTTTAAAATTAGCCCTATTTTTCACGCTTTCGAGCTGTCATAAAACCCGTACCTCCAACACAGCCGCCGGTAGTGCAGCCACCAGTTCAGGATTCGGTGGAAAGGAACATGGAGCGGGTAAGGCAATTTCAGAAGATGAACCCGCCTGTGTTTAAGGGAGATAAGGACCCCAATGTAGCTGAGGAGTGGGTTCAGAAGTTGGAAAAGATATTTCGCATTATAAACTACAACAACTCGAATAAGGTGGCATTGGCTACCTATATGCTAGAGGGAGAGGCAGAGCAATGGTAGACTTCTACCGAGACTGTTCTATTAGCGAGGCACACTGAGATCTCTTGGGAGACTTTCCTTGAGGCCTTTAATGATCAGTATATCCTGAAGTGTGCACGGAGGAAGAAAGAGGCAGAATTCTTGAGCTTGGTTCAGGGTAACATGACAGTGGATCAGTATGAGTCGAGGTTCACTGCACTGCTTCGATATGAGCTCGATATTACAAGAAATAAGCTGAAGAAGACAGTCAGGTTCATCCATCGACTGAGGTCGACAATTCGAAGGAAGTTAGCTCCCCTGAACATTAAGACATATGTTGAGGCTATCTAGAGGGCGCAGTTTGTAGAGCATGATATGAATTTATCTCAGGCTGAGTTTCAGTCCCAATTGAGGAGTCATCGTAAGAGGTTTGATGACCGGAGATCCTTCTCGAATAGATAGCAGAACAAGAAGCAAAAGGTCGGAGCCTCTCATGCCATAATGACTAGGCCAAGGCCGTTTCCTGCACATAACACTCCAGTGCCTTATCAGATTTCCATGTGTAACCGATGTGGGAAGAGACATCATGCCAACTAGCCCTGCCGCCAGATCTACAGTACTTGCTACCAGTGTGAAGTAGTGGGACATATGAAGAGAGATTGTCCTAAGCTGAGGACTCCACCAGCTCAACCGATAAGAGCGATTCCTCCACCACCACCAGCTCCAGCGGACAAGGGCAAGAAAGTTATCGGTCAGGGATGCGTCTTCACATTGGATAAGGAAGCTGCGGATGCCTCGACATCAGTGGTGAAGGGTAATCTTCTCATCTCAAATGTTAAAGCTGTTGTGTTAATAGATTCATGATCAACACATTCTTTTGTATCACCCACTTTTGCTAGGAAGTTACCGATAGAGCTTGAGCCTCTAGGTTACTTACTTCGTTTAAAAACACCTATGAAAGAATCGTAAATTACTGAGGTAGTGTATAGGACTGTAAGGTAAAGATAGGTGACAAAGTAGTTCCAGCTAACTTGATATTGCTTGATATGTTGGACTTTGATGTGATACTAGGAATGGATTAGTTAGCAACCCATAGAGTTAGTTTGGACTATTTTAGGAAGGTTATGACTTTATACTTACCAGAAAAGTGTGTAGTAACTTTTGGAGATAAATGAATAAATAAGTAAACTTTTGTTGATTAAATGTGGTCTTGATGTAAGACCCGATTTTATTTAAAACACGAAATGAGAAAAGATCAAATGAAGGATTGAAATGGTAGTCCCGAACACGTGCAAAGGTAAAACGGTCAAAAAATCAAAATTCGGTATTTATCGTGACAAGAAAATTTAATTAAAAATGTGGGATTGAGAAATCTTGATTAATAACGAAGAAATAATTAAATTTCGGGTTAAATTGATCAAGATATAAATTTATAGGAATTAATTGGAATTTTGACATCAGGAAATTATCCCGAAAATAATCGAAAAATATACCGAAAAGACAAAACAAGACCGATAAATTCATTTATAGATTAAATGAATTAAATAAGAATTTTTTTGGGATATTTTGATTTTTAATATATTTTAATGGATTAAAATAATATTAAAAAAATTATAACTAAAAAAAATAAAAATAAAAAAGATAAGAAAAATTGCAAAAATCGCGAGAAGAAAACGAAGCCAGAAAATGAAGCACGAAACCGAGGGAGTCGGTTCCCTCACCGACGGCCACCGGCGACAGAGAAGCCCAGACAAGGGTTGGCTAAGGAAGCCCGACACCCGCGTGACCACCGACAGTCGCGACGCGCTCCCCCAGTCACCGAAAAAACTCAAAATCGACGAGTGGAAGCCGCGAGGAAGAAAGGGCCTTTCGCCAGCGTTGATGTCGATTCGACCCCGACCACCACTAGCTGAGCGTTCCTCAGGCAAGGGCCGACCGATCGGTGGCTGCATCGACCAGTGGAATGGCCGGCAACGCCGTCAACGCAGGCAGAAAAGAAAAGCATCGACTCCGAAAAGGAGAAGAGCCGGACCGACCACTTTTCGGCCAGCCATGGCGAAATCGAGGGCAGATCCGTGCACCGGAAGACCCAGGGAAATTGCTAGCGACGAAAGCCGATGGAGAGCCAGTGACGCTCTGAACCGACCGAACCGGACTGAACCGGATCGAACTGGTTTAGCCAGAAAAGAAGAAAAAGAAAGGAAAAAAAGGGAAAAAGAAAAAGAGGAAAAAATTGGAAAAAAATTCCAGTGACACAATCGTGCTACGGGTAAGTCGGTAAGCGATCGAAATTGACCGATTTAAATTTTGAAATATTTAATTTGATTAATATTCTATTGAAAGTTTACCTGAAAAAATATTTAATTGTGTAGTTCGACAATTGATGTCAAACGAGGACTTGAGTTAGCCTCGATTTGCGTACTATCATGGAATCTCGGGTAAGTAACCCTTATTTACGACAATTTACATCGTTATATGTGTTAAAAATTTACCGCATAAATTACGAATTTAATTTTCGCATAAAATGAATTATATTCTTGAATTAGAAATAATTGTCGTAAATAATTCATTAAGCTATTCGAGAGTTTAGAACGAGGTCCAATAAATACTGGTGGGCCCAATAAGCCCAATAGGCTTGATGATATGAATAGTAAGTGAAAAACGGGCATAAGGTCTATTAAGGCCCATTATGGTACAATCGGGCCTAATATGGGTAAACGGGCCCAATGGTTTAAATTAAGCCCAAAAAATATGAAATACAATTAATTGTATTGTATTTGACCTGATGAATATTTATCCACAGTTTCGGAGATTGGATTCGGAGCAAATCGGACTGTGTGACGAGACATCAGTGTAAATGTCAGACTGTATAGAAAAATGAGGTAAGGGAATTGTGTGAGTAGCTAGAGGTAGCTACGCATATTTTAATAGCTTTTCTATACACTGATATTGTATAAAGGTCCTAGAAATAGATTAAAGATTTTAAGGACTTGAAATAGGTAAAAATGCTATTTTACCCCTATTGAGGGAATTCACCTAAGGATGGTGTAAGCATGACATGCATGAAATGCATGATTTAAGGAATTTCCAAATTTAAGGAATTTTCTTGGTTTTTAAGCAAAGCAAATCGATAGATTGGCTAGTAATTGCATAAATTTCACAATATAATACTACATAAGTGTTATTAAGATTTAAATAAAAATTATTTGGAAAATGGGCCAACTATTAAGTTTATATGGAAACAGATAGTGCTGGCGCATAGCTCGCACTATATCTGAGTTTGTGAGTGTGCATAAAATGTGATTGAGCAGTTGCTCACACCGACTTGTGTGAATCATATGCATTACATGTGCTAGAGCGGTTGCTCGCACTAATTTTTACTATTGTGAAATGCATGAGAGGTGCTGGAGCCTAGCTCGCACTCTATTTTGACTGTTTTGACTTGTCTTTCCTTGATATGCATAAAAAGGTGCTAGAGCGATTGCTCGCACTAGTTTTAATAATTTGACATGCATAAGAGATGTTGGAGCTTAGCTCGCATCCTATTTTGATATAATAATTGCATAAAACTCATCCTGGAGTGTAAGTTGCACGAGATTTGACGTACTTATGCATAAAGCTGTACTAGAGCATTGCTCGTACGAAGTTTTGAATTACTTAAGCATTCATTCGTGCTGGAGTGTAACTCGCACGAGATTTGATTTATTTATGCATGAAACAGTGCTGGAGCGTTGCTCGCACAAAGTTTTGAATGATTTATGATTTTATATGGATTTATAACTCTTTTATAACTCTTTTATAACTCTTTTAAAGTCGTACTAGAGTGCTACTCATACGCAGATGTTATTGATTTTTAAGAAACCGTGCTAGAGCTTCGCTCGCACGAGATTTTTAGATATCATGAATATGCATGGAGCCGTGCTAGAGCTTTGCTCGCACAGGGATTTATACGACATGCATATAGCCGTGTTGGAACCTCCTGTAGATTGTGTGTCACAGTGAGATGATATGCCACATGTGCATACTGAGATAGAGATGATATGGGTGGATAAGACCTATTGCAGGCACCCCTTGATTGAGATTGGGTTCACGGAGTACGTTGTACCGTGTATGTCATGCGGAGTATGCTGTACCATGGGGATTGTTGGAGTGGAGTGGCATTAGCCACGAGGCAGCAAGCCTTGCCCTCGCAATCCTGATGTTATGCTGTTCTAGCGACAGGATTGACCCACCTCCGTTTCAGGTGTGATACCCCGCACACTAGGTACCGTGTAGCCAGGGATCACTAGGTTATGGCCATAGTCCTCGTTGTTACTGATATAGTCACCTACTTGTCTCACATGATTTAACTTGTGGTCTCAATAGACCAGGGTAGACCCGAGGGAGGGGTCAGGCCCCCTATTTTATGATTTTCTACTGTGGTGCTAGATTTCAGATGATTTTATGACATGTGACCCTAAAAGAAGGGTGCTTTTATGACAGAATTTTATAACGAGTTGTTTTATGAGTAATGATATTGATTTATGAGATGCTTAAACCCTTCGGGTTATTTTATATTGCAGTTTTAATGAAGTGATTTAAATGCAGTAGCATGATAAGTTTTCCATGCGTTAATGATAAATTCATGAAAAGAATTGTTTCTCATGATTTGATTTACATGGCATGAACTAATTTATGATATTGATTTAATTCATGCTAATTATGATTTTATGATGTTACATAAAATGCCTTTGATGCATAAATTACATGATTTCTATATGCATAAATAGTTTCGATAAACTATGTCATTGATGTATGGATGGTTTTGTGCTTGAGATTTTAATGAAAAGAAATGGATTTTTAGGGCATGGTATTATGAACATGTAGATAGTGGAGCTATCTACTTACTTGCATAATAAACTTACTAAACGTGTGGTTTGCTCACCTCCCTTATTTTTCCATCTTTTCAGAGTACTCACAGTAGTTAGTGAGCGGTTGAGAACTTGCATCTTGGTATCCGCTGCTTCCCATCGAGAGACAGGTATACACATTTGTATAGTTTTGTATCTAAATATGTAATGCACAGTACTGTAAACGTATATGATGTCGGGGATGTAAGGTTATGTAAATACCATTGTGTATGTATTTAGTTAAAGTCAAAAGATAGTAAACTCTGATATGTGAATGTGATTATGGAAATGGAATGGTAAATAGGTGAGAGGTGACTAACACCAAATCATAGCCCAACTGTTTGGTAAGATGGTCACGATAAGAGAAAGGTAAGAATTAAAAAATAATCAAAAAGCGAAAACTTTGTAGTGATTTTAGGTAATTTGGGTCGTGACACTTGATAAGTTGATTTCAAATGATGAAGGTTTTATAGCTTTCATGGGATGTAATGAAAAGTCGAAGCCCAGCCTACAGGATATCCCGATAGTAAAGGAATTCTCCGATATATTTCCCGAAGAGTTGTCAGGATTACCTCCCGATAGAGAGTTGAAGTTTGCCATTGACTTGGTCCCTGGAACAGAACCTTTGTCTAAACCTCCGTATAGGTTGGCACCTATAGAGTTGGAAGAATTGAAGAAACAACTCCAAGAGGTACTAGATAAGGGATTCATATGCCCGAGTGTGTCACCTTGGGGCCCACCTATGCTCTTTGTGAAAAAGAAGGATGGTAGCTTGAGACTGTGCATTGATTACCGGGTGCTCAATAAGGTTACTGTTAAGAATCGGTACTCGTTGTCGAGGATCGATAACTTGTTTGATCAGTTGAAGGGTACCAAAGTGTTCTCGAAAATAGACCTAAGGTCGGGATATCACCAGCTGAAAGTTAAAGGTGAGGAAATCTACAAGACAGCGTTCCAAACTCGCTATGGGCATTACGAATTCCTAGTCATGCCATTTGGCTTGACGAATGCCCCTGTTGCATTCATGAACTTGATGAACGAAGTTTTCAAGGAGTATTTGGATAAGTTCGTGCTTGTTTTTATAGATGACATCTTGGTATATTCCTGTTCTCCGGAGGAACATGAACAACACATGTACATAGTCCTTCAAACACTTAGTGAAAGGAGGTCGTATGCTAAGTTAGACAAATGTGAGTTTTGGATGAAGCAAATTGATTTTCTAGGCCATGTTGTGAACGAGGATGGAGTGTCTGTTGACCCGTCCAAAGTGGAAGCTACAGTGAACTGGGAGAGGCCAAAGACAATGACGGAGATACGGAGCTTTCTTTGATTAGTTAGGTACTATAGAAGGTTCGTAGAGGGATTATCAAAAATTGTCGCTCCTCTGACCTTTCTTACCCGTAAGGATGTTAGTTTGAATGGAGTGATGCATGTAAACGCAGCTTTCTAGAGCTCAAGCATCGATTAACTTCTGCACCAATCCTCACCATACCAAATGGACCAGGGGGATTCACAGTGTATAGTGATGCTTTATTGAATGGATTGGGGTGTGTGCTTATGCAGAATGGTAAAGTGGTAGCATATGAATCTCGTCAACTGAAGGAGCATGAAAGGAATTACCCCACGCATGATCTCGAGCTTGCAGCAGTAGTCTTTGCCTTGAAGATATGTAGGCATTACCTTTATGGAGAAAAGTTTCAGATCTATATCGATCACAAGAGCCTCAAATACCTGTTCTGTGAGACCCCGTATATGTAAAGTTATAATGTGTAATGAATGTGAATGGACTTGTAATGTAAAGTATGATCGATGTAAGTCCATGGATTCAATGTACGTATGTGTAATATGATTTGTAACATACATACAAGTTTCATTAAGTATGAATATGAAGAAATGAATTCTTGTAAGAGATGAATGTGATTGAAACACAAAATGAGTAGTGTGGTAAAATGGAATAAAGTTATGCTTCCATTTGGTTTTATATAGCATACCTTTGGACATACAATGAATGCACATAAGTTTCAATGTGCATAAGGTATGAATGGGTGCCATTTTCAAGTTATAAAGGTGGATGGATGAGAAAATGGCCATGGCAACAGATTAAGGATGTGTTGGTATGAGTTGCAGCAAGGAAACTGCAGGAAATCTGGAAAACATGAAGGTCAGATCGATCTCATAGGATGAGAGATCGATCTGGAAGAGCCAGAATGCTCTTATTTGGGCAATGGAATAGAGCAGATCGATCTCCAATGGGGCCAGATCGATCTCCTAAGCATTCTGTGATGAAAAGATCGACCCTCAAGCACCCAGATCGATCTCCTTAGCTCTCTGTTTGGGACCAGATCGATCTCATGCTTCGATAGATCGATCTCATGCTTCAACAGATCGATCTCATGCTTCGACAGATCGATCTCATGCTTAAAAATTTCGTGAAAATGAGAGATTAAGGGGACCAGATCGATCTCCTCTTGGACCAGATCGATCTCCCCAAGCTATTTCTATATAAGGAGGGCTGAAAATCTGGAAATTTTGGGAAAAACACAAATCTTCCATTTCTAACCCAAAAACTTAACTTTCTCTCTCTAAAATCAGCCATTTCCAGTAAGAATTAAGGGGAGATCATTAGACATTATGTTGTTCATCTTGAGGAAGAGAACAACATAGTTGGAACCCAAAATCCCATTGTGGGTATTGAAGGAGATAAGGGCATTGACATTTGGAGCAAGAAGAAAAATCATATTAGGTAAGATTCTAACACTCCAATCCAAGTACATTATCTATTTAATTGAATTTGGAGTTGTTTGGCATGAGTATGTATGGATGGAAACACCTAGGTTGTGTTAGAAACTAATGTAACCTAGAAAATGGAATGCCTCTAGTGTGAGAAAGTATGAATTGGGGAGTTGGTGGTTTATAGGTTAAGATAAGTTGTTAAATGAGTAATGTAGATGATTTGGAATGGTTATATGGAGTTATAATGTGAGTTTAAGTGAAATTATGAAAATGAGCATGTATATGCTTGATAAAATGCCATAGTGAGGGAATTCATGAAATATGAACACTATGAGCTTAATGTCGATTTAATATCGATTCGAAATAAGTTAATAGGCCTAACAAGATCCATAGACTCGAGTTATGGGTAAAGTAATGAAACGAGGCCTCATAAGCATTAATAGAAAACTATAGGTCGAATTGACTATAGTGAACGCACGATGTCATATTATATGGATTGAATATAATGCAGGATACGATTTTGTGCAGTCCCGAAGAGTTTGTTGAAGACGAATCGAACCTTACGAGTAAGCAGCTTAAGGAAGTTGAATCACGCATCGCGATTCTAGGTAAGGGAATTTTGTGAGTATATAGAGGTAGCTGCTCGTACTTTAAATTTGTGGGTGAATATTGGGTGTTTTACGAAGTGCATGGTTGCTAAAGTAAATGATTGATGGTATTCAGGAATGAGAATGAGTATATGTGTGATTTTTGGTTTTGGAAGTGGATTCTATGAAATGGGATAGTAAGGCTAATAATTGCATAAATCTAATGTCTTGATGTCTTCTAAAACGAAATTTGCTTTGTTTTAAGCAAACTTATAGATGGGTCGGCTAGTGTTTTATTGATGTTGTGGAAAAGCATTTGTGAAGTGCTAAACCTGATTGCCGGGATTGTTTGATTTTGTATGAGCCGCCTATCGTATTTGTATGACATAAATCGCGCTAGAGCCTCGCTCGCGCTGGATTTCTATGTTTTCACTTGT
Source organism: Firmiana major (assembly GCA_033439115.1). Lineage (NCBI taxonomy): Eukaryota > Viridiplantae > Streptophyta > Magnoliopsida > Malvales > Malvaceae > Firmiana > Firmiana major. The sequence continues at coordinate 26,494,158 of CM065913.1, forward strand.
GTGATACGTGCTTGAGCTTAGCTCGCACTTTGATTTGAATTGTGTTGATGTTTTATAAACCGTACTGGAGCTTACTCTCATACTTGGATTTGAGTGGTTTTTCTTATGCATATAACCGTACTGGAGCTATGCTCGTACGTGTTTTCTTCATATTTTATGCATAAATGCCGTACTAGAGCGTTGCTCGTACGAAGTGATTGATTTTGATGCATGAATTCGCGCTAGAGCGTAGCTCGCGCTGGTTTTCACACTGTGGTATGTATGAGGCCATGGTGAGAGATACGGATTAACTCAGGGAACCCAACAGGCCTAACAGACCTCTTGAGTGGGGTGAGGGTGAGGGGCTAGGACCTGAATCAGGGAACCCAACAGGGTCGAGCAAGGCCATGAGGGGCTAGGACCTGGTATTGAGGTTACTCCCACGCGCTCTTGAGACTATAAAGGTTACACTTGGTATGGGGTAGATAAGACCTATGGCAGGCACCCCCAACCATGTTATGGGTCCGCGGAGTACGATGTACCGTGTATATCACATGGAGTACGATGTACCGCGTGGTGGTTAATTGATTTGAGAAAGTCTGGCGGAGAACTAACCCACCTTCGTGCCAGCATAATGTCCCGCACACCGGAATCCGTGTGGTCTGGGATGATATGTGACGATTGGCTAATGTAGTCACTTGAGATATAGTAACCTATCTCCTTGCTTGATTTACTTACTACCACATGATTTTAAATCTCTAAGGGTGATTTGTGATTGTTTAAGGTAGACCCGAAGGAAGGGTCGAGCCTCATGGAATTGATTTGTGAAATGAAAATGAGGTTGTGATTGTGAATTGATATGATGAGATTATATGTGTTTGAGAAAGAGTTTTATGACTTGGGTTTAGAAAGGAGGTTTCTTAATGAATTGCCCTTTTTATGAATTTAAATGAAATTGAGCATGAGATGATTTATACATGATGTTTTTACCATGTTTATATGCCAATGTACATGATTTTGATACATAATATATATGTATACTCATATGGCATAGTTTTACTTCCTCATGCTCCTACTATGAACGATTTATGCATAACACTATCAGCATGTAGATAGAGTAGTTATCTACCATGCTTGCATTATTACCTTACTGAGCGTGTGGTTTCTCATCCCTCTCTATTTTCCCCCTACAGAGCGTGCATAGTAGCCCAGTGAGGACTGAGGCGTGATATTTTGGACTCCGCTGCATCTCCATCGCTTAGAGGTATATACACAGTGATTCTTTTTGTATCTAAACAATGTAAAAGCACAGTATTCTTTTGAGTTGTAATTATGGGGGATGTAGATGTCAGTAAAACATGCTTTTGTATAAGTACAAGATTAAATGCAAATGTATGACATCGTTTTATTCAACTGAGAAGGAATGAGATGTGGTGTTTATTATTGACTCACAGCCCAACAGTGTGTGGTGAGTTAGTTCACGACCGGGTAAGGTAATAGTAAAACGCAAAAAAAAAATTTTAGTGATTTTCGGTTAAAGAGAATGGAATTGGGTCGTGACATGTTCTCCCCGAAAGAGCTGAACATGAGGTAGAGAAGATGGATGGAATTGTTGAAAGACAATGATTGTGAAATTTTATATCACCCAAGGAAAGCAAATGTGGTAGCGGACTCATTGAGTAGGAAGAACATGAGTATGGTGTCTGGTATGACGGTTGAGGAGTGAAAATTGTTGGGACAGTTTTTAAGCTTGGCTATTGATGTAGCACTATCAGATCAAAGTCCCTTCGTTGTTAGTCTTAGGATTGAGCCGACATTGATTGATCAGATTAGGCAGGCACATAAGCTAGATCCGAAGTTGCTTGAGGTGTCCAGGCAGATCCAGAAGAGTAGAGATTTCGAGTTTGAGATTAGTTCAGACGAACTGCTTAGATTCAGAGGCCGGATATGTGTACCGAGGGACGATGACCTCAAGAGATTAATTTTGACCGAAGCTCACTCTAGTAGATACACATTACATCCCGAGAGCACCAAAATGTACCATAATGTACGTACAGTGTATTGCTGGCCTGGAATGAAACGTGATGTTGTCCAGTTTGTAGCAAGGTGTTTGGTGTGTAACAAGTGAAGGTGGAATACCAAAAACCGGCAGGTTTACTCCAACCCCTACCCGTACCAACTTGGAAGTGGGAACACGTAACTATGGACCTTATTACAGGTCTACCTAAAACTCGGAGGAAGCATGACGCAATTTGGGTAATCGTGGATAGACTCACCAAGTCAACACATTTTCTGGCCATTAGCTCGACTACTCTTTTAAACGCATTGGCTGAATTGTTTGTTAAGGAGATAATGAGACTCCATGGAACCCTTATAAGTATCACTTCGGATAGGCACTCTAGGTTCACATCTCGATTTTGGAAGTAAATTCAAGAGTCCTTAGATTCTCGGATACAGTTTAGCACGACATATCATTCTCAAACTGATGGACAGTCCGAACAGACGATACAAACTTTGGAGGACATGTTGTGTGCTTGTGTTATTGATTTTGGAGGTTCATAGGACGAGCATTTGCCATTGGCAAAATTTACTTACAACAGTAGTTACCATGCCAGTATAGGAATGGCTCCGTACGAATCTCTTTATGGATGAAGATGTAGATCACCAATCAGTTAGGAAGAGGTTGGTGACAAGATGATATATGCTCCAGATTTAGTTGAACAAGCATCAGAGAAGGTCCGCATGATTTGTAGAAGGCTCCAGATAGCCCAAGACAGACAGAAAAGTTATGCAGACCATCGGAGAAGGGATTTGGACTTTGCAGTGGGAGATCATGTGTTCTTGAAAGTTTCTCCGACGAAAGGTGTGATGAGGTTTGGAAAAAAAGGGCAAGTTGAGTCCTTGATACATAGGACCATTCGAGGTATTGGAACGTGTTGGCGAAGTAGCATACCGACTACCTTTACCTCCCCAGCTAGTCGAAGTACACAACGTGTTTCATGTGTCTATGCTTCGCAAGTATCAGCCCGATCCATCTCACATTTTAGCCTATGAGCCATTGGAGTTAAGAAAGGATTTGAGTTACGAGGAGAAACCGGTCCAAATTCTTGACAGGAAGGACAAAGTTCTGAGATCCAAAACCATTCCTCTCGTCAAAGTTCTCTGGCAACACCACTTTGTTGAGGAAGCGACGTGGGAATTGGAGAGCTTGATGCGGGAGAGATACCCGTGCCTATTTGATCTGGCTCAAAATTCGGAAGACCGAATTCTTTAAGGAGGGGAGAAATGTAAGACCACAAATTTCCTTATGCCAATGTTTCGTCTATTGTTATGTTGAGTCAGAATTAATTTGCGGATAGGAAGATCCAATTTAATTAAACGATAGGATATATCTAGTTAGAATAGGGATTATTTCGGTTCACACTACTTAGAATAATAATTTTGGTGTGTTTTAGTTTAGGAAATGTAGGAATATGTAAGACGTTGATATAATAGGTGAAGCTAAATGTTAAAATCTGAAAATTTAAAATTTATTATAAACAAAACATAACAATGATAAATTGTATAGGGCAACATAATTTAAATGTATATGCATGAATAGGTTCATGATCACAACTTATTTAGTAGAAACAAATTAAATTCATGTAAGAAATCTTAAGTAGTGACCGAAATTAATAGGAAATAATATAAATTCGGTTAAATGGAAACTATATGATAATTGAGTAGTGACAATATTAAATTTAAGTATATTATGAAGCAAATTAATTTAATAATGTAAAGTAATAAAATCTGAAATATATAGATATAAAACCATGTGTAAAAATTATTTTTGGAACATGTATATATAATTATCATAGATATAAAGTTAGATATCAGAAAATTAGCATGAACATAAATCGAAAAATATAAATTTCACATATACATTAGAAATATAAGACTTGAACACATGTTGATTCAACTATAAAATCAGCAATTTAATTTATTATGTTAAACCATGTAGAAAGCTTAAATATATACATTAGAAGTATGAAAACCAAAATTCATGTAGATTAAATTGTAAAATATGCACTTAGTTACCAGATTATTAAAACCATGTATAAATATGAAAATAACCAGAAAATATAAATAGGAGTTTCAATTGTATTCAGATTTCCTTCTTTTCTTTTCCCCTTGATAATTCTATTAAAATATAATTATTTGTGTTTAATTTCTTAAATAATTATTTTAATCTCCATATTATTTTATTAATTATCCCTTCAATTTAATTAAAATTCTCTTGTGTGCAGGTAAATTAAATCAATTTGAATTTCAGTCGTTTCTGTCGAAAATGGGCTGAAAACGGGCTAAAAGGAGACTGACTACTACCATTTCGCAGTCTGAGTCACCATTCGTCTGGAACACGTATGATGTCGGGTGTTCGTATTTTGTTCGACTCGAAAAGATAAGATCGATGGATACCGTGCCCACCGTCTGGAAGACACACGCCGGGCCACATCGCACCTCCAAGTGGACAAAAAGATGAATGACATGAAAATATCATCTCTACAGCGAATGGATTGAAGACAAGTGGCCAAGCAATGCCAACTCATCTATGATTAAAAATTACCATTGTACCTCCAATTTTATGTATAAATAAAATATGATGAGCAATTGAAAAAAAAAACCTAGTAGTTTTTAGGGTAAAGTAGGTAGGGTAGAAGTAGAAATAGTTTAGGAGTAGGATTTTAGGGTAGGAGTAGAGGTAGAAAGTAGTGATAGAATAGTTTTTTTTTTTGTTAAAGTTTTTATGAAGTTTTATTTTCCTGTTTTTAAGCTCTTCACGTTGTGGCAACCACCATTCCTCTTGATTAAAAAAATTTCCATTTTATTACTGTTCATGGGACCTTTAAAAATTATTCAATGAAAAAAAAAGAAAGTTTCATTCTAGTATTTCATTATTCTCGGTTTTTTTATTGTAGCAGCAAATCAGTTTCTAAGTCTTTCCATGCTTTTCTTGTTTCTTCTGGTCGTTAGTTTACTCACAGTTTAAAACGTTTGCATATTTCGGTTTTATACTGTTTTCATTATGATCTCTTGCCTGCTCATTCGTTTATAGCTTAAAAAAAAAAAAAATTTGTTTTGCGTTGATCATTACTACCAGTTCATGTTCTGGTGCCTTGATGCAAGTGTGATGCTGGGCATTGTTCCCACACTGCTGGCACAGTGGAACGACATCGGCGGATCAGAGGAAGAAGCTACTTGTGGCCAAAGCTTCTCCCATGCTTTGCTGCATTGTTCGATCCTTTTTCATTGCTGCTTTCTGTAGTTGTAGTTTAGTATAGTTTTAAATTAGTTTATGCAATTTTACATTAAAACTCAAGTTTCTTTATAAGTGAGATTAAATCATTTACAGTTTTTTCTTTTATTCTTCAATACTCTGGTTTTGCGTTAGTTCACTGTCTTACTGCCTTTTGATATTTTTATGCTTAAGTTTCTTCAAGTTCTGAATTAAAATTCAAGTTCTGGTTCATTAATTATGTTCTGTGTTGCTTCTTACCTTTTTTGTATCAATTTATTTTGTGTTTAGTTATTCTCTGTTCTGTATATTACTCAATTTCTTGTTTTAAATATTTTGTTGTGTTTGCTTCGTTGTTTCTGTTTCTTCCGTTCTGATTGCAGGACGTGACTGGAGGTAGAACAGGGTTGATGCTGAGAGGCCAGGGAGTGGAGCTGGTGCTGCTTCTTGTTGCTGTTGCTCGCGATTGGATCCTATTTTGCTAAAAGCTGCGGCAAGCGCTACGAAGTGGATTTGTTTGTTTCCTACTGAAGCCTGTGCAGGTGGTATAGAGTAAGAGACAAGTGTTGAAAGATGGTGGTGATTGAAGCCGGAGCAGAGGATCGGTGCTGACTGGCGGGGTTCATTGCAGGTTGCTGCAACATACAGTACAGTACAGTGCGTACAACAGCTGTGTGGCATGGCAGAAATGTGCACAGTGGCTTGGGTAGGACTGCTACGCGTCGCCAGCTGCTGAATTTCTTTTATTGTTTTGGAAGTTTTATTTTCAATAGTTTTAATAGTTAATATTAGTAGTGTAATGTTATTTTAATTTAGTATAATTTTTAATTAGTTTAGATAATATTTTAACTGTTTAATTAATTTACATATACTTAAGGTTGGTAGATTTAAATTCTTAGATTTTAGTTTAGGTTGAATTTTAATATTTTTATGCACTTGAAATTTTAATTTAATTATTTTCTTGCATATATTTAGGAATTAGTTATTTTGCTTGCATCACCTATAGTAGATTTGGATTTAGACATTTTAGTGAGTTGGGAATTGATTATTGCTTTTTATTGCATTAAACCTTGGGATTAGTTTATTTTTGTTAATTAATTAGGTTAAATACATGCAAATTTAATTTTACATATTAGAATTTTTCTAGTGTTAGTTATTTAATGTTATTTACATTTTAGTCTATTTACATTAATTAATTTTAGTTTCATTATTATTTTTTTACAAGTTATTACTTTTATTTGTTTGGAGTGTTGTAAGTAATTTTTACTCTATTTTTATTGTTTTCTTTATTGTTATTGTTTTTCAGTATTTTTAATTTAAACTTAGTAGATCACTTTATAAATATTTATAATTTGTTAGAATATATTTAAGGTAAAATTAATTGATATTTAATTGGACTAATTAAAATTTCTGTGAGATGATAATTCAGACTCAAATCTTATCAAATCCTATTATTAATTGTACGATTTATGTACTTGCGATTAACACAAGTCTATATCACCCCCTCTTTCACGTTTTCCCCTTGAAACTAGAACCACCACCTGTATTGCTTCACCTCTCCTCACGCCATCCCCCACTTCAGCTAACTGAAATCCATCAGCAGCCACAATTTCCTCACGCCACCAGCCACCCAAATCATCTTCCAAACTTGCATGCAACTCCCATTTCCATTTCTTTAGCCTTCCACGCACACAGCCCCATCTCCAGGAAATTCTTTTCTGTTTAGCCAACAAAATCTGCAATTTCCAGTTTGCATGTTAGTATAAGTTGTTTAGAAGCTAGTTTAGACTTAGATTATTACCTTCCGAGCTCACAAAACACGTTTTGCACCTCCCCACATACCATAAATTTCCAAGCAGCCATGAAACCTGCACTGCTAGCTGGAACCGAGAGCTTCATGGGAGATATGAGAGCCTAGGCTGTTCAGCTAGTTGAAAAGCACCTTCAATTGAGCTCCAAACGTGTAGGACAGTAGGAGTTTACCAGAAATTTCAAGAATTGGTTAGAGCAGAATTGGGGATTCTGGGCTAGGAGTTTCGGTTTGTGCAATTAAGGTGAGATTGTTGTTAATTCTGGAAATTTGTGGTTGTTTACTATTATATAGGTGTAGAAATGACATTAATTTTAATCAATTTCATAAAATTATACATGCATGAGAATTAAGTTTTTAGCTAATTGAAATTGGGAAATTCTAAAATTTGCATGTGTAAGAATTTGTTTGATAATTAAAAGGGTAACTGCAAGTGTTAATTTACTGCAGCAATGGAAAAATTATAACAATTGAAGAGAAATTCAGTATGTATATAGAGGAGTCTTCGGCCACATATAGCTAAACTAGGAAGATTTATTTTGCTGGAAATTAAAGATTAATGCAGTAATTTATAATGTGAATAAGTTGTCCTATGGTTGCATGATTGAAAATTATAAGCTATGATAGTAGGGAAATTGAGTGTGAATCGGCCATGTAGAGGAATGTAGGGAAAATTGTTAAATTTGTCAAGACTGAATTAAATCAAGTAATCTGAAATGTTATAATACAAATGTAAATTTCTATGATTAAACATTCAACAAGAAAATGGAAGGTTAGAACATAAGCATTCGACTTTATAGGGAAATGTAGGAAAGAAATTTTTGCATGTGAAGTTGAATTTAATTATGCAAGTTGAAATATTGTAAAGCAAATGTAGGTAAGTGCGATGTAAAATTTACAAGAAATTTGCAATGGATAGGGATATAGGCTCGGCTGCAATAAGAAAGAACAAAAACAGATTTTTACAAATGCATGTAAATGATGATGTAATCTAAAATCCTGGATTGTGATATGATTAATTTAAAATGCAGAAAAACTGTTGTTGGTTAGTTTAAGTTTAAGTAATTCAAGGAAAATAAAATCAGAATTTGATGGCTGGAAATATTGAATAAATTCGGTAGATTTAAAAGCTTAGAAAATAATGTATTATTTCATTGAACAATTATAAAGAATTACTGAAAAATGGATGAAGAGTAATGGAGATGAAATGCTCAGCTAAGTAGGAAATCTAAGGAAATTGATGCATGGTTTCGGTTAGAGGGAGTAAATTACATACATAGCATGAAATAGATATATACATTTATGCATGTAGCAATGAGAAGAAATGCAGAAATTTAATTCCCTTGGCTGAAAATTTATAAGGAATTATTAGCAGAAAATAATAATGTCTAGCAAATATCAAAATTGTTAAATGAAAATGGTGGACTAGGTTCAGCCAAATGAGAAGTAAGTAGTGATATTGTTTGCTGGAAATTTGAAATTAAATTAACCAATTTGTGTAGAAACAATATAGCCCCATAATGATAAAATTAGAAATTAGCTAAAGAATAAGAATGACTATGGGAATTTGGATTTATAAAATGTAGGCATATTGGATGTTAGAAATTGCAAAAATTAAAATAAATTTTAAGTGAGGAATATAATATAATTATAGGAATTGCTTGAATTTAGTGTGAAATTAAGACATGCTCAAGGCATTCGGCCACTTTGATTAAGATCGAAAATAATTAACAAGTGGAATTGTAGGAATTTTTGGCCATGAGAGCATGATAGGAAATGATTAAGGTTAGTTTCGATTATAACCAAACATAAGGAAATTTTCCATGTACGAATAAACGTAAGGTTTAAAACCGGTAAACTACGTTAGTGGTAGTTAGTCTCGGATTGACTTTGTGAGTGTGCATGTGCTGAAATTTTAATTCGTTATTTTACGAATAGTTAATAACATATGCCCGTAAATATGATTTTCGCAGCGACTACGTCAGAAGGCGCCAAGGAAGCTTAGACGCATATATGCGCGTCTAAGGTGAAAAAGGGTAAAATGGGGCACATAGCTATTGTGTGGTAAGGGGTTTTTTGTAGCTGTTGTTAGCAAAATGCTTAGGATAGGTTAGATTCCATTTTTAAAGTTAGGTTATAGATTAGCCAATATGCTAGGATAGCCTAGATTAAAAATTCCCTTACCGATATTTTACAGATTTGAAATCTGTTCGTTTGTTTTTAAATTGTCATGATTGAAATTCTGTTACAGCATGGAGTTACCGTTTTATAAGATGTGATTTTAGATGTTAGTCGCATGTGCATGTGAGCATTTCAATATAAATTTTCGTAACTCCATTAAGATTTGTTGATTTACGTAGCTATTGCGTGGGTACTTTTGACTGTATTTTGGAAATGGCATGAAGTTGCATAATTTATATACATGCTGATTTTGTACGGTTGATTCATGTTTTATTATCGATGGGTTGTTTTTCCCCAACTTTGAAATTTTGAATTTGGGATGATTTGCTGAATTTTATTGTGAACCCATCGTGGGATTTTTGAGTTTGTTGGCAACCCGGTTTATGCCTGTGTGGCAATCATACCCGTGAAAGTCATCTCTAGCACCCAGTAGGAGGTTTTGTGTGATTGCCTTATGGTGCCAAGTGCTTCACGGGGATGCTTTAATGGCATCGAGTTGTTATTGCTACCTACTACTGTTAGACCCTAAGCCCGTCTTCAGTACCCTAGTCCGGAACTTACTCAGTTAGGATAGGGCGGTAGTCACTATGGCCATAGATGTGTTTATTTTCCATTGATATTGGTGAGGTTAATTGAGTATTGGATCCATGACTGGTTTGGGTTATTGCCACATTCTCATGTTGTTGTATCATATGATTTAAGTATGCCCATGCATGTATTTTAAATGAATTGCTCATTTTTTACTATGGGGTCGATTTTTGAGAATTGCTAAGCGGTTTCTTGAAATGCAATATTTCTTAACGATGCATGATTTTTAGATTGCAAGAATGTCTTAATCGAAGTATAAACAACATTATTTTATCGAATTATGCATGACGTTTTGCATGATTTTCATAATTTATCATTGCATGGTGTGATGCATGGTGTTTTGCTAGCTTCGGTTATATAGACTTCTTACTGAGCGTGTGGTTGCTCACCCCTCTTTTTCCAACACTTTTCAGATTAGATTCGCGGGGAGAGCTCCACGTTTCGCTGACTCTTTCGGATATTTAGCAGCTTTTTGAGTTTTTCGAGGTATATGCGATGGACAGTTTATATGTATATATATGCATTTTATTTTTAGATATGTATGCACGGTTGTATTTGTAAGATGTATATTTAGTTGGAAATTTGTTTAAGTATGACCATTAGGTATTGCATCTTCGGTTTCTTCTTTTGGTTTCGGTTTAAACAATAGATTTGGGTAATATGTTGTAAGTTGTTAAACCGATCTGTCATGATTGTGGTTATGTGTTGATATGGTAGATTCGGTTATCATGAATTACCTTAGGTTTCTTCTTTTTGGTTTAAAATGGATGAACGACATGGCATGTTATATGGTAGTGACTCTGATGTCGGGTTTGTGGATTATGTGATGTATGATGGATAACTCGGATTTGATATATTTGATGTTCAGCATTGTGATGATTATGCCGATATTGTAAAGAAACCTGATATTCTAGATAATATAAGTTATGATTAGAAATTGATCATGTATAAAAATATTTTAAAGAGTAAAATGGTACCTACATCTGTCACACCTCATGACCTAACCTCAACCTAGTTGTGCAATGTTAAGAGGAATCGTAATTTAATATAACATAAATAATTATACGCGGATCGTTTTACTTGTTGTTTGTGTCCGATGTAAGTATCATTCTACTCTTTTGATACGAGACTACGCCCACTCTAAGTGACCTAGACTTACTATCCGTAAGTGCATAGGTCGTATAAGTAATAATGAGATTTGAGTCCCGAATTATTGTCTTACAGAGAAATAATTAACCTAATTAACTACCGGTTAATCTTACCCTAAGTATATCCTAGCAAATTATAAATGTTTGTGGGTGATCTACAAGGCTAAAAATATTGTAAATAATAAAAACTATAAATTAAAAAAATAAAACTGAGCTAAAATTACTTATAGAGTTCCGAGTAATTAAAAGCAACAACCTACTGAAGATAATTAAAACAATTAATTAACGCAATTAAAAATGCAAATAAGAAAATAAGAAACAAAATTAATTAAACTAAAATTCAACAATCCTAAAAATAAAATATGCATGTAATTAAACTAATTAATAGAAATGCAAATTAAACTAACCTAAAGTCTAATGAAAGAAAATCCTATTAACTTAAGGAAATTCTTAAATCTAACTAAGAAATTAACTACCTATAAAATAATCCTAAATTAAATCTAACTCTAACTAATTACTAACACTAAAACAAAATTTAATTAATGCATGAGAAATATTTTTGGATTTTTTTAATTTAAAATGAAAACATAAAACATGCTGTCACGACCCGAATTACCTAAAAATCAGAGTAATTTTTTTCGCTTTTTCATTTATTATTTAATTCTTACCTTTCTCTCATCGTGACCATCCTACAAACAGTTGGGCTATGATTCGATGTTAGTCACCTCTCACCTATTTATCATTCTATTTCCATAATCACATTCACATATCAGGGTTTACTATCTTTTGACTTTAACTAAATACATACACAATGGTATTTACATAACCTTACATCCCTGACATCATTTAAGTTTACAGTACACTGCATTACATAGTCAGATACAAAACTATACAAACATGTATATCTGTCTCTTGATGGGAAGCAGCGGATACCAAGAATGCAAGTCCTCAGCCACTCACTAACTATTGCGAGTGCTCTAAAAAGATGGGAAAATAAGGGGGGTGAGTAAACCATACGCTCAGTAAGGCAATTATGCAAGTAAGTAAATAGCTCCACTATCTACATGCTCATAATGCCATGCCCTTAAAATCCATTTCTTTTCATTAAAATCTCAAGCACAAAATCATGTATTTCATCAATGACTTAGTTTATAAAATTGTTCGTGCATATATCATTCATACTACTTATGCATCAATGGCATTTTATGTGACATCAGTAAATCATACTTAATATGAATTTAATCAAAATCATGCATTCTTTCATGTCATGTAAGACAAATCATGAATTTGAAATGAAAATATGGAAAAACATCATCATGCTATTGCATTCAAATTATTTCATTAAAATTGCAGTATAAACTAACCCTTCCGGTCAATCATCTCATAAAACCATTTATTAAAATTCATTATAAAACTTCGGTTATAAAACCACCCTTCTTTCAGGGTCATAAATCATAAAATCCTCTAAAACATATATTAGCATAGTAGAAAATCATAAAATCGGGGGCCTGACCCCTCTCTTGGGTCTACCCTGGTCTATCGACCAATAGTTATATCATGTGAGACAAGTAGGTGACTATCAGTAACAACAAGGACTATGGCCATAACCTAGTGATCCCTGGCAACACAATACCTAGTATGCGGGGTATCACACCTGAAACGGGAGGTGGGTCGGTCCTACCCGCCAGAACAGCATAACATCAGGATTGCGAGGGCAAGGCTTGCTGCCATGTGGCTAATGCCACTCCACTCCAACAATCCCTACGATACAGCGTACTCCGCGTGACATACACGGTACAACGTACTCTGTGAACCCAAGCTCAGTCAGGGGTGCCTGCAATAGGTCTTATCCACCCATATCATCTCTGTCTCAGTATGCACATGTGAGCATATCATCTCACTGTGACACACAGTCTACAGGAGGCTCCAACACGGCTATATGCATGTCATATAAATCCCTATGCAAGCGAAGCTATAGCATGGCTCCATGCATATTCATGATATCTAAAAACCTCGTGCGAACGAAGCTCTAGCACGGTTTCATAGAAATCAATTAAATCTGCGTACGAGCAGCGCTCCAGTACGACTTAAAATAATTATAAATTCAAGTAAAATCCACATTCGAGCAATGGTCTAGTGCGGATATGTATAAAAACTCGGTGAAAACCTCGTACGAGAAAACTCCAGTACAACTTTAAAATGAGTTATAAAACCATATAAAATCATGTGCGAGCAATGCTCCAGCATGAATGAATACTCAAGTAAATCAAAACTTCGTACGAGCAACGCTCCATTACGACTTTATGCATAAATAAATTAAATCTCGTGCGAGTTACACTCCGGCATAACTTTTATGCAATATCATATCAAAACAGGTCAAAATAAGTCAAAACATGTCAAAACAGAGTGCGAGCTAGGCTCTAGCACTTCTCATGCATTACATAAGAATAAAAATCGGTGCGAGCAACCGCTCTAGCACATTTCATGCATATGATGTCACACAAGTTAGTGCGAGCAACCGCTCAAGCACATTTATGCACACTCACAAATGCAGATATAGTACGAGCTATGTGCCGACACTATCTGTTTTTCATTTAAACTTGATAGTGGGCCCGTTTTCCAAAGAAATTTCATTTAAATATAAATAACACCTACGTAGTGTTATCTTGTGAAATTGAAGCAATTACTGACCAATATATCGATTTGCTTTGATTAAAACTAATAAAATTCCTTAATTCGAAAAATTCCTTAAATCATGCATTTCATTCATGTCATGCTTTCACCATCCTTAGGTGAACTTCCCTCAATAGGGGTAAAATAGTCTTTTCCTATTTCGAGTCCTTAAAATCTTTAAACCATTTTTTTAGGACCTTTATACAATATCAATGTATACATACATATTCAGTGTATACAAAAACTATTAAAATATGTGTAGCTACATCTAGCTACTCACACAATTCCCTTACCTCATTTTTCTGTACAGTCTGACCTTTCCACTGATGACTCATCACGCAGTCCGATTTGCTCTGAATCCATTTTCGAGATTTACGGATAAATATTCATTAGGTCAAATACAATACAATTAATTGTATTTCATATTTTTTGGGCTGAATTTAAATCATTGGGCCTGTTTATCCATATTGGGCCCGAGTGCACCATAATGGGCCTTAATTGGCCTTAAGCCAGTTTTCCACTTACTATTCACATTATCGAGGCCTATTAGGCTCATTGAGCCCACCGGTATTTATTGAGCTTCGTTCTAATTTCCCGAATAGCTTAATGAATTATTTACAAAATATATCTCTAATTCCAGGATATAATTCATTTAATGCGGAATTTAAATCCATAATTTATGCGATAAATTCTAACACGGATAACAATGTAAAATTATCGTAAATAAGGGTTACTTACCCATGATTCCATTATAGTACGCAAATCGAGGTTATCTCGAGCTCTCGATTGACGCCAATTGTCGAGCTACACAATTTAATATTTTTTCGGGTAAATTTCCAATCGAATATTAATCAATTTAAATATTCTGAAATTTAAATCGGTCAATTCGACCGTTTACCGACTTACCCGTAGCTCGATTGCATCACTCGAATTTTTTTCAATTTTTTCTCTTTTTCTTTTTCCCTTTTTCTTCCTTTCCCTTTTCTTTTTTAGCTGAATCGGTTCGGTCTGGTTCAACCCGGTTTAGACCGTCGGTTCAGTTCGGTTCGGTTCGGTTGGTTTAGTCTGGTTCGATCGGTTCAGGCATCATTTCGTCGTTTCGACGCCGTTCGACCGGTTCTCGGGCCGTTTTCGATGCCGTTCGGCATGCCATCACCTGGGCTTCCAAAATCGAGCCTCGGTGTGGCTTGAAGCGACGCCGATGGCCGTCGATCGAGGCTTCTCTCCCATGGTATCTCCTTTTGCTTTCGACGTTCTTCGACGGTCTCCACGGCGCGTCACGACGGTTGGTGGTTGGCCCGAGGTCGGGCTGCCTTCGTCGGCCCCTCAGCCTTGCCAGTGACCGTCGGTTGGAGGGAAACCGTTCCCTCGGTTTCATGCTTCGTTTTCGTGTTTTGCTTTCTGTTTCGTTTCCATTTTTGCGATTCAGATTTCCTTTTTTTTTTACTTTATTTTATTTTTTATATTTTTTATATTATTATTTTATTCATTAAAATATTATTAAATATAAAAAAATATCTTAAAAATTTATATTTTATTCATTTATTCAATAAATGAATTTCTCGGTCTTATTTCGCCCTTTCGGTATATTTTTCGATTATTTTCAGGATTATTTTTCGAGGTAAAAATTTAGAAAATATTAAATAAATTCATATCTTGATCAATTTAACCCGAAATTTAATTATTTCTTCGTTATTAATCAAGATTCTCAAATCCATTATTTTTAATTAAATTTTCTTGTCTCGATTACTACCGAATTTTGGTCTTTTGACCGTTTTACCCTTCACGTGTTCGGGAATACCATTTAAATCCTTTATGCATTTTTAAATGCACTCGAAATTTTCTATTCATTCCATTTGCTCTTACGATAAAAAAAATCGGGTCTTACAATCTCTCCCACTTAAGAAATTTGATCCTCCAAATTAAAATCAAGTCAAATGGGTCTATAATCAACTCCGGGTACATCAATTGCATCATACTCTTTAATTCTCATGTGACTTTTTTCGGAGTGTAATACTACCAACATACTTAACTAGGGAGATCATCTTAAACCTCCACACTTTCTCCTTCCGTCTAATACCCGAATCGATTTCATACGTTATACTTTCATTGAGCTAAACTATTGGAGCTCATATCCGATCATATATGATAGGTCCAGATAGTATTTCCGAAGCATCAAAAGATCGGACACATTGTGGATGCCTGCTAATTCAAGTGGTAACGCCAACCTACAGGTCTTATCTCAAACTTTGTCCAATCTCTCAAAGGATTCCATCTAATGAAACTCAATTTGCATTCTTTCCGAATCTCGTTATGTCCTTATGACAAATAACTGCCAAGAAACTAATTCACCCTCGGTGAATTCCAATGATTTTCTATCTCTTGTCAGCATAGCTTTTCTGTCTGCTCTGAGGTGTTCCTAATCTCTCGCAATCAACTGAACATCCTCAGAGGTTTGTTTTACCAATTCGGGAACAATTCTCTATTTGTCACCCACTTCTTCTTATCTAAATCGGGGAATAACCCCTACGGCCATACTATGCCTCATATAAGTCATCCTAACACTCGAGTGACAACTGTCATTATTGGCGAATTCGATTAGTGACAACTGATCATCCTAGGAGCTTATAAAATCAATGGCACACACTCTCATCACATCCTCCAGAACTTATACAGACCTCTTTGACTGACCATCTATCTGAGGACGAAAAGCTGTGCTAACACTCAATCGGGTTCCCATAGCTTTCAAAAACAATATTCTCAGAAGTGGAAAGTGAAGCGGGAATCCCTATATGATGCAATGCTTACTGGAACGCTACAAAATGTTCCATAATTTTCCTTACATAAATTCGCCTACATACTCTGAGTATCTGGGGATTTCCATAGCCAGAAGGTGGGTAGACTTAGTCAATCTATCGACTATCACCAAAATAGACTCGCGATTCATTCGGGTCCTCTGTAACCCATCATGAAATTCATGGTAACTTGTTCTCATTTCCGTGTGAATATAGGTAGAGGCTGCAATAACCATGCAGACTTCTAGTACTCTACCTTACTCTGCTGATATACGAGACATTTCGCTACAACTCTACAATATCTTTTCATATCTGACCACCAATACCCTTTTTAGAGATTCTGATATATTTATTATTTTTTGGATGCATTGTATATCCCGAAGAGTGAGCTTCTAACAATAACACTATCTTATTTTCGTGGTAACTACCACACATCCTACACTATTTACACTTGCTATGAAACAGGTCGGGGTCCCCCAATCACAATACCCCTCAAAAGTATTGTATTTGGATACACTGGGGCCTTACCAATCATCTTACCCTGTGACTCATCAACTCTAATCTTTTACCAAACTACCTTTTTTTCTCGTTCTGACATCTCTGTCATTCTCTATTCTTTTTTTCTCAATTTCGGCCCTTACTACCTTTCTCAATCTCAAAGGCATGCAACTCATGATCTTATTCACACAACTGTTGTCTACGCACTACCTCGGCATAGGTAGTGATATCTAACGGCCCAATCGGACTCTAATTGACAATCTGAGCCCTTCCATGAACTTTCAGACATTTTGACTCTCACTGTTCATAGTGTCGGAGTCATATCTGGGCAGGTATATAAACTAAGATTCATACTCGCTAATCAACCAGTTCCTCTGGGTCAAAGTAACGAATTTCATCTGTAATTTCCTTTAAGTGTCTGGGATATTCTATCACCGAAATACATCTGAAATTATTTTCCATATCCATTCTGGATGTCTAACTCTTAAGGTGGGTCGAGCGGACTTCCACAAATGCGCTGACTCACCCTCAAATCTCATACATATTCTGAGCAATTAGCTCTCAAAATTATTCTTCACACTCCGCTCCAACCTCGTGAAGCATGTATCAATACTGTCCGATCTCTTTGTCGAACTCTGTGGGGTATGCTCAACATCAGTCTCCACTTTAATCTCATTTTGAGTCTATATTCTTGCATTCGAAACCAAATTCTTAGCTGCACTTCTATCTCGATATACACAATTGTATCTAAACAATGCACAGTACCTGGGGATGTAAACTTTCTTATCCACTAACACCGACTCATATCAGGCCAACTCAAGCTCTGATACCATTAAACTTGTTACGACCCAAATTACCTAAAAATCAGAATAATTTTTTCACTTTTTCATTTATTATTTAATTCTTACCTTTCTCTCATCGTGACCATCCTATAAACAGTTGGGCTATGATTCGGTGTTAGTCACCTCTCACCTATTTATCATTCCATTTCCATAATCACATTCACATATCAGGGTTTACTATCTTTTGACTTTAACTAAATACATACACAATGGTATTTACATAATCTTACATCCCCGACATCATTTAAGTTTACAGTACTTTGCATTATATATTCAGATACAAAATTATACAAATGTGTATACCTGTCTCTTGATGGGAAGCAGTGGATACCAAGAATGCAACTTCTCAACCGCTCACTAACTATTACGAGTGCTCTGAAAAGATGGGAAAATAAGGGGGTGAGTAAACCACACGCTCAGTAAGGCAATTATGCAAGTAAGTAGATAGCTCTACTATCTACATGCTCATAATACCATGCCTTTATAATTCATTTCTTTTCATTAAAATCTTAAGCTCGTTTATTTGTAGTTCACGTTAGTAGAAAATTTTAGTTCCTTAGAATTTGATTCAATGAAGTTTTGTGAATGAAAAGTTTATTTAGTTTCCAAAACTCCATTTTTACTATTCGATTTTCTCTTATTTTTATTTTTCATTTAATGTTCATTCAAACACCTGCCTTGCTGATTTGCCTAAGCACGTTGCTTCTGTTCTTACCTTGTTTTGGTGCAGTGGTGCAGGTTCAACGCCGTGTACTGTTCCTGCATTACTAGCACAGTGGATCAACGAGGGTAGGTTTGCTGCTGAGCATTGGATGAGTGAACTAATGCAGTGGAGAAAGATTACACACTCCCATCTGTTCAGCTCTGTTTTATGAATATTACATTGTTCATCATTTAACTGCTGTTATGATTTTCTTTGGTTAATCTCATACATTGGTTTTTATTATTCTTGTTGTTTCCTAGTAGCGCATGCTGCAAGGAGTCTTGTGATGGTGTTGCTCGGTTCTGCAGCTGACTGAAGCTCACGCCAAGGTACTATTACAGAGTAAACGTACAGTAGATAAGGAGCATGACTGGTTGAGCAGCTGTTGGACGAGAGGACTGGGAAGCAGTAGGCTTGTTGGACATTCTCTGGTTAACTCAGAATACAACAACTACAATACATTGGCGAGGTTGGAGCTGTGCAGCAGACAGCAGAGCAGACGTCGCCTAGGACAGCACTTGGAACACCAGCTGCTTGGGCATGGAATGGAGCATGTAAGACCTAATTTTTAACATATTTCCTTATGATTCACACATTGTATGGATATTGTTATATGTTAATGGAATCGTAAGATGGATGATTTTCATCATATAAATATGAATGAAGTAGTCGAATGTACGTAAAAATTCAAAAGCGGACATTTAAGAAATTTCAAATTTAATTTATGAGATTTAAATTATCCGGATAGAGATACGAATTTTAAATGAGAAATTATAGTGGGTCCAAGAAGGAGAGACGATCTAAATTGGTTCCGAACGTGTAGAAGGGTAAAACGGTCAAAAGACCAAAATCTGATATAAATTCAATAAGAAAATTTCATTAAAAATATGGAATTGAGAAATCTTGATCAATAACGAGAAAATTATCAAATTCTGAGTCCAATTGATCAAGATCCTGAATTATTAAGATTTACCAAAAATTCACTTGGGACAATTTCCTGAAAATACGGAGAAAATATCTCGAAAAAATGGTTAACCTAAAATAAATAAAATAAATAAATTGAATAAATTAATTATATAATAAAATATATAATTTATTAGATATTTTGAGATTTTTAATGATATTTTAATAATTATAATAATAATAAAAATAAATAATAATAATAAGAATAACAAAAACGAAACTGAATCTGAAAAATGAGAGAAAAGGAAACTGAAACAGAGAAGCCTGAAGCCAAAAGCATGACCGAAGCCGACGAGCCATCATCGATGACCGAGGAGGCTAGGCGAGGGCTGAAAAAGGTAGCCGACATCCGCACGACCCACCAGCAGCTGCGACGAACTGCACAGACGTCAGATTTCGACGGATCGAGGAAGGGAAGCTGCGAAGGGTGAAGAGAGAATCAACGGCCACTGGTGAGGTTTCGGTCTATCCCAAGGCCAACCGATTACTCCCTTGTTCCAGGTGCACCGAACGATGCCAGAATCAACCAAAGAACCGATCGGACGACGTTGGAACGACGAAAAGAGCCTGAACCGATACAGGTCGGTTCAGTAAGAAGAGTACTGCGCTAAACCGGACCAGACCAGTTTAGTAAAGAAAGAGATGAAAAAAAGAGAAAAAGAAAGAAAAAGAGAAAAACGAAAAAGGGGAAGATTTTTTGGGATACACCAGACTTCGGGTAAGTCGGTAAGAGGTCAAAAGTGACCGATGTAATTTTTGGGAAATTTATTTAAATTATATTTGATCAAAAATTTACCCGAAATTAAATATAAAATTATGCAATTCAATGATAAATAGCGTACGTGAGCCCGATCGAACTTCGATTTACGCACCATCGCATAATTTCGGGTAAGTAAAGCTCATTTACGACAATTGTATGATATTGCGAAATTGAAATTTATTTTGTGGATTTCGGATTTATTTTCGTAATAAAATAGATTAAATTCGAATTTTTGAATAAATTGTTCTAAATGACATACGAGTTATCCAATGAGTTTGAAACGAAGCTCGATGAGTATTAGTAGGCCCAATGAGCCCAATAGACCCGAAGAAGGGATTTAATAAGTGGAAACAGGCTGAAAAAGGGGTCGAGGCCCATTAATGTGCAATCGGGCCCAATAAAGTAAAACGGGCCCAGTGTTTTAGATTCGATCAGTAAGAGTGAAATACTGATAAGTATATTAGAATTGACCCAAAGATGTGGTTATATGAAGTTTGGTAGACTTGGTTTCGAGCGAATTGGACTGAGAGACCTGGTACGGTCGAGATAGGATAAGCTTACATGTGATTCTAGGTAAGGGAATTTTACGGACTGCTAGAGGTAACTTTACGCAATTTCGACATCATTTACATTCCCTAAAATTGTCTGAAGGGTCTAGATTTAAAATAAAAATTTTTGGTGCCCAGATGGGTAAATGACCAAAATACCCCTGTAAAGGGTAAAATTTTTAAAATTAGGAAAAGTTAGGAGGAGCAAGAACAAGAGGTTCCTACTTTTTTTTGAGGTGCTTTGACACGTGTATGGGTAGGCTGGCTAACTTTTAAATAAAAATGCACATCATTGCATATTTTCAACAATGTGATTTCTTGTAAAACTTGTTTTGAGATAACAGAGCCCTCAGTGATTCTATGAAAATGTGACGTGCTTGAGCTTAGCTCGCATGAGTTTTGATTTGTGTGATGCATGCATTAGTGCTGGAGCAAGGGCTCGCACTAGAGTTTTACATGCATTGGTGCTGGTGTCTAACTCGTACCAGATTTTCATATGATTTTTGTGACAGGGTGCTAGAGTCTAACTCGCACTAAATTTTCACTTGATTTTTATGACACAGTGCTGGAGCCTAGCTTGCACTAGTTTTACATGATTTTGACAGAGTGTTGGAGCTTAGCTCGTACTAGATCTTATGAGATTTTATAATACGTGTGTTGGAGCTTTGCTCGCACGAGATTTTCCTTGATTTTATAAGAGTGCTGGAGCATCGCTCGCACTGATTTTATGAGACATACGATTAGCCGTGCTTGGAGCGTCGGGTAGATTATGTGTCACGCTGATTAAATATGCTCGCACATGCGTTTTGAGACAGGCACGATTGTGGATATGAGATATGGGTCCACAGAGTACGTTGTACCGTGCAAGTAGCATGGAGTACGTTGTACCATGCTAGGATTGATTATGTGGCATCTTCGGATGTGAGTGGCATCTTCGGATGTGAGTGGCATCTCGAATGTGAGATATCAGACATGACCGATGGGATGGACTGACCCACCTCCCGGGGTGGTTCCCGATAGTGGTGAGACCCCGCACACAGGATCCGTGTAGCAGTGGGATCACGAGTATATGGCCATACTCCTAGTTATTTGCCTGAGATATATATATATATTACCTAGTGTCACATGTTATAAATTGATGTTTTGAGAAACATGTTTTGTGTACTTTTGTGTGAGTCTAGATCACCCAAGGGAGGGGGGTTGGATACTGACTAAGATGTGATTTTGATGAGAATGAAACTGGGATTTAAACTAAAACTTGCATGACGTTATTTCCATGCTATTTAAACCCATGCGTGATGTAAACTAGTTTTTACATGACATTCATTGTGTCGCATGTTATTAATGCTTTGTAAATCGTCTAATTTCATGATTTTGAGTGAGTTAGGGACACTCGAGTGAGGGGTTAAGTCCTAGCTGTATTGTGAAATTTTAACGAGAATGAAATTATTTAAATGGGTTTGCATGTTGAGTTTTCCATGCTCTTTAAAATCCATGTGTGAACTTGTTTTACATAACATCATAAATTGTAGCATCTATTTTGAAATTGTGTGGAGCAAGGGTGGTTTATGCATGGCACCATGTTCATGTAGGTTGTATGGTTACCTACTTGTTCGTAGGATTGCCTTACTGAGCTTGATGTGCTCACCCCTTTCATTTTCTCACACAGATCATTTCCAGTAAACTTTGAGGCGACCGAGTAATGCATTCCTAATATCCACTTCTACCTATCACTTGAGGTATATACACTTATACATATTGTATCTAAATAAGAATAGCACAGTAACATGTTTGTAACTTTCGGGGATGTATAGATATTGTAAACACTAGTAAATGAATGGGAAAGAATTTTTTAAAAAAAAAAACCTCATGTGTTTACCTTTCCTTTAATAAGGAATTAAGTTATATGGTAAATGAATGGTGGGACTGGCATTGACGCACAACCCAATTGTTAGTGGAGTGTGGTCACAATTAGAGGACAGGTAAGTATGAAAGAAAAATGAAAAATTTACTCTGATTTTTGGGTCGTAACAATTGGTGGTATCAGAGCGAAATTGGTCTGATGTGTGTCAGTGTCAGTAATTAGAAAATTACATCCCCAAGTTACTGTGCTTGGTTAGATACAATCGTGTATATTGAGATGGCTTTTAACTAAGAAATGATTGAGAATGCAGTAATATGGGCATTATGCCGAACACCAGATGCGGTAGAGGGGTTGGAGTATGAGGTAGAGGCCATTGAGGTAGGCCTGAGCTTGCTAGTCATGTTTAGTCAACCTATGAGACCCATGAAGAGGTTGAGGTGGAGACTGATGTTGAACATACTCCACAGGGTCCTATATAGAGACCAGACAATATTGAGACACGCTTCACGAGGATGGAGTGGAGTGTAGAAAATATTTTGGAATTGTTTACTCAGTTTATACAGGTAGTTGAGGATAGTCAGGGTAAAGCCTGAACAGATGCCTCAGACTATAGATATTCTCACACCCCTCTGATATTTAACGAAGTAAAGAAATCAATAGTTACTGAGGACTGGGTGAATGAGATAGCGAAGTTGTATGGGTTCTATCGGTGTATGCTGATCGAGAAAGTGACTCGATGCGTTTATGTTGGAGGGCGAGGCGGAGCATGGGTGGAAATCCGCTTGACCCATTTCAAGAGTTAGACATTCAGGACTGTTATGAGGGATAATTCTGGATGCACAGAGGCAATATATTTCGGACATTGTTCGGAGGAATTTATAGATAGAGTTCCTTACTTTGACCCAGAGGAACAGGTCAATCGACGAGTATGAATCTCAATTTACATTCCTGGGCAAGTATAATCTGACATTATGAATAGTGAGAATCAAAAGGTCCGAAAGACATGGAAAGACTCAGTGTCACGATCCAAATTACCGAAAAATCAAAGTAAATTTTTTTCTTTTTCATTTATTATTTAATTCTTACCTTTCTCTCATCATGACCATCCTACAAACAGTTGGGTTATGATTCGGTGTTAGTCACCTCTCACCAAATTACCATTCCATTTCCATAATCACATTCATATACCAGAGTTTATTTTCTTTTGACTTTAACTAACGCATACATATTGGTATTTATAACTCTACATCCCCGACATCATATCTGTTTACAATACTATGCATTACATATTTAGATACAAAATCATACAAATGTGTATACCTGTCTCTCGATGGGAAGTAGCGCATACCAAGAATGCAAATCCTCTGCCGCTCAATAACTATTGCGAGTGCTCTGAAAAGATGGGAAAATAAGGGGGTGAGCAAACCACATGCTCAGTAAGGCAATTATGCAAGTAAGTAGATAGCTCTACTATCTACATGCTCATAATGCCATGCCATTAAAATCCATTTCTTTTCATTAAAATCTTAAGTACAAAATCATGTATTTCATCATGACTTAGTTTATAAAACTGTTTGTGCATATATAAATCATACTACTCATGCTTCAATAGCATTTTATGTGACATCATTAAATCATACTTAGCATGAATTAAATCAAAATCATGCATTATTTCATGCGATATAAAACAAATCATGAGATACAATCATTTCATGAATTTATAATTAAAGCATGGAAAACTTATCATGCTACTGCATTCAAATCCTTTCATTAAAACTGCAGTATAAACTAACCCACCGGGTCAATCATCTCATAAAACAATTCATTAAAATTCATTATAAAATTTCGGTTATAAAACCACCCTTCTTTTAGGGTCACATATCATAAAATCATAAAATCGGGGGCCTGACCCCTCCCTCGGGTCTACCCTGGTCTATTGACCAATAGTTATATCATGTGAGACAAGTAGGTGACTATCAGTAACAACAAGGAAAATGGCCATAACCTCGTGATCCCTGGCAACACGATACCTAGTGTGCTGCCTCATGGCTAACACCACTCCACTCCGACAATCCCCACGGTACAGTGTACTCTGCGTGACATACACGGTACAACGTACTCCGTGCACCCAAGCTCAGTCAGGGGTGCCTGCAATAGGTCTTATCCACCCATATCATCTCTGTCTCAGTATGCATGTGTGAGCATATCATCTCACTGTGACACACAGTCTACAAGAGGCTCCAACACGGCTATATGCATGTCATATAAATCCCTATGCGAGCGAAGCTCAAGCAAGGCTCCATGTGTATTCATGATATCAGAAAATCTCGTACGAGCGAAGCTCTAGCACGGTTTCGTAGAAATCAATGAAATCTGCATATGAGTAGTACTCCAGTACGACTTAAAAATGAATGAGTTATAAATCCATATAAAATCACATGCGAGCGAGTTCCAACATGGTCTTATGCATCAATAAATCAAATCTCGTGCGAGTTACACTCCAACTCGGCTTTATACATAAATAAATCAAATCTCGTGCGAGTTACACTCCAGCACGGCTTTATGCAATTATCATATCAAAACAGGATGCGAGCTAAGCTCCAACACCTCTCATGCATGTCAAATCATTAAAACTAGTGCGAGCAATCGCTCCAGCACCTTTTTATGCATATCAGGTTAAAACAAATCAGAACAGTCAAAACAGAGTGCGAGCTAGGCTCCAGCACCTCTTATGCATTTCATAATAATAAAATCAGTGTGAGCAACCGCTCTAGCACATCTCATGCCTATGATGTCACACAAATCAGTCCGAGCAACCGCTCTAGCATATTTATGCACACTCAAAATGCAGATATACGCGAACTAAATGTCAGCACTTTCTGTTTCCATATAAACTTGATAGTTGGCCCATTTTCCAAAGAATTTTCATTTAAATATAAATAACACTTACGTAGTGTTATCTTGTGAAATTTATGCAATTACTGGCCAATCTATCGATTTGCTTTGCTTAAAACCAATAAAATTCCTTAAATCAGAAATTTCCTTAAATCATACATTTCATGCATGTGATGCTTTCACCATCCTTAGGTGAACTTCCCTCAATAGGGGTAAAATAGCCTTTTCCTATAACGTATCCTTAAAATCTTTAAACTTTTTTTAGGACCTTTATACAATATCAGTGTATACATACATATTTAGTGTATACAAAAGCTATTAAAATACGCGTAGCTACCTCTAGCTATTCACACAATTCCCTTACCTCATTTTTCTGTACAGTCTGACCTTTCCACTGATGACTCGTCACGAAGTTCGATTTGCTCCGAATCCAATCTCCAGAACTGCGGATAAATATTCATCAGGTCAAATACAATATATTTAATTGTATTTCATATTTTCTGGGCTTAATTGTAAATCATTGGGCCCGTTTACCCATATTGGGCCCGATTGTACCATAATGGGCCTTAATCGGCTTTAAGCCCGTTTTTCACTTACTATTCACATAATCGAGGGCTACTGGGCTCACTGGGCCTATTAGTATTTATTGAGCCTCGTTCTAAACTCTCGGATAACTCAATTTAGTATTTATGACAATTTATTCCAATTTCCAGAATTTAATTCATTTTATACGAAAATTAAATCCGTAATTTATCTAACACGCATAACGATGCAATATTGTCATAAATAAGGGTTACTTACCTGTGATTCCATGATAGTACGCAAATCGAGGTTGTCTCGAGCTCTTGTTTGACGTCAATTGTCGAGCTACACAATTTAATATTTTGTTGGGTAAATTTTCAGTCGAATATTAATCAAATTAAATATTTCAAAATTTAAATCGATCAATTTCGACCGCTTACCGACTTACCCATAGCTTGATTGCATCACTGAAATTTTTTCCAATTTTTCTCTTTTTCTTCCTTTTCTTTTTTTCTCTTTCTTTTCTTTTCTTTTTGGCTGAACCGGTCTGGTCCGATTCAGCATACCCTCACTGCGCTGAACCGATCGTACTGGTTCAGGCCTCATTTTATCCTTTCGACGCCATCTAATCGGTTCCCGGTGTCTCACCACTATCGTTCAGGGCACCACAGCTTGGGGACCTCTCGGTTGGCCTCGATCGGAGCTAACACCTCATCGGTGGCTGCTATTTCTCTTCTACTCTTTTAGGCAATTCCTTCGTCGATCTGCTCATGCCGGCGCCGGTGGAGCGCGTTGCCGGTGGCGAAAGGATCGCGGGGCCTTCTTCTTCCTTTTCCAGCAGCTGGCCTGGCTGTGGGATCGTCGGTGGTGGCTCGTTCGGTGGTTCCTCTTTCCTCGAGTTCGACTTCCATTTTTTTGGTTTTCTCTTTTCTCTCTCCTCACGTTTTTCAATTCAGATTTCATTTTTTAACTTTATTTATTTATTTATAATTTATTTTAATATTATTTTAATCATTAAAATAATATTAAAATTTTCCAAAATATCTAAAAATATCATATTAAATTCATTTAATTCGTAAATGAATTTATCAGTCCGATTTTACCTTTTCAGTATATTTTTCTAATATTTTTGGGCTCATTTTTTGAGGTAAAAAATTTTGATTAATTCCTATAAATTCATATCTTGATCAATTTAACCCGAAATTTAATTATTTATTCGTTATTGATCAAGATTTCTCAATCCCATATTTTTAATTAAATGTTTTTGTCCTGATTAATATCGAATTTTGATCTTTTGACCGTTTTACCCTTGCACGTGTTCGGGAATACCATTTCAATCCTTTTGCATTTTTAAATGCACTCAAAAATTTCTATTCATTCCCTTTTTGCTCTTACGATAAAAATCGGGTCTTACACTCAAACTGTCTATCAGAGTCTGATTGGCCCTGCTAGATATCACTATATACGATGAGGCAGTGTGCAGATCATAGTGCGTGAATAAGATTATGAATTGCATGCCTTTGAGTTTGAGAAAGGCATTAAGGGCCAAAATAGAGACAAAAAGGAAATAGGGGATAACAGAGATGTCAAAGCGAGAAAGAGGTGGTTTGGTAGGAAATTTAGATTTAGTGAGTTATGGGGTAAGATGATTGGTAAGCTCCAGTGTATCCAGTTTCAGCGCTTACACGGATATTGTGATTGGAGGACCCCGACCTGCTAATGGGCAGTGTTGGATGTCTGGTAGTTACCATGAAAATAGGTGGTTGAATGAGGGCGAGTGTATGCCTTGGATCAGGACACTATTGATGCTTCATTTGATGTGGTGTAAGGTACCATCTTGATTGTTAATATTGAAGCAATTATTTTAATTGATCCTGGTACTACACATTTATTCATACCGTCGTCATTTGCATATAAGTTAGTGAAATATGTGAAGCCTATATCATTAGGCGAAATGCTGATAGTTAGCACTCCAATGAAGGATAGTCTGCTGATTGACTATGTCAGTAGAGATTGTAAGTTGAAAGTGGGGGAAAGGAACATGCAGACCAATCTCATTCTATGAAATATGAGTGTTTTGATGTAATATGGGGAATAAATTGATTCGCTGCAAACTATGTTGTTGAAATTACTATTCTAAGATAGCGATGTTTCACCCTAAAAAAGTGTACAGTAAGTTTTAACAAGTAATGACAGAATTTTGTTATAGTTGATATACCAAATGAGATAAGCTTTGAGATGTGATAGATCCTGAATACAAGATATATTGGAATAAGATGCGTATGCAAGGTAAGAATATCTCTGATATGTGAAGTAATTTGGATTAAGCGATATGTAGTGAATATGAATTATGACCAAGGATAAGGGAGGAATATATCTACAACCAGTCCATGTGGTCAAGTCTGAGGGTTAATAAAGGTATTTCAAAATACCTCCCTGCCTGAAACTTGACAGCGTCTAGAAGTACACATAACCTATAAATTGAAATCGACAGTTGTAATATATACATTTAAAATTAGGGTACCTGTACTTGTATGATAAAAAAATATAGAATTCAATTAATCATGAAGGTTTAAAACTTAAAATTTTATAAAAGTAGTTAATATAAGAAAAAAGAAATGACGCGGGTTAGTATCTTGAATAGAAGCGATTTCGAAATGCCATTATACGTTTATGCGTACATAGGTCGAGGATATAAGTGATTGAAATATTTAGTAGAACTCAACTACGATGAGGTTCTTTTCTCATACTGACATTTGTTCTGTCGTAGTGAGCCTAAAAGTTGAAAACTAGACTTGATTTATCGAATCGAACAGGATTAGCGTAAGAATAAGTATTTTGTTCTACTATTGATGATCCATTGGGTTAGCTGCGAAGAGTGCAAAATTTTTTAGATCGATTGGAAGTCTGGGTTTTATCTGTTGAGAATTTAGAATGTGGATGTGCCCAAAACAATTCTTTGTACTCATTAGGGCATTGATGAATGAGGTATTTAAACTTTACCTAGACTGATTTGTTATCATCCTTATTGATGATATTTTAGGTGGATTGAAAGTCCAAGGAAAATCATAAGCAACAATTGGAAATTATTTTTACAGATGATTTGTTGAGAGTTCTCGAAATGGACTAATTTGTTGACACGTTTAACTTAGAAAAAGTTGTATTAGAATAGGATGATAGACGTGACAAGAGTTTTAGTGTATTGAAGTATGAACTGACCACAGCATTTATTCTCACCATACCAAACAGATTAAGAGGTTTCTCAGAGTATATGGATGTCTTGAAACCAAGATTTGGCTATGTGTTGAATCAAAATGAGATGATGGGCACGTATGGATCCAGATAGTTCAAGGACCATGAAAGGACTATGCGGCCCATGATTTAAAGTTGGTAGCGTATTAATGCACTGAGGGTATGGCACCACTACTTTTACGATGAGAAATTTTATGTATGCACTGATCATAAAAGTCCCAAGTATCTGTTTTCATAAAAAGAAATGAATATGAAACAACAAAGAGGGTTTGAGCTTCTAAAGGATTATGATTGTGAGATATTGTACCACCCAGAAAATTACTAATATAGTGGCTGATGCTTTGAGCAGAAAGAGCCTCGGGATGGTATCACTGATGATGGTCAAGGAGCATGAGCTGCTAGAGCAGTTGTGAGCCTCAGTAGTGATGTGATCCCTTCTGATGATGACAGTGATTGTGTGACAGCTAGCCTAAGATTAGAACCGGATTTGAGTGACCGGATTTGACAGGCTTAGCGTGATGATCGGCAGGATGTCAATAGTGTGGGTTAGATTCAAAAGGGTACAGTGACAGAGTTCACAGTGAGTGATGATGGCTTACTGAGGTTCAGAGATAGTATAAGTGCTCCCCATGACCACAGTTGATGTAAACACCATAAATTTCCTACATTTAATTAGACTATATAAAAATGGGAATAATATATTTTAATGGAAGTGTGAATATTCATTGTAGGGCTCGAGGAGTATAGGAGCCGAGAAGCCCGTGAATGACAGGGAACTCGAAATTACAGGAAGTGATGAAGCAAATGTAAGCATGGAGGGATCGAAAATAATCTTGATATAAAAAAAAAACTTATATTGGGGTTTTTGAGGAATGATGAAATCTCGATAATATTTCATTTTCGAAATAATGAAAATTTCATGAAGACATGAATATTGTGTTATTGAATAATTTTATGAGAAGAAAATGTATATATATATATATATATATATATATATATATATGTAAGGCCCGATTTTTTCGTAAGAGGAAAAAGGTAATGAATAGAAATTTTTAGTGCATTTAAAAATGCAAAAGGATTTAAATGGTATTCCTGAGAACGTGCAAGGGTAAAACGGTCAAAAGATCGAAACCCGATGTAATTTCGAGAAGAAAATTTAATTTAAAATATGGGAATGAGAAATCTTGATCAATAACGAAGAAATAATTAAATTTCGGGCTAAATTGATCAAGATATGAATTTATTGGGATAAATCAGAATTTTCACTTCGAAAAATAATCTCAAAAATAATCGAAAAATATACCAAAAAGTCGAAATAATACCGAGAAATTCATTTACGGATTAAATGAATAAAATAGTATTTTTTAGATATTTTTGGATTTTAATAATATTTTAATTGATTAAAATATTATTAAAATAAATAATAAAAAAATAACTAATAAAAAAAATAAAAAAAACTGAACTGAAAAAAAAATCGCGAAAGAAACGCGAACCGAAGAGAAAACGAAGCAGAACAAAACGAGGCCTTTGCCCATCGACGATCGGAGACTGACGGCGAACCCAGAGGAAGCCATCTCCAGCCGAGCCATTGCCGGAGTTGTTGGAGGCCGAATGAGGCAGCGATCGGCGGTGAAAGAGAGAGGAACGATGAGAAAACGGGGAATCGAGAGAGGAAAAGAAATTGGCGGTCACCGGCGCCGATCTAGGGCCGACCACCACCACCCGAAGGTAGCCCACGCCAAAGCTGGTCGATCAGCAGCTGAATCGACCGATGAGGTGGCGGCTAGCACCGAAAAACCATAAGAAACAGAATCGGTACCGACGGCGAGGGGAGAAGAGTCGGACCAGCCGCTTTTCGGCGGCCTTGAACGAAACCAACCCCAGATCCGAGATGCGGACGACCCAGCGGAGCCACTGGCGGCTAAAACCGATGGAGACCTAGTCGGCAAGGCACTGAACCGGCCAAACCGAACTAAATCGTCTGTCTGAACCGGGTTGAACCAAACCGGACCGGACCAGTTCAGCCAAAAGGAAATGGAAAAAAAGAGAAAAAAAGGGAAAAAGAAAAAGAGGAAAAATTGGAGAAAATTTCAGTGATGCAATTGAGCTACGGGTAAGTCGGTAAGTGGTCAAATTGACCGATTTAAATTTTAGAGTATTTAATTTGATAAATAATCGACTGAAAGTTTACCCAAAAAAATATTAAATTGTGTAGCTTGACAATTGGCATCAACCGAGAGCTCGAGATAGCCTCGATTTGCGTACTATCATGGAATCACGGGTAAGTAACCCTTATTTACGACAATTTTGTATCGTTATGCGTGATTGATATTTATCGCATAAATTACGGATTTAATTTTCGCATTAAATGAATTAAATTCTAGAAAATTGGATAAATTATCGTAAATACTAAATTGAGATATCCAAGAATTTAGAACGAGACTCAATAAATACTGTTGGGCCCAATGAGCCCAATAGGCCTCGATGATGTGAATAAAGTGTGGTAAACGGGCTTAAGGTCGAGTAAGGCCCATTATGGTGCAATCGGGCCCAATATGGGTAAACGAGCCCAATGATTTAAATTAAGCCCAGAAAATATGAAATAAAATTAAATTGTATTGTATTTGACCTGATGAATGTGTATCCGCAGTTTCGGAGATTGGATTGGAAGCAAATCGGACTGCGTGACGAGTCATCAGTGGAAAGGTCAGAGTGTACAGAAAATGAGGTAAAGGAATTGTGTGAGTAGCTAGAGGTAGCTACGCGTATTTTAATAGCTTTTCTGTACACTGAATATGTATGTATACACGGTTATTGTATAATGATCCTAAAAGTGGTTTAAATGATTTTAAGGATCGAAATAGGTGAAAAGACTATTTTACCCCTATTGAGGGAAGTTCACCTAAGGATGGTGAAAGCATGACATGCATGACTTATGAATTTTCTGATTTAAGGGATTTTCGTGGTTTTAAACAAAGCAAAACGGTAGTTTGGCCAATAATTGCATAAGTTTACCAAAATAACACTACGTAAGTGTTATTGGTATTTAAATGAAATTTCCTTGGAAAATAGGCTAAATAAGTTTATATGAAAACAGATAGTGCCGACACGTAGTTCGCACTTTATCTGTGTTTGTGAATGTGCATAAACGTGCTTAAGCGGTTGCTCGCACCGATTTGTGTGACATCATATGAATAAAATGTGCTAGAGCGGTTGCTCGCACTGATTTTATGATTTGATATGCATGAGAGCTGTTGGAGCCTAGCTCGCACTCAGTTTTGACATGTTTTGACTTGTTTTGACATGGTATGCTTAAAATGGTGCTGGAACGATTGCTCGCACTAGTTTTTATGATTGACGTGCATGAGAGGTGCTGGAGCCTAGCTCACATCCATTTTTGATATAATAATTGCATAAAAGTCATGCTGGAGTATGACTCGCACGAGATTTGATTTAATTATGCATAAAGCCATGCTGGAGTGTAACTCGCACGAGATCTTACTTGAGCATTCATTTGTGCTGGAGCGTTGCTCGCACAAAGTTTTATATGGTTTTATAATTCATTTGAATGTCGTACTGGAGTTTTTCTCGTATGAGGTTTTCACTGAGTTTTTATACATATCCGTACCTGAGCATTGCTCGTACGTGGATTTTACTTGAATTTATAATAAGTTTAAGTCATACTGGAGCACTGCTCGTACGCAGATTTCATTGATTTCTACGAAACCGTGCTAGAGCTCGCTCGCACGAGATTTTCAGATATCATGAATATGCATGGAGCCGTGCTAGAGCTTCGCTCGCACAGGGATTTATATGACATGCATATATCCATGTTGAAGCCTCCTGTAGACTGTGTGTCACAGTGAGATGATATGCTCACACGTGAATACTGAGACAAAGATGATATGGGTGGATAAGACCTATTACAGACACCCCTGACTGAGCTTGGATTCACGGAGTACGTTGTACCGTGTATGTCAAGCGGAGTACGCTGTACCGTAGGGATTGTTAGAGTGGAGTGGCATTAGCCACGAGGCAGCAAGCCTTGCCCTCGCAATCCTGGTGTTATGTTGTTCTGGCGGGTAGGACGACCCACCTCCTGTTTCAGGTGTGATATCCTGCACACTAGGTACCGTGTTGCCAGGGATCACTAGGATATGGCCTTAGTCCTCGATGTTACTGATGTAATTACCTACATGTCTCTCATGATATAACTATTGGTCGATAGACTAGGGTAGACCCGAGGGAGGGGTTAGGCCCCCAATTTTATGATTTTGTACTATGATGATAGATTTTTCTGAGAATTTTGTAACGAATTGTTTTATGAGATTATTGACCCGAAAGGGTTATTTTATACTGCGTTTTTAAATGATGATTTAAATGCAGTAGCATGATTAGTTTTTCATGCTTTAATGATAAATTCATGGAATGATTATATCCCATGATTTGTTTTATATCGCATGAAGTAATGCATGATTTTGATTTAATTCATGCTGAATATTAATTTAATGATGTCACATAAAATGCTATTGATGCATGAATTACATGCTTTTCTATATGCACAAATAGTTTTAGATAAACTATGTCATGATATATGCATGGTTTTGTGCTTGAGATTTTAATGAAAAGAAATGGATTTTAAGGGCATGGCATTATTAGCATGTAGATAGTTGAGCTATCTACTTACTTGCATAATTGCCTTACTGAGCGTGTGGTTTGCTCACCCCCTTATTTTCCCATCTTTTCAGAGCACTCACAGTAATTTGTAAGCGGCTGAGGACTTGCATTCTGGGTATCCGCTGCTTCCCATCGAGAGACAGGTATACACAATTATAGAGTTTTGTATCTAAATATGTAATGCACAGTACTATAATCGATTATGATGTCGGGGATATAGAGTTATAAATATCATTGTATATGTATTCAGTTAAAGTCAAACGATAGTAAACTCTGATATATGAATGTGAATATGGAAACGAAATGCTAAATAGTGTGAGGTGACTAACACCGAATCATAGCCCAACTGTGTGTAGGATGGTCACGATGAGAGAAAGGTAAAATTAAATAATAAATAAAAAAGCGAAAAATTTACTCTGATTTTTAGGTAATTTGGGTCGTGACAATATAAATATATATATACTAGGAAAAAATTTAAAATGTGTAAATGATGATATATATATATAGTGTAATGTATAATATATACGATATAAGTATTAATAATAAAAAAAAGCATGAGACAATTAAAATAAAATGGAAATAAAATAAAAACAACAAACAAAAAGGAAAATAATAATAATAATAATAATAATAATAATAATAATAATAATAATACCAAACATTAAATAATATATTTATTAATATAATATATATATATATTAATATAATAAATAAAAAAAAGGGTGTACAGAATTGGCTTTCAAAGAAAGCCAATCCCATTTTCTGCAAATTGAAATGCAGAATTGATAGTAGAGGCGGGAAAATAAAGAGAAGAAAAGAAAAGAAAGGAAGGAGGAGAGGGTCGACCGAGAAGGGAGAGAAAGGAAAGAAGAAAAGGAAGGGAGAAAGGAAAGAAGAAAAGGAAAGGAGAAGGAGGAAGAAAGGAACGGGACTGAAGACGGTAGAGTCACGTGAAGGTTGAAATCGAACTGAAGCAGAGCCAAACTGAAGCAGAGTCCAAACTAAAGCAAGAAGAAGACCAAAGAAATAGGGGTTTTAAAGCTGTACCAGACTACGATCAGGGGCTGCTTCAGGGGTGGGATAAAGCTAAAGCAAAGATGAGCAGCAAGGCAGGCGACGCATGAGCTGAGCTGAGGCGTTAAGAGTCTGATCACGGGAGGAGGCAAGAATTTCCAGGGGGGAAGGGGGCCTCACCTGGTGCTGGTTTCGACGTGAAAACTTGGCTATTTTGGGTGTCCAACAGTGGCTGTTTGCTGGAGCATAGTGATGGCCGAAGTTTGCCATTTGTGACCTAAAAGGTGGAATATGGTGACTGAACCGAGAGTAAGGGAAAGGAGTCCTCTCGGGTTTTCGAACTAGTAACAAGGAAAAGGCAAGCTTCAAGGCTGATGTGGGGTGAGTTGCTGGTATTGATTTAATGTTGTCTATGGCTGAAATAGAATGGGGTCTTGACAAAAAAGAACAAGGCTGAAATGGACAGTTTGAGAAGCCTGGAACGGGTCTGAAATTGAAACAAAATCGTGAGGAAAATAAAGAGGGTGAAAATTGGCTGGAGTAACCTAAGGAATAGCAGCAAAAGACGGAAGGACCAAGGTTGTGGTGACTGGACACTTCAAGGTTTTCATGCTAAGGGCTGCTCTTACATAGTCTAGCCAATCTATATGACTTTAAATGATGAAATATAATTGGGATACATGGTGTAGAAAATTAGAGAAACCTTGAGAAGTGTTAGCAAAGAGTTAAGCTACAAAGAGTTTAAAGGAAAAAGCTGGAAAGCATAGAAAAAAAAGAAAAAGGTAAATTTATATATTCATATTTAATATACATGTATATATTTACATGTTTGAGATATAAGCATGTTAGTGTGAATTAAGGTGTGTGTGAAATAAAAATGGGAGAGATGAGAAATAGACAAATATATATTTTTATGTGATGATGAATAAGGAAATTAAATGATAAAATGTATGTGTGTATATACTTAGGTGTATATACAAATAGGTGTATAAGATAAATGTATGTGTTAGTATATGTACATACAGAGAATATATACACGTGATAAGGAAAAATGAAAACAAATAATAATATATATATAGGAGTATATATATATTTATGTGTATATACATGTATATATATAATAAATGTGTATGTTAATATTTGTATGTACAAAATATATAAATAGTAAATAAAATATATAAATGTGCATGTTAACCTAGGTATGTAAAATAATACGTACACGAAGTAGTAACGAATAGGTTACGATTTTAACCCAATTTGGACAATTCGCATGAATAGGGTGCTAAGTATACAATTTCAGTGTAGGTGATTGTAGAAGGAATTAAAGGAGGTACTAGGAGGCGTCACCACTCGAATTCGAGAATTTCAATAGACCGAGGTAAGGGGGTATAATTTAAAACGGTAATAGTTTACTTCCTATACCATGATTAAGGAAAGTTTTACAAAGATTTGAATTATGATTTTCGAGCATGTTTTCTGCTTTTGTGTTCTAAGAAAGAATGTGATTTCCTGAAGTTGGTCTTTCTAAATGAAAGCATGTTTCTGAAATTGTTTTCTAAGCAATAGTATGCACTCTGAAACTATCTTTTGAATAAGTTAATTTTATTTCGATAGTTTTATATATGAAAACTATAGTATGTTTTGAGACTAAAGGTCATTTATGTTGTATGCTAACGCATGTCAACTTCGCCTTCGTGGCGTCTGAACTTCGCCCTTGTGGCGTATGAACTTCACCTTCGGGTGTCTCAACGCTGTACGACCTTGATCCCATCTACAGCCTTTCCATGGCCATAGGTTGTGAATTCCCTCTACGGAGGATGATTTTGTTATTATTGCCGCATGATGGTTTTGTTATTGCCGCGTGATAATTGTATGGGCCGATGTAGTCTCTGTCTGAATTAAACTCTGTTTTCAGAATCTGATTTTATAATATGAGATTTCACATGTATTCCTATTTTGGAATTTTGAATATACAAAAAGTTTACATAATATCTATTAAGTTCATGTACTTAAAGAATTACATTTTGAATTATGATGTTTTCGATTTTCCTTAATTTTGAATGTCCTTCATATTAGTTTCAGAAAGAAAATCATTATACGTATTGTCGTGTTTTCTACATATTTGAATTACTAAGACTTTTTAAATACATTTTCTTATTGGGCTTTTCCCGAAAGCTCACCTCTCTACCTCTCAGACCATTTGCAGTGATCCGTGGGCGCTACCTACCGCGTATACGACGTAGGCTATGGGGAAGAGCTACCCTAGGCTACTTTTTGTATACGCAGCAAAGGTATAGAATTACATTCCTTTACTAGACATATTTGTATGCACAGACATATATATTGGAAATATTTTGTTGGGATGTAATTTGTAAGGAAAACGATGTAAAGATTATTATTTTTGGGATTAGGTTTTAAGATGATTGGTATTTAATCGAAATGGATGTATTGAGTTGTAAATGTGGATTTGGAAAGTATGCTTGGTAGATGTGGATATCTAGGGTTGTCAAAACAATTGAATTGCAGGTGGGTAGGCTCATATATAAGCCGTTATGCTATCGAAATTTCTATCAGCTATATTTGTCAAAGTATGAGGTTTCAATATAAATTCGGATATAGAATTAGGAAAAGTGATTTGACACTGAACATGAATACAACCTAAGTGAATAAGGGAACAAGTGGGTAAATTAAGTTAAAAAAAAAATTTCCCATAATTTTCAAGGGTCAAGGGTCGTTATAGTTGATGAGATAGTGTTATTGTTAGAAGCTCACTCTTCGGGATATACAGTTCATTCGAGAAGTAATAAATATATCGGAATCTCTAAAAAGGGTATTAGTGGTCAGATATGAAAAGAGACATTATAGAGATCGTGGAGAAGTGTATCGTATGTCAGCAGATTAAGGTAGAGCTATAGAAGTTTGCAGGGTTATTGCAGCCTCTACCAATTCTGAAATGGAAGTGGGAGCAAGTTACCATGGATTTTGTGACAGGTTATAGGGGACCGTAGGAATCACGGGGCTATTTGAGTGATGGTCGATAGATTGATTGAGTCTACCTACTTTCTAGTTATGAAAGCCATAGATACTCTGAGTGCGTGATCATATTTATATAAGTAAGAAGATTGTGGAACAATAGGTAGCATTCCAGGGAGTATAGTATCAGTTAGTGATTCCCGCTTCACTTCCCACTTCTAGGAAC
Organism: Firmiana major; assembly: GCA_033439115.1. Lineage (NCBI taxonomy): Eukaryota > Viridiplantae > Streptophyta > Magnoliopsida > Malvales > Malvaceae > Firmiana > Firmiana major. Next base: position 26,532,344 of record CM065913.1, read on the forward strand.
ATGTTTCAGGAAGCCATGGGAACCCAGTTGAGTGTGAGCACAGTGTTCCATCCTCATACAAATGGTCCGTCAGAGAGGATTGTACGGGTTCTTTAGGATATGATGAGAACGTGTGCAATTGATGTTAGAAGCTCTTGGAATGATCAGTTGTTATTAGCTAAGTTACCCACAGCGATAGTTATCACTCGAATATTGATATCGCATTGTGTGAAGCATTGTTTGGCCATAAAGGTTACTTTTCTGAATGGATAGAAAGAAGTGGGTGACAGATAGAAAATTGCTCCCGATCAAGTATAATAAGCTTCTGAGGGTGTTCAGCTGATTGTGATAGAATGAGAACACCTCAGAACATATAGAAAAGCTATGCTGACAAGAGATGGGGATCGTGAGGATTCATCGAGTGTGAATCAGTGAGTTTGAAAGTTTCTCTTTCTAAAGGTATAATGAGATTCAGGTATTGAATAGGAAGGAGACGGTGTTGAGGTTTAAGATGATCTCCCTAATTAAAGTCTTTCGGCTGTATTACACTTCGGAAGAATTTAAATAGGAGTTGGAGAGTAAGAGTATGATATGTGTGAAGTATCCGGAGTGGTTTACAGACTAACTTGGTTCTAATTAGGAGGACCAGATTTCTTAAGTGGGGGAGATTATGTAAGACCTGATTTTTAACATATTTCCTTATGATTCACACATTGTATGGATATTGTTATATGTTAATAGAATCATAAGACGGATGTTGATCATATAAATATGAATGAAGTAGTCGAACGTACGTAAAAATTCGAAAATGGACATGTAATGAATTTCAAATTTAATTTATGAGATTTGAATTGTTCGGACAAAGATACGAATTTTAAATGAGAAATTATAGTGCGTCTAAGAAGGAAAGTTGGTCTAAATTGGTTCCGAACGTGTAGAAGGGTAAAACGGTCAAAAGACCAAAATCTGATATAAATTCGATAAGAAAATTTCATTAAAAATATGGAATTGAGAAATCTTGATCAATAACAAGAAAATTATCAAATTTCGAGTCCAATTGATCATGATCCGAAATTATTAAGATTTACCGAAACTTCAGTCGGGATAATATCCCGAAAATATAGAGAAAATATACCAAAAAAATGGTTAAAATAAAATAAATAAATTGAATAAATTAATTATTAATAAAATATATAATTTATTAGATATTTTGAGATTTTTAATGATATTTTAATGATTATATTAATAATAAAAATAAATAATAATAATAATAATAATAATAATAATAATAATAAAAAACGAAACTGAATCTGGAAAACGCGAGAAAAGGAAACTGAAACAAAGGAGCCTGAAGCTGAATGCGTGACCGAAGTCGACGAGCCACCACCAGTGATCGAGAAGGCCAGGCGAGGGTCGAAAAAGGTAGTCAACACCCGCACGACCCACCAGCAGCCGCGATGCGTTGCACCGACGCGGGATTTCGACGGATCGAGGAAGGGAAGTCGTGGAGGGAGAAGAGAGAATCGGCTGCCATCGACGGGGTTTCGGTCCAACCCAAGGCCAGCCGATTACTCCCCTGCTCCAGGCGCACTGAACGGTGCCAGAATCAGTCGGAGAACCGATCGTACGACGCTGGAACGACGAAAAGAGCCTGAACCGGTACAGATCGGTTCAGTAAGAAGAGTACTACGCTAAACCGAATCGGATCGGTTCAGCCAAGAAAGAGAGGAAAAAAGGAAAAAAAGAAAGAAAAAGAGAAAAAGGAAAAAAATGAAGATTTTCGGGGATACACCAGACTTTGGATAAGTCGGTCAGAGGTCAAAAGTGACCGACGTAATTTTCAAAAAATTTATTTAAATTATATTTGATCGAAAATTTACCCAGAATTAAATATAAAATTGTGCAGTTCGACGATAAATCGTGTACGTGAGCCTGATCGAACTTTGATTTGCGCACCATCGCATAATTTCGAGTAAGTAAAGCTCATTTAAGACAATTGTATGATATTGCGAAATTAAAATTTATTTTGCGAATTTCAGATTTATTTTCGCAATAAAATAGATTAAATTTAAATTTTTGAATAAATTGTTGTAAATGATATACGAGCGATCCAATGAGTTTGGAATGAAGCCCGATGAGTATTAGTAGGCCCAATGAGCCCAATAGACCCGAAGAAGGGATTTAATAAGTGGAAACGAGCTGAAAAAGGGGTCGAGGCCCATTAATGTGCAATCGGGCCCAATAAAGTAAAACGGGCCCAGTGTTTTAGATTCGATCCGTAAGAGTGAAATACTAATAAGTATATTAGAATTGACCCAAAGATGTGGTTATATGCAGTTCCTAGACTTGGTTTGGAGCAAATTGGACTGAAAGACCTGGTACGGTCGAGATAGGATAAGCTTGCACGTGATTCCAGGTAAGAGAATTTTACGGACTGCTAGAGGTAAGTTTACGCAATTTTGACATCATTTACATTCCCTGAAATTGTCTGAAGGGTCTAAAATAAAAATTTTTGGTGCACGGATGGGTAAATGACCAAAATACCCCTGTGAAGGGTAAAATTTCCAAAGTTAGGAGGAGTAAGAACAAGAGGTTCCTACTTGTTTTTGAGCTGTTTTGACACGTGCATGGGTAGGCTGGCTAACTTTTAAATAAAAATGCACCGCATTGCATATTTTCAACAATGTGATTTCTTATGGAACTTGTTTTGAGATAACAGAGCCGCCTACGTGATTCTATGAAAATATGACATGCTAGAGCTCAGCTCGCACGAGTTTTGATTTGTGTGATGCATGCATTATTGCTGGAGCAAGGGCTCGCACTAGAGTTTTACATGCATTGGTGTTGGAGTCTAACTCGTACCAGATTTTCATATGATTTTCGTGACAGGGTGCTAGAATCTAACTCGCACCAAATTTTCACTTGATTTTTACGACACAGTGCTGGAGCCTAGCTCGCACTAGTTTTACATGATTTTGACAGAGTGCTGGAGCTTAGCTCGAACTAGATCTTATGAGATTTTATAATATGTGCGCTGGAGCTTTGTTCGCACGAGATTTTCCTTGATTTTATGAGAGTACTGGAGCATCACTCACACTAATTTTATGAGACATGCGATGAGCCGTGCTTGGAGCGTCGGGTAGATTGTGTGTCACACCGGTTAATATGCTCGCACGTGCATTTTGAGATAGGCACGATTGTGGATATGAGATATAGGTCCAGGGAGTACGTTATACCATGCAAGTAGCATGGAGTAGGATGTACCGTGCTGGGATTGATTATGTGGCATCTTTGGATGCGAGTGGCATCTTCAAATGCGAGATATCGAACATGGTTTACGGGATGGACTGACCCACCTCCCGGGGCGGTTCCCGTTAGTGGTGAAACCCCGCACACAGGATCCGTGTTGCAGTGGAATCATGAGTATATGGCCATACTCCTTGTTATTTGCCTGAGATATATATCTTTCCTAGTCTCGCATATTATAAATTGATGTTTTGAGAAACATGTTTTGTGTACTTTTCTGTGAGTTTGGATCACTCGAGAGAGGGGTTGGATCCTGACTGAGATGTGATTTTGATGAGAATGAAACTGGGATTTAAACTGAAACTTGCATGACGTTATTTCCATGCTATTTAAACCCATGCGTGATGTAAATTGGTTTTTACATGACTTTCATTGTGTCGCATGTTATTATTGCTTTGCAAAGCGTCTAATTCCATGATTTTGTGTGAGTCAGGAACACCCGAGGGAGGGGTTAAGTCCTGGCTGTGTTGTGAAATTTTAACGAGAATGAAATGATTTAAATGGATTTGCATGTTGAGTTTTCCATGCTCTTTGAAATCCATATGTGAACTTCTTTTACATGACATCATGAATTGTAGCATCTATTTTGCAATTGTGTGGAGAAAGGGTGGTTTATGCGTGGCACCACGTTCATGTAGGTTGTATGGTTATCTACTTATTCGTAGGATTGCCTTACTGAGCTTGATGTGCTCAACCTTTTCATTTTCTCGCACAGATCATTTCCAGTAGACTTTGAGGTGACTGAGTACTGCATTCCTGATATCCTCTGCTACCCATCACTTAAGATATATACACTTGTGCATATTGTATCTAAATAAGAATAGCACACTAACATGTTTGTAACTTTCGAGGATGTATTGTAACAACCATTGACCCTTGAAAATCGGGGGAAATTTTTTTTTTTGAACTTAATTTACCCACTCGTTCCCTTATTCACTTAGGTTGTATTCATGTTCAGTGTCAAATCACTTTTCCTAATTATATATCTGAATTTATATTTAAACTTCATACTTTGACTTATATAGCCGATAGAAATTTCGGTAGAAGAACGGCTTATATATGAGCCTACCCACCTGCAATTTAATTGTTTTGAAAACCCTAGATATCGACAACTACCAAGCATACTTTCCAAATCGACATTTACAACTCAATACATCCATTTCGATTAAATACCAATAATCTTAAAAACCTAATCCCAAAAATAATAATCTTTACATCGTTTTCCTTACAAATTACATCCCAACAAAATATTCCCAATATATGTGTCTGTGCGTACAAATATGTCTGGTAAAGGAATGTAATTGTATACTTTGTTGCGTGTAGGGTAGCTCTTTCCCACAGCCTACGTCGTGTACGCAGCAGGTAACGCCCACGGATCGCTGCAAATAGTCTGAGAGGTAGAGGGGTGAGCTTTCGAGAAAAAGCCCAGTAAGAAGAATGCATTTAAAACGGTCTTAGTGATTCAAATATGTAGAAAACATAAATATACGTATAATGATTTCTTTCTGAAACTAATATAAAGGACATTCAAAATTAAGGAAAATCGAAAACATCATGATTCAAAACGTAATTCTTTAAGTACATGAACTTAACAGATATTACGTAAACTTTTCGTATATTCAAAATTTCAAAACAGGAATATATGTCAAAATCACATATTATAAAATCAGATTCTGAAACAGAGTTTAATTCAGATAGAGACTACATCGGCCCATATAATTATCATGCGGCAATAACAAAAGTTATCATGCAGCAATAACAAATCATCATGCGGTAATAACAAAATCATCCTCTGTAGAGGGAATTCAGAACCTATGGCCATGGTAAGGTTGTAGATGGGATCAAGGTCATACAGCGTTCAGACACCCGAAGGTGAAGTTCAGATGCCACAAGGGCGAAGTTCAGACGCCACACGGGTGAAGTTCAGACACCACAAAGGCGAGCATGACAAAAATGCATTGACCTTGTGGCACTTTGCATCTGTAGGACCTAAGAGGTGGCCTCCACAGTCACACAGACTGTGTGGCACTTTGCTCCCACAGAACCCAAGAGGTGGCCCCCACGATCGCATATCATTGTGAACCGCTTGGCACTTTACTCCCGTCGGACTCAAAAGGTGGCCTCCAATTTCACATGTCATTGTGAAAATTGCGTGGCACTTTGCTCCCGTCGGACTCAAGAGGTGGCCCTTATAATTCCACTATACATTGCCTTTTCGTCTCAAAACAGAGTTTTCAAAGTCTTTCTTGGGTTTTATAACCCATAAACTCATATCGAGTAATAAAATCGAATTTCTTGTGATCTGAAAACTCTTTCATAAAACAAAAAGACTGTGTGGCACTTTGTTCCTGTAGGACTCAAGAGGTGGCCCCCATAATCACCTTTCGAAAACAAATTTCATTTCTTAAGCATGTGTTCACATACCAAATTTCATTTCTTTCAAAAACATGAAATCAATTCATACATAAGTCAAAACCGTAACCTTTATTCAAAAATCATGCTTGAAACTATACATTTAATTTCATATGGCATTTCTTTATCTCGAAAACATAACCAAATAAAACTTGGGCTTAATAGGTGTTGGGTTTGTTTTACAATCAAGGGTTGCACGAGAAGGCTCGAAAACACATAAATAAATCGGGGTCTAAGGGTAGGGATACCATTACCATCTTAAATTACACCCCTTACCTCGATCTATCGAAAATCCCGAATTCGAGTGGTGACGCCTCCTAGTACCTCCTTTAATTCCTTCTACGATCACCTACACCGAAATTGTTTACTTAGTATCCTATTCATGCAATTATCCGAATTGCGTTAAAGACGTAACCTATTCGTTACTACTTCGTGTGTACGTATAATTGTACATACCTAGGCTATCACGTGCGTTTATATATTTTCCTTACTATATATCATTTTGTACATACAATTATTAACATACACATTTATTATATACATCTACATGTATATACACAAATATATATGTACTATATATATTATTATTTGTTTTTATTTTTCCTTATCACATGTATATATTCTTTGTATGTACATATACTAACACACACATTTATCTTATACACCTATTTGTATATACACCTAAGTATATACACATATTCATTTTATCATTTAATTTCCTTATTCATCATTACATAAATATATATATATATATTGTCTATTTCACATCTCTCTCATTTTTTTGTCTAACTTAATCTATACTAGCATGCTTATGTATACAATAAATATATATACATGTACATTAAATATACATATATACATATATACATTTTACCTTTTCTTTTTTTTTTCCCAATTTCTAGCTTTCTCCTTTCTTCTTTTCTTCTTTTTTTTTTCTTTTCTCCTTTCCTTTCTTCTCTCTCGGTCAGCCCAGCTACGATTGCTCTTCTTCTTCCTCCTTCAGCTCTCGGTTTGTTGCTGTTTTTCCAGCCCCCTTCTCTTTTTCTTCTCCTTCCTTCCTTTATTTTTATTTCTTTCTTCTTCCTCTCCCGATCAGCTCCTTTCCTTCTGCCTCCCCTGTCTCGGTCTACTCTTCCTTAATCTCCCCTGCCTCGGTCTGCTCTTCCTCTTCTCCCCTCAAGCCTCGATCTTCTCCCTTCTAGCCTCTTGGTTCTTTGCACATAGCCCTATACTCTTTCGCTTCATTGTTTCGACTTCAATCCTCACTATACCAGCTCAACCTCAGCCTTCACTCTCTCTCGATTTCCAGCCCCTGAAATTTCCCCTGTTGTTTTCTGTTTTAACCCAAAGAAACGCACCCTGACTTCGCCTTGCTTCAACCCCTCTTATCCCTGAACTCAGCAAGACATGAAAGCCCCATTTACTGTGCCGAGAGCCTCTTCCTTCATTCCTCAACCTCTCTTCCCCCTTTCCTTCTTCTTCTCTTCTTTTCCCGCCTAGTTGATGCCTTTATTTTCTTTCAATTGGCCTCTTGTTTTTTCTGCATTTCCAGGTGCGGGGTTGGCTTCTTTTTTAAACCAATTCCGTACACCATTATATATATATTAATATTATAATATATATATTATATTTTATATTAACACATATATATATTATATTAATATATGTTTATACATTGTATTAATATATATAGATATTATTTGTTTGTTTATTGTTATTGTTATTTTTTTTTGTTTTATTTGTTTTGTTTCCATTTTATTTTAATTGTCTCATGCTTTATTTTTTTATTATTAATACTTATATATTATATATTATACATTACAATACATATATATATATATTTGTTATATATATATATATATCATTATTTATCCATTTTAAATTTTTTTCCTAGTATATATATACATATACATATATATATATATATATATATATATATATTTTCTTCTCACAAAATTATTCAATGACACAATATTCATGCCTTCATGAAATTTTCATTATTTCAAAAATGAAATATTCTTGGGATCTCATCACTCCTTATAAATCCTCAATATAAGTTTTTTTTACATCAAGATTATTTTCGATCCCTCTATGCTTGTATTTGCTTCATCACTTCCTGTATTTTCGGGTTCCCTGTCATTCACGGGCTTCTTGGCTCCTATACTCCTCGAGCCCTACAACGAATATTCACACTTCCATTAAAGCATATTATTTTTATTTTTATATAGTCTATTAATTGTAGGGAAATTTGTGGTGTTTACATGTATAGATATTGTAAACACTAGTAAATGAATGAGAAAGAATTTTTAAAAAAAAACTCATGTGTTTACCTTTCCTTTAATAAGGAATTAAGTTATATGGTGAATGAATGGTGGGACTGGCATTGATGCACAGCCCAATTGTTAGTGGAGTGTGGTCACGATCAGAAGACAGGTAAGTATGAAAGAAAAACGAAAAATAAAAAATTTAATTTGATTTTTGGGTCGTGACAGAGCAAAACAAGCTGGTTACAACGGTATGGGCAGGGAACGAATGCAGGAGTAGGACGTGTGCGGGGAGCAAGTCTGGCCAGAAAATGAAGCTTGAAGCAGTTGGAGACCTGTTGTGCTATGTTGCAGGGAAGGGAGCTATACGCGGAACCAAGAGCAAGAGTCGGTGGAAGTTGCAGAAGACAGCACCCAGACCTGAAAAAAAAAGTGTATTGGCACTGTAGTCAGGACCGAGGCAGCTGGGAACTAAGCAAGGCCACGTTTGGCCCTTAGAATTATTACAAATTATTATATTATGCTTTTATATTGTTTTGTTAAATGGTGCTTGGTTTAGGTATATATTAATTGTTTAATTTACTTAGTTTATTAGTTTAAAGTTTAGTTTAATTTTATTAGTAGCTAATTTGTGACTATATTAGAATTTAGGAATTAGATGTTGCATTTAGGATTAAATTAGAGGACTATTATTTTATGCATTTTTAAGTTTTCATTTTAAATTAAAAAAATCCAAAAATATTTCTCATGCATTATTTAGCTTGTTGTTTACTTATTTTATTAAGTTAGTAATTAGTTAGAATTATAGTTAATTTAGAGCCATTTTACAGGTAGTTAATTGTTAGTTACATTTAGAAATTTCTTTAGGTTAATTGAATTTCTATTTTCAACTTAACTAGATTAATTACATGCATATTTTATTTTAGACTTGTTTAATTTTAATCTAATTAATTTTGTTTCTTTATTTTCATATTTGCATTTTCGTTAATTAGTTTTAACTGTTTTAATTATCTTTTGTAGGGTATTTACTTTGAAAAGCTCGGAGCTTTGTAAGTAATTTTTGCTCTGTTTTATTTTCTTTATTTTATAATTTTTATTGTTTTCAGTATTTTTAATTTTATCCTTGTAGATCACCCACTAAAAATTCATAATTTGCTAGGATATACTTAGGGTAAGATTAACCGGTAGTTAATTAGGCAATTTAGCTTCTCTGTGGGATGATAACCCGGGACTCAAATCCTATTATTATTTGTACGACCCATGCACTTGCGGATAGAACATCTAGGTCACTTAGAGTGGGCACTAGTTGGGCGTATCAATTGGGGATTTAAATAATTAGTTGAGAAATTAAGCACAAATAATTCTATTTTAATAGAATTATCACACCCCTAAACTTGAGCTTTTGCTTGTCGTCAAGCAAAACAAAATTCATGCAGAAATGACAAATACCAACATAATAATTTCTCCAATATTATCCTCAAAGATAAAATACAAACTATGATCTCAAAGATTCATAATTAAAAGTCCAACACTCAGAATCATTCAATCATAACTCCTAACACAAATCGGACTCCTCGTGTGTGTGTGAAAAATGTCAAAGCCACTTCACAGTACATTATCCGGATCAGATTATGCAAACACAATGAATGCAAAGTTAATGACAAGTGATCATTCCCATAAGTTTGCTTTTCACTTATCTCTCCACTAATGTTGTCACACTTAATCAAAGATTAATAGGACTTCATTAAGCTTGTAATGTAAGGCTGGGGCTAAGGTATGATAAAGTCGATTTAAGTTTAATTACCCCTTAACATGCATTACTTCTAGGATCTTTATATAAGAGCTCAAATTATTTTCCCTAAACTTATTTATTTTGCTAAACTTTTTATTCTATTTTTGTATTTTTCTTCTTTCTTCTTTTCTTTTTCTTTTTCCTTCATTTTCATTTTTTTTAAACATATACTCCTTTACTATCACTTAATACCCATATGTACATAGCTCACAATATATCCCAATGACTTTTCATGCTTTCGGGGTAAGGGATAGGAATAAAGTATTTAAGCTACAAAAAAATTTTGCAGGTGTATTTACAGAGAATAACTTATTTGGCCCAGATGGGTGACTAGGGGTAAAATATGTACAAGGATGGATAGAAAGGCTCAAACGATCCAAAGATGGCCTAAATCATCTCCCTAATTAAGTGTGATATAATATTTAACCTCGAGATTAGATCAAACAAATTCTACAATATGATGTACAAAATCAACTGAACAAATGCAATTCTATGTCCACATAAGCTTTCTCCAAATAAATATACCGATTCATGACATGACATGTGCATAAAATGAGGAAATCACAATCATAATCAAGACAAATTCAAGAATTCAACTTCATGCCTTTCCTATAATCATACTTCTCATTCAATCAAAGTTAGACTAAATCATGGGGTCATATCATCGGAATATAGGAAAACTACATGCTAAACACTAAATCATCCCAAAATCAAACAATTTAAGCTTAGATTTTTGAAAAAATTTTGAAAATTTTTTCTCAGATTTTCGAAAAAAATTTAATTTTTTTTCAATTTTGCCCAAAATTGCTCAAGTGATATCCCTACCCCCAAACTTAAAGTGCACAGTATCGTCAGTGTGTAGATAATATAAGAATTTAATCTTAAGAACAGAGTACTCCCCTTTCTGATGATGATGAACAATCAAAGCTTGATTGAATATGTAATACTAGAAAAGCAATCTACAAAATAAACAAAGAAAGAAATAACGAAAAAGAAAAAGAAAAAGAACTATATACAAAGTGAAAAGAAAAATTAAGCCACTTCAAATGCAGCTGAAGAAAACAACACTCAGCAGCAGGGCGAAGAGTAAGAGGGTCAGCCAAAGTGGTGACAGAATGTTAACAGTTAAATCCTCCTTAACTCTATCTACTTCCTTCCTTTTTTCAGATTTCTTGTGCTCAAGCCTTATATCCTCTTTAACCTCCATCTTAAAACACTCTTGAGAGTCATCAGGGAGCTTCAAAGGTTTGAAAACATTAAACTTTACTTCTTGATCTTGGACTCTCATTGTTAACTTTCCCTTCTCTACATCAATTAAGGTTCTACAAATCACTAGGAAATGTCTGCCTAGTGTAATGGGGACTGCCCTGTCTTCCTCCATGTCCAACACGATAAAATCCATAGGGAAAATGAACTTGTCCACCTTTACTAATACATCCTCAATGACTCCCTTCGAATATTTAATGGATCAATCAGCCAACTGCAGGGTCACTGTAGTGGGCTTGGCATCCCCTATTCCTAACTTTTGATAGATAGACAAAGGCATTAGATTTATACTAGGTCCTAAATCACACAGGGCTGTACTAAAGAATAAATTTCCAATAGTGCAGGGTATGGTAAAACTCCTGGGATCTTTGAGCTTGGGGGGTAATTCCTCTGGATAATTGCACTACATTCCTCAGTTAAGGCCATCATCTCATAATCTTCCAATATTCTTTTCCTAGAGAGGATATCCTTCAAAAACTTCTCATAACTTGGCATTTGCTCTAAAGCATCTGCGAAAGGAATGTTAATGTGAAGTTTCTTAAAAATCTCAAGAAATTAGTGACTTGTTGATCCTGTTTTTGATTTTGGAACCTCTGAGGAAAAGGTACTAGTGGTCTAACTGGAGAGGATGTAGTGGAAACATGTGTAACATCAGAGGACGAGGAAGGCTGTGAAGTAGAAGAAGGTATAGATGAAGAAGCACCTAACTTTGCTTCCTTTGCAGCTTGATCTTTTAGTTCCTGCTCCTTCTGAGCTGCTTCGTTAGAACCTATGGGTTTTTCAACTATAGGCTTACCAGGTGTGGACTTAACTGGTGGATCGACTAGCTCTCTGCCACTCCTAAGGGTGATGGCTTTCACATGTTCCTTACCCTCCTTTTGCCTATCAGGATTGGCTTCAGTGTTACTAGGAAGGGTCCCTTGAGGACGTTGACTAAGAGCATTTACTATTTATCCCACTTGAACCTCTAAGTTCTTAATTGAAGCTGCTTGATTTGCAGGATCGTTGTGAACATTTCCTCAAATGAGGGTTTCTTTTCAACTGCTGGTAAGTGTTGGGGTTGTGGTGGTGGTGGTGGTTGATGGAAGTGAGATGGATGGGAATGATTAGGTGAATGATGCGGATATTGAGGTGGTGGATAGTGGGGAAATTGATGCTGTAGTGTTACATGAACCGGTGGAGCTTGAAAACCAGGGGGTTCTACAGGTATAGAATTAGAAGATTGCCCTTAATTTTGGCTCCAGGAAAGATTAGGATGGTTACTCCACCTTGGATTGTAGGTGTTTGAAAAAGGGTTGTTCTGTTGCTTCTGAGATGGGGCAACATACTGAACCGATTCTAGGTTAAGTGGACACGTATCTACAGAGTGTGTACGACCACACTGATCACAGAAAAGAAAAGGACTTTGGATAAAATAAACAGGATTAAGACTGGTGGAAGGATTATGCTGGGTACTGAGTGACTCTACCTTCTTTGTAAGGTTAGCTATCTGAGAGGTCAAGGTAGACAGCGTGTCGAGCTCATAGATACCTACCGACTTCTTAGGCAGTTGCCTCTCTTAAGACCATAGATAGTTGTTAGCTGCCATCTTGTCTAATAACTCGTAAGCTTCCTCCTCTGTTTTGCACATTAGAGCTTGTGAGATCTGAGAATTTTACACATATCCAATTATATAATGTGAATTTGAAATGTAATTTATTGAGCTGAATAAAATGTACTTTTACATTGAGGTGGTATGGAATGAATTACTAAGTGATGAATGAGTCATGAAAGAGATTTTATGTTAACTGCTTAACCAAAATGTGAAACTATGAGGCCAGATCGATCTTGGAGAAGAGAGGATCGATTTGGTAGGCCAAAAATGACAAAGAAGGAGGAATTTAAGCGATCGATCTCCAATGGAAGAGGATCGATCTCCTTATGATTCTGTAATGAAGAGATCGATCTCATGAGGAAGGAATCGATCTCAAAATATTTCTATTAAGGCGAAGATCAATCTCCTCAAGGAGCAGATCGATCTCATGAAGCATTCTGTAAACTATAGATCGATCTCATAATTGGAGCAGATCGATCTCATAAAGCCATTATGAGATCGATCTCACCCTAGGACAGATCGATCTCCTAGGCATAAAATTATCCCAAATCGTCCCCAAACTCAAATGCAGATCGATCTCATCAAGAGCCAAATCGATCTCCTACCCTCCGTCTATATAAAACCCCTTTGTTTTTCTTGGAAATCAATCTCTCTCTCCCCCAAAATCGCCATTTTTGAACCGTAGCTTTCTCTCCCCTCTAAAACACCTATTTTCATCCAAATCAAAGGTTGTGGTAAGAAGGAAAGTTGTTTCTCATCCAAAGGAGAACAACATACTTGGAAATCGAAGGACAAATCGAATCGAGGTAGGAGTTGAGCACTCTACAAGTTGGGTAATCTCTAAACTTCAATCTTGGATTTTAAAGTGATTTTTGGTGATTGTGATCATGGGCATTATGAGGAAATAACTAGGAGATGGTTAGAGATTGATGAAATTATGATTTCATTGGAGTACAGATGTTATTATGAAATTTGTGGTAATTTTGGGAGTTTTAGGCTATAAATTGGAATTGAGAGAATGATATGAATATCGGCATGGATTTTTGTGCCCCATAAATGTAGGATTGGAAATGTAGTAGATGGGATTATGAATGGTGATAGAGTTATGAGAATTGAGAGATTTAGGTGTTAGTGAGAAATATGAGCAAATGTATGCTCGATAATGAAATTGAGTCGAGACATTGATGTTTTTAACATCGTTTGGACAGCTCAGGAGTTTCAGAGTGGAATGCGAGGCTAGTTCGCGATACGGGGGAACGATTGCACTATACGAGGTGCAAAGAGGTTAGGGAAAACTAAACTTATTTGTGTATGTGTTTTGTGATAATATTGTAGCATGATTTTCGATTAAGAAAACAAGCATGTTTTATGTGTTGTGAATGAGAATTGCACACTACTATAAAGCCGGTTGGGGCCCAACTTTTATGAGTTGTAAACTATATGTGAAAATGTTTTATAACCACTTTTGTGTTTTAAAATGTGAACAGTGTTTTGGGCCCTACGTTAAGGCGTACTGAGATTTGAGAAATGTGTGCGTGGTTTTGCCGGTTGAAGCTGGGTTTTAACATGTTTTGTGGTGAGTACAAAACGGTTTGAAATGAGTTTTATGAGAGAAAATCATTATGAGCTTTACGTGAAGGTAAATCATTTTTATTATAATGGCTATTGATTGAGACTTAGGTGTGTCATTTTGAATACACACCGGGTATTGCTTTAGTTGCATGTAAGCCCTATATTCCTTCGTTCTGGTAATGTGAGATGACCCCTACTCTAGTAGCGTTGGTTACCTACCACGTGTGAATTTTAATCAGTGGTTCTGTCACGTGTATTTGGTGGCTGTGCCTCGTGTGAATCTTAATCAGTGGCTGTGCCACATGTATTTGGTGGATGTGACACGTGTGAATCTTAATCAGTGGCTGTGCCACGTGTATTTGGTGGCTGTGCCACGTACGAATCTTAATCAATGCCTGCGCCACGTGTGTTTGGTGGTTGTGCCACGTGCGGATTTTAATTAGTGGTTGTGCCATGTGTAGATTTTATTTAGTGGCTATGCCACGTGTATTACTATTGCAGTGATTTTCGTTACGTTTTAAAGAGAAAAGCCATTATCGCATCTTGATTTCTACATGCTTGTAACCTTGAATTGAGCCATTTATTATCTTGTTTTTATATGGGCTTTGAGATGATGTTTTAACTATTCATGCTACCTTTTCCACTGAGTTTATTGAGTTTATCATGTAAAACAAAATGATTGTGTGGTGCAAATCATTTTCTTATTAATGAATCCTTTATCCTCTTACTGAGCGATTTAGAAGCTCACCCTGTTTTACCTTTTCCCTAGACTTCTTCAAGTGAAGAGAATTTTTTTGTGATGTACGGATTAGTGGCCAATGGAGGACTTGAGCTCTAGGCCAAATATTGTACTTGAGGTACATTTTATTATTTCATGTAACCAGACTATAATTGTATTTACAGACACTTGATGTACTATGATGTATGGGATGTATTAGGATAATTCAATCTGAGTTAAGGAATGTATCTGATTTGATATATTTAATTATGTGATGATTAGATCTTGAGGTGTGATTTTATGATATATATATATATACAACATTGATGCATGACATTGTACAGGAATGCACCTAGATATGTGTAATGATATAGAAAAAGTTTTAAATTTTTCCTATTTTTTTTACGTTTTCGGGGTGTGATAGAGTTTTCTTGGTATCAGAGCTTAGGGTGTCTAGTACTGTCAGTGTCGGTTAAGCGAAATAGAATACATCCCAAGTGTCTGTAATAGTCTGGTCATGAACTGAATTTGAGGATTGAGATTTGAATCAAGTTTAATGTGTACGTGCAGGAACAAAATTGATATTGAGAATGAGTGGACGACGAGGTTGTTCGATGAGGCAGGCAGAGCCGCCTCCACCACCTACCCTACAACCAGAGAGTCCTAACTCTCGATTTAACCAGATTGAGATTGATGTGAGGCAAGGTTTTGAGCAAATGGTAGCGCTATTCGCTCAACATTTTGGAGTTAATGCCTCGGGTACTACTCCTACACCACCACAAGGACCTCACGTGCCCCCAGTACAGATGGACCCGGCGCCTCCCGTCACTCAACCTAATGACAGAAGTATGGTCCTACTGAAGGACTTTTTGAAAATGAATCCACCTACATTTAGGGGAAAGAAGGATCCTACAGAGGCTGAGGAGTGGCTGACGGAGTTGAGAGTTATATTTGATTATTTGGGATGCACCGATGCTAAGAGGGTTAGTATGGGTGCCTATATGTTGAAAGGGAGAGCTCGAGATTGGTGGGTACTACCTAGGGTATTCTGATGTCCAGTCAGGATGTGATTAGCTGGGACGAGTTTCATACGGCATTTAGAGCCCAATATGTACTATGAGCCACTTAGAGAAAGAAACAGGCAGAGTTCTTAAACCTAGTACAGGGTTATATGTTTATGGATGACTATGAGAGCCAATTCACCGCGCTATTGAGATATGACCCAGAGACCTTCAAGAATGAAGACCTCTGTACTGAGAGATTTGCATATGGATTGAAGCCCATCATCAGAGATAGATTGATAGGGCTATGTATTACTGAGTCTGGAGATGCTCTGAGACGAGCACAAGAGATTGAGAGGGGAAGCGAGTGGTACAATCTCAGAATGAGCTCAGAGCGGTGAATAGGGATAAGGGCAAGGGGCCCGCGATTTCCCAAACAGATGTTTAGAGAGGTTTCTTCAGAAGAGGAAGGATTGAGGTGCAGAAAGGCAGATTAGAGAGACCCAGAGCTTGTCCCATCGTTAGGGAGACCCCTCAAGATGTTAGGCCAGAGATAAGGGTTTACATAAATTGTGTTCGAATACATGAGGGAAGTTGTACTCGGCTGATCCATGGATGTTTTAGATGTAGAGACATGGGCCATATGGTTGAAGACTGCCCTCAACCTTAGAGACCACATGCTCTGGAGCCCACTAGGCAATAGCCTCAGAGAGTGAATCCACAGAGATGGGCCACTGCTGCAGAGAAAGGGAAGAAGCTTGTTACACAGGGACATGTGTTTTCCTTGGATAAGGAAACCACAGACCCTTCTGTAGAAACTAGAAGAGGTACACTCTCTGTCTGTAATCATAAGGCTCATGTTTTGATTGATTCAGGGTCCACGAATTTGTTTATTTCTGAGTATTTTGCATGTAGATTAAATTTAAAGTTTGAACCTCTAGAGTATATACTACATGTAAATACCCCTATGCTGAATCCTAGAGAACTGATTTGATCTGTAGAAGATGTGAAATAAATGTGGGAGATAGAGTAATATTAGCAGATCTACTAATATTAAATATGCATGGGTTTAATGTAATTTTGGGAATGGATTGGTTAGCAACCAATCGAGTGAGTTTAGACTACTACACTAAGATTGTAACTTTCTCCCTACCTGAACCTTACAGTGTACGTTTGAAATATTGAGTAAATAGAAGTATGGAATTTTGTAAGCAAATTGAAATTTTGATGTTGCTATTGAGAGTACTAAATATGATTGTTTATGTGAAGGTTATAAAACACTCATCTCAGATGATGATCGGGAACATCCGAGGATTGAGGATATACCTGTGGTGTGTGAATTTTTGGATGTTTTTCTAGATGAGTTACCAGGTTTACCACCAGAGAGAGAGCTGGAGTTTACCATTAATTTGGTACCAGATACTCAGCCGATCTCTAGACCTCCATACATGATGGCATTAGTGGAACTTGAGGAATTGAAGAAACAACTACAAGAGTTATTTGATCAAGGGTTTATTAGACCCAGTGTTTCACGGTTTTATTTGTTAAGAAGAAGGATGGTAGTCTCAGATTATGCGTAGACTACCGATTATTAAATAAAGCCACGGTAAAGAATAAATACCCATTGCCCAGGATTGATGATCTACTTGATCAGCTGAGAGGGGCCTCAGTCTTTTCTAAGATTGATTTGAGATCGGGCTATCACCAATTGAGGATCAAGGAAGAAGATATTCCGAAGATGGCCTTAGGATAAGGTATGGCCATTATGAATTTCTAGTGATGTCATTTGGATTGAAGAACGCCCCTGCAGCCTTTATGAGATTAATGAACGAGGTGTTCAGAGACTATCTAGATAAATTTATGATAGTCTTTATTGATGATATCCTGGTATACTCTCGGTCATATAAGGAACATGCACAGCATTTGTGGTTAGTACTTCAGATACTCCGAGAGAAACAATTATATGGGAAGCTTAGTAAGTGTGAGATTTTGGCTGGATTGAATAGCTTTCATTTGTCATATAGTCTCAGAGGAAGGAGTATCAGTGGATCCAAGTAAAGTAGAGGTTGTGCTTAATTGGGAAAGACCGAGGACAGTTACAGAAGTACAAAGCTTTCTTGGTTTGGCAGGGTATTACAAAAGATTTATGGAAGGATTTTCCAAGATTGCTGCTCCTTTGACTAAGCCACGTGCAAAGAGACTTCGTTCATATGGACTGATCAGTGTGAGCTCAATTTTCATGAATTGGAGAGGAGATTGACAGCGGCACCTGTGTTGACTATCCCTGAGGGATCAGAAGGATTTTTTGTGTATAGTGATACTTCTCATCAAGGATTGGGGTGTGTGCTCATGCAGCATGGAAGAGTGGTTGCTTATGGATCACGACAATTAAAAGATCATGAGCGGAATTACCCCACGCATGATTTAGACTTAGCCACTATGGTATTTGCCTTGAAGATCTGGCGACACTACTTATATGGGGAAAGATTCCAGATCTTCACTGACCACAAGAATTTGAGGTATTTGTTTGATCAAAAGGAATTAAACATGAGACAAAGGAGATGGATGGAACTTCTTAAGGATTATGACTGCAAGATTTTGTACCATCCGGGTAAGGCGAACGTAGTTGCTGATGCCCTGAGCAGAAAGAGTATGATATCTGCTATGATGATAAGGGAATGGGATTTACTGGAGCAGTTCGTCGAACTCCGGATCAGAGTTAAAGAGGTAGAGATTGGATTTTTGGCTAGCTTGGGAATAGAGTCCAGGATCATGGATCACATTAGAACTGGGTAGCGCAATTATCAGAGGTTGATAGATATGGTTAGCCAAGCTGAACAGACTTCGCAGTCAGATCTCACAATCTGTGCGGATGGATTGTTAAGATTCAGAGGATGGATTTGTGTATTGGACGATGATACCTTGAAGAGACAGATACTGAGAGAATCCCACTGCTCACGATACACCATGCACCTAGGGAGTACTAAGATGTACCGAGATTTGAGAAAAGTGTACTGGCGGAGTGGTATGAAGCGAGACGTGGCAGAGTATGTGGCCAGATGTTTAATATGCCAGCAAGTGAAAGCTGAGCATAAAAAGCCGAGAGGACTACTACAACCTTTACCTGTACCTACATGGAAATGGGAGCATGTCATAGGTTTACTGAGGACCTGGAAAGGTCGTGATACGATATGGGTCATAGTGGATAGACTGACCAAGAGTGCCCACTTCCTTGCCATCAAGAGCACAGATATTGTGGATGCCTTAGCTGAGTTATATGTTAGCGAGATAGCTAGATTACATTGGGCTCTAGTGAGTATTACTTCTGACAGAGATTCTCGATTTACTTCCAGATTTTAGACCCAATTTCAGGAGTCCATGGGATTTCGCTTGAGTTTCAATACCGCCTATCATCCTCAGACAGATGGTCAGTCAGAGAGGACTATTCAGACCCTGGAGGATATGTTGAGGGAGTGTACGATAGATTTTAAGGGATCATGGGATGATCACCTGCCCCTAGCAGAGTTTGCGTACAATAATAGCTATCATGCAAGTATTGGAATGACACCTTTTGAGGCTCTATATGGTAGGAGGTGTAGATCCACTGCAACTTGGGAAGAAGTGGATGACAGAAAGATAAATGCTTTCGAACTTGTTGAGCAGGCTGTACAGAGTGTGAAACTCATATGTGAGAGATTACGGGCTGCACAGAGTAGACGAAAAGGCTACGCGAATGTGCGTAGATGACCACTCGAGTTTGATGTTGGTGATGTAGTATTTCTGAAGATATCATCGAGTAAGGGTATCATGAGATTGGAAAGAAAGGGAAGTTGAGTCTTCATTATATTGGACCATTCGAGATCCTTGAGAGAGTGGGAGAGGTAGCCTACGGATTGGCATTACCCCCACAGATGTCCAAAATACACAACGTCTTCCATGTGTCTATGTTGAGGAAGTACCACCCGGACCCTTCTCATATCATAGAGTACGAAGAGATGGACATACAAGAGGACATGAGCTACATTGAAGAACCAATCCGAATTCTCGATAGAAAGGAGAAGGTACTTAGAACCAAGAGCATCCCATTAGTGAAAGTTTTATGGAAATCTCACTCAATGGAAGAGGCAACATGGGAATTGGAAAGTCTCGTGAAGGATAAATACCCCCATCTATTTGACGAGTTGAGTTGAATTTGGAGGACCAAATTCTTTTTAAGATGGGGAGGATGTGAGATCTGATAATTTTACACATATCCAATTATATAATGTGAATTGGAAATGTAATTTATTGAGCTGAATGTAATGTACTCTTACATTGATGTGGTATGGAATGAATTACTAAGTGATGAATGAGTCATGAAAGAGATTTTATGTTAAGTGTTTAACTAAAGTGTGAAACTATGAGGCCAGATCGATCCTGGAGAAGAGAGGATCAATCTGGTTGGCCAAAAATGACAAAGAATGAGGAATTTAAGCGAGCAGATCGATCTCCAATGGAAGAGGATCGATCTTTTTATGATTCTGAAATGAAGAGATCGATCTCATGAGGAAGGAATGGATCTTAAAATGTTTATGTTAAGGAGAAGATCGATATCCTCAAGGAGCATATCGATCTCATGAAGCATTCTGTAAACTAGAGATCGATCTCATAATTGGAGCAGATCGGTCTCCTAATCATAAAATTAGCCCAAATCGTCCCCAAATTCAAATGCAGATCGATCTTATCAAGAGCCAGATCGATCTCCTACCCTCCGTCTATATAAGACCCCTTTATTTTTCCTAGAAATCAATCTCTCTCTCCCCCTAAATCGCCATTTTCAAACCCTAGCTTTCTCTCCTCTCCAAAACATCCATTTTCATCCAAGTCAAAGGTTGTGGCAAGAAGGAAAGCTGTTCCTCATCCAAAGGAGAACAACATACTTGGAAATCGAAGGACAAATTGAATCGAGGTGGAAGTTGAGCACTCTACAAGTTTGGGTAATCTCTAAACTTCAATCTTGGATTTTGAAGTGATTTTTGGTGATTGTGAACATGGGCATTGTGATGAAATAGCTAGGAGATGGTTAGAGATTGATGAAATTATGATTTCGTTGGAGTACAGATGTTATTATGCAATATGTGGTAATTTTGGGAGTTTTGGGCAATAAATTGGAATTGAGGGAATGATATGAATATCGGCATGGATTTTTGTGCACAATAAATGTAGGATTGGAAATGTACTGGATAGGATTATGAATGGTGATAGAGTTATGAGAATTGAGAGATTTAGGTGTTAGTGAGAAATATGAGCAAATGTATGCTCGATAATGAAATTGAGTTGAAGTATTGATGTTTTTAACATCGTTTCGACAGCTCGGGAGTTCCAGAGTGGAATGCGAGGCTAGTCCGTGATATGGGGGAACGATTGCACTATACAAGGTGCAAAGAGGTAAGGGAAAACTAAACTCATTTGTGTATGTGTTTTGTGATAATATTGTAGCATGATTTTCGATTGAGAAAACAAGCATGTTTTATGTGTTGTGAATGAGAATTGAACACGACTATATCGCCGGTTGGGGCCCAACGTTTATGAGTTGTAAACTATATGTGAAAACATTTTATAACCATTTTTGTATTTTAAAATGTGAACAATGTTTTGGGCCCTATGTTAAGGCCTACTGAGATTTGAGAAATGTGTACGTGGTTTTACCGGTTGAAGCTCGGTTTTAACATGTTTTGTGTTGAGTACAAAACGGTTTAAAATGAGTTTTATGAGAGAAAATCATTATGAGCTTTACGTGAAGGCAAAATGATTTTTATGATAATGTCTATTGATTAAGACTTAGGTTTGTCATTTTGTATACACACCGGGCATTGCTCTAGTAGCATGTAAGCCCGATATTCCTCCGTTCTGGTAACATGAGATGACCCCTACTCTGGTAGCGTTGGTTACCTACCACATGTGAATCTTAATAAATGGCTGTGCCACGTGTATTTGGTGGCTGTGCCACGTGTGAATCTTAATCAGTGGCTGTGCCATGTGTATTTGGTGGCTGTGCCACGTGTATTTGGTGGTTGTGCCACGTGCGAATCTTAATCAGTGCCTGCGCCACGTGTGTTTGGTGGTTGTGCCACGTACGGATTTTAATTAGCAGCCGTGCCACGTGTAGATTTTATTTAGTGGCTGTGCCACGTGCATTACTATTGTAGTGATTTTCATCACGTTTTAAAGAGAAAAGCCATTATCGCATCTTGATTTCTACATACTTGTAACCTTGAATTGAGCCATTTATTATCATGTTTTTACCTGGGCTTTGAGATGATATTTTAACTATTCATGCTACCTTTTCCACTGAGTTTATTGAGTTTATCATGTAAAACAAAATGATTGTATGGTGCAAATCAGTTTCTTATTAATGAATCCCTTATCCTCTTACAGAGCGATTTAGAAGCTCACCCTGTTTTACCTTTTCCCCAGACTTCTTTAAGTGAAGAGAATTTTCTTGCAACGTACGGATTAGTGGCTAGTGGAGCACTCGAGCTCCATGTAAGACCCGATTTTTTTCGTAAGAGCAAATGAAATGAATAGAAATTTTCGGGTGCATTTAAAAATGCAAAAGGGTTGAAATGGTATTCTCGAAAATGTGCAAGGGTAAAACGGTCAAAATACCAAAATTCGGTATTAATTGGGACAAAAAAATTTAATTAAAAATAAGGGATTGCGAAATCTTGATCAATGACGAAGAAATAATTAAATTTCGGGTTAAATTGATCAATTATGAATTTATTGGAATAAACCGAAATTTTCGTCTCGAAAAATAATCTCGAAAATAATCGAAAACTATACCGGAAGGACAAAATAATACAGATAAATTCATTTAATTGGTTAAATGAATAAAATATAATTTTTTTAGATATTTTTAGATTTTTAATAATTAAATAAGAAATTTTTAGATATTTATGGGATTTTAATATTATTTTAATCAATTAAAATAATATTAAAAATAAATAAATAAATAAATAAGTAAATAAAAAAAAAGAAACTGAAATTCGCGAAAACGTGAATTGAAAGAAAACAGAAACGAAGCCTGAAACGTGAAGGCCGACCCGAGGAGGATTCTTCACCGGCGAGGCTTAGGGGCCGGCGAAGACAGCCCGACCTGGGGCGACATCACAGCAGCGGTGACGCACCGTGGAAACGTCGGAGCACGTTGAAAATGAAAGGAGATGCCGTAGGAGAGAGTCTTCGATCGACAACCATCGGCGCCAATTCAAGCCACACCGAGGCCCGATTATGGTAGCCCAGACGATGACGCGTTGAACGGCGGTGGTGAGGCACCAAGAACCAGCTGGACGGTGTCGAAACGGCAAAATGATGCATGAACTGACCGAACCGGACTGAACCGATCGAACCGAACTCGACTGAACCGGCGGTCTGAACCGGGTTGAACCGGACCGGACCGGTTCAGCCAAAAAAGAAAAGGAAAAAGAAGAAAAAGAAGGAAAGAAAAAGAGGAAAATTGGAGAAAATTTTAGTGATGCAATTGAGCTACGGGTAAGTCAATAAGCGATCGAATTGATCGATTTAAATTTCAGAATATTTAATTTAATTAATATCCGACTGAAAGTTTACCCTAAAAAATATTTAATTGTGTAGCTCGACAATTAGCGTCAAACGAGAGCTCGAGATAGCCTCGATTTGCATATTATCATGAAATCTCAGGTAAGTAACCCTTATTTACGATAATTTACATCGTTGTACGTGTTAGATAAATTACAGATTTAAATTTCGCATTTAATAAATTATATTCTAGAAATTGAGATAAATTGTCGTAAATAATTAAATAAGCTATCCGAGAGTTTAGAACGAGGCTCAATATATATTGATGGGCCCAATGCGCCCAACAGGCCTCGATGATGTAAATAGTAAGTGAAAAACGGGCTTAAGGTCGATTAAGACCCATTATGGTACAATCGGACCCAATATGGGTAAACGGGCCCAATGATTTAAATTAAGCCTCAAAAAAATATGAAATACAAATAATTGTATTGAATTTGACTTGATGTATATGTATCCGTAGTTCCGGAGATTGGATTAGGAGCAAATCGGACTGCGTGACGAGACATCAGTGGAAAAGGTCAGACTGTACAGAGAAACGAGGTAAGGGAATTGTGTGAGTAGCTAGAGGTAGCTACACGTACTTTAAATAGTTTTTGTATACACTGATATGTATGTATACATTGATATTGTATAAAGGTCCTAAAAGTGGTTTAAATGATTTTAAGGATCGAAATAGGTAAAAAGAATATTTTACCCATATTGAGGGAAGTTCACCTAAGGATGGTGAAAGCATGACATGCATGAAATGCATGATTTAAGGAATTTTCTGAATTAAAGAATTTGATTTGGTTTTAATCAAAGCAAATCACTAGATTGGCCAGTAATTGTATAAATTTCACAAGATAATACTACGTAGGTGTTATTCATATTTAAATGAAATTTTTTCGAAAAATGGGCTAACTATCAAGTTTATATGGAAACAGATAGTGCTGGCACATAGCTCACACTATATCTGCGTTTGTGAGTGTGCATAAATGTGCTTGAGCGGTTGCTCGCACCGAATTGTGTGACATCATATGCATGAAATGTGCTAGAGCAGGGTGCTCGCACTGATTTTTATTATTGTGAAATGAGAGGTGCTGGAGCCTAGCTCGCACTCTGTTTTGACATGTTTTGACTTGTTTTAACTTGGTATGCATAAAAGGTGCTGGAGCGATTGCTCGCACTAGTTTTTATGATTTGATATGCATGAGAGATGCTGGAGCTTAGCTCGCATCCCGTTTTGATATTTAATTGCATAAAGCCGTACTAGAACCTTGCTCGTACGTGATTTAATTTATTTAATTTCATAAAGTTGTGCTGGAGTGTAACTCGCACGAGATTTGTTGTATTTATGCATAAAGTCGTACTGGAGCGTTGCTCGTACGAAGTTTTGATTTACTTTAGCATTCATTCATGCTGGAGCATTGCTCGAACATGATTTTATATAGATTTATAACTCATTTTAAAGTCGTACTGGAGTGTTACTTGTACGCAGATTTCATTGATTTCTATGAAACCGAGCTAGAGCTTCGTTCGTACAAGATTTTCTGATATCATGAATATGCATGGAGCCGTGCTTGAGCTTCGCTCGCACTGGGATTATATTACACGCATATAGCCGTGTTGGAGCCTCATGTAGACTTTGTGTCACAGTGAGATGATATGCTTACACGTGCATATTGAGACAGAGATGATATGGGTGGATAATACCTATTGCAGGTACCCCTGATTGAGCTTGGGTTCATGGAGTACGTTGTACCATGTATGTCACACGGAGTACGCTGTACCATAGGGATTGTTTGAGTGGAGTGGCATTAGCCATGAGGCAGCAAGCCTTGCCCTCGCAATCCTGGTGTTATGGTGTTCTGGCGGGTAGGACGACCCACCTCCCGTTTCAGGTGTGATACCCCGCACATTAGGTACCGTGTTGCTAGGGATCACGAGGTTATGGCCATAGTCCTATGTTGTTACTGATAGTCACCTACATGTCTCACATGATATAACTATTGGTTGATAGACCAGGGTAGACCCGAGGGAGGGGTCAGGCCCCCGATTTTATGATTTTATACTATGCTAATATATGTTTTAGAGGATTTTATGATATGTGACCCTGAAAGAAGGGTGGTTTTATAACTGAAGTTTTATAATGAATTTTAATGAATTATTTTATGAGAGGATTGACCCAAAAGGGTCAGTTCATACTGCAGTTTTAATGAAATGATTTGAATGTAATAGCATGATTACATGACATGAAAGAATGTATGATTTTGATTAAATTCATGCTAAGTATGATTTACTGATGTCACATAAATTGCTATTGATGCATGAATTACATGCTTTTTTATATGCATAAATAGTTTTGGATAAACTATGTCATGATATATGCATGGTTTTGTGCTTCAGATTTGAATGAAAAGAAATGGATTTTAAGGGCATGGCATTATGAGCATGTAGATAGTGGAGCTATCTACTTACTTGCATAATTGCCTTACTGAGCATGTGGTTTGCTCACCCCCTTATTTTCCCATCTTTTCAGAGCACATTAATTAGTAAGCGGCTGAGGACTTGCATGCATTGGTATCCGTTGCTTCCCATCGAGAGATGGGTATACACATTTGTATAGTTTTGTATCTAAATATGTAATGCACAGTACTGTAAACATATATGATGTCGGGGATGTAAGGTTAAGTAAATATCATTGTGTATGTGTTCAGTTAAAGTCAAAAGATAGTAAACTCTGATATGTGAATGTGATTATGGAAATGGAATGGTAAATAGGTGAGAGATGACTAACACCGAATCATAGCCCAACTGTGTTGTAGGATGGTCACGATGAGAGAAAGGTAAGAATTAAATAATAAATGAAAAAGTGAAAATTTACTCTGATTTTTAGGTAATTTGGGTCGTGACACTTCAGGCCACATATTGTACTTGAGGTACATTTTATTATTTCATGTAACCAAACTATAATTGTATTTACAGACACTTGATGTACTATGGTGTATGAGATGTATTAGGATAATTCAATTTCAGTTGAGGAATGTATCTGATTTGATATATTTAATTATGTGATGATTAGATCTTGAGGTGTGATTTTATGATATATATATAACATTGATGCATGACACTGTATAGAAATGCACCTAGATATGTGTAATGATATAGAAAAAGTTTTGAATTTGCCCTATTTTCCTCGTTTCCGGGACGTGACAGAGCTCACCCTCAGCAGCGTCAACAATGGTCCTATTTTGGCTCGTAAGTCCATTTTAGAAGGTCTGGACTTGCAGTCACAAGGTAGGCCATGATGAGGGCACTTCCTAAGAAGCTCTTTACATCGTTCCCAAGCTTCATAAAGAGATTCAGAATTGAACTGGGCAAAGGAAGATATGTCACTACGGAGTCTGGCCATTTTAGAGGGAGGGAAAAACTTAGCTAAAAATTAATGGGCTAACTCGTCCCAAGTAGAGAGGGATCCTGGAGGCAAGGAGGTTAACCAGTGTCACGCCCTATCCCTAAGTGAGAAGGGGAACAATCTAAGCCTAAGCGCATCATCAGATAATCCATTGTGCTTGAAGGTGTTGCACAGGTCCAAAAATTGCCCGAGGTGAGTATGTGGGTCGTCATGCGGAAGTCCACTGAGCTGTAGTGAAGTCTGGATCCTCTGAAGGATTAACGGCTTAATTTCGAAATTGTTCGTAGGGACAGCTGGTGGCCACATGGTGGTATAATATCCTCCAATCGTCGGTACTGCGAAATCCCCAGCGGTCTTAATTTCTCTATTTTTTGCCATGATGTTTTGCAGCGGAGATATTAATTTCCTAGAATCCTTTCTGATTTTTCTAAGAGTTCATTCGATTTCAGGATCTAGAGGAAAGCAATCAAAACTCTTGGCTCTACAAATGTAAACATTAAAAGGTCCTTAATTTTTTTTTCAAGTTTTTAATTTTTCAATTTTTTTAAGAGAAAATTAACTAATCTAGATTAAAGCTCTAAATATTTACAACCTAAATATTTACAAGCTAGAATTACACCTAAGCATAATTTCAGCGATATTAATTACTGGCTAATTGACTTCCCCAGTAACGGCGCCAAAAACTTAATACGAGACTACGTCCACTCTAAGTGACCTAGATGATCTATCCGCAAGTGCACGGGTCGTACAAGTAATAATGGGATTTGAGTCCCGGATTATTGTCCCACATAGAAGTGATTAGCCTAATTAACTACCAGTTAATCTTACCCTAAGTATATCCTAGCAAATTATGAATTTTTGTGGGTGATCTCCAAGGCTAGAAATACTGTAAATAAAAAAAACTTTAAACTAAAGAAAATAAAACCGAGCTAAAATTACTTATAGAGCACCGAGTAATTAAAAGCAACAACCTACAAAAGATAATTAAAATAATTAATTAACGCAATTAAAAATGCAAATATGAAAATAAGAAACAAAATTAATTAAACTAAAATTCAACAATCCTAAAAATAAAATATGCATGTAATTAAACTAATTAATAGAAATGCAAATTAAACTAACCTAAAGTCTAATGAAATAAAATACTATTAACTTAAGGAAATTCTTAAATCTAACTAAGAAATTAACTACCTATAAAATAATCCTAAATTAAATCTAATTCTAATTAATTACTAACACTAAAACAAAATCTAATTAATGCACGAGAAATATTTTTGGATTTTTTTTCAGTTTAAAATAAAAACTTAAAACATGTATAAAATGATTTTACTCTAATTTAATTCTAAATGCAACATCTAATTCCTAATCCTAATATAGTCACAAATTAGCTACTAATAAAATTAAACTAAACCTTAAACTAATAAACTAAGAAAATTAAACTAATATGCAAATTAATATATACCTAGACTAACAATAAAATCTAATAAGCACCATTTAACAAAACAATATAAAAACATATAATATTAATCTGCCTCAATTCTTAAGTGCCAAACGTGACCTTGATTAGTTTCCCAGCTGCCTCGGTCCCTACTACTGGCACTGTACAATTTGCCTCATTTCTAGGTAGTTGCTCCATACGTTGTCCTGTACCACCATGCTCCAGTACTGTTCCCGGTTCTGCCCACTTCAGCACTACTCCACTCCCTGCATACTGTAGTACACATCCTCTGATTCAGGAGAGGCCATTTGCCTCACCAGCAACAACTTTCCTTCATTTTTTGCGCAGCAGTACATACCATTCCAGGCTGTAATTCTAGTAGCAGCGTTGTACTGCTCACTCCGGCAAGGCACACACACAAGCTCCTGTTTTAGTTCGGTACTCATTAACACACCCTATCTCTGCTACAGGTGTTGTCCTTGTCTACTCAAATGCATCAACTGCTGTATATCAACGCTCAGTGCTACCTATGCGTGATCTTCCTTTAGCTGCAGTTAAATGATAAACAAAGAAGAACAGATTAATAGATGTAAGTTAGAGTAATACTGAAACAAAGGAAAAATACTGGATGAAGTAAAAGCAAAAACATATGATGCAGAAAATGAAAATAAGCAGATGACCTCTGCTTACAGCAACCATGCACTCCAGCGTTGTTCCTGGCAATAGAACTAGCAGCAGATCTGCCCCATTCGGCTCATCACCCAGTCACGCCAGTAACCTTCCCCATTTGCTCCTCACGTCCCAGCAACACAGCGGAAACGAGACTTAGATAGCCACAGCTGTCGGATTAGAGGAGGATCACTTGTCACCTTGTTCACTTGCCACGCAGCTCAGCAACCAGCCTAGATCAATGACAACAGACAGTTAGTAAATACTAGAATTGTGCAAAATAAAACTAACTCAAAGAAAATGAACAGTGTAATATTCATAAAACAGAGCTGAACAGAGGAGGAAGCTTCTGCTACTGTTGCTGCCAGGCAGTCATTGCACAATACCACATTCTGCTAGCATCCAATCTCGCAACCTTTTACTGTGCCTTCCTTCCCATGCCGTACAGTGCCAGGACAGAATGTCACGACCCAAATTACCTAAAAATCAGAGTAAATTTTTCACTTTTCAATTATTATTTAATTCTTACCTTTCTCTCATCGTGACCATCCTACAAACAGTTGGGCTATGATTCGGTGTTAGTTCCCTTACACTAATTACCATTCCATTTCCATAATCACATTCACATATAAGAGTTTACTATCTTTTGACTTTAACTAAATACATACACAATGGTATTTACATAACCTTACATCCCCGACATCATATACGTTTACAGTACTGTGCATTACATGTTCAGATACAAAACTATACAAATGTGTATACCTGACTCTCGATGGGAAGCAGCGGATACCAAGATTGCAAGTCCTTAGCCGCTCACTAACTACTGCGAGTGCTCTGAAAAGATGGGAAAATAAGGGGGGTGAGCAAACAACACGCTCAATAAGGCAATTATGCAAGTAAGTAGATAGCTCCACTATCTACATGCTCATAATGCCATGCCCTTAAATCCATTTCTTTTCATTTAAATTTCACGCACAAAATCATGCATACATCATTGCTATAGTTTATAAAATCTATTCGTGCATATAGAAATCATGCAACTCATGCATCAATGGCATTCTATAAAAAATCATAAAATCATAATTAGCATAAAATAAATCAAGATCATACATTAATTCATGCCATGTGACACCAAACATGAAAGACAATTCTTTTCATGAATTTGTAATTAAAGCATGGAAAACTCCTCATGTTACTGCATTTAAATCACTTCATTAAAGCTCAGTATAAAATAACCATTTCGGGTCAATCATCTCATAAATCAATCTCAAACTCATTCAAAATTCATTATAAAAAATTCAGAAATAAAATCACCCTTCTTTTAGGGTCACATTTCATAAAATCCTTTGAAGAATCTATCATCATAGTAGAAAATCACATCTCAGTGAAAATCACAAAATCGGGGGCCTGACCCCTCCCTTGGATCTACCCTGGTCTATCGAGACCAAAAGTTATATCATGTGAGACAAGTAGGTGACTATATCAGTAACATCGAGGACTATGGTCATAACCTAGTGATCCCTGGCTACACGGTAGCTAGTGTGTGGGGTATCACATCTGAAATGGGAGGTGGGTCAATCCTGCTGCCAGAACAACATAACATCAGGATTGTGAGGGCAAGGCTTGCTCCCTCGTGGCTAATGCCACTCCACTCCAACAATCCCCACGGTACAGCGTACTCCATGTGATATACACGGTACATCGTACTCTGTGAACTCAATCTCAGTCAGGGGGTGCATGCAATAGGTCTTATCCACCCATACCAAATATGTCTCAGTATGCCCGTGTGGCATATCATCTCACTGTGACACACAGTCTATAGGAGGCTCCAACACGTCTATATGCATATCATATAATTCCCTATGCAAGCGAAGCTCTAGCACGGCTCCATGCATATTCATGATATCTGAAAACCTCGTACGAGCGAAGCTCTAGGACGGTTTAATAAAAATCAGTAAAATCTGTGTACGAGTAGTACTCCAGTACATCTTTAAAATGAGTTATAAATCCATATAAAACTTCGTACGAGCAAGCTCCAGCACAGTGTTATGCATCAATAAATCAAATCTCGTGCGAGTTACACTCCAGCATGGCTTTATGCATAAATAAATCAAATCTCGTGCGAGTTACACTCCAGCATAGCTTTTATGCAATTATCATATCAAAATAGGATGTGATCTAAGCTCCAGCACCTCTCATGCATGTCAAATCATTAAAACTAGTGTGAGCAATCGCTCTAGCACCTTTTTATGTATATCCAATCAAAACAGTCAAAATAGAGTGCGAGCTAAGCTCTAGCACCTCTCATGCATTTCACAATAGTAAAATCAGTGCGAGCAACCACTCTAGCACATTTCATGCATATGATGTCACACAAGTCGGTGCGAGCAACCGCTCAAGCACATTTTATGCACACTCACAAATGCAGATATAGTGCGAGCTATGCGCCAGCACTATCTGTTTTCATATAAACTTGATAGTTGGCCCATTTTCCAAAGAAATTTCATTTAAATCTTAATAACACTTGCGTAGTGTTATATTGTGAAATTTATGCAATTATTGGCCAATCTATCGATTTGTTTTACTTAAAAACCACGAAAATTTCTTAAATCTGAAAATTCCTTAAATCATGCATTTCATGCATGTCATGCTTTCACCATCCTTAGGTGAATTGCCCTGAATAGGGGTAAAATAGTCTTTTACCTATTTCGAGTCCTTAAAATCTTTAATTTATTTCTAGGGCCATTATACATATTCTGTGTATACATACATATTCAGTGTATACAAAAGCTATTAAAATACGCGTAGTTACCTCTAGCTACTCACAAAATTCCCTTACCTCATTTTTCTGTACAGTCTGACCTTTCACTGATGTCTCGTCATACAGTCCGATTTGCTCTCAATCAAATCTTCGAAACTGCGTATAAATATACATCAGGTCAAATTCAATACAATTAATTGTATTTCATATTTTCTAGGCTTAATTTAAATCATTGGACCCGTTTACCCATATTGGGCCCGATTGTACCTTAATGGGCCTTAATCGGCCTTAAGCTTGTTTTTCACTTACTATTCACATTATCGAGGGCCCACCAGTATTTATTGAGTCTCATTCTAAACTCTTGGATAGCTCAATTAATTATTTACGACAATTTATCTCGAATTTCAGAATATAATTCATTTTATGCGAAAATTAAATCTGTAATTTATGTGGTAAATTTCTAACACGCATAATGATACAAATTGTCGTAAATAAGGGTTACTTACTCGAGATTCCATGATAGTATGCAAATCGAGGCTATCTCGAGCTCTCGTTTGATGTCAATTGTCGAGCTACACAATTAAATATTTTTTTGGGTAAACTTTCAGTCGAATATTAATCCAATTAAATATTTTGAAATTTAAATCGGTCAATTTTGACCGCTTATCAACTTACCTGTAGCTCGATTGCATCCATGGGATTTTTTCCCAATTTTCCCCTTTTCTTTTTCCCTTTTTCTCTTTCTTTTTCTTCTTTTCTGGCTGAACCGGTTCGGTCTGGTTTAACCCAGTTCAGATCGATTCGGTTCAGCTGGTTCAGCTCGGTTCGGTCGGTTCAGGGCTTCATCGGTCGGTTCTCCACCGGCTTTCGACCCCAGTAGCTCCACGGGGTCGTCTGGTACACGGATCTGGCCTCGGTTTCGCTATGGCTGGTCAGAAAGTGGCCGGTTCGACTCTTCTCCCTTTCGGCGTCGGTGCCTTTTCTTTTCTCGCCATTTTTAGATGCTAGCCATCATCCCACCGGCCAATTCAGGCACTGATCGGCCGGTCTTCGCTTGGGCTTCCTTCGATTGGCAATGGCCATGGCCAAATCGGCGCCGGTCGCCGGATTCTCCCTTTCTCCTCTTAGCTGGGCTTCCTCGATTTCTCTCTCTCTCGCCGCCGATCGTCACCTCGTCGGATATCGCCTGGGGTCGACATTGGCATGGGGTTTCTCCTTCAGCCGCTTGCTTGGGCTAGTAGTTGGTGATCGATGAGGCACCCTCGGTTGCCTCGGGTTCTGTAGAAATCGCATTCCGCGATTTTTTGCCTCTTATTTATTTATTTTTATTATTATTTTATTCATTAAAATATATTAAAAATCAACAAATATCTAAAAAAATTATATTTTATTCATTTAATCAATAAATGAATTTATCGGTCTTATTTCGTATTTTCGGTATAATTTTTCGAATACCTTCGGGATAATTTTTCGATGTGAAATTTTTGATTAATTCCAATAAATTCATATCTTAATCAATTTAACTCGAAATTTAATTATTTCTTCGTTATTGATCAAGATTCTCAAATCCTTTATTTTTAATTAAATTTTCTTATCCAATTAATATCGAATTTCGATCTTTTAACCGTTTTACCCTTGCACGTGTTCGAGACTACCATTTCAATCCTTCATTTGATCTTTTCTCATTTCATTTTTTAAATAAAATCAGGTTTTACACAGAAACGAGATGCAGAAGCCACGTCTCCAGCTCACACAACCTTCTTCCTGCACGTCCTTAACAGAAGCAGGAGAAAGCTTGGCTGCGTCTTCAGCACAACACAACCCAGCAATGTTTCAACCGACCCTGCCTGCCTAGTTACTGCTTTGCACCATCACTTGCACTAATCTTTAGTTTAGCAAGCAAAATGGAAATAATAAGAAAATGCCATGATGAAGGAAAAAAATGCAATATAATTTAAATATTGAAATAACAATGCTGGAAGCTACACTTTAGAAAAGAAATGAAATGATAACTCGGTACATGATAATACACAATGCAACAAAAACAACAGAGCACTACTATGTGTTCACTTAAAGCATGAATAAAATTTATAACTAAAGCTTAAACTGAAAGAGCCACCATCGTGTAACAGAGAAGTAAAAGCAACAACAGTAGCCACCATGCCTTACTTTATTTTTTGCTCATGCTACCATGGTTCCACCGTGCAAGTATTGTAGGAACAATACCCAGTATTAAACCTGCAATACTACACCAGAACATAGTATTGGCAGTGATGATCGAAGCATCCTGAATGCTTCAAACTCCAACTGAAAATAGAGTAAATAAAAACAATAAAGACAAAATAACAAATGGAAAATAGTAAAAGGGTTATGCAAAAATGCAACAGTAAAGAGGGATTGAAAAGCAACAATGAAATTGAACTGGAAAATAATGAAACTTTTCTTAAACAAAGTTTGAAGTTGTGATGAATAGTAAAATAAATGGCTGCCAATAAAACCAACGGGAAATGCTTCTAAAAATAAGGAAAATAAAACTAAAACTATTCTACCTTAATTACTTCTTCTCTCTTCAATTGCTATTGTGTTCTATTTATACACACACTTAGGGGTACAATGGTAGTTTTTCATCCTATATGAGTTGGCATTGTTTGGCCACTTGTCTTCATTTTATTTGCTGCAGAGTAGATATTTCCACGTCATCCGTCTTCTAGTGCACTTGACTATGCGATGTGGTCCGGCGTGTGTCTTCCAGAAGATTGGCATAGTGTCCGTCGATTTTATCGTTTCAGAGCGAATAAAATATTAACACCTGGCATCCCACGTGTCCAGATGATTGGTGACTCGATCTGTAAATTGGAAGTGCTCCACTTTCCTTTAGCCCATTTTCAGTCCATTTTTGACTAAAACGATAGAGTTTCATTTGGATTTAATTTACCTGCATATTAAAGAATTTTAATTAAATAAAGGGGATAATTAATAAAATAAATTGGGGATTTAAATAGTTAATTGAGAAATTAAGCACAAATAATTCTATTTTAATAGAATTATCATACCCCCAAACTTGAGCTTTTGCTTGTCCTCAAGCAAAACAAAATTCATGCAGGAATGACAAGTACCAACATAATAATTTCTCCAATATTATCCTCAAAGATAAAGTACAAACTATGATCTCAAAGATTCACAATTAAAAGTCCAACACTCAGAATCATTTAATCATAAGTCCTAACACAAATCAGACTCCTCATGTGTGTGTGAAAAATGTCAAAGCCACTGCACAGTACATTATCCGGATCAGATTATGCAAACACAGTGAATGCAAAGTTAATGACAAGTGATCATTCCCAGTAAGGCAATAATGCAAGCATGGTAGATAACTACTCTATCTACATACTAATAATGTTATGCATAAATCGTTTATGGTAGGAGCATGAGGAAGTAAAACTATGCCATATGAGTATACATATATATCATGTATCAAAATCATGTACATTGGCATATAAAACATGGTACAAACATCATGTATAAATCATCTCATGCTCAATCTCATTTAAATTCATAAAAAAGGGTAATTCATTAAGAAACCTCCTTTTTAAACACACGTCATAAAACTCTTTCTCAAACACATATAATCCCATCACATCAATTCACAATCATAACCTCATTTTCATTTCACAAATCAATTCCGCGAGTCTCGACCCCTCCTTCGGGTCTACCTTAAACAATCACAATCATACTTAGAGATTAAAATCATGTGGTAGTAAGTAAATCAAGCAAGGAGACAGGTTACTATAACTCATCTGACTATGTTGGCCAACTGTGTCACATATCATCCCAGACCACACAGATCCCGGTGTGCGGGGTATCATGCTGGTACGAAGGTGGGTTAGTTCTCCGCCAGACTTTCTCAAATCAAGTAACCATCACACGGTACATCGTACTCCGCGGATCCATAACAAGGTTGGGGGTGCCTGCCGTAGGTCTTATCTACCCCATACCGAGTGTAACCTCTATAGTCTCAAGTGCACGTGGGAGTACCCTCAATACCAGGTCCTAGCCCCTCATGGCCTTGCTCGCCCCTGTTGGGTTCCCTGATTCAGGTCCTAGCCCCTCACCCTCACCCCACTCAAGAGGTCTGTTAGGCCTGTTGGGTTCCCTGAATGGATTATGTCAAGTCCTAGCCCCTCACCCTCACCCCACTCAAGAGGTCTGTTAGGCCTGTTGGGTTTCCTGAACACCAATCCGTATCTCTCACCACGGCCTCATACATACCACAATGTGAAAACCAGCGCGAGCTACGCTCTAGCGCGATTTCATGCATCATAATAAATCACTTCGTACGAGCAATGCTCTAGTACGGCATTTATGCATAAAAATATGAAGAAACCACGTACGAGCATCGCTCCAGTATGGTTATATCCATAAGAAAAATCACACAAATCCACTTACGAGCGTAAGCTCCAGTACAGTTTATAAAACATCATCATAGTTCCAAAACAAAGTGCAAGCTTAGCTCTAGCACGTTTCACACAAGTGAAAATATCGAAATCTAGCGCGAGCGAGGCTCTAGCGCGATTTATGTCATACAAATATGATAGGCGGCTCATACACAATCAAACAATCCCGACAAACGAGTTTAGCACTTCACAAATACTTTTTCCACAACATCAATAAACACTCGCCGACCCATCTACAAGCTTGTTTAAAACAAAGCAATTACGTTTTGTAAAACATCAAAATGTAAGATTTATGCAATTATTAGCCTTACTATCCCATTTCATAGAATCCACTTCAGAACCAAAATCACAAATATACTTATCCTCATTCATGAATACCATCAATCATTTACTTTAGCAACCATGCACTTCGTAAAACACCCAATATTCACCCACAAATTTAAAGTACGAGCAGCTACCTCTATATACTCACAAAATTCCCTTACCTGGAATCGCGATGCGTGATTCCACTTCCTTAAGTTGCTTACTAGTACGGTTCGATTCGTCTCCACCAGACTCTTCAAAACTGCGCATAATCATATTTCACATTATGTTCGATCCATATAATAGGACACCGTGCGTTCACTATAGTCGATTCAACCTATAGTTTCTATTAACGTTCTTAAGGCCTTGTTTTATTTCTCTTGTCTATGGATTCGTTTTAGGCCTATCAACGCATTCCAAATCAATATTAAATCGATACTAAGTCTATAGTGTTCAATTTTCATTGACTTCTTCACTATGGCATTTATGAAGCATTTACTTACTCATTTTCATAATTTCACTTAAACCCACAATGTAATTCTATTTAACCATCAAAAATCATACACATTACCTCAATAACAACTTTAGCATGCCCATAAGCTATAAACTCATTCAACCCATATCTTCTCACATTATACCTATTCTAGGTTTTCTAGGTCACACCAAATCCCCAACATCACTAGATAATTTATCCATCAATACACTTCCAACTCAACTCCAAAATCACTTAAATAAACAATGTACTTGGATTGGAGTATTAGAATCTTACCAAATCTGATTTTTCTTCTTGCTTCGAATGTCAATGCCCTTAACTCCTTCAATACCAACAATGGGATTTTGGGTTCCAACTATGTTGTTCTCTTCCTTAAGATGAACAACTTTACTTCTAATGGCCTCCCCTCAATTCTTGCTGGAAATGACTGATTTTGGAGAGAGAAAGTTAGGTTTTTGGGTTAGAAGTGGAAGGTTGATGTTTTTCCCAAATATTTCAGATTTTCGGCACTCCTTTTATAGAAATCACTTGAGGAGATCGATCTGCACCAAGAGGAGATCGATCTGGTCCCCTTAAATCCATCTTTTCACGACATTTTAAGCATGAGATCGATCTGTCGAAGTAGGAAATCGATCTGCTCCTAAACAGAGAGCTAAGGAGATCGATCTATATGCTTGAGGATCAATCTTTTCATTACAGAATGCTTAGGAGATCGATTTGGCCCCATTGGAGATCGATCTGCTCTGTTCCATTGCGCAAATAAGAGCATTCTGGCTCTTTCATATCGATCTCTCATCCAATGAGATCGATCTGGCCTTCATATTTTCCAGATTTTTTACAGTTCTCCTGCTGCAACTCACACCAAAACACCCTTAATTTGCTACCATAGCCATTTTCTCATCCATCCTCCTTTATAACTTGAAAAATGGCATCCATTCATACTTTATGCACATTGAAACTTGTGTGCATTCATTGTATATCCCAAGGTATACTATATAAAACCAAATGGAAGCATTTATATTCATACAACTTTCTTCCATTTACCACACTATTCATTTTGAGTTCTAATCACATTTATCACTTGCAAGAACTCATTTCTTCATATTCATACACAATGAAACTTGCGTGTACATTACTAATCATATTACACATATGTACATTGAATCAATGGACTTACACCACTTATGCTTTACATTACAAGTCCATTCACATTAATTGATCTAATTACACACGTTACAAATATACATGTACGGGGTCTCGCATAAACCACCCTTTCTCCACACATTTCAAAACAGATGTTATAATTCATCATGTCATGTAAAACAAGTTCGCATGTGGATTTCAAAGAGCATGGAAAATTCAACATGCAACTCTTTTAAATCACTTCTCATTAAAATTTCACAACAAAGCTAGGACTCAACCTATCCCTCGGGTGTTTCCTGACTCACACAAAATCATGAAGTCAAATGCTTTTCAAAGCAATAATAACATGCAATGTAATGAATATCATGTAAAACCAGTTTACATCATTCATGGGTTTAAATAGCATGGAAATAACATCATGCAATTTTTCGTTTAAAACCCAGTTTCATTCTTATCAAAATTATATCCCAGTCAAGATCCAACCCCTCCCTCGGGTGATCCAAACTCACACAAAAATCCATAAAATAAGTTTTTTAAAACATCAACATTCGAAACTAGGCAATATATGTAATTATCTCGGGCAAATAACTAAGACGATGGCTATATGTCCGTGTGATTCCACTGCTACGTGGATCCTAGTGTGCAGGGTCTCACCATGATCGAGTACCACATCGGGGAGGTGGGTCTGTCCATCCCGTTGGCCTTGTTTGATCACTCGCATTCGCAGATACCACTCGCATCCAAAGATACCACTCGTATCTGAAGATGCCATGCATCTGAAGATGCCACAAAATCAATCCCAGCATGGTACAACGTACTCCATGCTACTTGCACGGTACAACGTACTCCGTGGACCCATATCTCATATCCATACTCATGCCTTGTCTCAAAACGCACATGCAAGCCTATTTAATCAACGTGACACACAGTCTACCCGACGCTCTAAGCATGGCCCATCGCATGTTCTCATAAAATCGGTGCGAGCGATGCTTCAGCACTCTCATAAAATCAAGAAAAATCTCGTGCGAGCCAAGCTCCAGCACGCGTTTCATAAAATCTCATAAGAATAGTGCGAGCTAGGCTCCAGTACTCTGTCAAAATTATGTAAAACTACTGCGAGTTAGGCTCCAGCACTCTGTTAGAACAATTCAAGTGAAAATCTGGTGCGAGTTAGACTTTAGCACCCTGTCACGAAAATCATATGAAAATCTGATGCGAGTTAGACTCCAGCACCAAGGCATATAAAACTCTAGTGCGAGCTCTTGATCCAACACTAATGCATGCGTCACACAAGTCAAAAACTCATGCGAGCTGAGCTCTCGCACGTCACATTTGTATAAAATCACGTGGGCGGGTACATTTCTCAAATCAATTTCAGAAAAAATCAACAGTGATTAAAGTTATGCAATGCTGTGCATTTTATTTAAAAGTTATCCAGCCTACCCATGCATGTGTCAAAACACCTCAAGAACAGGCAAGGACCTCTTGTTCTTGCTCCTCCAAACTTTTCCTAAATTTGGAAATTTTACCCTTCGCAAGGGTATTTTGGTAATTTGCCCATCTGAGGCACTAAAATTTTTATCTGAAATCTAGACCCTTTAGACAATTTAAGATACTATAAATGAAGTCGAAATTGAGTAAACTTACCTCTAGCAGTCTATAAATTTCCTTTACCTGGAATTACGCGCAAGCTTATCTCGTTTCGCCTGTACCAGGTCTCTCAGTCCAATTTGCTCCAAACCAAGTCTACGGAGCTGCATATAACCACGTATTTGGGTTAGTTCTAATATACTTATCAGTATTTCACTTATACTGATCGAATCTAAAACTCTGGGCCCGTTTTACTTTATTGGGCCCAATTGCATCTTAATGGGCCTCGACCCATTTCCAGCCCGTTTTCACTTATTAAATCCCTTCTTCGGGTCTATTGGGCTCTCAATACCCATTGGGCTTCGTTCCCAACTCTTTAGATAGCCCATATATCATTTACGACAATTAATTCAAAAATCCTAATATAATTCACTAAATGCGGAATTAAATCCGAAATTCGTAAAATAAATCTTTAATACGCGAATAATTACATAAAATGTCGTAAATGAGCTTTACTTACCCGAGATTATGCGATGCTGCGCAAATCAAAGTTCGATCGGGATCACGTACATGATTTATCGTCGAACTGCACAATTTTATATTTAATTCGGCGTTAATTTTTGATCAAATATAATTTAAATAAATTTCTCAAAAATCAAATCGGTCACTTTTGACCTCGTATCGACTTATCCGAAGTTCGGTGTATCCCCAAAAATTTTTCCTTTTTCTTTTTCTTTTTTTTCTTCCCTTTTTTCTCCTTTTCTCTTTCCTCTTTGGCTGAACCGGTTCGGTCCGGTTCAACCCAGTTCAGACTGGTCGATTCAGTTCGGTTCGAGGCTTCGCAGTAGGTTCTTTGCCGACTTCCACCTCCTCCAGGTCTGTCTGGCTATTCGATGCATGGATCTGGTGGCATCCACACTCGGATCGGCGGCAATGAGGTCGGTTTGGCCTTTCTCCTCTTCGACGTCGGTGGTGCTTCTTCTTCTCGCCGATTTCGATCCATTTTGTCTCCGACGGTGTTGAATCGATCTCCCTCTTGGCCGGTGGCGAGGTCCTCTGTCACGACCCAAATTACCTAAAAATCAGAGTAAATTTTTTCGCTTTTCGATTGTTATTTAATTCTTACCTTTCTCTCATCGTGACCATCCTACAAACGGTTGGGCTATGATTCGGTGTTAGTAAACTCTCACCTATTTACCATTCCATTTCCATAATCACATTTACATATCAGGATTTACTATCCTTTGACTTTAACTAAATACATATACAATGGTATTACATCACCATACATCCCCGACATCATATCCATTTACAGTACTGTGCATTACATATTTAGATACAAAACCATACAAATGTGTATACCTATCTCTCGATGGGAAGCAGCGGATACCAAGAATGCAAGTCATCAGCCACTCACTAACTATTGTGAGTGCTCTGAAAAGATGGGAAACTAAGGGGGTGAGAAAACCACACGCTCAGTAATTATGCAAGTAAGTAGATAGCTCCACTATCTACATGCTCATAATGCCATGCCCTTAAAATCCATTTCTTTTCATTAAAATCTTAAGCACAAAATCATGTATGTCATCAATGACTTAGTTTATAAAACTGTTCGTGCATATATAAATCATACTACTTATGCATCAATAGCAT
Source organism: Firmiana major (assembly GCA_033439115.1). Lineage (NCBI taxonomy): Eukaryota > Viridiplantae > Streptophyta > Magnoliopsida > Malvales > Malvaceae > Firmiana > Firmiana major. Next base: position 26,573,748 of record CM065913.1, read on the forward strand.
TTTATGTGACATCATTAAATCATACTTAGCATGAGGTAAATCAAGATGATGCCATATAAAACAAATAATGAGAAACAATCCTTTTATGAATTTATGATTAAAGCATGGAAAACTCATCATACTACTGCATTTAAATCATTTTATTTAAAACGCAGTATAAAATAACCCAAAGGGGTTAAGCATCTCATAATTCAATTTCAAGCTCATAAAGCAATTCGTTATAAAATTTTGTTAAAAAGCACAACTCAGTAAAAATCACAAAATCGGGGGCCTGACCCCTCCCTCGGGTCACCCTGGTCTATCGACCAATAGTTATATCATGTGAGACATGTAGGTGACTATATCAGTAACAACGAGGACTATGGCCAAAACCTAGTGATCCCTAGCAACACGGTACCTAGTATGCGGGGTATCACACCTGAAATGGGAGGCGGGTCGGTCCTACCCGCCAGAACAACATAACATCAGGATTGTGAGGGCAAGGCTTGCTGCCTCGTGGCTAATGCCACTCCACTTCAACAATCCCCATGGTACAACATACTCCGCCTGACATACACGGTACAACGTACTCCGTGAACCTAAGCTCAGTCAGGGGTGCCTGCAATAGGTCTTATCCACCCATACCATCTCTATCTCAGTATGCACGTGTGGGCATATCATCTCACTGTGACACATAGTCTACAAGAGGCTCCAACACGACTATATGCATGTCATATAAATTACTGTGCGAGTGAAGCTCTAGCACGGCTCCATGCATATTCATGATATCTAAAAATCTCGTGCAAGCGAAGCTCTAGCACAGTTTCATAAAAATCAGTAAAACCTTCGTACGAGTAGCACTCCAGTACGACTTTAAAAAGAGTCATAAATCCATATGTAAAATCACGTGCGAGCAAGCTCTAGCACGGTTTTATGCATAAAATCCATCAAAGCCTCGTGCGAGTAATGCTCCAGCACAAATGAATGCTCAAGTAAATCAAAACTCGTGCGAGTTACACTCTAACACGGCTTATGAAATTAAATCGATTAAATCACATATGAGTAAGGCTCCAGTATGGCTTTTATGCAATTATCATATCAAAATAGGATGCGAGCTAAGGTCCAGTACCTTTTTATGCATATCAAGTAATAAAAACTAGTGTGAGTAATCGCTCCAGCACCTTTTTTATGCAAAACAAGTCAAAACAAATCAAAACATTCAAAAAAGAGTGCGAGCTAGGCTCCAGCACCTCTCATGCATTTCACAATAATAAAAATCAGTGCGAGCAACCGCTCTAGCACATTTCTTGTAAACACCGTAAATTTTCATGTACTCGATTTTATCAATAAGTAACAATTAAACAATTAAGATTAAAAAGGTGTTTCTGTGGATGATTAATATGATCTGATTATGATATGAGGGATTTTGACATATTCAAGCAAATAAATATTCATTTTAAAGTGTACAAGAATATTAGACTAAATTCATTTAGAATACTACAAGGAAAATTTATTAGGTACATAGATATATATATATATATATTCATGTTTTATGTTTTATTTATTCTTCTAGTTAAATATATAAATGTATATATATATATATATGTATACACCCGTGGATTGGCTTCCAAATGAAGTCAACCCCGAGAGCTCCCTCCAGCAACTTATGTAAGGAATATAAATATGTATATATTTATGCATCGTAGTAGGAATATATCTTAGTCACCGAAACGAGTAAGAAGCATGGGAGAATATATATATATATATATATATATATATATATATATATATATATATATATATAAAGGGAGTACATGACACATTCAAAAAAAAAAAAAAAGACAGTCAGGAAATGAAACATAAAGAAATGAAGTAAGGCAGTTCGGCAGGTGATGGGACAAATCAAGAAAACGTCAACAAGAGGCATACTGCAGTACCTGTACTTAAGTGTATCTAGAGTGAAGATAGGGTAGCATGTGGCAGAGGTCGAAAACGAAAGAGGGAGAATGGCCTGGAAAAAAAATTGTAGCATGAAAATCGAGAAATGAAAAACCACTGAAGCTGGAATGGCGTTGTAGCACCTTATAGTGTTTGGTGGAAAAATCACAATAGGAGAGCATGCAAGAGCTTCTGAAAACATGAAATAGGTAGGTAAGCAGGAGGCTGGAAAGAAAACAGTAAAGGAAGTTGAAGCAATGATATGAAACCGAGAGCTAGGGGGATTAAGTGAGCTAGAATAGAGGGGTTCTCTCCCCTAGAAACTACTGAGAAAGGTGACGAGATGAGAAAGAAAATAGGGAGCAGAGATAAAGAGAACTGTATGGAAGGCTGAAGCAACAGACGGACAGTAGAGGAAACGATGATGGTGATGGTGAAGTGAAGAGAAAGATGAAGAGATGAGCCGAGGAGGGAAAGAGAGAAACAGTAGGAGGATGATGGTGATACCGAGGAGAAATAAAAAATAGAGAATGGTATGGACTGAAGGCAGATGGGTGAAGCAGGGAAACCGAGAGAACTGTTGAGGCTGATACAGTGTAAACAGGGGGCTCCTCTCGGCGTGGAAAGCTGAGCAACCTGGCAGCCATGAAAGTGTAGGCAGAGACACTGGAAACGGTGACGTCAAGTGGACGAAGAAGGAGATGCCAATCGAGAAGAATGAAGGGAACTGCTTGAGGAATCCGAAGCAGTAAAAAAAAATCCCTCGATTTTCAAGGGTTAAGGGTCGTTACATGCTTTGAGCAAAAGAGATAGCATCATGTATATTGGTAAAGAACACGAGTTATTAAAATATTTAGTGAACCTCGACTCGAATATGGTCATTTTTTGGATACCGACATTCATTACATGGAGATTGGCATGAGAAATGAAACTGGACATGATTGATCGAATCGAGCAGGCTCAGCGTAATGATAAGTATCGTATTAATGTAGCTAATCAGACCCAGATGGGTGCTACAACTAGCTTGAGTATTGGTACTGATAAATTATTGAGATTTAAAAATAAAATTTGTGTACCTACTGATCGATAGTAAAGGAATTGACATTGTCAAAGACTCCTTTATAGAGATATACTCTGCAATTCAAAGAATGGTAAAGACTTATCAAATCTCCTGAAAGTATATTGGCGATCAAGTACGGTAAGAGAAATAATTGAAATTGGGATTAAGTGTCTCATAGGTCGACAGGTTAAGGTATAGCACCAAAAGTTTATGAGATTATTACCCTTACCTATATGGAATTGAAAGCATGTGCAAGGATTTTAAAGGCTCTTGGAAGGACAAATTGTATTCGATTAGGTTCAGTAAGTTTCTGAGTATATTTAATTAATTTATGAGAAGTTGAGGACAGCTCAGAGCATGCGAAAAGAGATTTGGAGTTCTGAAAGTTTCTCCTCCCAATAATATAAGAAGATTTGGGAAGAAAGGAAGGCTTAGTCCTCGTAATATGGGACCTTTCGAAATCTTAGATAGAGTAGGAGGCAAAGCCTAGAGATTGGCGCTACCACCGAAATTATCGAGTATTCACAATGTCTTCCATGTATCAATGCAACGCAAGTATCACCTAGATTCAACGTATGTGGTTAGATGTGAATCACTGAAATTGAAGAAGAATATAACATATGTTGAGAAACTGATTCGGATCTAGGACAGGAAAGAAAAGACATTGCGATCTAAGACGATTCCCTTGGTTAAAATTTTATGGCCGTATCACACTTCAGAAGAAGCCACGTGCTAAGGGGATTAAGTGAGCTAGAATAGAGGGTTCTCTCCCCTAGAAACTACTGAGAAAGGTGACGAGATGAGAAAGAAAATAGGGAGCAGAGATAAAGAGAACTATATGGAAGGCTAAAGCAACAGACGGACAGTAGAGGAAACGATGATGGTGACGGTGAAATGAAGAGAATGATGAAGAGATGAGCCGAGAGGGGAAAGAGAGAAACAGTAGGAGAATGATGGTGATATCGAGGAGAAATAGGAAATAGAGAATAGTGTGGACTGAAGGTAGATGGGTGAAGCAGGGAAACCGAGAGAACTGTTGAGGCTAATACAGTGTAAACTGGGGGCTCCTCTCAATGTGGAAAACTGAACAACCTGGCAGCCATGGAAGTGTAGGCAGAGACACTGGAAACGGTGGTGTCGTGTGGACGAAGAAGGAGATGCCAACCGAGAAGAATGAAGGGAACTGCTTGAGGAATCCTGAGCAGTAAAAAAAAATTAAAGATAAACAGAGGAGGATAGGAGAGACTCCCTGGCAGCAGTAGCCTGCGACGAAAGGTTGGAACAGAGTCGGTTGTGGAGAGGAGGATGAGGAAGACATGATGAGGGTGATTACTGAAGGTTGCAACGCTGGGAAGGATCGAGGTACACAGAGGAAGACGATGAATAGTTATCAGTGTGGAAAAAGAAGAGAAGGAGAAAAAAAGTAGGCGGGAAAGGAGAAGCAAATTCAAAAAATGAACAGTAGTCGAGAGAAAAAATAATTAATTAAAAAAGGGGATGTATATATATAATTATATATATATATATATATTTGGAATAGAGGAAAATACATAAAGGATTTGGAAAAAACCCAAGGGAAATGAGCTCCGACAGAAATAACCCGAGTAGATTGGACTTGTCGACTCGTTAAATCAAAACAATTAAGAATTACGGACAGACACCGAGGTAAGGAATTTATGCAAGTTTTAAAAATAACTGTACGTATTTTATGATTTCAAGTATATTTTCCTTAGGTAAGCAAGGTTACGATTTTGATGCATCGTAGGTAATTCGAATAAATAGGATACTAAGAAATACAAATTTTGGTATAGGAGAATCATAGAAGGATTTAAGGGAGATACTTGGAGGCGTCCTTACTTGAACTTGGAATTTCAATAAATAGAGGTAAGGGGTTATAATTTAAAACGATAATAGTTACTTTTCGAATCTTGATAAAGGAAGCTTGCAAAGACATGAAGTATGTTTTCATGCATGTTTCTAAATTATATTTCTGATCAAGACTATGCTCTCTATATTTATATTTTTGAATAATTGTATATAACTGAATTTGATTTCGGAATAAGAGCATGTCGTCTGAAATGATCTTTTGAATAAGATGATTTTATTTCGATGTTTTCGTATATGAAAACTATAGTTGTTTTGAGACTAAGGGCCATTTATGTTGTATGCTTATGCTTGTCAACTTCGCCTGTGTGGCGTCTGACTCGCCTGTCTGGCGTTTGGACTCGCTTGTGTGGCGCCTGTATTTCATCTTCGTGGCGCCTATATTTCACCCTCGTGGAGCTTGTATTTCGCCTGTGTGGTGCCTGTATTTTGCCTGTGTGGCGCCTGTATTTCACCTTCGTGGCGTCTGTATTTCGCCTTCGTTGCGCCTGTATTTCGCCCTCATGGAGCCTGTATTTCACCTTCATGGCGCCTGTATTTCACCCTCGTGGCACCTGTATTTCGCCCTCGTGGCGCCTGTATTTCACCTTCGGGTTCTGAATTCCCTCTACGGAGGATGACTTAGTTATTGCCGCATGATGTTTTGGTTATTTGTCGCCTGGTAATTATTTGGGCCAATGTAGTCTCTACTTGAATTAAACTCTGTTTTCAGAATTTAATTTTGTAATATGTGATTTTGCATGTAATCATGCTTTGGAATTCTGAAAATACGAAAAGGATAAGTGATAACTGTTAAATACAAGCACGTAAAGAATTACGTTTTGAATCATAGTGTTTTCGACTTTCTTATTTTCGAAGGTCTTTCATGTTAGTTTTCAGAGAGTAGTTATCATACATATACTTATGCTTTTCTACATATTTGAATTACTAAGATCGTTTTAAATGCACTTTGTTACTGGGCTTTTTCCCAAAAGCTCACCCCTCTACCTCTCAGATCTTTGCAGTGAATTACAGTAGACGAAGTAGACTGGTGGATATGAGCTTCCCCAGACTATCTTTGTACTTACGTGAGGTATACATTCTTATCTCTTTACCAGACCATTTGTATGCACACTGAACAGGAATACAGCCTAAGTGAATAAAGGATTAAGTTGCAAGTCGAAGTTTCAAAAAAAAAAATCCCCCGATTTTCAAAGGTTAAGGGTCGTTACATTTCATGCATATGATGTCACACAAGTTGGTGCGAGCAACCGCTCAAGCACATTTTATGCACACTCACAAACTCAGATATAGTGCGAGCTATGCGCCAGCACTATCTGTTTCCATATAAACTTGATAGTTGGCCCATTTGCCAAATCACTTTCATTTAAAACTAAATAACACTTACGTAGTGTTATCTTGTGAAATTTATGCAATTACTAGCCAATCTACTGATTTCCTTTGCTTAAAAACCAAGAAAATCCCTTAATTCAGAAAATTCCTTAAATCATGCATTTCATGCATGTCATGCTTTCACCATCCTTAGGTGAACATCCCTCAATAGGGGTAAAATAGTCTTTACCTATTTCGAGTCCTTAAAATCTTTAAACCATTTTCTAGGACCTTTATACATAATCAGTGTATACATACATATTCAGTGTATACAAAAGTTATCAAAATACGCGTAGCTACCTTTAGCTACTCACACAATTCCCTTACCTCATTTTTCTGTACAGTCTGACCTTTTCCACTGATGTCTCATCACGCAGTCCGATTTGCTCCCAATTCAATCTCCGAAACTGCGAATAAATATTCATCAAGTCAAATACAATACAATTAATTGTATTTCATATTTTCTGGGCTTAATTTAAATCATTGGGCCCGTTTACCCATATTGGGCCTGATTGTACCATAATGGGTCCTAATCAGCCTTAAGCCCGTTTTTCACTTAGTATTCATATTATCGAGGCCTATTGGGCTCATTGGGCCCACCAGTATTTATTGAGCCTTGTTTTAACTCTCGAATAGCTTAATTTAGTATTTACGACAATTTATTTCTAATTTCAGAATTTAATTTATTTCATGCGGAATTTAAATCTGTAATTTATGCGGTAAATTTTTAACACGTATAATGATGCAATATTATCATAAATAAAGGTTACTTACTTGAGATTCCATGATAGTACGTAAATCGAGATTATCTCAAGCTCTCGGTTGATGCCAATTATCGAGCTACACAATTATATATTTTTTCGGGTAAACTTTCAGTCGAATATTAATCGAATTAAATATTTCAAAATTTAAATCGGTCAATTTCGACTGCTTACCGACTTACCCATAGCTCGATTGCATCACTGGAATTTTTTCCAATTTTTTCTCTTTTTTTCTCCTTTTTCCTTTTCTATCTGGCTGAACCGGTTTGGTTCGGTTCAACTCGGTTCAGACCAGTTTGGTCTAGTCGGTTCAGTCCGATTTGGTCTGTTTGAGGCTTTGCCAGTAGGTTCTCCGTCGGCTTCTGCCGCCAGCAACTCTGCGAGGTCGTCCGATGCATGGATCTGGGGTCGATTTTGTCCGAGGTGGTCGAAAAGTGGCCGATCCGACCCTTCTCCCTTTCGGCATGGGTATCGTTTCTTTTCTCGTCGTTTTTCGATGCTAGCCACCATCCCACCGGCCGATTTAGCCGCTTATCAACTGGTCTTGGTGTGGGCTTCCTTCGGCCGTCGGTGGCCGAGCATAGATCGGCGTCGGTCGTCAGATTCCTCTCTCCCTCTCTCGATTCTCTCTCTTTCGTCGGCGTTTCTCTCGCCGTTCATGTTTCCATCACCGGATTTCGCCTGGGTCGACGTTGACTACCTCGCCTAGTGCGTGCGCCACCGGCAGCTCCGTCCGGTGAGGCAGAGGTCGGCTTTTGCTTCATTCAGTTTTCGGTTTCTCCTTCAGAAAATCATATTTCACGATTTTCTGTTTTTTTTTAATTTATTTATTTATTATTTATAAGTTATTTTTAATATTATTTTAATCAATTAAAATATTATTAAAATTCCAAAATATCTAAAAAATATTATTTTATTCATTTAATCAATAAATGAATTTATCAGTCTTATTTCGTCTTTCCGATATATTTTTCGATTATTTTTAGGATAATTTCTCGAGGTGAAAATTTCGGTTAATTCCAATAAATTCATATCGTGATCAATTTAACCCGAAATTCAATTATTTCTTCGCTATTGATCAAGATTCTCAAATCTATTATTTTTAATGAAATTTTCTTCTCCAATTAATCTCAAATTTTGGTCTTTTGATCGTTTTACCCTTGCACGTATTCGAGACTACCATTTCAATCCTTCACTTGATCTTTTCTCATTTTGTGTTTTAAATAAAATCGGGTCTTACACTCTCCACTACATAAGAAATTTGGTCCTCCAAATTAGAACCAAGTCAAATGGGTCCATAAACAACTCCGGGTTCGTCTATCGCATCATACTCTTTAATTCTTATATAACTTTTTCCCGAAGCGTAATACTACCAAAATACTTAACTAGGGAGATCATATTAAACCTCAACACTTTCTCCTTCCGTCTAATACCCGCATCGATTTTTCTAACATACGTTACACTTTCATTGAGCTAAGCTATTGGAGCTCATATTCGATCACATATGCTATGTCCGGATAGTATTTCTGAAGCATCAAAAGATGGGACACATTATGGATACCTGCTTATTCAAGTGGTAACGCCAACCTACAGGCCTTATCTCCCACTTTGTCCAATATCTCAAAGGATTAAATCTAACGAAACTCAATTTGCCTTCTTTCCAAATCTCATTATGTGCTTATGCTATGTCCTAAGGGCATGTAACTTCCAATAATACTAATTCACCCTCGGTGAATTCCAATGGTTTTCTGTCTCTTGTCAGCATAGCTTTTCTGTCTGCTCTGAGGTGTTCTTAATCTCTCACAAATCAACTTAACATCCTCAGAGGTTTGTCTTATCAATTCGGGAACAATTCTATCTGTCACCCACTTCTTCTTATCCCAGTCGGGAAACAACCCCTACAGCCATACAATGCCTTATAAAATGTTATCTCGATACTCAAGTGACAATTGCCATTATTGGCGAATTCGATTAGTAACAACTAATCATCCCAGGAGCTTATAAAATCAATGGCACACGCTCTCATCATATCCTCCAGAACCTGTACAGTTCCCTCAACTGACCATCTGTCTGAGGACGAAAAGCTATGCAACTCTCAGTCGGGTTCCCTAGCTTCTTGAAAAATATTCCCAGAAGTGGGAAGTGAAGTGCGAATCCCTATTTGATACCATGCTCACTGGAACACTACATAATGTTTCACAATCTTTTTGTACACATAAATCCGCCTACGCACTTAGAGTACTGGGGATTTCATAACCAGAAGGTGGGTAGATGTAAGACCCGATTTTTTTTAAAAACACAAAATGAGAAAGGGTTTGTGAAGAGAAGTTGTGTCGATTTGGTCCCGAAAACGTTAAAGGGTAAAACGGTTAAAAGATCTGAAATTCGGTATCAATTCGATAAGAAATTTACACTGTAAACATGGATTCAAGAAATCTTGATCAATAAAGGAAAAATAATTAAATTTCAGGTTAAATTGATCAAGATATGAATTTATTGGAATAAATCAAAATTTTCACATCGGGAAATTATCCCGAAAATATTTGAAAAAAACCCCAAAAAATAAATAAGATAAAATATATATTTAATTGATTTAAATATATATTTAAATATTTTTGGTATATTATATATTATATTATATTTTAATAAAATATAATATAATATAATTAAAGAAAAGAGAAAAAGTCAAAGTCAATAGTAAAAAAGAAAAAGAAAATGAGTCACGAAATCGCGACTGGAAATGAAAAAGGAAGCAGAGGACAAAATGAGGGAGCCGAGGGCCTCCCCTCTGCCTCAACGGTCAGCCACCGACGAGGAGCCTAGGCGATCGACTGAAGGAAAAGGTAGCAGAAGCGATCACCGGCACCGGTAGAGAGAGGAAAATGCCCAGTGACCGAGAGAGAGGGAAATCGAGAGAAAGAGAGAGAAAATGGAAGAGATGGAGCGATCGGCGGTGGAGGAAGGGAGGAGCGACCAACCACCGGCCAGAGGGGGACGACGTCGGCGCCGATCCAAGTGCAGATCAGCCAGAAACGGGGTCGATCGAAAGAAAAAAATTGGGTACCGACGTCGGAGGAGAGAAGAGGTCGGATCGACCATTTTTTGGTGAGCTTTGGCGAAACCGACCCCAGATCCATGCACCGAACTACCCCGCGGATAAGCTGGAGGTGGAATCCGACGGAGAACCAGTCGAAAAAGCTCCGAACGACGAAAGAGAAAGTTGGATCGGACTGAACCGGGCTGAACCGAACCGAACCGGTTCAACTAGAAAAAAAAGAAAAAGAAAGAGAAAAAGAAAAAGAAAAAGGAAAAGGAAAAATGAAAAAAATTCGGTAATACAATCAAGCTCCGGGTAAGCTAGTAAGTGGTCAAATGGACCAATTTAATTTTTGAAATAATTATTTAAATATATATTTGATCGAATTTAACCCGAAAAATATAAATGTGTAGCTCGATAATCAACGACAAACGAGAGCTCGAGTCAGCCTCTATTTGCATACTATCATGGAATCTCGGGTAATTAACCCTTATTTACGATAAATTATATCATTATACGTGTTAAAAATTATCGCATAAATTACGGATTTAATTTCTGCATTAAATGAAGTATATTCTGGAAATTGAGATAAAATGTCATAAATAATTATTGGAGTTATCCAAGAGTGCAGAACGAGGCCCAATAAATTATTGGTGGGCTCAATGAGCCCAATAGGCCTCGATGATGTGATTAGTAAATGAAAAATGAGATTAAGGCCCATTAAGGCCCATTAAGGTGCAATCGGGCCCAATAAGGGTAAACAGGCCCAATGCTGTAAATTAAGCTCATTAAAAGTGAAATACAAATAAAATGTATTGTATTTAACCCGATAAATGATTTTCTGGAGCTCTAGAGAATATATTGGGAGTTAAACAGATCGGGTGATCTGTCATGACGAAAAAGTTAGAATGATCAGAGAAATTGAGGTAAGGGAATTATGTGAGTAGCTAGAGGTAGCTACATGTATTTTCAGGTAGAGTTTCAAATAATTAAATTGTATATGGAAAATATGGGTAGAAAACATGACAAAGTAAAAATTACCATTTTGCCCCTACTAAGGGAAATTTTAGAAAAGTTAGGATTGGATTGAAATATGCATAAATATCATGCTTTGAGTGTTTTCACAATGAAATATTGCTTTTAGCACATGATTTAATATTTATTTTGATCCAAGAGGGTAAATGATGATTTTACCCCTGTGAAGGGTAAATATTTCTACTTTTAGAAAAAGTTATGAAAAGCAAGAACTGAGTATTCTTGATATATTTTAATGCTTTTCAATAAGAAATTGGGTAGGCTGGCGAAAGTTTTATCAATTTCATGAAATAACACGTGATAGGTGCTGATTTTGGTTTTGAAAACCATTCTTTGAAAACTGAGCCACCTACATGATTTATGTGGAAACAAAACGTGCTGAGAGCATTACTCGCACGAGATTGACATGATTTGTGCATGTGAAAGAGTGCTGAAAGCTTGGCTTGCACTCGATTTTACATGATTTTATACATGACATAGTGCTTGGAGCTTTGCTCGCACTAGATTTTTATATGACATGCATAAGGCTGTGCTGGGAGCTTCGGGTAGGCTGTGTGCCACACCGATTAAATAGGCTCCCACTTGCATTTTGAGACATGGCGTTGAATATTGAGATGACATGGGCATGGGGTGTACACTGTAACATGCTTGCAGCATGGAGTACGTTGTACCGTGCTGTGATATATGATGTGTAGTCTTCGGACTAGGGATCTGATTGGCTGGCGGGATGGTTTGGTACCCACCTCCTGGGGCAGCCTCAGATATGATGTGATACCCCGCACACCTGATCAGTGTAGCCTGAGATCACAGGATATGGCCATAATCCTAGAGTTATTACCCTTATTCTTGCCTAGTCTCACATGTCACTTACTTTATGAATTTTCATGTCTCTTTCTTGCGAAATCGCATTTTATCTACTTTGTGAAATCACATATTACTCATTACTTGATTTTGTGATTTCATGATTTTAATTGTGGGACTGAGTTCTAATGATTTTGGGGTGAATGTGGATTTGAAATAAAATGGCATGTTTTGATATAATGTGCATTATTTAAATAGCATGACTCATAATTCCATGCTTTATCTACCATTTCACGCAATGAGTTACCAATTTGAAATAAATGGCATGTTTTGACATAATGTGCATTATTTAAACAGCATAAAGTATAATTCCATACTTTATCTGCCATTTCACGAAATAAATTATTTTATACGAATTATTTTACCTGGCATAAAAGTATGCATGAAATTTGTATTTAAGCATGACTTCGAAAGAGAATGATTTAATGCATGGCATCATGAGCATGTAGATAGTGTGGTTATCTACTTGCTTGCATGATTGCCTTACTAAGCGCGTGGTTTGCTCATTCCCCTTATTTTCCCCTCTTTTCAGAGCACTTGCAGTAATTAGTGAGTAGCTAAGGACTTGCATTCTTGGTATCCGCTGCTTTCCCATCATTGAAAGGTATATTCACTTAGTATGATTTTATATCTAAACATGTAATAGCACAGTAATTAATTTTGAATGTAATATGGGGGATGTAAATATTAGTAAACACGTACAAGTATAGAGTCTCAATTATAAAGTATACGTGTTTGAATTTAAATAAATTAAAAGATAGATGTCATGGTAAATGGTAAAGGGTGATTCATACTGACTCATAGCCCAACTATTTTGTGGTGAGAATGTTCACGACAGGGAAAGGAATGGAAAAAGTGAAAAATTTATAGCGATTTTTGGTAAAAATGGGTCTTGACAGAGGTGGTATCAGAGCTGAGTTGGCCTGATATGAGTCGGTATTAGTAAGTAAGAAAGTTACCTTCCCATATTACTGTGCTTTGTTTAGATATAACTATATAAATGGTTATGAATGCAAGAATATAATCATTATAAGTGATAGCCGCTACTGTAGAGGGGCGAGTACATGTACTTGAGGCTGTAAAGGTAGGGCTGAGAGTAATATTGAGTTATTACATGAGACTCAAGATGAGATTGAGATGGAGGTTGATGTTAAACATACTCCACAGGGTCCCACAGTGAGACCAGAAGATGTTGAGACATGCTTCACGAGGTTGAAACGGAGTGTGGAGAATATTTTAGAGTTGTTTACTCAGTATATGCAGGGAGCTAAGGGCTGACAAGACCTAGTTGCATAGCCTGCACAAATGTCTCAGACTATAGAAATTTCAACAACTTACTGGTTAAGGATACGTCTTTACCTACAGCTCTACAACAGAGTGGTAATGATGTGGAATATGATTATGAGATGGACAGGTTAAGGCAATTTTAAATGTTCATACCATCGATAATTAGCGAGGTAAAGAACCCAGTACATATTGAGGACTAAATGAATGAGATAGCGAATTTCACGAGTTCTATCGGTGTATGTCGATCGAGAAAGTAACTTTGATGTGTTTATGTTGGAGGGCGAGACGGAACATGGGTGGAAGTCCGCTCGACCTATCTTAAGAGTTAGACATCTAGAGCTAACATGAGAGATAATTTTGGATGCACAGAGATTGTATATTTCGGACTCTGACCTAGAGGAATAGGTCAATTGACGAGTATGAATCTCGATTTACATCCCTGGGCAAGTGTAACCTTGACACTACGAACAGTGAGAATCGAAAGGTCCGAAAGTTATGGAAAGACTCAGACCATCTATCAAAGTCTGATTGGCCCCGTTAGATGTCATTACATACGACGAGGCAGTGCGCAGACCACAGTGGTACTAATAAGATTATGAGTCATACTCCTCAGAGTTTGGGAAAGATAATAAGGGTTGAAATAGAGATAGAAAAGAATAGTGGATGACCAAGGTGTCAGAGTGGGAAAGAGGCCATTTGGCAAGAGATTTAGAGTTAATAAGACATGAGGTAAGATGATTAATAAGCCCCAGTGTATCTAGTTTCAGCGTTTACAAGGGGTATTGTGATTGGAGGACCCCGACCTACTACTGAGCAATGTAGGATGTGTGGTAGATACCACGAAAATAGGTTTCGCATCTTATTGGCTAAAACATGCGTTAAGAGTGGTAATACGGACCATTTATTTAAGGATTGCCTAGAGCTGGGTGAGATTGCCCCATATAAAGGCAAAGAGCCTGAGAAAGCCTTGATGATACTTTTGTACCAACAAAGAATGTCAGTTGAAGAGAATGGGGAAATAGGCTGTTAGTCGAGGGCGAGTGTATGCCTTAGACCAGGACACTATTGATGCTTCATCTAATGTGATGGAAAGTACCATCTTGATTGTGAATATTGAAGCAATTGTTTTAACTGATCCTGGTGCTATGCATTATTTAAATCACCTTCGTCAGCATATAAGTTAGCGAAAGAGGTGAAGCCTATACTTTTAGGCAAAATGCTGATAGTTAGCACCCCAATGAATAATAATCAGCTAACTGAATGTGTATGTAAAGATTGTAAGTTGAAAGTGAGGGAAAAGGATATGTCAGCCGATCTTATTCAATTGAATATGAATGATTTTGAGGTAAACCAATCCACTCCCAAATTGGTCGACTGTAGACTATGCTGTTTAGATTTCTATTCTAAGATAGTGATATTTTCACTTGAAAAGTGTATAGTATGTTTTGATAAGTGATGAAAGGTGTAATGGTTGTAATTAAAGGAGTAAATGATTAATGATGAGAAGATTTCATCGCTTATGTGGTTGATATAGATAAGGTATATCCGGAGTTGATAGATATCCTAGTGGTCAGGAAGTTGCCTGATGTATTTTCGGATGATCTACCAGGGTTGTCACCAGTTAGAAAGATGGAATTTTGTATTGATTTGGTAACTGGTGCTGAGCCGATAACCAAACCACTATATAAAAATGGCTTCAGTGGAATTGAAGGGACTAAAGAAGTAATTACAGGAGTTATTGGATAAGGATTTATCAGACTGAGTGTCTCACCATGAGGAGCACCGGTCTTGTATGTGAAAAGAAAGATGGAAACCTCCAACAAGGAAATTATTGTTGATTATCGAATGAGGCTATTATTAAGAATGAGTGTTCCCCCCCATGTATTGATGAGCTATTGGATTAGCTTTGGAGAGCACAGATCTTTTTTAGATCGATTTGAAATCTGGGTATCATTTATTGAGGATTTGGGATGTGGATGTACCCAAGACAATTTTCCTACCCATTATGACATTAATGAATGCGATATTTAAACTTTATCTAGACCGAATTATTATCATCTTTATCGATGATATGTTGGTACATTCGAAGCCTAGGGAAGATTATGAGCAGCAGTTGAAAACTGTTGTATAAGTGATTTGTTGAGGATTTCTCGAAATAGGCTGCTTCATTGACACGTCTCATTTGGAAGAAAGTTGTATTTGAGTGGAATGATAAGTGTGAAAGTAGCTTCGGTGAGTTTTGGTATGTTGAAACATAAATTGACCACCACATTTATTCTCACCATATCTAATAGCTTATAAGATTTCTCAGTATGTATGGATGCCTTAAAATAAGACTTAGGTTGTATATTGATGTAAAACGGGAAGATAGTCGCTTATGGATCCAAACAGTTTAAGGACTATGAGAGAAACTATCCAACCCATGGTTTAAAGTTGATAGCCGTAGTGGTTGCACTGAGGATATGGCTCCACTACTTATACGGTGAGAAATTTCATGTATACACTGATCATAAACACCCTAAGCATTTGTTTGCACAGAAAGAATTGAAAATGAGATAACAAAAAGGGTTAGAGCTTCTGAAAGACTATGATCGTGAGATATTGTACCACCCGGGTAAGGCTAATGTAGTGACTGATGCCATGAGCAGAAAAAGCATCGGGATGGTATCACATATGATGGTCAGGGAGCGTGAGCTGTTATAGCAGTTTGTGAGCCTCAGTAGTGATATGATCCCTTCTAATACTGACAGTGATTATGTGACAGCTAGCCTGAGATTAGAACCGAATTGGATTGACCGGATTCGACAGGCTTAGTGTGATGATCGGCAAGATGTCGATAGTGTGAGTCAGATTCAGATGGGTACAGTGACAGAGTTCACAGTGTGTGATGATGGCTTACTGAGGTTCAAAGGCAAAATAAATACTCCCAAGGACCCAGAGTTGATAAGATTTTTTATTGTCAAAAGCTCATTGTTCAAGATATACAATGCATCAGTTGAGTAATAAAAATATATCAAAATTTCAAAAGGGTATTGGTGGTCAGGCATGAAAAAAAGAAGAGACATCGTAGAGTTGTAGTAAAGTATCTCGTATGTCAGCAGAGTAAGGTAGGGTATCATAAGTCTGTAGGGTTATTGCAGCCTCTACCTATATCGACACAGAGATGGGAGCATATTACCATAAAATTCGTGATGGGATACAGAGAACCCGTAAGAATCACTAGGCTATTTGAGAGATAGTCAATAGATTGACTGAGTCTGATACTTATTAGCTATGAAAGCTACTGATACTCTGAGTGCATAGGCTGATTTATATGTAAGAGAGATTATGAAACACCATGTAATTTTCTAGTGAGCATTGTATCAGATGGGGATTCCCGTTTCATTTCCCACTTCTGGGAACATTTTTCAGGGAGTCATGGGAACCCAATTAAGTGTTAGCATAGCTTTTCATCCTCAGACAGATGGTCAGTCAGAGCGGACTGTACAGGTTCTGGAGGATATGTAGAGAGCGTGTGCGATTGAGGTTCGAAGCTCCTGGAATGATCACTTGTCATTTGCTAAATTGCCTACAACGATAGTTATCACTCGAGTATCGGGATGACATTATATGAGGCATTGTTTAGCCGTAAGGATTATTCCCCAATTTGGATTGGAAGAAGTGGGTGACTGACTGATAATTGCTCCCGATTTGGTAAGAAAATCGTCTGATGGATGTTCAGTTAATGTGTGAGAGATTAAAAACACCTCAGAGCAGACAAAAAAGTTATGTTGACAAGAAACAGAGACCGTTGAAGCTCAAAGAGAGTATGTCGTATGATGAAAAGTCGATTCGGTTATTATACGAAAGGAGAAAATGTTGAGGTCTAAGATGATCTCCCTAGTTAAAGTCCTTTGGAAGTATTACACTCCGAAAAAAGTCACATGAGAATTAAAGAGTATGATGCGATAAATGTATCCGGAGTTACTTATAGACACATTTGACTTGGTTCTAATTTGGAGGATCAAATTTCTTAAGTAGGGAGATTGTAAGACCCGATTTTTTTTAAAACATGAAATGAGAAAGGGTTCGTGAAGAGAAGTTGTGTCGATTTGGTCCGAAAAATGTTAAAGGGTAAAACGATCAAAAGATCTGAAATTCGGTGTCAATTCGGTAAGAAATTTACATTGTAAACATGGATTTAAGAAATCTTGATCAATAAAGGAAAAATAATTAAATTTCAGGTTAAATTGATCAAGATATGAATTTATTGGAATAAATCGAAATTTTCACATCGAAAAATTATCCTGAAAATATTTGAAAAATACCCCGAAAAATAAATAAGATAAAATATATATTTAATTAATTTAAATATATATTTAAATATTTTGGGTATATTATATTATATATTATACTATATTTTAATAAAATATAATATAATATATTTAAAAAAAAGAGAAAAAGTCAAAGTCAATAGTAAAAAAAGAAAAGAAAATGAGTCGCGAAATCGCGACTGGAAATGAAAAAGGAAGCAGAGGACAAAATGAGGGAGTCGAGAGCCTCCCCTCTGCCTCAACGGTCGGCCACCGGCGAGGAGCCCAGGTGATCGGCTAAAGGAAAAGGCAGCAGAAGCCATCGCCGGGGCCGGTAGAGAGAGGAAAACGCCCGGCGACCGAGAGAGAGAGGGAAACGAGAGAAAGAGAGAGAAAATGGAAGAGATGGAGCGATCGGCGGTCAAGGAAGGGAGGAGCGACCCACCACAAGCTAGAGGGGGACGACGTCGGCGTCGATCTAGGCGCAGATCGGCCAGAAACGACGCTGATCGGAAGAAAAAAATTGGGTACCGACGCCGGAGGAGAGAAGAGGTCGGACCGACCATTTTTCGACGAGCTTTGGCGAAACCGACCCCAGATCTATGCACCAAACTACCCCGCGAACAAGCTGGAAGGGGAATCCGGGGGAGAACCGGTCGGAAAAGCTCTGAACGACGAAAGATAAAGTTGGATCAGACTGAACCAGGCTAAACCGGACTAGTCTGAACCGGGTTGAACCGGTTCAGCCAAAAAAAGAAAAAGAAAAAGGAAAAGGAAAAATGGAAAAAATTCGATAATGCAATCGAGCTCCGGGTAAGCCAGTAAGTGGTCAAATGGACTAATTTAATTTTTGAAATAATTATTTAAATATATATTTGATCGGATTTAACCCGAAAAATATAAATGTGTAGCTCGATAATCAGTGACAAACGAGAGCTCGAGTCAACCTCGATTTGCGTACTATTATGGAATCTCGGGTAATTAACCCTTATTTACGACAGATTATATCATTATGCATGTTAAAAATTAATCGCATAAATTACGGATTTAATTTCTGCATTAAATGAAGTATATTCTAGAATGATTAGAGAAATTGAGGTAAGGGAATTGTGTAAGTAGCTAGAGGTAGCTACACATATTTTCAGGTAGAGTTTCGAATAATTAAATTGTATATGGAAAATATGGATAGAAAACCCAACAAACTAAAAATTACTGTTTTGCCCCTACTAAGGGAAATTTTGAAAAAGTTAGGATTGGATTGAAATATGCATAAATATCATGCTTTGAGTGTTTTCACAATGAAATATTACTTTTAAATATTTATTTTGATTCGAGAGGGTAAATGATGATTTTGCCCCTGTGAAGGGTAAATATTTTTACTTTTAGAAAAAATCATGAAAAGCAAGAACTAAGTGTTCTTGATATATTTTAATGCTTTTCAATAAGAAATTAGGTAGGCTGGCGGAAGTTTTATCAATTCCATGAAATAGCACGTGGCAGGTGCTTATTTTGGTTTTGAAAACCATTCTTTGAAAACTGAGCCACCTACATGATTTATGTGGAAACAAAACATGCTGATAGCATTACTCGCACGAGATTGACATGATTTGTGCATCTGACAGAGTGCTGGAAGCTTGGCTTGCCCTCGATTTTATATGATTTTATACATGACATAGTGCTGGGAGCTTTGCTGGCACTAGATTTTTATATGACATGCATAAGGCCATGCTGGGAGCTTCGGGTAGGCTGTGTGCCACACCGATTAAATAAGCTCGCACGTGTATTTCGAGACATGGCGTTGGATATTGAGATGACATGGGCATGGGGTGTACGCTGTACCGTGCTTGCAGCATGGAGTACGTTGTACCGTGCCGTGATATATGATGTGTAGTCTTCGGACTAGGGATTTGATTGGCTGGCTGGATGGTTTGGTACGTACCTCCTGGGGCAGCCTTAGATATGATGTAATACCCCGCACACCTGATCAGTGTAGCCTGGGATCACAGGATATGGCCATAATCCTAGAGTTATTACGCTTATTCTTGCCTAGTCTCACATGTCACTTACTTTATGAATTTTTCATGTCACTTACTTACAAAATCACATATTATCTATTTTGCGAAATCACATATTACTCATTACTTGATTTTGTGATTTCATGATTTTATATTGTGGGACTAAGTTCTAATGATTTTGGGGTGGATGTGGATTTGAAATAAATGGCATGTTTTGATATAATGTGCATTATTTAATTAGCATGACGCATAATTCCATGCTTTATCTGCCATTTCACGCAAAGAGTTGCCAATTTGAAATAAATGGCATGTTTTGACATAATGTGCATTATTTAAACAGCATGAAGTATAATTCCATACTTTATCTGCCATTTCACGAAATAAATTATTTTATACGAATTATTTTACCTGGCATAAAAGTAAGCATGAATTTTGTATTTAAGCATGATTTCAAAAGAGAATGATTTAGTGCATGGCATCATGAGCATGTAGATAGTGTGGTTATCTACTTGCTTGTATGATTGCCTTATTGAGCGCGTGGTTTGCTCATTCCCCTCTTTTCAAAGAACTTACAGTAATTAGTGAGCGGTTGAGGACTTGCATTCTTGGTATCCGCTTCTTTCCCATCATTGAAAGGTATATACACTTGGTATGATTTTATATCTAAACATGTAATAGCACAGTAATTAATTTGGAATGTAATATGGGGGATGTAAATATTAGTAAACACGTACAAGTATAGAGTCTCAATTATAAAGTATACGTGTTTGAATTTAAATAAATTAAAAGATAGATGTCATGGTAAATGGTAAAGGGTGATAAATACCGACTCATAGCCCAACTGTTTTGTAGTGAGAATGTTCACGACAGGGAAATGAAAGGAAAAAGCGAAAAATTTGTAGCGATTTTCGATAAAAATGGGTCTTGACAGTAGACTTAATCAATCTATCGACTATCACCTAGATAGCCTCGTGATTCATCCGGGCCCTCTGTAACCCATCAAGAAATTCACGGTAACTTGTTCCCATTTTCGTGTCAATATAGGTAGAGGCTGCAATAACCTTACAACTTCTTTTGGTCTACCTTAATCTGCTGACATACAAGACACTTTTCCACAATCTCTATAATGTCTCTTTTCATATCTGACCATTAATACCCTTTTCAGAGATTTCGATATATTTATTACTTCCCGGATGCACTGTATATCCCGAAGAGTGAGCTTCTGACAATAGCACTATCTCATTAGTTCTGGTCCTGTGGAGCACTTATACTGTCTCTGAACCTCTGTCACTGTACCTATATGAATCTGACCCACACTATCGACACCATGTCGATCATCATGCTAAGCTTGACAAATCTGGTCACTCAAATTCGGTTCTAACCTCAGGCTAGCTATCACAAAATCATCGTCATCATCAGAAGGGATCACATCACTACTGAGGCTCACAACTGCTCTAGCAGCTTACGCTCCTTGACCATCATATGTGATACCATCTCGAGGCTCGTTCTGTTCAAGGCATTAGCCATTACATTAGCCTTTCCTGGGTGGTACAATGTTCACAATCATAATCCTTAGAAGCTCTAACCCTCTTGGTTATCTCATATTCTACTCTTTCTGTGAAAACAAATACTCAAGGATTTTTATGATCAGTGCATATCTGAAATTTCTCACCGTATAAGTGGTGGCGCTATATCTTCAGTATAAACGCTACGGCTGCCAAGTCAAAATCATGGGTCAGATAGTTTCTCTCATTATCCTTGAACTATCTGGATCCATAAACGACTATCTTCCCATTTTTACATCAATACACAACCCACTCATTATTTTGAGGTATCCATACACACTGAAAAACCTCTTGAGCTGTTGGTTATGGTGAGAATAATTACGGTAGTCAGTTTATTACTTCAATATACCAAAACTCACCGAAGCTACTTTCATACTTATCATCCTACTGACATACAATCTTTTCCGAACAAGATGTGTCAACTGAGCAGCCCATTTCGAGAAACTTCAACCACTCGTCTGTAAGACAATTTCCTGTTGCTACTCATGCTCTTCCCTGGACTTCGAATACATCAAAATATCATCGCTAAAGATGACAACCAATCGGTCCAAGTAAGGTTTAAATACCTCATCATAGTTGAGTTCCACTAAATATTTTAATCACCTATATCCTTGACCTATGTACGCATAAACATATAAAGTCATTTTGAAATTGCTTCCATTCAAGATACTAATCCACGTCATTTCTTTTTTCTTATATTAACGGCTTTTATAAAATTTTAATTTTTTTAAACCTTCATGATTAATCGAATTCTATATTTCTTTATCGTACCAGTAAAGGTACCCAAATTTTAAATGTATCAAGACCACAAGTTATATAATGTGAGACAAGTAGGTGACTATATCAGTAACAACAAGGACTATGGCCATAACCTAGTGATCCCTGGCAACACGGTACCTAGTGTGCAGAGTATCACACCTGAAACGGAGGTGGGTCAATCCCGTCGCCAGAACAACATAACATCAGGATTGTGAGGGCAAGGCTTGCTGCCTCGTGGCTAATGCCACTCTACTCCAACAATCCCCATGGTACAGCGTACTCCGCGTGACATACACGGTACAACGTGTAACGACCCTAGACCCTTGAAAATCGAGGGATTTTTTTAACTTACCCACTTATTCCCTTATTCACTTAGGCTGTATTCCTGTTCAGTGTCAATCCTTAAAAATATTTCACTTCATTTATCCTTATACAGATTTCATCCTGACACATTACTTTCAATAGATGTCTGTACATACAAATAGTCTGGTAAAGAGATAAGAATGTATACCTCACGCATATACAAAAGATAGTCTGGGGAAGCTCATATCCGCCAGCCTATGTTGTCTACGCAGCATTTATAAGCTGTAATTCACTGCAAAAATCTGAGAGGTAGAGGGATGAGCTTTTGGGGAAAAGCCCAGTAAGGTAATACTCTTAAAGTAGTTCTGATATATAAAAACATTTGAAGTTGTTCATAGAACGAAACCTAATGCAATACATAAATTGCAATTTCATACATAATCGTCATAAAGCATACGTGTCTTTAAAACAAATCACATGCTTAACCATTTTACAACTTTACATAAACCTTTCATAAACATTTCATAAATCATTTCGTAAACATTTCATGAATATTTCATAGTCATTTCGTAAACATCTCATGAATATTTCATAATCATTTCGTAATCATTTCATGCATATTTCATAATCATTTCATAAACATTTCATAAATCATATCGATCGTAACCAATTTTCATAAATATCATGAAAACACATATTCATTCATCATAGTCAATTTTCATAATCAAATCGAGGAGACTAGGCTATAACTAAGTCATGCGATACGTGTCATTCTCCGTGGAGAGTCATCATACCTATGGCCATGGTAAGGGGAGGCTGTAGACTAGATCAGGTTCGTACAGCAAAGATAATTATAAACATGGGTAGTATCTTCTTATTTCTTATCATATACTAGCACATAGCTAGGGCACGGGCACCTGTGGCACTCACCGTGCGAGGAACATTCATCCGTACTGCGCGGGCATGAGATACTACCAAAACATCATCTTAAACCACCAGTAGCACGACATCTTCCACACAGGTTAAGTCAAGTGCTAAAGGGGCCAACGTATCGGTACCCCAAGTGGTGTAGCCGGAACACCACAAGAAGTAACCATGCATGAAGCCTATAGTCTCAAAATAGAGTTTTCAAAATCTTTCTTGGGTTTTATAACCCATAAACTCGTATTGAGTAATAAAATCGAATTCCTTATAATCTGAAAACTCTTCCATAAAATAGAAAGACTGTGTGGCACTTTGTTCCCGTAGGACTCAAGAGGTGGCCCCCATAATCCCCTTTCGAAAACAAATTTCTTTTCTTAAAAACCTTTGAAATTGTCAAAAGTTTCTTTAACAATATGGATATAACATCCATACACTTCATACATTAGGAAAATTCATTTCACAACATGGAAAGTACTTGAGGAATATTTTGATGAATTTAAAACATGCATCGTAAACAGTTTCACAAGTATGAAAGCATTGATAAATCATTTCAAATCACATGCTCTTTCATAAAATCATTTATCGGTGAAACAAAAATGCATTATCAGAACTAAGTTAAATAATACCCCTTACCTCGATTTACCGGATATCCCAAATTCGAGTGGTGACGCCTCCTAGTATCTCCCTTAAATCCTTTTACGATTCTCCTATACCGAAATTTGTATTTCTTAGTATCCTATTTATCGAATTAACTACGATGTGTCAAAATCGTAACCTTGCTTACCTAGGA
Organism: Firmiana major; assembly: GCA_033439115.1. NCBI lineage: Eukaryota > Viridiplantae > Streptophyta > Magnoliopsida > Malvales > Malvaceae > Firmiana > Firmiana major. The sequence continues at coordinate 26,597,609 of CM065913.1, forward strand.
AAAATACACTCGAAATTATACAATACATACAATTATCTCTAAAACTTGTATAAATTTATTACCTCGATGTCTGTTCGTAATTCTTGATTACTTCGACTCAGCGAGTCGACGGGTCCGATCTACTCGAATTATTTTTTTTGGAGCCCCTTTCCCTTGAGTTTCCAAATTCTTTGTGTCTATCCTCTACTCCAAATATATATATAATTATATATATATATCCCCCTTTTATTATTATTTATTTTCTTTCTTTCTTTTTCTCGGTTACTATTCATTCTTTTCTTTTTTTCCCTTTTTTTTCAAATCTTTTTCTTTTCTTTTCCCGCCATCCTCTCTTTTTTTTTCTTCTTTGGTTTTCTTCTACGTTGATATTGTTCATTTCTTTCTTTCTTCCCTGTTTCCAAATTTTTGGCCTCGTTTCACCGCATCACCGGCTGCCATCTCCTCTTCCATCGTTCCTGGTTTCAGTCCGGCTTCGGTAACCCCCCTCCAATCATTCCGTTACCAGCTCCCACGTCCGGCCTCTGCCGTTCTTCACCTCTGCCTCCTCTCGGTCCCTTACTTTGTTTCATTCCCTACTTTCGCCATCAGCCGAACCAGTCATCGGTTTCCTTTTCAGTTCTGTTCTGACTTCCTTCTTCTCCTTCACCCGACAGGAGCTGCTGCTCCGCCATCCTTCATTTATTTCCGCTTCATGTTCTTCCTGACACCAGCAGCATCCTTCAAACTCTTCTTCCTCAGTTTTCTTCTCCCTCAACAAGTGTTGTATATTGTTTGGTCCCGTTTCCAGCAATTGAAATAAAGGTGCACTGCCCTCGGTCCTAAAGTTCCTTGTTCTGTTTTCTTTCTTCAAGCTTTCAGTTCTGTTTTGAGCAACAACTCCCAGCTACTGCATCCACATAGCTCGATCCTCTATTACACAATAGCTTCACGCACTGGTTGGCGATCTACTTCACGGTTTGGCTCTATTTTCTGCTTCAGTTTATGTTTTATCTTTTCGATTCCTTCCTACAAGTAATTAGCGATTGTACTCTTCTCTCCGGTTCTGCTTGAGTCACAATCGGCTATGAAGAAGCCTTTCACTCCAGGGATTGAACTCCGTCTCTCGGGGTTTTACTGGTCTTCAGCAAATTATCTTAACTATTTCTTTCCCTCTCTCAATTGCCCGTTTCTTGCTTTTATGAATGTACGGGATTGCAGCAGAGAAGACATGCTGGTGAGAGGTCGGTAGCATGAGCGTGGAGAGGGAGCAGGGATAGGCTTGGCAGGTGCTTCCTTCTGTTTCCTGTCACTTTGATATTGTTCTTACTTTACTCAAATACAATATGGGAGCAGCATACCAGGCTGAATTCTACCCATTCCTACCCCTGCTCCAAATTTTTTTTCTTTTCCTTCACGTTTCCTTTCATGTCTTTACCTTCCACTGACAGGAACATTACAATATATGTACTGTGTACATACATATTTCTTAATACTTTCACCCTTTCCTTCTCTGATTCCATTCCCTGTCGTGGCATTTCCTCCCTCGTGTATTTATGTATATAACTTGTATATAATACTGAAGAAAGCTCTCATCTCACGTGTATGTATACTTATATATATATATACACTCGTATATATACATTTATATACATGGGTACATTTATTCTTATATATATAATTATCTGTGTATAATTGTATACCCTTGTATATGTATTTTAATCTTAAGAAATAAATTAAACATTGCATATATATATATAAATACATGTATGTCTACATATTTGATTAAATTCTCCATGTATATATAAACATATCGTTCACATATGCTACCTCTCTTTAGACTCCTATTCACACTGTATTTGTACACATAAATCTTGTATGCGTGTGTGTGTATATATATATCTGCAACGGCACGTACAAATGTATATATATGTATTTATACATATGTATTCTCATCCATGTATTTCAAATAAATTCTCATTTATTTACTAACCAATTCTAGGTAATTATTTAATATTCCATCATGTATATATGTATATACATGTAAAAGAAAATTTGTAAATCAACCTCGTCTAAGTCTGAGTCTCTCGTATTAACATTAAGATATAATCTTGTTTGTTTGTTTATTTATTTATTTATTTATTTAGTTGTTTATTTATTTACTCATTTAATTTATTTTATTAATAAATTTTAAGTAGTTATTTTATACTTCACCATGTATTATGTTCAAAACGTAATCGGCCTATTATTAGTACTTATCTAGTATGGAGGAATATACACATATTAAATCTAGTTCAAAAATTTTATTATTACACCTCATAATTAATTATTCCTCAAATCAGAATATTTTAGTAATTTAGCCTTGTCCAAGTTTCTCATATTATAATTCAAATTAATTAACCACCAATAAGCGCATTCTCCATTATTATTTAAATCGGATACATGAAAATTTGTGGGGTTTACATTCTCCCCACCTTAGGAAATTTGGTCACCAAATTTAATATTACATTAGCCTTTAAACAATTGCAGGTATTTCTCTCATATTAAACTTTCTAATTCCCGTGTAGTCTCTTCTAATTATATCTCTTATTGTCCCTTTCAATTATATCTCTTATTGTCCCTTTCAATTATATCTCTTATTGTCCCTGATTGCTAATATATCTTCAGACTATTATTCTCTGAATGTAGGGTATGTCTCTGTAAACGAGTCTCTGACGACATCAATTTCCTTTAACTATAGATCATTTGATATACAATTGTGTTTTTAAATCTCAACAAATTATCAGTACCAATACTCAAGCTAATTACAGCACCCATCTGGGTCTGATTAGCTACATTAATACAGTATTTATCATTGCACTAAGTCTGCCTGATTCATTTAAATCAAGCCTAGTTTTCAACTCTCCGACTCACTACTATGACATAAGTGTCAGTATCAGAAAGGAACCACATCTAGTTGGGGTTCACTAAATATTTCCATAAATCATGTCCTTGACCAATATACATAACGTCATCCCGTAATCATTTCTGCTAAAAGCACTAACTCGAGTCATTCATCAATTTTTTTTTTGTATTTGACAGCTTTTGTAAAATTTAATACTTAACCTTCATGATCAATAGAATTCCATAATTCTTCACAGTACAAGTGATGGTATCCGTGAACCTGATCTCAGTCAGGGGTGCCTGCAATAGGTCTTATCCACCCATACCATCTCTATCTCAGTATGCACGTGTGGGCATATAATCTCACTGTGACACACAGTCTACAGGAGGCTCCAACACGGCTATATGTATGTCATATAAATCCCTGTGCGAGCGAAGCTCTAGCACGGCTCCATGCATATTCATGATATCTAAAAATCTCGTGCGAGCGAAGCTCTAGCACGGTTTCATAAAAATCAATAAAATCTGCGTACGAGTAGTACTCCAGTACGTCTTTAAAATGAGTTATAAATTCATATAAAGCTTCGTGTGAGCAAGCTCCAGTATGGTGTTATGCATTAATAAATCAAATCTCGTGCAAGTTACATTCCAGCACGACTTTATGCATAAATAAATGAAATCTCGTGCGAGTTACACTCCAGCACTGTCACGACACAAATTACCTAAAAATCAGAGTAAATTTTTTGCTTTTTCATTTATTATTTAATTCTTACCTTTCTCTCATCGTGACCATCCTACAAATAGTTGGGCTATGATTCGGTGTTAGTCACCTCACACTATGACCAATTCCATTTCCATAATCACATTTATACATCAGAGTTTACTATCCTTTGACTTTAATTAAATACATACCCATTGGTATTTATAACTCTACATCCCGACATCAGTGTCCGTTTACAGTACTGTGCATTACATATTTAGATACAAAACTATACAAATATGTATACCTGTCTCTCGATGAGAAGCAACGGATACCAAGCATGCAAGTCCCCAGCCGCTTACTAATTACTGTGAGTGCTCTGAAAAGATAGGAAAATAAGAGGGTGACCAAACCACACGCTCAGTAAGGCAATTATGCAAGTAAGTAGATAGCTCCATTATCTACATGCTCATAATGCCATGCCCTTAAATCTATTTCTTTTCATTTAAAATTTCACGCACAAAGTCATGCATATTCAATGCCATAGTTTATCCAAAACTGTTGGTGCATATTTAAATCATGTAATTCATGCATTCATAACATTTTATGTGACATCATTAAATCATACTTAGTATGAATTAAAACAAGATCATGCATTCTTTCATGCCATGTAAGACAAATCATGGATTTCAAATGAAAGCATGAAAAACATCATCATGCTACTGCATTTAAATCAATTCATTAAAACTGCAGTAAAACTAACCCTTCCGGTGAATCATCTCATAAAACAATTCATTTAAAGTTCATTATAAAACTCCGATTATAAAATCACCCTTCTTTCAGGGTCACATATCATAAATCATCTGAAATCTCATATCACAGTATAAAATCATAAAATCGGGGGCTTGACCCCTCCCTCGGGTCTACCCTGGTCTATCGACCAATAGTTATATCACGTGAGACTATCAGTTGATTATATCAGTAACATAGAGGACTATGGCCATATCCTAGTGATCCCTGGCAACACGGTACCTAGTGTACGAGGTATCACACCTGAAATGGGAGGTGGGTCATCCTACCCACCAGAACAGCATAATACCAGGGTTGCGAGGGTAAGGCTTGCTGCCTCATAGCTAATGCCACTCCACTCCAACAATCCCCACGGTACAGCGTACTCTGCGTGACATACACGGTACAACGTACTCCGTGAACCAATGCTCAATCAGGGGTGCCTGCAATAGGTCTTATCCACCTAAATCATCTCTGTCTCAGAATGCACGTGTGAGCATATCATCTCACTGTGACACACAGTCTACAGGAGGCTCCAACACGGCTATATGCATGTAATATAAATCCCTGTGCGGGCGAAGCTCAAGCACGGCTCCTTGCATATTCATGATATCAGAAAACCTTGTGCGAGCAAAGCTCTAGCACGGTTTCATAAAAATCAGTAAAATCTGCGTACGAGCAACGCTCCAGTACGACTTAAACTGATTATAAATTTAAATAAAATCCACGTACGAGCAATGCTCTAGTACGGATATGCATAAAAACTCAGTGAAAACCTCGTACGAGAAAAACTCCAGTACGACATTTAAATGAATTATAGAAACCATATAAAACTTTGTGTGAGCAACGCTCCAGCACAATTAAATGTTCAAGTAAATCAAATCTCATGCGAGTTACACTCCCGCACGGCTTTATGCATAATGAAATCAAATCTCGTACGAGTTACACCCCAGCACGGCTTTTATGCAATTATCAAATTAAAACTGGATGCGAGCTAAGCTCCAGCACCTTTCATGCATGTCAATCATAAAAACTAGTGCGAGCAATCGCTCCAACACCTTTTTATGCATATCACGTCAAAACAAGTCAAAACATGTCAAAACAGAGTGCGAGCTAAGCTCCAGCAACTCTTATGCAATTCACAATAATAAAATCAGTGCGAGCAACCGCTCTAGCACATTTCATGCATATGATGTCACACAAGTCAATGCGAGCAACCACTCAAGCACATTTATGCACATTCACAAACGTAGATATAGTGCGAACTACTTGTCGGCAATATCTGTTTCCATATAAACTTGATAGTTGGCCTATTTTCCAAAGAAATTTCATTAAATATGAATAACACCTACGTAGTGTTATCTTGTGAAATTATACAATTTTTGGCCAATCTACCGATTCGCTTTGATTAAAACCAATAAAATTCTTTAATCATAGAAGTCCTTAAATCATGCATTTCATGCATGTCATGCTTTCACCATCCTTAGGTGAACTTCCCTCAAGAGGGGTAAAATAGACTTTTCCTATATCGAGTCCTTAAAATCATTAAACATTTTTAGGACCTTTATACATAATCAATGTATACATACATAAACAGTGTACAGAAAAGCTATTAAAATACACATAGCTACCTCTAGCTACTCACAAAATTCCCTTACCTCATTTTCTGTACAGTCTGACCTTTCCACTGATGACTCGTCACGCAGTCCGATTTTCTCCTAATCCAATCTCCGGAACTGCGGATACATATTCATCATGTCAAATACAATTTAATTTAATTGTATCTCATATTTTTTGGGCTTAATTTAAATCATTGGGCCCGTTTACCCATATTGGGCCCGATTGTACCATAATGGGCCTTAATCGACCTTAAGCCTGTTTACTACACTTTATCGAGGCCTATTGGGCTCATTGGGCCCATCAGTATTTATTTAGCATCGTTCTAAATTCTTGGATATCTTAATTTATTATTTACGACAATTTATCCAATTTTCCAGAATTTAATTCATTTAATGCGAAAATTAAATCTGTAATTTATGCGGTAAATATCAATCACGCATAACGATGTAAAATTATCGTAAATAAGGGTTACTTACCCGAGATTCCATGATCGTACACGAATTGAGGCTGTCTCGAGCTCTCGGTGGATGCCAATTGTCGAGTTACACAATTAAATATATTTTCGGGTAAACTTTCAGTTGGATATTAATCAAATTAAATATTCCAAAATTTAAATCGGTCAATTCAACCACTTACCGACTTACCCGAAGCTCGATTGCATCACTGGAATTTTCTCCAATTTTTCCTCTTTTTCTTTTTCCCTTTTTTTCTTCCTTTTTTCCCTCTCTTTTTGGCTAAATCGGTTCGGTCCGATTCGGTTCAACCCGGTTCAGACCGTTGGTTCATTTCGGTTCGACCGGTTCAGTGGCTTGCCGACCGGTTCTCCACCGATTTCCACCGTCAGTGACTCCGCTGGGTCGTCTGCATCTCAGATCTGCCCTTGGTTTCACCCGAGGTCACAGAAAAGTGGTCGGTTTGGCCTCTTCTCCCTCGACGTCGGTACCCATTTCTGTTTCTTGCCGTTTTTCGGCGTTAGCTGTCGTCTTACCCGTCGATACTCTAACCAATCGATCGGTCTTTCTATGGCGCTCCCTCGACTGGCAATGGCTGGGCCTGAATCGGCGCCGGTCGCCGGGAACTTCTCTTCCCCTCTCGGTCGCCTTGGTTTCTCGTTCCTTGCCGTCGATCGTCGCCGTTCATCGATTTGGTGGTGTAGGTGGTGGCTCGGCTGGGCTGCAGTCGGTCGGTGTTTCATCGGACGATTTTGGTTGCTTCGGTTTCTTTTCTGTTTCACGATCCATTTTTTTTTTTTGCGTTTTCTGATTTTTTTTTTCAATTCAGTTTTTTTATTTTTTTAATAATATTTTAATCAATTAAAATATTATTAAAATCCAAAAATATCTAAAAAAATTATTATTTTATTCATATAATCCGTAAATGAATTTCTCAGTCCGATTTTACCTTTTCGGTATTTTTTTGATTATTTTCCAATACGAAAATTTCGATTTATTCCAATAAATTCAGATCTTGATCAATTTACCCCGAAATTTAATTATTTCTTCGTTATTGATCAAAATTTCTCATTCTCATATTTTTAATTAAATTTTCTTGTCCCGATTAATATCGAATTTTGATCTTTTGACTGTTTTGCCCTTGCACATGTTCGAAAATATCATTTAAATCCTTTTTGCATTTTTAAATGCACTAGAAAATTTCTATTAATTCCATTTTGCTCTTACCATAAAATCGGGTCTTACAATCTCCCCCACTTAAGAAATTTGGTCCTCCAAATTAGAACTAAGTCAAATAAGTCCATAAATAACTCCGGTACATCTATCGTATCATATACTGTTATCCTCAAGTGACTTTCTCCGGAGTGTAATACTACCATCATACTTAAATAGGGAGATCATCTTAACCCTCAACACTTTCTCCTTCCGTCTAATACCTGAATCGATTTTTCAATCATACGTTACACTTTCATTGAGCTAAACTGTTGGAGCTCATATCCGATCGCATATGTCGGGTTCGGATATTATTTCTTAAGCATCAAAAGATAGGACACATTGTGGATGCCTGTTTATTCAAGTGGTAATGCCAACCTACAGGTCTTATCTCCCACTTGTCCAATAACTATATCCGAATCTCGTTACGTCCTTAAGACAAGTAATGATTCACCCTCGGTGAATTTCCAATGATTCTTGTCTCTTGTCAGCATAGCTTTTCTATCTGCTCTAAGGTGTTCTTAATCTCTCATAAATCAACTGAACATCCTCAGCGGTTTGTCTTACCAATTCGAGAACAATTCTCTATCTGTCACCCACTTTTTATCCAAGTCGGGAACAACTCCCTACGGCTATACAATGCCACATATAAAGTTATCCCGATACTCGAGTGACAACTGTTATCACTGACGAATTTGATTGGTAACAACTGATCATCCCAGGAGCTCATAAAATCAATGGCACACGCTCTCATCACATCCTCCAGAACCTGTACAGTCCTCTCTGACTAACCATCTGTCTGAGGACAGAGCTATGCTAACACACAATCAGGGTCCCATAGCTTCAAAAAACATATTCCCAGAAGTGGAAAGTGAAGCGGGAATCTCTATCCGATACCATGCTCACTGGAACACGACATATTGTTTCACAATTTTCCATACATAAAAATCTGCCTACACACTCAGAGTATCTGGAGATTTTATAATCAAAAGGTGGGTACACTTAATCAATCTATCGACTATCACCTAGATAGCCTCGTGATCCATCCGGGTCCTCTGTAACCCATCACGAAGTTCATAGTAACTTGTTCCCATTTTCGTGTCACTATAGGTAGAGGCTGTAATAACCCTGCAACTTCTTTTACTCTACCTTACTCTGCTGACATACGAGACACTTCTCCACAATCTTCTACAGTGTTTCTTTTTATATCTGACCACTAATATCATTTTCAGAGATTTCGACATATTTATTACTTTTCGGATGCACTGTATATCCCGAAGAATGAGCTTCTGACAATATCATTATCTTAGCAATTATGGTCCTGGGGAGTACTTATACTATCTCTGAACCTCTGTAAGTTATCATCACTCACTGTGAACTCTATCACTATACCCTTTTGAATCTGACCCACACTATCGACACCATACCGATCATTACACTAAGCCTAACAAATTCGGTCACACAAATCCGGTTCTAACCTCAGGCTAGCTGTTCACAAAATCACCGTCATCATCAGAAGGGATCACATCACTACTGAGGCTCACAACGGCTCTAGTAGCTCACACGCTCCTTGACCATCATATGTGATACCATCCCGAGGCTCTTTCTGTTCAAGGCATCAGCCATTACATTAGCCTTTCCTGGGTGGTACAATGTTCACAATCAAATCCTTAGAAGCTTTAACCCTCTTGGTTATCTCATATCTGACTCTTTCTGTGAACACAGATACTCGGGGCTTTTATGATCAGTGCATACCCGAAATTTCTCACCGTTTAAGTGGTGGCACCATACTTTTAGTGTAAATGCTACGGCTGCCAATTCTAGATCATGGGTCGAATAGTTTCTCTCATGATCCTTGAATTATTTGGATCTATAAATGACTATCTTCCCATTTTACATCAATACACAGCTCACTCATAATTTTGAGGTATCCATATACTGAAACCTCTTGAGCTATTGGTTATAGTGAGATTACTTACGGTGGTCAGTTCATTACTTCAATATACCAAAACTCAACGAAGCCATTTTTATACTTATCATACCACACGTATGAAATCTTTTTCTTAACAAATGTGTCAACTGAGTAGCCCATTTCGAGAAATTCTTAACAATTCATCTGTAAAATAGTTTCCTGTTGCTACTCATGCTCTTCCCTGGACTTTGAATACATCAAAATATCATCACTCAAGATGACAACTAATTGGTCCAGGTAAGGTTTAAATACCTTATCATAATTGAGTTCCACTTAATATTTCAATCACCCATGTCCTTGACTTATGTACGCATAAACGTAAAATGTCATTTCGAAATTGTTTTCATTCAAGATACTAACCCGCGCCATTTCCTATTTCTTATAATAATGGCTTTTATAAAATTTTAATTTTTAACCCTTCATGATTACTCGAATTCTATATCTCTTTATCATACCAGTAAAGGTACCCAAATTTTAAATGTATATATTACGACTATCGATTTTAATTTATAGGTTATGTCTGCATTTTCAGACGCTGTCAAATCTTCAGGCATGGAAGTATTTTGAAATGCCTTTATTAACCCTCAGATTTGACCATAATTACTTTACATACCAATCTATGTGGTCAGAATTCATATTCACTACATATCGATTAATCCTAATTACTTTGCATATCAAAGATATCCTTAGCTTGCATACGTCTCTTATTCCAATATAGCTCGTATGTAGGATCTATCACATCTCCAAGCTTATCTTATTTCATATATCACCTATGACAAACTCTTTCATTACTTGTCAAACTTATAATACACTTTTCAGTGATGTTTTCACCCCTATTTTCAACTAATAATCCCTATACCCATATTCAGTTAGTGAAAATCAGCTAACTAGCATCATCTTGCTCAAGGGTACAGGCTTCACATCTTTCACTAGCTTATAAGCAACTGAAGGAGGTATGAATAAATACGTGGCACCAGGATCAATTAAAATAATTACTTCATTATTCACTACGAGTGTGGTATCTTCCACCACATTATATGAAACATCAATAGTGTCCTGGTCCAAGGCATACACTCGCCCTCATCCAACATCTTATTTCCGTGGTATCTACCACACATCTTACATTGCTCACACTGCTATACTGTTACATTGTTCCGTAGCAGGTTTGGGTCCTCAAATCTTAATACCCCTCAAAAGTATTGAAATTGGATACACTGGGGCTTATCAATCAACTTACCCCTTGACTCATCAGCTCTAATCTTTTACCAAACTACCTTTTTCCCATTCTGACATCTCTGTCATTCTTTATTCTCTTTTTGTCTCAATTTCGGCCCTCACTACCTTTCCCAATCTCAGAGGCGTGCAACTCATGATCTTATTTACACAACTATAGTCTGCGCACTGCCTCGGCATAGGTAGCGATATCTAATGGGCTAATCGGACTCTAATTGACAATCTGAGCCCTTCCATGAACTTTCAAAAATCTCAACTCTCACTGTTCATCGTGTCCGAGTCACATCTGCCTAGAAATATAAACTGAGTTTCATACTCGTTAATCAATCCGTTCCTCTGGGTCAGAGTAAAGAATATCATCTACAATTTCTTTAAGTAGTGTCCGGGATATTCTGTCACCGGAATACATCTTGAATTATTTTTCATGTTCATTCTGGATGTCTAATTCTTAATATGGGTTGAGCGGACTTCCACCAATGTTTTGACTCACCCTCAAATCTCTGAGCAATTAGTTCTATAATATTCTCTACACTCCGCTCTAACCTCGCGAAGCGTGTCTCAATACTGTCTGGTCTCTCTGTTAGACTCTGTCTAATCTCTCTGTCAGACTCTGTGGGGCATGCTCAATACTAGCCTCCACTTCAATCTCATCTCGAGTCTAATGTGGTGGCTCAGTACGACTCTCAGGCCTACCTCTACGACCTTGAGCTCGTGTACTCGCCCCTCAACCATAGCGGCTATCAGTTAATGAGTTTATTCCTGCATTTAAAACCAAATTCTTAGCTGTACTTCCATCTCGATATACACAATTGTATCTAAACTATGCACAGTACATGGGGATGTAATTTCTTAACCACTAACACCGACTCATATCAGGCCAACTCAAGCTCTGATACCATTAACCTTGTCACGACCCAAATTACCTAAAAATCAGAGTAAATTTTTCACTTTTTCATTTATTATTTAATTCTTACCTTTTTCTCGTCGTAACCATCCTATAATATAGTTGGGCTATGATTCGGTGTTAGTCACCTCACACTATTGCCATTTCCATTTCCATATTCACATATCAGAGTTTACTATCTTTTGACTTTAAATAAATACATACCCAATGGTATTTATAACTCTACATCCTCGACATCATATCCGTTTATAGTATTGTGCATTACATATTTAGATACAAAACCATACAAATGTGTATACCTGTCTCTTGATGGGAAGCAGCGGATACCGAGCATGCAAGTCCTCAACCGCTTAATGACTATTGTAAGTTCTCTGAAAAGATGGGAAAATAAGGGGGTGAGCATTATGAAAGTGAGTAGATAGCTCCACTATCTACATGCTCATAATGCCATGCCCTTAAATCTATTTCTTTTCATTTAAAATTTCACGCACAAAGTCATGCATATTCTGTCAGACCCGAATTTTTTTGTAGCTTATTCCTTATGATTCCTATGTGTATGAACACTATGTAATTATAGTTGAATCATAAGAAGAGTATTTACTAGACTTAAAGTGTTATTGAAATAATTTAACACGCAAAAGCTACATAAAATGCCTAATATGAGCGATAGGTATCACAGACTAAACCGAGTTATTCTAAATTATTCTGACTAAAAATAAGAACTTAAAATAAGAGAGCGTAGAGAGCTCATGAAGGCAAGTCAGCTTGATTTAGTCCCGAAAATACAAAACGAGAGTAAAAGCTAAAAAGGGTAAAATGGACCTTTTTGGCGAAAAAAGGTGTTTCGGGTGAATTTACCCACCGAGAACGATTGGAATATAAAGACGAGAGTGTAAGACATAAGATATGACACTTTCAAAATTTTAAGAAAAAGTTAACTTAGTCAATGGTTAAGAAAAAAGTCAACTATAGTTAAGAAAGTGGACTTTTACCATAGTTGACTAATCATGGTTAAAAATTAACCTAAGTGTGGAGAAAAATTTGGGGAAAAATATTCTTGGCCAGAATACAAGATAATCATCCCCGAAAGTAAGGAAAATTTATTCGAAAGGATTCCAGAATAAATTTAATGGTTAAAAATGTAATGGGCCTAAGGTGAAAATTTTAAAGCTCATTAAGGTATACTAAACGTATATCGAAATTTTTAGGTCCTTTAGACCGAATTGTTGGACCAATTGATTTTGAGACAATAAAAGGCTCGAGACATAGTAAAAAATTTCAGCCCGAAAGCCCATTAAGAAAGCCCAAACCGAGAAGCCCAAATGGAAAAGCCCATGAGATAAATATCTAACCATAGTTAAAGTTAACTATGACTCATAAGGTGACTCATAAGGTGACTCATGGCTAAGGTTTGGAAAGTCAAGTATAATGGCTGAAAAGTAAAGCTTAATGGCTAGGTATGTGGCTTATAAATTTAGCCACACCATTGTCATCTTCATCACACCAAATTCGCCTAGAAGAAGAAACCATTGAAACATATTTTTCAAGCTTTCTCTCACTAGAAATCACTAGGAATTAGGCATATTTGGAACTTGCATTCTTCATGGAAGTTGTTCCAAATTGAAAGGAGAGTGACATATGTTGGAACTGGCTATCAAGGAGCCATAGAGTGCAAACCAAGAGCCTCCAAAGTTTCGGCCAAAAGGAGAACACAACAATTGGTATAATTTCTAATTTCCAATTTCATATATGTTAATGTATGAATGATTTTAAGTATGTTGATATATGTTTTAAGCATTGAAACATATTAAATCACCATGAAGTGGGTTAGGCTGAGAGTGAGTAATGGGATATTAAATTATGTCAATATGATTTTAAAACATAAATGGATTAGTGTACATGTATTAATGATAATGGTGTAATTAAAATTAATCAAATTGATTAATTAATACATGTAAATTGTTGGCAATCAAGGTGTTTGATAAAATGCCTAAATGAACTATATGATGATTGGTAATGTTACCTACCAAGTGTTTGTGAAAATGCCTAAGTGAAATTGGCTAAATAATAGGCATGGATGACATGCCATGGTAAAACCGAGGCATGGGTAGCTCTCGGCCATGGGATGTGGCCGAGAGGCCCAATGGGTCAAGCCCAAATATTTTAGGCCCAATAAGGTGTAATGGGCCTAGAACAAGCCCAATAAGAGTTGGTGGGCCCCATAAGCCCAATAGGCCTAACAAAAAATGAATAGTAAAATGAAAATGGGCTTAAGGCCTAGTTAGGCCCATTAAGGATTTTTAAGGCCCATTAAGGGAAAATAGACAGTATTAATGTCTGATACAGTAGAAAAATTATAATTAACCTGAGGAATGGTTATTTACAGCTCCGGAGTTTACATTGAGAGCTGATCGGACTGCGAGATTGAGCAGCACCGAGGAAGTGAGGTCACTTGACGTGATCCGAGGTAAGGGACTTTTGCGAGTAGTTAGAGATACCTGCACGTATTTTCGTCTGCTTTTACATTCACTTAAAAACTCTAAGGGTCAGAGAAAGTGAATAATAATTATTGCGACCCGATAGTGGCAAATTACGATTTTTCCCTAGTTAGTCAAAAAGTCAACTTTTGTGAAAAGTTGCAAAAAAGCATGGAAACTACCATTGTGAGTGTTTAATTGCTGTTTAGCATGAAAATAAATAGATGGGCTAATGATTTTAAGGTTGATGTGACTTAAGCACATTTATAGTGCTGATTTTAATATTTTGTAAACAATCCCTTTTTAAAGAGCCATCTATCATATTATGTGAGAATGAATCGTGCTAGAGCATAGCTCGCACTGGATTTCATATGTTTTCCACATACATTAGTGCTGGATTTTGATACGCACTAGATTTCCATGACATGCATGATAGAGTACTTGTCACGCCCCGAAATGCGAGAAATAGGGCTAATTTAAAACTTTTTACTCGTTAATTCACAATTAAAGGTGCATTCCTGTGCAGTGTCATACATCATCATAATTATCATTCCTCAGGATCTCATCACTAGAATTAATATACCATATCAAATACATTAATCCATCTCAAGTTAATTAATCCTAATACATCCCATATAATGTTATACATCAAGTGTCTGCAATTACAGTAATTGTCTGGGTACATGAAAAGATAAAATATACCTTAAAATACAGTATATGGCCTGGAGCTCAAGTCCTCCACTAGCCACTACTCCATACGTCGCAGGGAAACCCTTTTCACTTGAAGAAATCTGGGGGGAAAAGAAAACAGGGTGAGCTTCTAAATCGATCAGTAAAGGGGGTAAGGAACTCATTTCATAAACCAAAATGCACATCACAAAATGTTTATTTGTATGTGAAACTCATTTGAAAACCATAGCATGAAAGTACTCAAAACGACATTCTCATGTCTCAAGTCATGTGAAAACATAAAGTAAAAAGGCTCACTCTAGAGCAATAACAAAGCATGTGGAATTAATACGATAAACGCTTTCTCAATGCACGTGATAAAATCACTGAAATAGTAATGCACGTGGCACAGCCACTAAACACACGTGGCATAGCCACTGATTTAAATTCACACGTGGCATAGCCACAAAACACACGTGGCATGGCCACTGATTTAAAATCACTCGTGGCATGGCCACTAAACACACGTGGCATAGCCACTGATTTAAATTCACACGTGGCACAGCCACAGAATAGGGTTTCACGTGGCAACAGCCACCAAATTGGGTTTCTCACGTGACAATGGCCACCAAATGGGGTATCACGTGGCAACGGCCACCAATAGGGTATCACGTGGCAACGGCCACCAATGGGGTATCACGTGGCAACGACCACCAATGGGGTTTCTCACGTGGCAACGGCCACCAAATGGGGTATCACGTGGCAACGGCCACCAATGGGGTATCACGTGGCAACGGCCACCAATGGGGTCTCTCACGTGGCAACGACCACCAAATATACGTGGCATAGCCACAGAATAGGTTATTCTCATGTTACCAGAACGGAGAAGAAATCGGGCTTACATGCTACCAGAGCAATGCCCGGTGTGTACTCAAAATTACACACCTAAGTCTTATCACACAAGACTGGTTTGCCTTCACGTAGAACTCATAGGGGTTTTTCACTCATAAAACTCAATTGAAAACCGTTTTGCACTCAACACAAAACGTAATAAAATCGAGTTCCAACCGGCAAAACACGCACACATTTCTCAAATCTCGATATTGCCTTAACGTAGAGCCCAATTCATTACTCACACAAAACTCAACGGTTTATAAAGCAATTTCACACTCAGCTTATAAACTCATAAAATTATGGGCTCCAACCGGCTATAAAAATCGTGTGCAATTAAATCTCAACACAACACTCAACATGCTTGTTTTATAAAGCACAAATCATGCTATAATAGTTTACAAATCACATACACAAATGGTTTAGATTTCCCTTACCTTTTTGCACCTCGTATAGTGCAATCGTTTCCCCCGTATCACGGACTAGCCCGCATTCCACTCTGGAACTCCCGAGCTGTCCAAACTATGTTAAAACATCAATACTCAATTATCATATCAACCTCAATTCTCAAAATCGAGCATAATTGCTCAAAACACCTCAAATCCCTTGATTCTCGTAACTCTACCCCAAACTACACTCTCATTCACAACATCTCAACGTTCTACATTTCTAATACCAATTATCTATGCTAATTCATCACATTGTCTAAATTTCCATTTATAGCTCAAATTCTCAAAATTGCCAAAATTGCTAAATATCATTATCACTCCAACCACATTGCAATTTCATCAATCCGTAATCATTTCTCAGCTATTTTAACACAATGGCAACCACCAATATCATCAAAATCATCTTAAATATCAAGATCGAGATTTAGAAATTACCCAAAGCTTGTGAAACGCACAACCCTCGCCTCGATCCGATTCGTCCTTCGATTTCCAAGTATGTTGTTCTCCCTTTGATGAGGAACAACTTTCCTTCTTGCCATAACTCTTGATTCGGTCGGAAATGGGTGATTTGGATGAGTGAGAAAGTTAGGTTTTCGGTGGAAATGGGGTTGGAAGAGAGAGAAAGTGAGTTTGCAGGAGAAAAATAGGGGTTCCTTATATAGGCTGAGGGTAGGAGATCGATCTGTCGAGGGGTGAGATCGATCTGCGTTTGAATTTTGGGGACGATCTGGGCAATTTTATGCCTAGGAGATCGATCTGTCGAGAGGTGAGATCGATCTCTTTATTGCTTTATGAGATCGATCTTCTCCCAAACAGAATCATTTGGAGATCGATCTCTTCCTCATGAGATCGATCCTTTCTCAAACAGAATCATTTGGAGATCGATCTCTTCCATTGGAGATCGATCTGCTCCTCAAATTCCTCCTTCCTCGTCATTTTTAGCTTACCAGATCGATCTCTCATTCTCCCAGATCGATCTGTCCTCATACTTCATGCTTATTTTACACACTTAACATATAAATCTCCAATTATAATTCCCACAATTCACTTAGCTCAATAAATTACACTTCAAATTCTCATTACATCATAAAAATATATCTAAAATTCTCAGATCTCACATCCTCCCCACCTTAAATAGAATTTGGTCCTCCAAATTCAACTCAACTAGTCGAATAGATGGGGGTATTTCTCCTTCATGAGACTCTCTAGTTCCCACGTTGCCTCTTCCCTTGAGTGATGTTTCCACAAAACTTTCACTAATGGGATGCTCTTGGTTCTCAGTACCTTCTCCTTTCTATCGAGAATCCGAACGGGTTCCTCAGTGTAGCTCATGTCCTCCTGTATGTCCATCTCATCATACTCTATAACATGGGAAGAGTCCGGGTGGTACTTCCTCAACATAGACACATGAAAAACATTGTGTATTCCGGACATTTATGGGGATAATGCTAATCTGTAAGCTACCTCTCCCACTCTCTCAAGAATCTCGAATGGTCCTACGTATCGAGGACTCAATTTCCCTTTCTTTCCAAATCGCATGATACCCTTACTCGATGATATTTTTAGAAATACTGCATCACCAACCTCAAACTCGAGTGGCCATCTACGCACATCCGCGTAGCTTTTTTGTCTACTTTGTGCAGCCCGTAACCTCTCACATATGAGTTTCACACTCAGCACGGCTTGCTCAACAAGCTCGGGAGCATTTATCTTTCTGTCACCGACTTCTTCCCAAGCTACAGGGGATCTACACCTCCTACCATATAGAGCCTCAAAAGGTGCCATTCCAATACCGCATGATAGCTGTTATTATATGCAAACTCTGCTAGGGGCAGGTGATCATCCCATGATCCCTTAAAATCCATCGTACACACCCTCAACATATCCTCCAGGGTCTGAATAGTCCTCTCTGACTGACCATCTGTCTGAGGATGATAGGCAGTACTAAAACTCAATCGAGATCCCATGGACTCCTGAAACTGGGTCCAAAATCTGGAAGTAAATCGGGAATCTCTATCAGAAGTAATACTCACTGGAGCCCCATGTAATCTAGCTATCTCACTGACATACAGCTCAGCTAAGGCATCCACAGTATCTGTGCTCTTGATGGCAAGAAAGTGGGCACTCTTGGTCAATCTATCCACTATAACCCATATAGCGTCATGACCTCTTCGGGTCCTCGGTAAACCCATAATAAAGTCCATAGTGACATGCTCCCATTTCCATGTAGGTACAGGTAAGGGCTGTAGCAGTCCTCCGGGCTTCTGATGCTCAGCTTTCACTTGCTGGCATACTAAACACCTGGCCACATACTCTGCCACGTCTCGCTTCATACCACTCCACCAATACACCTTTCTCAAGTCTCGGTACATCTTAGTACTCCCTGGGTGCATGGTGTATCGCGAGCAGTGGGATTCTCTCAGTATCTGTCTCTTTAGGGTATCATCGTCCGGTACACAGATCCGTCCTCTGAACTTCAATAATCCATCCTCACTGATGGTGAGATCCGACTGCGAACTCTGTTCAGCTTGGCTAACCATCTCTATCAATCTCTGATCACTGCGCTGTCCAGTTCTAATCTGATCCATGATCCTGGGCTCTATCCGCAGGCTAGCCAAAAATCCAGTCTCTACCTCTTTAACTCTGATCCGAAGTTCGACGAACTGCTCCAGTAAATCCCATTCCCTGATCATCATAGCAGATATCATACTCTTCCTGCTCAGGGCATCAGCAACTGCATTCGCCTTACCCGGATGATATAGAATCTCGCAGTCATAATCTTTAAGGAGTTCCATCCATCTCCTTTGTCTCATGTTTAACTCTTTCTGATCAAAGAGATATCTCAAACTCTTGTGATCAGTGAAGATCTGGAATCTTTCCCCATATAAGTAGTGTCGCCAGATCTTCAAAGCAAATACCACAGCGGCTAACTCCAAATCATGCGTGGGGTAATTTCGCTCATGGTCTTTCAGCTGTCGCGATCCATATGCGACCACTCTTTCGTGTTGCATAAGCACACACCCCAATCCTTGATGAGATGCATCACTATACACCGAAAATCCTCCTGATCCCTCAGGAATAGTTAACACAGTTGCCGCTGTCAATCTCATTTTTAACTCCTGAAAACTGAACTCACATTGATCAGTCCATATGAACGGAGTCTCTTTGCGCGTGAGCTTAGTCAAAGGGGCGGCAATCCTTGAAAATCCTTCCACAAATCTTCTGTAATACCCTGCCAAACCAAGGAAGCTTCTTACCTCAGTAACTGTCCTCAGTCTCTCCCAATTAAGCACAGCCTCCACCTTGCTTGGGTCCACTGATACTCCTTCCTCTGAGACTATATGACCAAGGAAAGCTATCCGGTTCAGCCAAAACTCACACTTACTAAGCTTTCCGTATAATTGCTTATCTCAGAGTATCTGAAGTACTAACCACAAATGCTGTGCATGCTCCTCATACGACCGAGAGTATACCAGGATATCATCAATAAAGACTATTACAAACTTATCCAGATAGTCTCTGAACACCTCGTTCAACAATCTTATAAACGCTGCAGGGGCGTTCGTCAATCCAAAGGACATCACCAGAAATTCGTAATGGCCATACCTCGTCCTGAAGGCCATCTTTAGAATATCTTCTTCCTTAATCCTCAATTGGTGATAGCCCAATCGCAAATCAATCTTAGAAAAGACTGATGCCCCTCTTAGTTGATCCAGTAGATCATCAATCCTGGTCAATGGGTATTTATTCTTCACCGTGGCTTTATTCAACAACCGGTAGTCTACACATAATCTAAGACTACCATCCTTCTTCTTAACAAATAGTACTGGCGCTCCCCACGGTGAAACACTGGGTCTAATAAACCCTTGATTCAATAACTCCTGTAGTTGTTTCTTCAATTCCTCAAGTTCCACTAATGCCATCCTGTAAGGAGGTTTAGAGATCGGCTGAGTATCTGGTACCAAATCAATGGTAAACTCCAGCTCTCTCTCTGGTGGTAAACCTGGCAATTCATTTGGGAAAACATCCAGAAATTCACACACCATAGGTATATCCTCAATCCTCGGATGTTCCCGCTCATCGTCTGAGATGAGTGTCTCATAACCTTCACATGAACAATCATATTTAATATTCTCCAAAATAATATTAAAATTCTCAAATTACTTACTAGAATTTCACATATTCATTTCCTCAATATCTCAATCGTACACTGTAAGGTTCAGGTAGGGAGAAAGTTACAATCTTAGTGTAGCAGTCTAAACTCACTCGATTGGTTGCCAACCAATCCATCCCCAGAATTACATCAAACCCATGTATATTCAACATTATTAGATCTGCTAACAGCACTCTATCTCCCACCTTTATTTCACATCCTCTATAGATTAACTCAGTTCTCTAGGATTCACGCATAGGGGTATTTACATGTAGTATATATTCTAGAGGTTCAAACTTCAAGTTTAATCTACATGCAAAATGCTCAGAAATAAAGGAATGCGTGGATCCTGAGTCAATCAACACATGAGCCTTATGATCACAGACAGAGAGTGTACCTCTTATAGTTTCTGCCGAAGTGTCTGCGGTCTCCTTATCCAGGGCAAACACACGTCCCTGTGCCACAGGTTTCTTCCCTTTCTCTGCCGCAGTGGCCCGTCTTCGGGGATCCACTCTCTGAGGCTGTTGTCTAGTAGGCTCTAATCCATGTGGTTTCTGAGGTTGAAGGCAATCCTTCACCATGTGACCCATGTCTCCACATCTAAAACATCCATGGATTGACCCGGTACAACTTCCCTCATGCATTCGACCACAATTCCTGCAAAACCTTATCTCTGGCCTGACATCTCAAGGGGTCTCTCTAATGTTAGGGTACCCTCTGGGTTTCTCTAATCTGCCCTTTTGCACCTCAATCCTTCCTCTTCTGAAGGAACCTCTCCGGGCCTCCGTTTAGAAAAGTGCTGGCCTCTTGCCCTTATCTCTATTCACTGCTCTGAGCTCATTCTGGGATTGTACCATCTCAATTCCTCTTTCAATCTCTTGTGCTCGTCTGAGAGCATCTCCAAACTCAGTAATACATAGCCCTATCAATCTATCTCTGATGACGGGTTTCAACCCATACACAAACTTCTCTGTGCGGAGCTCTTCACTCTTGAAGGTCTCTGGGTCATACCTTAATAGCGCTATGAATTAGCTCTCATAGTCATCCACAGACATGTCACCCTGTACCAAACTTAAAAACTCGGCCTGTTTCTTTCTCTAGGCGGCTCGTGGTACATATTGGGTCCTAAAGGCTGTCTGGAACTCTTCCCAACCAATCACATCCTGGCGGGACATCAAAATACCCTGGGTAGTACCCCACCAATCTCGAGCTCTCCCCTTCAGCATATAGGCACTCATACTGACCCTCTCAGCATCGGTGCACCCCAAAAAATCAAATATAACTCTCAATTCCGTCAACCACTCCTCAGCCTCTGTAGGATCCTTCTTTCCCTTAAATGCGGGTGGATTCATCTTCAGAAAATCCTTTAGTCGGACCATACTTCTGCCCTCAGGCTGAGTGACGGGAGGCACTGGGGGTATGGGAGGTCCTTGTGGTGGTGTAGGGGTAGTATCCGAGGCATTAACTCCAAAGTGTTGCGCAAATAACGTTGCCATCTGCTCAAAACCTTGCCTCACATCGATCTCAATCCGATTAAATCGAGAGTTAGGACTCTCTGGTTATGGGACAGGTGGTGGAGGGAACTCTGCCTGCCTCCTCGAACGACCTCGTCGTTTACTCATTCTCTATCTCAACTCGTCTCCTGCGTGTACATATCAAAATTGATTGAAATCTCAATCCTCAATTTCAGTTCATGACCAGACTATTACAGACACTTGGGATGTATTCTATTTCACTTAACCGACACTGACAGTACTAGACACCCTAAGCTCTGATACCAAGAAAACTCTTTCACGCCCCGAAATGCGAAAAATAGGGCTAATTTAAAACTTTTTACTCGTTAATTCACAATTAAAGGTGCATTCCTGTGCAGTGTCATACATCATCATAATTATCATTCCTCAGGATCTCATCACTAGAATTTATATACCATATCAAATACATTAATTCATCTCAAGTTAATTAATCCTAATACATCCCATATAATGTTATACATCAAGTGTCTGCAATTACAGTAATTGTCTGGGTACATGAAAAGATAAAATATACCTTAAAATACAGTATATGGCCTGGAGCTCAAGTCCTCCACTAGCCACTACTCCATACGTCGCAGGGAAACCCTTTTCACTTGAAGAAATCTGGGGGGAAAAGAAAACAGGGTGAGCTTCTAAATCGCTCAGTAAAGGGGGTAAGGAACTCATTCCATAAACCAAAATGCACATCACAAAATGTTTATTTGTATGTGAAACTCATTTGAAAACCATAGCATGAAAGTACTCAAAACGACATTCTCATGTCTCAAGTCATGTGAAAACATGAAGTAAAAAAGGCTCACTCTAGAGCAATAACAAAGCATGTGGAATTAATGCGATAAACGCTTTCTCAATGCACGTGATAAAATCACTGAAATAGTAATGCACGTGGCACAGCCACTAAACACACGTGGCATAGCCACTGATTTAAATTCACACGTGGCATAGCCACAAAACACATGTGGCATGGCCACTGATTTAAAATCACTCGTGGCATGGCCACTAAACACACGTGGCATAGCCACTGATTTAAATTCACACGTGGCACAGCCACAGAATAGGGTTTCACGTGGCAACGGCCACCAAATTGGGTTTCTCACGTGACAACGGCCACCAAATGGGGTATCACGTGGCAACGGCCACCAATAGGGTATCACGTGGCAACGGCCACCAATGGGGTAACACGTGGCAACGGCCACCAATGGGGTTTCTCACGTGGCAACGGCCACCAAATGGGGTATCACGTGGCAACGGCCACCAATGGGGTCTCTCACGTGGCAACGGCCACCAAATATACATGGCATAGCCACAGAATAGGTTATTCTCACATTACCAGAACGGAGAAGAAATCGGGCTTACATGCTACCAGAGCAATGCCCGGTGTGTACTCAAAATTACACACCTAAGTCTTATCACACAAGACTGGTTTGCCTTCACGTAGAACTCATAGGGGTTTTTCACTCATAAAACTCAATTGAAAACCGTTTTGCACTCAACACAAAACGTAATAAAACCGAGTTCCAACCGGCAAAACACGCACACATTTCTCAAATCTCGATATTGCCTTAACGTAGAGCCCAATTCATTACTCACACAAAACTCAACGGTTTATAAAGCAATTTCACACTCAGCTTATAAACTCATAATATGGGCTCCAACCGGCTATAAAAATCGTGTGCAATTAAATCTCAACACAACACTCAACATGCTTGTTTTATAAACCATAAATCATGCTATAATAGTTTACAAATCACATACACAAATGGTTTAGATTTCCCTTACCTCTTTGCACCTCGTATAGTGCAATCGTTTCCCCCGTATCACGGACTAGCCTCGCATTCCACTCTGGAACTCCCGAGCTGTCCAAACGATGTTAAAACATCAATACTCAATTATCATATCAACCTCAATTCTCAAAATCGAGCATAATTGCTCATAACACCTCAAATCCCTTGATTCTCGTAACTCTACCCCAAACTACACTCTCATTCACAACATCTCAATGTTCTACATTTCTAATACCAATTATCTATGCTAATTCATCACATTGTCTAAATTTTCATTTATAGCTCAAATTCTCAAAATTGCCAAAATTGCTAAATATCATTATCACTCCAACCACATTGCAATTTCATCAATCCCTAATCATTTCTCAGCTGTTTCAACACAATGACAACCACCAATATCATCAAAATCATCTCAAATATCAAGATCGAGGTTTAGAAATTACCCAAAGCTTGTGAGACGCACAACCCACGCCTTGATGCGATTCGTCCTTCGTTTTCCAAGTATGTTGTTCTCCCTTTAATGAGGAACAACTTTCCTTCTTGCCACAACTCTTGATTCGGCCGAAAATGGGTGATTTGGATGAGTGAGAAAGTTAGGTTTTCGGTGGAAATGGGGTTGGAAGAGAGAGAAAGTGAGTTTACGGGAGAAAAACAGGGGTTCCTTATATAGGCTGAGGGTAGGAGATCGATCTGTCGAGGGGTGAGATCGATCTGCGTTTGAATTTTGGGGACGATCTGGGCAATTTTATGCCTAGGAGATCGATCTGTCGAGAGGTGAGATCGATCTCTTTATGGCTTTATGAGATCGATCTGCTCCTAAGGAGATCGATCTTCTCCCAAACAGAATCATTTAGAGATCAATCTCTTCCTCATGAGATCGATCCTTTCTCAAACAGAATCATTTGGAGATCGATCTCTTCCATTGGAGATCGATCTGCTCCTCAAATTCCTCCTTCCTCGTCATTTTTAGCTCACCAGATCGATCTCGCCTTCTTCCAGATCGATCTGTCCTCATACTTCATGCTTATTTTACACACTTAACTTATAAATCTCCAATTATAATTCCCACAATTCACTTAGCTCAATAAATTACACTTCAAATTCTCATTACATCATTAAAATATATCTAAAATTCTCAAATCTCACAGTACTGGAGTTTTACTCAGTTTTACATGATATATGCATGACAGAGTGCTAGAGCGATTAGCTCGTACTCGAGTTTTACATGAGATACATGACAGAGTACTGGAGCGTTGCTCGTACTCGATTCTTCATGGTTTATACATGACATAGTACTAGAGCTATTGCTCGTACTTGATTTGATGATATTATGCATTGCATGGTACTGGAGCTATTGCTCTACTTGATTTAATACATGAACTATGCATTGACCTAGTTGCTGGAGGTTTACTCGCACTAGAGTCGAGTTTGTGATGTGAAACAGTGTTTGAGCGGAGTGTCGACTGTGGGTCGCACTAAAGACGCACACTGTATGTGATATATAATACATGTTAAAACCCATGCCCGAATCCTTGTGTGACTGTGTGTCACATCTTATGAGAGGATATCCACATGAGGTTAATATAGACGTGGTATGATATTCCATAGGTGCGAGGGCTAAGACCTATGGCAGGCACCCTGACTGTGATGTAGGGTCCACGGGTGTACTTTGTACCGTGCCTGGGGGCGCGAGGAGTACGCTGTACCGTGTGTTACGCATAGCTGACGGCTGTAGTGGACTGACCATCCTCCCATTGCGGCAGTGATGCCTCGTACACCGAGATCTGTGTTGCTTGGGATCACATGTCGGATATGATCATAGTCCAGGATACTATTTGCATTTCACCACAGAGTCTCACATGATATATCACATTGATTGACTGATTTAAATTACGGACAGACCTGAGGGATGGGTCGGACTTCGATTTTGTAATGTGAATTATTTAATGCCATATTTATTGTGATTTAAATATACATAGCATGATTTATATAAAGGCATGATTTATATACGATGCATTGTTTTGCACTACATGCCTATATTTGAGAAAGAAAGCATGATTTCTGTACATGGGATTTAATCTGTACAAGTGCATATATTATATTTCAAGACATGCTTTTAAAGTGAGTAAAGGAAATAATATTTTCAAGGCATAGCATTATTTGAGTAGATAGTGTAGATATCTACTTGCTTGCCTGATTTCCTTACTGAGCGCGTTGTATGCTCACCCCCTTTCTTTACATCTCTCTACAGAGCGTCGGCAGTAGAGCGAGAGCTATCGAGGGATAGTATTCCTGAGTCCACTGCTAGTTCCTATCGATTGCCAGGTATACATATTATGTACAGTTGTGTATCTAAACATAGAAACAACACAGTGATGTATACGATATATATAATGGGGAATGTATTTGTATTAGATTTTATATAATCTCACATGTATAATAAAAGCAGTTACAGTCACTAACAATATATTGACATGTATGTATGGAAATGGATGATGTGGTAAGCGAGGACTCTGACATCGAATCACAGCCCAACCATTGAAGAGAAGAAAGGTAAGTTAAAAATGCGAAAAATTTGTAGAGGTTTTTGGTTAAGTCAGGGATTGAGAATGGGTCCTGACATATTCAATGCCATAGTTTATCCAAAACTATTGGTGCATATTTAAATCATGTAATTCATGCATTCATAACATTTTATGTGACATCATTAAATCATACTTAGCTTGAATTAAAACAAGATCATGCATCCTTTCATGCCATGTAAGACAAATCATGGATTTCAAATGAAAGCATGGAAAACATTATCATGCTACTGCATTTAAATCAATTCATTAAAACTGCAGTAAAACTAACCCTTCTGGGTCAATCATCTCATAAAACAATTCATTTAAAGTTCATTATAAAACTCCGGTTATAAAACCACCCTTCTTTTAGGGTCACATATCATAAAATCATCTGAAATCTCATATCACAGTATAAAATCATAAAATCGGAGGCCTGACCCCTCCCTCGGGTATACCCTGGTCTATCGACCAATAGTTATATCATGTGAGACAATCAGTTGATTATATCAGTAACATCGAGGACTATGGCCATATCCTAGTGATCCCAGGCAACACGGTACCTAGTGTTCGGGGTATCACACCTGAAACGGGAGGTGGGTCGTCCTACCCGCCAGAACAGCATAATACCAGGATTGCGAGGGCAAGGCTTGCTGCCTCGTGGCTAATGCCACTCCACTCCAACAATCCCTACGGTACAGCGTACTCCGCGTGACATACACGGTACAACGTACTCCGTGAACCCATGCTCAATCAGGGGTGCCTGCAATAGGTCTTATCCACCCAAATCATCTCTGTCTCAGAATGCACGTGTGAGCATATCATCTTACTGTGACACACACTCTACAGGAGGCTCCAACACGGCTATATGCACGTAATATAAATCCCTGTGCAGGCGAAGCTCAAGCACGGCTCCATGCATATTCATGATATCAGAAAACCTCGTGCGAGCAAAGCTCTAGCACGGTTTCATAAGAATCAGTAAAATCTACGTACGAGCAACGCTCCAGTACGACTTAAACTGATTATAAATTCAAGTAAAATCCACGTATGAGCAATGCTCTAGTACGGATATGCATAAAAACTCAGTGAAAACCTCGTACGAGAAAAACTCCAATACGACATTCAAATGAATTATAGAAACCATATAAAACTTTGTGCCAGCAACGCTCCAGCATAATTAAATGCTTAAGTAAATCAAATCTCGTGCGAGTTACACTCCAACACGGCTTTATACATAATCAAATCAAATCTCGTGCGAGTTACACCCCAGCACGACTTTTATGCAATTATCAAATCAAAACTGGATGCGAGCTAAGCTCCAGCACCTTTCATGCATGTCAATCATAAAAACTAGTGCGAGCAATCGCTCCAGCACCTTTTTATGCATATCACGTCAAAACAAGTCAAAACATGTCAAAACATGTCAAAATAGAGTTCGAGCTAAGCTCCAGCAACTCTTATGCAATTCACAATAATAAAATCAGTGCGAGCAACCGCTCTAGCACATTTCATGCATATATGTCACACAAGTCAGTGCGAGCAACCGCTCAAGCACATTTATGCACATTCACAAACGTAGATATAGTGCGAACTACATGTCGGCATTATCTGTTTCCATAAAAACTTGATAGTTGGCATATTTTCCAAAGAAATTTCATTAAATATGAATAACACCTACGTAGTGTTATCTTGTGAAATTATACAATTTTTGGCCAATCTACCGATTCGCTTTGATTAAAACCAATAAAATTCTTTAGTCATAGAAGTCCTTAAATCATGCATTTCATGCATGTCATGCTTTCACCATCCTTAGGTGAACTTCCCTCAATAGGGGTAAAATAGACTTTTCCTATATCGAGTCCTTAAAATCATTAAACCATTTTTAGGACCTTTATACATAATCAATGTATACATACATAATCAGTGTACAGAAAAGCTATTAAAATATGCATAGCTACCTCTAGCTACTCACACAATTCCCTTACCTCATTTTCTGTACAGTCTGACCTTTCCACTGATGACTCGTCATGCAGTCTGAATTGCTCCTAATCCAATCTTCAGAACTGCGGATACATATTCATCATGTCAAATACAATACAATTTAATTGTATCTTATATTTTCTGGGCTTAATTTAAATCATTGGGCCCGTTTACCCATATTGGGCCCGATTGTACCATGATGGGCCTTAATCGACCTTAAGCCTGTTTACTACACTTTATCGAGGCCTATTGGGCTCATTGGGCCCATCAGTATTTATTTAGCATCGTTCTAAATTCTTGGATATCTCAATTTATTATTTACGACAATTTATCCAATTTTCCATAATTTAATTCATTTAATGTGGAAATTAAATCCGTAATTTATGCGGTAAATATCAATCAAGCATAACGATGTAAAATTGTCGTAAATAAGGGTTACTTATCCGAGATTCCATGATCGTACACGAATCGAGGCTATCTCGAGCTCTCGGTGGATGCCAATTGTTGAGCTACACAATTAAATATATTTTCGGGTAAACTTTCAGTCGGATATTAATCAAATTAAATATTCCAAAATTTAAATCGGTCAATTCGACCACTTACCGACTTACCCGAAGCTCGATCGCATCACTGGAATTTTATCCAATTTTTCCTCTTTTTCTTTTTCCCTTTTTCTTCCTTTTTTTCCTTCTCTTTTTGGCTGAACCGGTTTGGTTCAACTCGGCTCAGACCGTCGGTTCATTCCGGTTCTGCCGGTTCAGTGGCTTGTCGACCGATTCTCCATCGGTTTCCACCGCCTGACTCCGTTGGGTCTTTCGCATCTCAGATCTGCCCTCGGTTTTGCTCGAGGTCACCGAAAAGTGGCCGGTCCGGCCTCTTCTCCCTCGGCGTTGGTACCCATTTCTATTTCTTACCGTTTTTCTGCGTTAGCCGCCGTCTTACCCATCGGTACTGCCACCAATCGATCGATCTTCCTATGGCGCTCCCTCGGCTGGCGATGGCTGGGCCTGAATCGACGCCGGTCGCCAGGAACTTCCCTTCCCCTCTCGGTCGCCTCGGTTTCTTGTTCCTTGCCGCCGATCGTCGCCGTTCGTCGGCTTGGTGGTGTAGGTGGTGGCTCGACTGGGCTGCCGCTTGCCTGGGCTACCGCCAGCCGGTGCTTCATCGGACAGTTTTGGCTGCTTCAGTTTCTTTTCTGTTTCGCGATCCATTTTTTTTTTTTTGCGTTTTCTGATTTTTTTTTAATTCAGTTTTTTTATTATTTTTTTAATAATATTTTAATCAATTAAAATATTATTAAAATCCAAAAATATCTAAAAAAATTATTATTTTATTCATTTAATCTGTAATTGAATTTCTCAGTCCGATTTTACCTTTTCGATATATTTTTTGATTATTTTCGAGATTATTTTTCGATACGAAAATTTCGGTTTATTCCAATAAATTCATATCTTGATCAATTTAACCCGAAATTTAATTATTTCTTCGTTATTGATCAAAATTTCTCATTCTCATATTTTTAATTTAATTTTCTTGTCCCGATTAATACCAAATTTTGGTCTTTTGACCGTTTTGCCCTTGCACATGTTCGAAAATATCATTTAAATCCTTTTTACATTTTTTATTTTTTTCTTATTTTTATTATTATTTTAATCAATTAAATATTATTATTTTTTCCAAAATATCTAAAAAAATTTATATTTAATTCATTTAATCAATAAATGAATTTATCGATATTATTTCATCTTTTCGGTATATTTTTTGATTATTTTCGGGATAATTTCCCGAGCTGAAAATTTTGATTTATTCCAATAAATTCATATCTTGATCAATTTAATCCGAAATTTAATTATTTCTTCGTTATTGATCAAGATTTCTCAATTTCATATTTTTAATTAAATTTTCTTGTCACGATAAATATTGAATTTCTATCTTTTAACCGTTTTACCTTGCACATGTTCGGTAATTCCATTTCAATCCTTCATTTGATCTTTTCTCATTTCGTGTTTTAATTAAAATCGGGTCTTACACATAACCTGAGACCACCATCCTTCTTTTGTACAAATAATACCGAAACTCCCCACGGGGATACGGTTGGCCTAATGTGTGAGACCCCGTATAGGTTTAACCTTATATATGTACATGTAAATGAATTCATAAGTATGGTGATATACTTGTAATGTGAATTATATGTAATGTAACATAAGTTTAAGGTACACACATGTAATAAAAGTTGTGATTGTACGTACAAGTCACATTATATGTGAATATGAAGAAATGGACTTAAACATGGGAAGAATTTGAGTGAAATGGAATATGAGTAGTGTGGTAAAATGGAAGGAAGATTTGCATAAGTTGTGCACTTCCATTTGGTTTATATTAAGTACCTTTTGGTATACAAAGATTTCACACGAGTTTTAATGAGTATGAAGTATTAATGGATGCCATTTTCAAGTCTTAAAGGTGATCAGATGGAAAATGACTATAGTAACAAATTAAGGATGTTTTGGTATAAGTTTTCTGCAAAAAACTGTCGTAAGATCTGGAAATATGAAGGCCAGATCGATCTCATAGGATGAGAGATCGATCTGGAAGAGCCAGAATGCTCTTATTTGAGTAATGGAATAGAGTAGATCGATCTCCTTAGCTCTAGGGTTGGAAGCAGATCGATCTCCCCTAAGACCAGATCGATCTCCTTAAGCTTCTGTTTGATAGGAGATCAATCTCAAGCCTCGACAGATCAATCTCATACTTTAAAATGTCTTGGAAAAGAGGGACTTAAAGGGACCAAATCGATCTCCTCCTAGAGCAGATCGATCTCATCAAGCTGAATCTATAAATAGGAGTAGTCGGATCTACAGATTTCGGGACAAAACCATTTCTTTTCATTTCAACTCAAAAACCTAGCTTTCTCACTCCTAAATCCAGTCATTTTTAGTAAGATTTGAGGAAAGCTATTAGAGAAAAAGTTATTCACATCAAAGAAAAGAACAACATAGTTGGGAGGCATTATCCCCATTTGTTGGATTTAAGCAACAAAGTGTATTTCCGTTGGAGCAAGAAGGAAATAGATCTAGGTGAGTTTCTAATGCAAATACCCAAGTACATTTTTTTGGTTATTGATGTGGGAAATGATTAGTATGCATGAAAATGATAGAAACTACCAAGAGAGTAAAGAACCCATCATAACCTAGAAATGGTCTAGTGTGAGAAAGTAGAATGTAGAAGCATTTATGATGAATAAGTTATCTTAAGAGGTTGATTATGTTGTGGGTATGATCTGGATGTGTTGATATTGGGATAAATTGTGAGATTTACCATAAGGGGTAAAATGTATACTTAAGGCATTGGATAAATGCTTAGTTGAACAAGAGTTAGAAATGTTAACTTAAGTGCTTGATGGGTGAATTGCAGTTCCCGATGATACACCAGAACAAGTTGAGATAAGAATGCTAGAAGCATAAAAGAGGATAGTTGCACACAAGTAAATTGAGGTAAGGGACTGTGTGTTAGCTATAGAGATGTTTGTACGTATTTTACAGCAATTTTGTAGATAAATTGCTAGAGTTAGTATGA
Source organism: Firmiana major (assembly GCA_033439115.1). Classification (NCBI taxonomy): domain Eukaryota; kingdom Viridiplantae; phylum Streptophyta; class Magnoliopsida; order Malvales; family Malvaceae; genus Firmiana; species Firmiana major. The sequence continues at coordinate 26,629,428 of CM065913.1, forward strand.
TACTACGATTTTATGGAATGACTTGGAGCATAAAATGTATTATGATATATATGTATTGAGAAGTGGGATATGGTAAGGAAATAGCATGATATGCATGTTTTCAATGTTCTTCTCAATTTTGTATTGATAATGGTGATTGAGAAATGATGATGTTAGGTTGGCTAATTTTACATGTTTTAGCATGAAGAGACATGCTGCATACATAAACATGTTTTGAGTTTTAAAAAGAGAAAATAGCTACCTATCAGATTTGAGATGAGATTTGGTGCTGAAGCTCTAGCTCACACCCGTTTTAATGACTTTGACTATGTGCTGGAGTGTTAGCTCGCACATGTCTCTATGCTTTTGATTTGTCGTGCTGGAGTTTAACTCGCACAATAGTTTTGAGAAAGTGTTGGAGCTTTGCTTGCACCTATTTTTACTGAGTTGGGGTAAACTTGGGGGTGTCAGACCCGTATTTTATGTAGCCTGTTCCTTATGATTCCTATGTGTATGAACACTTTATTATTATAGTTGAATCATAAGAAGAGTATTTACTAGATTTAAAGAGTATGTGGAATGGCTTATCACGCATAACCTACATAAAAGCATAATGTGAGCTATAAGAGTCACAGGCTAAACCGAGTGGATCTGAATCATTCTAACTGAAAATAAGAACTTAAAATGAGAAAATATAAAGAGCTTATGAAGGAAGTTTGATTTAGTTTCGAACACAAAGAACGAGAGTAAAAGCTAAAAATGGTAAAATGGACCTTTTTTGCGAGTTAAAGTATTTAAGGTGTTTCGGGTGTATTTACCTACCGAAAATGGCTAAAATGTAAAGACGAGAGTGTAAGACATAAGATAAGACACTTTCAAAATTTTAAGAAAAAGTCAACTTGGTCAATGATTAAGAAAAAGTCAACTATAGTAAAGAAAAGTGGACTTTTACCATAGTTGACTAACCATGGTTAAAAATTAACCTAAGTATGGAGAAAAATTTGGGAAAAAATAATTTTAGCTAGAATACAAGATATTCATCCTCCGAAGTAAGAAAAATTTATTTGGATGAATTTTGGATTTAATTTAATGGTTAAAAATGCAATGGGCCAAAGTTGGAAATTTTAAAGCCCATTAAGGTATCATAAGTGTGGGCCGAATTTGGGAAGCCCAATGGGCCGAATTGTTGGGCCAATTTATGGGCCCAATATTGAGACAATTAAAGGCCCAATAGGTAGTAAAAATTTCAACCCAAAAGCCCAAATAGAGAAGCCTAATTAAAAAGCCCATTAGTATAAGTTAAAAACCATTAATGAAAGGTAACAAAGTCTAAAATGATAACCATTACCTAAGCTTTTTGGAAGTCAATTAAGGTGGTTGGATTTTAGCTTAATGACTAAGTAATGGACTTATAAATACCAGCCAACACATAATCATCTTCATCCTTTCATTTTCGGCAAAGTGAAGAAACCATAACTGAAACGTTTTCTAAGTTTTCTCTCACTAGAAATCACTAGGAAAAAGGCATATTTGGAACTTACAATCTTCATGAAAGTTATTCCAAATTGAGAGGAGAGTGACATATGTTGGAATTGACTATCAAGGAGCCATAGTGTGCAAACCGTGAGGCTTCAAAGTTTCGGCCAAGTGTGAACACAAATACTAGGTATAATTTCAAGCTTCCAACTTCATATATGTTAATCTATGAGTTATATGGAGTTGATTGGTATATGTTTTATGGATTGAAACACATGAAAACACTATGAACATGTGATGGCCGAAAGTTGGTATATGAGTTTTGATAAATACCCATGTGATTTTAAGACATGTATAGGTTGATATGCATGTATACATGATTATGACATGGTTAGTCATAATCAATTTGTTCATATGGACGGTTGTATGATATGGCACATGAGGTATTTGATAAAATGCTAACAAGAACTATAGGAAAGGCTTAAGACATGCCAACTAAGTGTTTGTGAAAATGCTTAAGTGAATTTGGCTAAACAATGGACATGGACGGCATGCCATAGTGTGACCGACGACATGGGATGCTCTCGGCCATGGCATATGGCCGAGAGGTCCAATGGGCCAAGCTCAATTATTTTAGGCCCAATGTGATGTCATGGGCCTCGGATAAGCCCAATAAGAGTTGGTGGGCCCTACAAGCCTAATAGGCCCAACGAAAAAGAATAGTAAAATGAAAATGAGCTTAAGGCATAGTTAGGCCCATTAAGGTTTATTAAACCTCATTAAGGGAAATATACTGGATTTAATGTGAAATACAGTAGGAAAAATATAATTAACATGATAAATGGTTATATGCAGCTCCAGAGATTATTGGAGGAGCAAATCGGACTGCTGGATCGAGCAGCGTTGAGAAAGTAAAATTTCTCGAGTGATTGCAGATAAGGGACTTTTGTGAGTAGTTAGAGATACCTGCACGTATTTTCATCTGCTTTTACATTCACTTAAAAACTCTGAGGGTCAGAGAAAGTAAATAATAATTATTGTGACCCGATAGTGGCAAATTATGATTTTGCCCTTAGTTAGGAAAAAAGTCAGCTTTTGTGAAAAGTTGTAAAAAGCATGGAAACCACCATTTTGTGTGTTTTTGCTAGTGTTTAGCAACATAGTAGGTAGATTGGCTAATGATTTTAAGGTTGATGTGAATTAAGCACACTTTATAGTGCTAATTTTGATGTTTTAAAAATCATGCCTTTTTAAAGAGCCATCTATCGAATTATGTGAGAATAAATCGTGCTAGAGCATAGCTCGCACTTGATTTCATATATTTTCCACATATATTAGTGCTGGATTGTGATTCAGACTAGATTTCCATGACATGCATGATAGAGTGCTGGAGTTATTACTCGTACTCAGTTTTATATGATATATGCATGAGAGAGTGCTGGAGAGATTAGCTCATACTCGAATTTTACATGAGATACATGACAGAGTGCTAGAGCGTTGCTCGTACTCGATTCTTCATGATTTATACATGACATAGTAGTGGAGCTATTGCTCGTACTTGATTTGATGAGTTTTGTGCATAGCATGGTATTGGAGCTATTTCTCGTACTTGATTTGATACATGAACTATGTATGACCTAGTTGCTGAAGGTTTACTCACACTAGAGTTTGAGTTTGTGATGTGAAACATTGTTTGAGCAGAGTGTCGATTGTGAGTCGTGCTCAAAGGCGCGCACTGTAATTTATATGATATATAATACATGTTGAAAATCATGCTTGATTTCCTCGTGTAGATTGAGTGTCACACTGTGAGAGGTTCGCATGTGGATTTAAAGATGTGGTATGATATTCCATGGTTTAAGGGATAAGACCTATGGCAGGAATCCCGACTGTGATGTAGAATTCATGAAGTACGTTATACCATGCGAGTGGCATGGAGTACACTGTATCGTGTGGTGTTATGGAGTTGAGGAGGATATAGCTAGCAGTTTTGATGGACTGAGCCCCCCTCCCGTTGCAGCAGTGATGCCCCGTACACTGAGCTTTGTGTTATCTGGGATCACCATTATCGGATATGGCCATAGTCCAGGATACTATTGCATTTCACCACAGAGTCTCACATGATATATCACCTGATTGACTGATTTATTTACGGATAGACCTGAGGGATGGGTCAGAATCTGGTTGTTGTGTTGTGAATAATTTAAATTCCATATTTACTGTGATTTAAATATACATGGCATGATTTATATAAAGGCATTGTGATATTATAAAGATGCATTATTTTGCACTACATGCCTATATTTGAGAAAGCAAGCATGATTTCTGTACATGGGATTTAATCTGTACAAGTATATATATATACATTTAAAAACATGCTTTAAAGTGAGTTAAGGAAATGATGTTTTCAAGGCATAGCATTATTTTGAGTAGATAGTGTCGATGTCTACTTGCTTACCAGATTTCCTTACTGAGCGCGTTGTATGCTCACCCCCTTTCTTTTACATCTCTCTACAGAGCATCAGCAGTAGAGTGAGAGCAATTGAGGGATAGTATTCCCGTTGTCTGCTGTTATTTCCTATCGATCGACAGGTATATATATTTTGGACGGTTATGTATTTAAACATAGAAATAGCACAGTGATGTATACGATATATGTTATGGGGAATGTATTTGTATTAGTTTTTATATGATCTCACATGTATTATAAAAAGAAGTTACAGCCAGTAACAATATATTGACATATATGTATGATAATGGATGATATGGTATGCGAGGAAGCTAACATCGAATCACAGTCCAACCATTGAAGAGAGGAAAGGTAAGTTAAAAATGCAAAAAATTTGTAACGATTTTGGTTAAGTCATGAAGGGTCGTGATAGAATGGTGTCAGAGCAGAGGTTGGTCTGATGTGAGTCGGTGTTAGAAAATAGGAAAGTGTACATCCTCATAGTATTGTGCTGTATTTAGATACAACTGAGTATACCAGATGGGAGACGGACAAATTCATGATTGTGAATGCAGGAACTTTGCCTATATGGAAAATACTCGTAGTGGTGAGGGACGAGAGGTAGGGGTCGAGGCCGTGAAGATAGGCCTGAGAGACGAGCTATTACCGAACCATTACCTACCCATGAGACTCCAGGTGCTACGGAGGCACCAGAGTGTACTGAGATACGCTTTACGAGATTAGAGTGTAGTCTAGAGACGATAGTAGAGATATTGGCACAGACGATGCTAGGTAGGTAGGGACAGGAGGCAGGAGCTGCGACAGGAGAGGCAGTTGCCCCTGATACTCCTACACAACCAGTTCATGCACCGAGGACTGTAGATACTCCTACACCCCTACTAGTTTTAGGTATTAATGGATTAGGGTACAGATGTGATCTGCATCGGTTGCAAGAATTCCAGAAGTTTAGACCTCCATCTTTTAGTGGGGTCAAAGACCCTATAGCTACTGAGGAGTGGGTTGCTGAGATGGAAAAGCTTTATGGATTCTTCGAGTGTATGACATTGGAGATGGTCGCATTTGCTGCGTTCCTACTGAAGGGAGCTGTAGAGCATTGGTGGAAGTCTACCAGACCCATATTAAGAGCCCGACATACAGATATTAGTTGGGAGATATTTCGGGATGCCTTTACGAGGCAGTTTGTCCCCGATACCGCACAACGAAAATTACAGGCTGAGTTTTTAGGATTGAACCAGGGGAGTTTGTCAGTGGACGAGTATGAGACTTGATTTTTATCCTTGGGGAGATATGACCCAAATACCATGTATAGTGAGGTTAGAAAGGTCCACAGGTTCATCGATGGATTTAGACCGGTTCTACGGTCCAGGTTGGTCCCATTACATACAACCACCTATGAGGAAGCAGTGCGCAGGGCACAACTGTGCGAGCAAGATTATAAGAGGAATGCTTTTGAGTTTGGGAAGTTTAGTCGGAGCTGAGATATACAGAGGAAGAAGCCGGCTAGTGATAGAGGTTTCAATTATCAAAGAGGAAAGAGACTCCTTAGTAAGAGACCATGGATTGAGGAGGCACGAGAGAGACCTACTACCGATCAGTGCAGTAGATGCGGTAGATAGCATGGAGGTATACCTTGTCCTCTGACTCCTATAGTGTGTTTCCGATGAGGGAAACCAGGGCATATTGCTAGAGCTTGCCCAGAGATGGTTGAGACTGCTTCACTGAAGGGTAGGGAGCCAGAGGAGCTCCAGTTGATCCTTCTGTTTCGAAGAGGAGAGCGACAGTAGAAGAGAAGGGGAAGCAAGTTGAGAGTAGGGAATAAGGATATGACAGCCAATCTAATATTACTAAGTATGAGCGACTTTGATGTAATCTTAGGAATAGATTGGTTATCTGGAAACCATGCTATTTTAGATTGTTATGCTAAGACAGTTATGTTTCCTAACCCTACTAGATATGTTGTAAAGTTTAATGAAAATAAATGAAAGTAGTAGTTATGATTATGATATGATTTACTAACTTAGAAAACCTTCAACATATCAAGGTTTTATTGCATACGTGGTAGATATGGATAAGGCACATCCAGAGTTGTTAGATATTCCTATGGTCAGTGAGTACCCAGATGTTTTTCGGATGAGTTGCCAGGATTACCACAAGACAGAGAAGATAGCTAGAGCTTCTGAAGGACTAAGATTGCGAGATACTTTATCATCCGGTAAGGCTAACGTTGTAGCGAATGTTTTAAGTAGGAAGAGCCTTGGGATGGTATCATATATGATGGTTAGGGAACATGAGTTGCTAGAGCAGTTTGCTAGCCTCAGTTTGGGAGTTGTGCCTTCTAACATGGACACAGGCTATGTGATAACTAGTCTACGCTTAGAGCCGAATCTGTTGGACAGGATCAGAGTGGCTCAACAGACTGAACCATTTTGTATGGATGTGAGTGGTCAAATGCAGAAGGGCACAGTGACTGATTTTGAGTTGAGTTCTGATGGACTATTGAGGTTCAGAGGTCGATTGTGTGTTCTCGAGGATCCAAGACTTAGGAGATTGATATTGGCAGAAGCTCATTCGTCGAGGTATAAGTTACATCCGGGGAGTAATAAGATGTATCAGAACCTTCGAAATGTATACCGGTGGTCGGGTATGAAGAGAGATGTAGTAGATTTTATGGCAAAGTGTCTCGTATGTCAGCAGGTGAAGGTAGAGCATCAGAAGCTTGTAGGCTTATTGCAGCCTCTACCTATACCGACATGGAAATGAGAGCATATCACCATGGATTTCATGATGGGTTTACTGAGGGCCTGTAGAAATCATGATGCTATATGGGTGATTGTCAACAGACTGACGAAGTCAACCCACTTCCTAGCTATGAGAGCTACCGATACTCTGAGTTCATTGGCAGAGCTGTACGTACGTGAGGTAGTGAGGTTACATGGTGTACCGGTGAGCATAGTGTCTGATAGGGATTCCCGCTTCACTTCCCACTTTTGGGAACATTTTCAAGAAGCCATGGGAACCCAATTGAGTTTGAGCATCGCTTTCCATCCTCAAATAGATGGTCAGTCAGATAGGACTATACAGACTCTGGAGGACATGTTGAGAGCATGTGTGGTAGATTTTAGAGGCTCCTAGGATGACCACTTGCCACTAGCCGAGTTTGCCTACAACAACAGTTATCATTCAAGTATCGGGATGGCACCGTATGAGGCTTTATATGGCCGTAGATGTCTTTCCCCTATTGGATGGGAAGAAGTGGGTGATTGTAAGATTTTCGCTCTTGATATGGTTACACAAGCATCTGAGGACGTCCACTTGATTATAGAGAGACTGAGGACAGCTTAGAGTAGACAGAAGAGTTACGCTGACAGGAGACGAAGGCCACTAGAGTTTGTATTTGGTGAATCCGTGTTTCTGAAAGTTTCTCCTTCGAAAGGCATAGCGAGGTTTGGGAAGAGAGGAAAGTTGAATCCTCGCTATATTGGACCCTTTAAGATACTTGATCGAGTGGGAGATAAGGCTTATAGGTTGGCATTGCCACCGGACTTATCAGGTGTCCATAATGTCTTCCACATATCGATGCTTCAGAAGTATCACCCGGATCCGACAGATGTGATTAGTTATGAGCCTTTAGATCTCTGAGAGGACATGTCATATGTAGAGCGACCGATTTGGATATTGGATAGGAAGGAGAAGGTATTGAGATCAAAGACTATCGGATTAGTGAAGGTTCTCTGGCAGCATCATACTTCAGAGGAGGCTACTTGGGAACTGGAGAGTCTGATGCGAGAGAAGCACCCTCATCTATTTGTTGACTGACTTGGTTCTAATTTAGAGGACCAAATTTTTTGAGTAGGGGAGGATTGTCGGACCCGTATTTTATGTAGCCTAATCCTTATGATTCCTATGTGTATGAACACTCTATTATTATAGTTGAATCATAAGAAGAGTATTTACTAGATTTAAAGAGTATGTGGAATGATTTATCACGCATAAGCTACATAAAAGCCTAATGTGAGCTATAAGAGTCACAGGCTAAACCGAGTGGATCTGAATCATTCTGACTGAAAATAAGAACTTAAAATGAGAAAATATAGAGAGCTTATGAAGGAAAGTCAGTTTGATTTAGTTCCGAATACAAAGAACGGGAGTAAAAGCTAAAAAGGGTAAAATGGACTTTTTTAGCGAGTTAAAGTATTTAAGGTGTTTCGGGTGTATTTACCTACAGAAAATGGTTAAAACGTAAAGACGAGAGTGTAAGACATAAAATAAGACACTTTCAAAATTTTGAGAAATAGTCAACTTGGTCAATGATTAAGGAAAAAGTCAACTATAGTTAAGAAAAGTGGACTTTTACCATAGTTGACTAACCATGGTTAAAAATTAACCTAAGTATGGAGAAAAATTTGGGGAAAAATAATTTTAGTGAGAATACAAGATATTCATCCTCTGAAGTAAGAAAAATTTATTTGGATGAATTTCAGATTTAATTTAATGGTTAAAGACGCAATGGGCCAAAGTTGGAAATTTTAAAGCCCATTAAGGTATCATAAGTGTGGGCCGAATTTGGGAAGCCCAATGGGCCAAATTGTTGGGCCAATTTGTGGGCCCAATATTGAGACAATTGAAGGCCCAATAGGTAGTAAAAATTTCAACCCAAAAGCCCAAAGGAAAAGCCAAAACCGAGAAGCCCAATTAAAAAGCCCATTAGTATAAGTTAAAAGCCATTAATGAAAAGTAACAAAGTCTAAAATGATAACCATTACCTAAGCTTTTTGGAAGTCAATTAAGGTGGCTAGATTTTAGCTTAATGACTAAGTAGTGGACTTATAAATACCAGCCAATACATAATCATTTTCATCCTTTCATTTTTGGCAAAGTGAAGAAACCATAACCGAAAAGTTTTCTAAGTTTTCTCTTATTAGAAATCACTAGGAAAAAGGCATATTTGGAACTTGCAATCTTCATGAAAGCTGTTCCAAATTGAGAGGAGAGTAAAATATGTTGGAATTGGCTATCAAGGAGCCATAGTGTGCAAACCGTGAGGCTTCAACGTTTCGGCCAAGTGTGAACACAAATACTAGGTATAATTTCAAACTTCCAATTTCATATATGTTAATCTATGAGTTATATGGAGTTGATTGGTATATGTTTTATGGATTGAAACACATGAAAACACTATGAACATGTGATGTCTGAAAGTTGGTATATGAGTTTTGATAAATACCCATGTGATTTTAAGACATGTATAGGTTGATATGCATGTATACATGATTATGACATGGTTAGTTATAATCAATTTGTTCATATGGATGGTTGTATGATATGGCACATAAGGTATTTGATAAAATGCCAACATGAACTATAGGAAAGGCTTAAGACATGCTAACTAAGTGTTTGTGAAAATGCTTAAGTGAATTTGGCTAAACAATGGACATGGACGGCATGCCATGGTGTGACCGATAGCATGGGGTGCTCTGGGCCATGGCATGTGGCCGAGAGGTCTAATGGGCTAAGCCCAATTATTTTAGGCTCAATGTGATGTAATGGGTCTCGGATAAGCCTAATAAGAGTTGGTGGGCCCCACAAGCCTAATAGGCTCAATGAAAAAGAATAGTAAAATGAAAATGGGCTTAAGGCATAGTTAGGCCTATTATGGTTTATTAAACCCCATTAAAGGAAATATACTGGATTTAATGTGAAATACAGTAGAAAAAAATATAATTAACTTGATAAATAGTTATATGCAGCTCCAGAGATTATTGGAGGAGCACATCGGACTGCTGGATCGAGTAGCGTTGAGAAAGTAAAATTTCTCGAGTGATTACAGGTAAGGGACTTTTGTAAGTAGTTAGAGATACCTGCACGTATTTTCATCTACTTTTACATTCATTTAAAAACTCTGAGGGTCAGAAAAAATGAATAATAGTTATTATGACCCGATTGTGGTAAATTACGATTTTACCCTTAGTTAGAAAAAAAGTCAACTTTTGTGAAAAGTTGTAAAAAGCATGGAAACCACCATTTTGAGTGTTTTTGCTAGTGTTTAGCAACATAGTAGGTAGATTGGCTAATGATTTTAAGGTTGATGTGAATTAAGCACACTTTATAGTGCTGATTTTGATGTTTTGAAAACCATCCCTTTTTAAAGCGCCATCTATCGAATTATGTGAGAATAAATCGTGCTAGAGCACAGCTCGCACTTGATTTCATATATTTTCCACATATATTAGTGCTGGATTGTGATTCGTACTAGATTCCCATGACATGCATGATAGAGTGCTGGAGTTATTACTCGTACTCAGTTTTATATGATATATGCATGAGAGAGTGCTGGAGCGATTAGCTTGTACTCGAATTTTACGTGAGATACATGACAGAGTGCTAGAGTGTTGCTCGTACTCGATTTTTCATGATTTATACATGACATAGTACTGGAGCTATTGCTCGTACTTGATTCGATGAGTTTTGTGCATAGCATGGTATTGGAGCTATTGCTCGTACTTGATTCGATGAGTTTTGTGCATAGCATGGTATTGGAGCTATTGCTCGTACTTGATTTGAAACATGAACTATGCATGACCTAGTTGCTGGAGGTTTACTCGCACTAGAGTTTGAGTTTGTGATGTGGAATAGTGTTTGAGTGGAGTGTCGACTGTGAGTCACGCTTAAAGGCGCGCACTGTAATTTATGTGATATATAATACATGTTGAAAACCATGCTTGATTTCCTCGTGTAGACTGAGTGTCACACTATGAGAGGTTCGCATGTGGATTTAGAGACGTGGTATGATATTCCATGGTTTAAGGGCTAAGACCTATGGCAGGCGCCCCGACTGTGATGTAGGGTCCACGGAGTACGTTGTACCGTGCGAGTGGCATGGAGTACACTGTACCATATGGTATTGTGGAGTTGAGGAGGATATAGTTGGTGGTTGTGATGGACTGACCCTCCTCCCGTTGCAGCAGTGATGCCCCGCACACCGAGATCTGTGTTGCTTGGGATCACTATTATCGGATATGGCCATAGTCCAAGATACTATTGCATTTCACCACAGAGTCTCACATGATATATCACCTGATTGACTGATTTATTTACGGATAGACTTAAGGGATGGGTCGAAATCCGGTTGTTGTGATGTGAATAATTTAAGTGCCATATTTACTGTGATTTAAATATACATGGCATGATTTATATAAAGTTATTGTGATATTATAAAGATGCATTATTTTTCACTACATGCCTACATTTGAGAAAGCAAGCATGATTTATGTACATGGGATTTAATCTGTACAAGTATATATATACATTTAAAGGCATGCTTTTAAAGAGAGTTAAGGAAATGATGTTTTCGAGGCATAGCATTATTTTGAGTAGATAGTGTAGATGTCTACTTGCTTGCCTGATTTCTTTACTGAGCGCATTGTATGCTCACCCCCCTTTCTTTTACATTTCTCTATAGAGCATCAGCAATAGAGTGAGAGCAATTGAGGGATAGTATTCCTGTTGTCCACTGCTATTTCCTATCAATCGACAGGTATACATATTTTGTACGGTTATGTATCTAAACATAGAAACAGCAGAGTGATGTATATGATATATGTTATGAGGAATGTATTTGTATTAGCTTTTATATGATCTCACATGTATTATAAAAAGAAGTTACAGTCAGTAACAGTATATTGACATGTATGTATGATAATGGATGATATGGTATGCGAGGAAGCTAACATCGAATCACAGCCCAACCATTGAAGAGAGGAAAGGTAAGTTAAAAATGCGAAAAATTTGTAGTGATTTTGGTTAAGTGATGGAGGATCGTGACAGGGGGTTTGGGACCCAAGGGATGCCAACCGACGGCCTTTGAACGGGCTAGGACTTAATGATAAATTGTACCGTGCTGGAGCTTTGCGATGACTATGTGTCACGCTGCATGCTCACCTGGTATATGAGACATGGTTTAGGATGAAAAGTCCATCAGAGTTGGAGTATGGACTTGGGTCCACGGTCGTACGTAGTACTGTGTAGTTGTCTGTTGGTATACTATATACCGTGCTGGGTACATGTGAGTATGAGCATCGCGTAGATGACACATGGCATACCTTACACCGTGAGTATATGAGAAGATGAGGTTGATTGATATGAGCCAGAGGGTGGGACTGACCCCTCCCCCTTCAAGCGATGTGATGCCCTGTGCACACCTGATCAGTGAGGCCTAGGATCACTGACTATGGCATATGTCATGGATATTTGATGGCTAAAAATTCCATGCCTGTCTCAGAGATTCGAGAAACAGAGACAATCTCAGAAAAGAAAGAGATTTGATGAAAAGATATGATTAAGAAAGTAAAGAAATTTTGTGCCTTGATAAATCTTTGATTTAAACACTTGTGCCACGAAGGATTGTTTTATGAATCATGTTTTGAAATGGAAGCATGACATATATGATTTACATGAAAATGCAAATGAGAAATGTATGTTTAAAAGCATTTTTTGTTGGTATTTCTATTTATAATGAAAACATGGTTTTGGTTTATACATGTATGGGCTATGTAGGTAGTACGATATCTACCTGCTAGCATTCATTTCCTTACTGAGCTGTGGTTTGCTCATCCCACTATTTTTCCCCCTCCAGGTATTGAGAAGTAGGAGAGTGGTGATCTCTAGATTTCTTTTTGAGTTGGACAGCTCTCGCCAGTCGTAAAGGTATAAGAATTGTATACACACATGTATTTTGTATCTATCTTGATTTATCACACAGTTATACCTAAGAATTGTAACAGTTTTTTGGGGATGATATGTATGTACACTGTATTTATACAATTGATTTTGTATAACTACACACACCTGGGAGTGTGAATAAAAGTTTTAAATTTTTCGCTGTAAATGTATGAATTTTAGTAATTACATCATCTCACAGCCCAACCGTAGTAGCGTAAGTATAGGTAAAAAGGGCACCCGGAAGTGGGGTGTGACATAATGAACCCCTTGTCTAGCAGGTCTTACAATTGCTTTTTCAGTTCCTCAAGTTCAACAAGGGCCATCCGGTAAGGAGACTTCAAGATTGGCTGAGTCTCTGGTGCCAAATCTATAGTGAATTCCAACTCTCTCCGGCGGTAGTCTCGATAGTTCATTAGGAAATATGTCTGGAAAATCGCATACCACTGATATGTCCTGAATACTTGGACATTCCCGACTAGTATCGGAGATGAATGCAACATAACCTTCACATTAACACGTTCGTAAAAAATTTTCATTAATAGTCAAAATCATAAACTTTATTCCTTAACTGCAAAGCATGCATCAAACTTACTAGGTAAGGAGAAGGTTACAGTCTTAGTGTAGCAGTCTAAACTTACACAGTTGGTGGCTAGCCAATCCATAACCAAAATTACATCAAAGCCATACATGTTCAACAAGATTAGATCTGTTAATATGATCCTATCCCCTACCTTGATTTCATAATTTCTACACACCATATCAGTCTTTTGTGATTAATACATGGGTGTACTAACATGTACGTAAAATCTAGAGATTCAGGCTTAATATGCAAATTACGTGCGAAATGGGGTGATATGAAAGAGTGTGTGGAACCTGAATCAAATAGTACATATGCTTCATGATTGCAAATTAAAAGCTTATCCCGAATGGCCTCGTGGAGGCATCAGCAGTCTCTCTGTCCAAAGCAAAGACTCTCCCATGAGTGACAGGCTTCTTGCCCTTCTCTGCCACGGTAGCCCATCTCTGTAGGATTTGTCTCTGGGGAGCTGGCCTCTCAGGTTGTCGTGGTTGCTCTGGGGGTTGTGGAACTTGGTTCTGTGGGCAATCCCTCATTATGTTTCCTTTCTGTCCACACACAAAGTAGCTCTCTATGGCCAAACGACACACACCTCCATGGAGTTTCCCACACTCTTTACACAACTACCTATACTGTTGTGGACCTCTAGCAATCTAGGGGGCAGGTATAGGAATCGTGGGTCTCTCAACCCTAGATCGAAACTCATATGTCCTCTGCCTCTTGGGCTGGCCCCTCCGAAAATCCTATCTCATAAACTCCGTCTGCTTACCCTTATCCCTGCTCTTCCCCTTAAAGCCATACTCCGTCTATGTAACATTTAGACCCCTCTCAATCATTTGTGCTCTACCCAAGGCATCTTTGAACTAAGTAATCTATAACCCCAAAAGTCAGTCTCGGATAGCTGGCCTTAACCCGACTAGAAAGCTCTCAGTACGACGCTATTCATTCTGGAACGTCTCCGGGTCATACCTCATCAGCATAGTAAACTTACTCTCGTACTCGTCCACGGTCATATTACCTTGTACCAAATTCAAAAAGTTCATCCTCAACTTCTGCTGGGCAGCTCGTGGAACATAGTAATCTCTAAAGGCTTTAGAGAATGCATCCCAACTAATCACCGGATGCTGGGCAGTCAGAAGGACCTTGGTGGATCCCCACCAATACTCTGCTTGGCCTTTCAGCATGTACGTGGCCATAGAAACCTTCTCTACATCAGAACACCCCTGATAATCGAAGATCTTCCCGAGGTCTACTAGCCACTCTTCAGCCTCTACTGGATTCTTAATTCCCTTGAATGCTGGAGGCTTCATTTTTAGGAAATCCCTCATCCTACTAATATCCCTCTCATCCCTCTAGGTCTGTATAGAAGGCTGAGGTGCCATAAGTACTGGAGGAACTTGTGGAGGAGGTGGAGGTGGTGCTTGTGGTAGAGTCGACACCGGAGTAGGAATCGGTACTGTGCCAGCTGAATCAGAGACGTTTACCCCTAGGTGTTGGGCAACCATGGCAGCTATCGATTCCAAGCCTCGTTCGAGGCACTGCTCCAAACGCTGCTCGAAACGTGCCATACGAGTATTAGGACTCTTTGGCTGCGGTGAAGGGGGTGGAGGTACTTGAGCCTGCCTCCGAGGGCGTCCTCGTCTTCCACTCATTATGCAAGTGATCTAACACCTGCACGTAATTCAAAGATCAAATCTTAAATTCATTAGGTATACATTGCCTACAACCAGACAAGCACAAACATTTGGGATGTAATTTTATCCTTGTTTTCGACACTGACAGTATTAGACAACCGTCGCTCTGATAACACCTTTAACTGTAACGACCCTTGACCCTTGAAAATTTGGGGGATTTTTTTGAACTTAAATTCCCACTTATTCCCTTATTTACTTAGGTTGTATTCCTGTTCAGTGTCAATTCATTTTCCTAATTCTTTATCCATAATTATATTTAAATTCCATGTTTTGACTTATATCACCGATAGAAATTTTGGCAGCATAACGACTTATATATAAGCCTACCCACCTGCAAACCAATTGTTTTAACAATCCTAGATATCCACAACTACCAAGCATATTTTTCAAATCCACATCCACAACCCAATACATCCACTTCACTTCAAGACCAATCATCTTAAGACATAATCCCAAAAAGTAATATTCTTTACATTTATTTTCCTTACAAATTACATCCCAACAAAATATTTCTAAAATATGTTTGTGCATACAAAATGTGTCTAGTAAAGGAATGTAATTGTATACCTTTTCTGCGTGTACAAAAAGTAGCCTAGGGTAGCTCTTTCCCACCAGCCTACGTTGTGTACGCGGCAGGTAACGCCTACGGATCACTGCAAATAGTCTGAAAGGTAGAAGGGTGAGCTTTTAGTGAAAAGCCCAGTAAGATAATACGTTTAAAGCAGTTCTGATATATAAAAGCATGTAAAATCGTTCGTAAAACCAATCTTTAACATGACATGTAAATCGTCATCTCATGCATAGTCATCATAAAAATTATAAAGCATGAGTTTCTTTAAAACATGCTTAACTATTTTACAAACTTTTCATTATTCATGGATGAGTTCTTAAAAATCATCTCTATTCATAAACATTTCATAACACATATCTGTTTGTAACCGATTATCATAAAAGCAAATAATCATTCATAATCAAATCGAGGAGACTAAGCTATAACTAAGTCATGCGATACGTGTCATTCTCCGTAGAGAGTCATCATACCTATGGTTATGGTAAGGGGGCTGTAGACTGGATCAAGGTCGTACAACACTTTCATAAAATATAGGTAGTATCTATCTTTCTTACTTTCTCTAGCACCTAGCTAGGACATGGGCACCAAAGGCACTCTCCGTGTGGGAAACATAAATACGTACTACGCGGGCATGAGATACTACCGAAACATCATAATCGTAAACCACCAGTAGCAAAACATCTTCCACACAGGTTGAGTCAAGTGCTACAAGAGCCTTACGTACCGGCACCCAAGTGGTGGAGCCGGAACACCACAAGAAGTAACCATGCATGAAGCCTATAGTCTCAAAAACTTCTTTTCCCATTTTCCCTTTTTTCTATGCTTTTGCAATTCCCAAAAGTTTCTTTAAAAATATGGATATAGAATCATAAATCAATCTAAAGCTTCCATACGTTTCATACCTTAGGAAAATTTATTTCATAAACATGGAAGTACTCAGGGAATATTTCTTAAAACTAAATCATGCTTCGTAAACATTTCCACAAGTATGAAAGCAGTTATAAAATCATTTCAAAATATAATGCTGCTTCATAAAATCTTTTATCGATGAAACAAGAATGCATTATCAGAACTAAGTTAAATGGTACCTCTTACCTCGTTTTATCAGATATTCCGAGTTCAAGTAATGACGCCTCCAAGTGTCTCCCCTAACTCCTTCTACGATTCTCCTACACCGAAATTTGTATGCTTAGTATCCTATACATACTAGTTGTCCACAATGCGTCACAATCATAGCCTATTCGTTACTACTTCGTGTGTGCGTATAATTGTACATACCTAGGCTAACACGTGTGTTTATATCTTTTTGTATGCACATATACTAACACACTCATTTATTATATACACATATATATATATACACATAAGTATATACATATATATATATTATTATTTGTTTTTATTATTCATCATTACTTATATATATATATATATTTGTCTACTTCTCATTTCTCCCATTTTTATTTCACATCTATTTTAATTTACACTATCATGCTTATAAATACAACACATATATACATATACATTATATATATGTATATGAATTTTACCTTCCCCTTTTTTCTTCATGTTTTTCTTTCCTTTCGGTTCTGTTTCCATTTTCTTATCTTCCCCCCCTTTTTTTGCTGACTTGTCCCTTCCACATCAAACTTCCTCACTTTCCTTCATTCTCGGTGCCGAACAGCCAAAATGGCGGGAAGATGGCAGACCCGAAGCTTCCTCCTTCTAGCTACTGTTCTCGTCATCTTTTGTCTTCTTCCCCTTCTTCCTGTTCTCGATTTGTTCCTCCCCTTAGCTCTCGGTCTTGCTTCAATTCCCAACCTCTGTTCTGCTTCAGCCCTTCTCTTCCTCTCCCTTGCTTCGTCCAACTCTCACTTGCATCTCTCTTTCCCTGTTTCCTCGGTCTACTTCTTCCCTTCACTCTCGGTTCAGCTTTAGTCTCGGTCCTGCTTCAGTTCAGCTTCCTCGGTTTACTTCTTCCCTTCAGCCTCGGTTCTGCTCCAGATTTCTCCCTCTCAGGTCTGCTTCTAGCTTCAGTCTCGGTTGCCTCTCTTTCCTTTCCTTTCTTCCTTCCCTTTCTCCCTTTCCTTTTCTTCTTTCCTTTCTCTTCTTTCTTCCTCCCCCTTCTCGACCGACCAGCTTTCTTTCCTTTCTCTTTTTTTTTTCTTTCCCACTCCAGCAACAGGGATGCCCCTGTTTCAATTTCTTCTCCCTTTTTTTTTTAAGCATTCCAGGTGCGGGAATTGGCTTCTTTTTGAAGCCAATTCCGTACACCACAATAATATATATATATATATTATATAATATTTATCTATACTATTTGTTTTATTCATTTCTTTTTTTTGTTCTATTTTATTAATAACCTATATTTCATATCATATATATTTATATATTTATATATAATATTATTTATTTATTTTAATTTGTCTTAGTATATATATATATTTTTAAAATAATATTATTCCATGATACAATGTTTATGTTTTTCATGAAATTTTCATTATTTCAAAATGAAAATGTTCTTGGGATTTCATCATTCCTTATAAATCCCCAATATAAGTTTTACATCAAAATTTTCAACTAAAGAACCAAAACTTTTCAATACCTCCATGCTTGCATTTGCTTCATCACTTCCTGTATTTGGAGCTCTCTGTCATTCACGTGCTTCTTGACTACCATACTCCTCGAGCCCTACAACGAATATTCGCACTTCCATTAAAACATATTATTTTTGTTTTTATATAGTCTAATTAAATATAGGAATTTTGTGGTGTTTACAATAGGTGCCAACCTATACGGGGGTTTAGACAAAGGTTCGGTTCTAGGCACCAAGTCAATGACAAACTATAACTCTCTATCGGGTGGTAATCCTTGCAACTCTTCAGGAAATACATCATGGAATTTCTTTACTACCAGGATGTCCTGAAGGCTGGGCTTCAACTTCTCATTACATTCAACGAAAGCTATGAAACCTTCATCATTTAAAATCAACTTATCAAGACCACATTTAACAACAAAAAGTTTACTTTTTTATTCATTTATCTCCAAAAGTTACTACACACTTTTCGAGTAAGTACAAGGTCATAACCTTCCTAAAACAGTCCAAAGTAACTCTATGGGTTGCTAACCAATCCATTCCTAGCATCACGTCAAAGTCCAACATATCAAACAAGATTAAATTAGCTGGAACTAACTTGTCACCTATCCTTACCTCACAGTTCCTATATACTACCTTAATATTTGCAATTCTTTCATGAGTGTTTTTGTCACACCCCATGACCTAACCTCAACCTAGTCGCGCAATGTTAAGCGGAATCGTAATTTAATATAACATAATTAATTCTAAGTGGATCATTTTACTTGTTGTTTATGTCCGATGTAGGTTCCCTTCTACTCTTCATCATATTTTTATGCGTAATCAATTTCTAATCTTAATTTATATCATTAATGATTCCGGTTTATTTTTCTATTTAAGCTGCGTGTATACAATATATAATTTAGTCCTTCATACTCCGTACGACATATTTATCACAAGTTCTCAACATCTAATATATTATATCTGGGTTCCAATCATACATCATATAATCCACAAACCCGACATCAAGCTAATCCTCATAACATGCCATGCCATTCATCCATTTTAAACCGAAAAGAAGAAACCTAAGGTAAATCATGATAACCGAAACTATTATAACAGCACACAACCACAATCATGTCTAATCGGTTTAGCAGCTTATAGTATAATATCCAAATTCATGGTTTAAACCGAGACCAAAAGAAGAAAACGAAGATGCAATACTTATAGTCATACTTAAACATTTCCCAACTAATACATCTCACAAATACAACCGTGCGTACATACCTGAAATAAAATATGCATATATATGCATATACCATCCATCGCATATACCTCAGAATACTCAAAAAGCAACAGCTAAATGTCCGAAAGAGTCAGCAAAGAGTGGAGCTCTCCCTGGAATACTAATCTGAAAAATGTTGGAAAGAGAGGGGTGAGGAACCATACGCTCAGTAAGAAGTCTACATAACCAAAGCTAGCAAAACACCATGCAACACGCCATGCAATGGTAAACCAAGATAATCACGTAAAACATCATGCACAATTAGATAAAACAAATGTTGTACATGCTTCGATTTAGACAAGTTTGCATAATTGAAAATCAATGTATCATTAGTCAAAATAAGATTTCCCAAGAATATTTATAAGTCCACAAAATCGAGACCATCGTCAAAGAGCAATTCATTCAAATACATGCATGAGCATACTTAAAGCATTCGATACAGTAACATGAGTAAGTGGCAATAACCCAAATCAGTCATGGATCCAATATTCAGATAACCTCACCAGTTAATAATGCAAAATCAATACGCCTATGGCCATTGTGACTACCGCCCTATCCTAACTGAGCAAGTTCCGGACTAGGGTACTGTAGACGGGCTCAGGGTCTCACAGTATTAGGTAGAAATAACAAAATCGATGCCACGAAGGCATCCCTGTGAAGCACTTGGCACCGTAGGGCAATCACATAGAACCTCCTACCGGGTGCTAGAGATGGCTCTCATGGGACATGACTGCCACACAGGTATAAATCGGGTTGCCAATAAACTCAAAAATTCCACGATGGGTTCACAATAAAAATACAGTAATTCATCCCAAATTCATAATTTTCAACATTGAGGGAAAACAAACAACCCATCGATAATAAATCATGTATCAACTGTATAAAATCAGCATGTATAAAAATCATGCAACTTCATGCTTGTAAATCCCCGAAACTTCCCTGTAAATTGGTTCGTAAAAACGTACAAGTGGAAATAAAATTGTAAGTCTGATATAAAACAAATAAAATAATAAAATACCCGAGAAATAAATAAGATATATATATTTAACTGATTTAAATATATATATATTTAAATATTTTGGGTATATTATAGATTATATTATATTTTAATAAAATAAAATATAATATTAAAAAAATAATAATAAACAAATATAAATAAATAAATAAATAATATATAATATATAATAATAATAATAATAATAATTATTATAATAGTAAAATTAAAAAAAGAGGAAAATCGCGAATCACGACTGGAGAGTGCAAAGGAAACCAGAGAAAAAGCAGAAGGGAGAAACCGAGGGAGCCGAGCCCTCTACTCTCCGATCGGAGGCTGCCACCGGCGAGAGGAAGCAGCGGAGGCCATCACTGGCACCGGAAGAGGGAAAAGAAGACGTGACCGGTGAGGGAAAAAGGGGAGAGAGAGAGATCGAGAGAGAAAGAGAGAAACGAGAGGAGAGAGAGAAAGAAACGGTGACCGAGGAAGGTAGGAGCGCTTGCCACCGGCCAGATGGATACCCAAGCCGTCGATCCAGGCGCAGATCGGCCAGAAACGGCGCCGATCAGAAGAAAAAATGGGTACCGATGTCGGAGGAGAGAAGAGGTCGGACCGACCATTTTTCGACGAGCTTTGGCGAAGTCGACCCCAGATCCATGCACTGGACTACCCCGCGGACAAGCTAGAGGTGGAAGCCGACGGAGAATCGACCGAAAAAGCTCTGAACGACGAGGGAGAAAGTTGGACCGGGACTGAACCGGGCTGAACCAGATCGGTCTGAACAGGGTTGAACCGGACCTAACCGGTTCAGCCAGAAAAAGTAGAAAAAAAGAAAAAGGAAAAATGAGAAAAATTCGGTGATGCAATCGAGCTCTAGGTAAGTCGGTAAGTGGTCAAATGAACCAATTTAATTTTCGAAATAATTATTTAAATATATATATGTATATTTATTTATTTAGGTACATGTACAAATAGGTGTATATAATGAATTGGGTATGCTAGTATTTGTACAAAAATATATATATATATATATGCATAGGTGATAAGGAAAAATGGAAAACAATGATAATATATATATATAAAGGAGTGTGTATATATGTCACGACCCAATTCCATTCTCTTTAACCGAAATCACTGAAAATTTTTCGCGTTTTACTGTTACCTTACCCAGTCGTGAACTAAGCTCACCACACACTGTTGGGCTGTGAGTCAATAATAAACACCACATCTCATTCATTCTCAATTAATTAAAACGATGTCATACATGTGCATTTAATTGTGTACTTATACGAATACATGTTTTACTAACATCTACATCCCCCATAAGTACAACTCAAAAGAATACTGTGCTTTTACATTGTTTAGATACAAAAAGAATCACTGTGTATATACCTCTTAGCGATGGAGATGCAGCGGAGTCCAAAATAATACGCCTCAGTCCTCACTGGGCTACTATGCACGCTCTGTAGGGGGGAAAATAGAGTGGGATGAGCAACCACACGCTCAGTAAGGCAATAATGCAAGCATGGTAGATAACTACTCTATCTACATGCTGATAGTGTTATGCATAAATCGTTTATAGTACGAGCATGAGGAATAAAACTATGCCATGTGAATATACATATATATCATGTATCAAATCATGTGCATTGGCATATAAAACATGGTAGAGACATCATGTATAAAACATCTCATGCTCAATCTCATTTAAATTCATAAAAGGGCAATTCATTTAGAAACTTCCTTTTTGAACCAACAACATAACACCACCAAATCAACTCACAAACCACAACCACATTTACATTCCACAATTCACGCATGTGTATAAATCTAGGTCACTATATCAGAAGTGCCTATGTGAATCATTACATCATAAATCATCCCAGACCACACGCATCCAGGTGTGCGGGGTATCATGCTGGCACGAAGATGAATTATCCCTCGCCAGACTTTCTCATCACATAACCATCATGCGGTACATCGTACTCCATGTGATATACACGGTACATCGTACTCCGCAACTCATATCATGATTGGGGGTGCCATTCCTAGGTCTTATCTACCTCATACCAAGAGTTTTCCATATTCCGTGAAGGAGAGCCTTCCTGTCGAATAGAGCCTCCCCGCCTAACAGAGCCTCCCTGCCTCCTCGGGCTTAAGGATGTTAGCTTAAGGATGTAGGGCTTAAGGGTCCTTTCCGTATGAGAGCCTCCCCACCGAACAGAACCTCCCCGCCTAACAGACCCTCCCTGCCTCCTCGGGCTTAAGGATGTTAGCTTAAAGATGTAGGGCTTAAGGATCTTACCTTCACCATACCCATGTAGGAGAGCCTCCCTGCCTAACAGAGCCTCCCCGCCTCTTTGGGCTTAAGGATGTTGGCTTAAGGATCCCACCGTAAGAGAGCCTCCCCACCAAACAGAGCCTCCCCGCCTAACAGAGCCTCCTTGCCTCCTCGGGCTTAAGGATGTTAGCTTAAGGATGTAAGGCTTAAGGATCTTACCCACTTTCACAACCCTATACGAATCCCATTGTACAAGCTTGTGCGAGTAAAACTCTAGCACGACTCATGCATCATGCATCTTCTCATAAAGAGGCGCGTACGAGCATAGCTCTAGTACGGTTATACTCATAAGATAACCATTCACAATCCACGTACGAGCAGAAGCTCCAGTACGGTTTATAAACATCATCACAATTCAATTTCAAAGTGCGAGCTAAGCTCAAGCACGTTTCACACAAGTGAAAACATAGAAATCTCGCGCGAGCGAGGCTCTAACGCGAATTATATCACATACACGCGATAGGCGGCTTATGTGCATTCAAAACATCACATAATATGCTTAGTGCCTCATATGGGCTATTTCACAACATCATTCAAGTACCAGCCAGCCTATCCTTTTATTTGCTCAAATCAAAGCATTGTGTTTTGTAAAAGCATTCAAAACACATGATTTATGCAATTATTAGCCTTACTATCCCTTTTTCATAACATCCACTTCAAAACCAAAACCACGCATATACCCATCATCTTTCACAAATACCATCAACATTTATTTGAGCAATTCATGCATTTCATACAACACCCAATATTCACCCAGTTCAAAATACGAGCAGCTATCTCTATATACTCACAAAATTCCCTTACCTGGAATTGCGATGCGTGAGTCCACTTCCTTAAGCTGCTTACTCGTACGATTCGGTTCGCCTTCAACGAACTCTTCGGGACTGCACAAAATCGTATCCCGCATTATATTCGACCCATATATTGCAACCCTTGTGCTTGCTATAGTCAATTTAATCTATAGCCTCTATTAAAGCTTATTTGGCCTCGTTTCATTACTTTATCCATAACTCGAGTCTATGGATTTTCTTAGGCCTATTAACTCATTCAAAATCGATATCAAATCGATGTAAAGCTCATAGCGTTCATATTCCATGAATCCCCTCACTATGGCATTTATTCATCACATACATATCCATTTCCACATTTCTTCCAACCCACCATATAATTTCATCTAACCATCTAAATCATAACATTATCCCAATGACAACTTTAACATGCCATAAACCATAAGTTCATTCAATCCCACATATCCTCACATTATACCCATTTTAGATTTCTAGGTCACACCACTTCCACTACATTCTTAGGTAGTTTATCCATCAATACTCATACCAATCAACTCCAAAATCAATTAAATAGCTAATGCATTTAGATTGGAGTGTTAGAATCTTACCAATATGATTTCTCTTCTTGCTCCAATTGGTAATGCCCTCAACTCCTTCAATTCCAAAAATGGGAAAATGCCCTCTCACTATGTTGTTCTCCTCTTTGATAGGAACAACTTTGCCTCTAATGATCTCTCTTCAAATCTCACTAAAAATGGTTGATTTTTAGAGAGGAAAAGTTAGGGTTTTGGGGTTGAAATTGTAAGGTTAAGTGTTTTCCGAGATTTCCAGATTTTTCAGCTCTCCTTATATAGAAATGACTTGAGGAGATCGATCTGGTCCAAGAGGAGATCGATCTGGTCCTTTAAAATCCCTCTTTTTCACGGTATTTTTAAGCCTGAGATCGATCTGTCGAAGCAATGAGATCGATCTATTGAGGCATGAGATCGATCTGTCGAAGCATGAGATCGATCTGGTCCCAAACAGAGAGCTAAGGAGATCGATCTGGCTGCTTGAGGATCGATCTTTTCACTTACAGAATGCTTGGCAGATCGATCTGGCTCCATTGGAGATCGATCTGCTCTATTCGTTCACCCAAATAAGAGCATTCTGGCTCTTCCAGATCGATCTCTCATCCTGGGAGATCGATCTGGACCTCATGTTTTCCAGATTTCCTGCAGTTTCATTGCTGCAACTCATACCAACACCTCCTTAATCTATTGCCATGGCCATTTTCTCATCCATCCACCTTTATAACTTGAAAATGGCATCCATTCATACCTTATGCACATTGAAGCTTGTGTGCATTCATTGTATGTTCAAAGGTATGCTACATAAAACCAAATGAAAGCATAACTCCATTCCATTTTACCACACTACTCATCTTGAGTCTCAATCACATCCATCACTTGCTAGGACTCATTTCTTCGTATTCATACTCAATGAAACTCGTATGTACGTTACAACTTATATTACACATACATACATTGAATCCATGGACTTACATCAATCATATTTTACATCACAGTCCATTCATATTATTTAATCCAAGCACACACATTACCCTTTTACATATACGGGGTCTTACATTCTCCCCTCCTTCAAGGAATTTGGTCCTCCAAATTAGAACCAAGTCACTTTTCAAACAGTTGGGGGTACTTCTCCCGTATCAAGTTCTCCAATTCCCACGTGGCCTCTTCCGCCGTGTGGTGTTGCCAGAGCACTTTCACCAAGGGAATTGTCTTATTCCGCAATACTCTCTCTTTCCTGTCCAATATCCGAACCGGCTTCTCAATATACGTCATACTCTCATGGAGCTCCAACGGCTCATATCTTATCACGTGTGCCGGGTCCGGGTGATACTTCCGAAGCATCGAGATGTGGAAGACGTTGTGGACATTTGCCAAGTCCGGTGGCAATGCCAATCTATACGCCTTATCTCCCACTCTCTCCAAAATCTTGAAGGGTCCGATATATCTAGGGCTCAGCTTGCCCTTCTTACCGAATCTCATAATACCCTTCGATGGTGATACCCTCAGAAATACCGACTCACCCTCATCAAACTCCAGTGGTCTTCGTCTCTTGTCAACATAACTCTTTTGCCGGCTCTGAGCTGTCCGTAATCTCTCACATATCAACTGGACGTCCTCAGATGCCTGCTGCACTAAGTCCGGAGCAAAAATCTGTCTGTCACCAACCTCTTCCCATCCAATGGGGGAACGGCATCTACACCCGTATAATGCCTCATAGGGTGCCATCCCGATACTAGCATGATAGCTATTATTATATGCGAACTCGGCTAACTGCAGGTGGTCATCCCAGGAGACTCTAAAATCCAGCACACACGCTCTCAACATATCCTCGAGGGTCTGTATAGTCCTCTCTGACTACCCATCTGTCTGAGGATGAAAAGCGGTGCTAAAACTCAGTCGGGTCCCCAGCGCTTCCTGAAAATGTTCCCAGAAATGGGAAGTGAAGCGGGCATCCCTATCAGAAACAACGCTCACTGGTACACCGTGTAGCCGTACTATCTCTCGGATATACAGGTTCGCCAACTAACTCAGTGTATCGGTAGCTCTCATAGCCAAGAAATGGGCGGACTTAGTTAACCGGTCCACAATAACCCATATGGCATCATGACCTCTACGGGTCCTCGGCAACCCCATCACAAAATCCATGGTGACATGCTCCCACTTCCATGTCGGTATCGGTAGAGGCTGCAATAATCCTGCAGGCTTCTGATGCTCTACCTTCACTTGCTGACAAACGAGACACTTAGCGACATATTGAGCAATGTCTCTCTTCATTCCAGACCACCAATAAACCTTCCGAAGGTTTTGATACATCTTGGTGCTTCCCGGATGTATCGTATACTTCGATGAGTGAGCCTCTGATAAAATCATTCTCCTGATCTCAGGATCCCTGGGAACGCATACTCTGCCTCTGAACCTCAATAAGCCATCAGCACTCTGCTCAAAATCACTACCCACACCTGTCTGTATCTGCCTCAGCCAATCGATACACCGTCGATCGCTCTGTTGGGCTTGCCGAATACGGCCAATCAACTCTGGCTCTAGTCTCAAACTAGCTATGATCTCAAGTCTCTCAGATCCAGGTGGGGTTACATCCAAACTGAGGTTCGCAAAGTGTTCTAACAATTCATGTTCCCGTACCATCATATAAGACACCAACCCAAGGTTCTTTCTACTCAAAGCATCGGCAACTACATTTGCCTTACCCGGGTGGTACATGATTTCACAATCATAGTCTTTCAGGAGTTCGAGCCATCTCCCCTGTCTCATATTCAGCTCTTTCTGCGAGAACAGGTACTTAAGGCTCTTATGATCTGTGAACACCTGAAATTTCTCACCATAGAGATAGTGGCGCCATATTTTCAAAGCAAATACTACGGCCGCCAACTCTAAATCATGTGTCGGGTAGTTCCTCTCATGATCTTTCAACTGTCTAGATCCACAGGCAACTACCTTCCCATCCTGCATAAGCACACAGCCCAGTCCCTGGTGTGATGCATCCGTATACACCGAGAATCCTCCTGAGCTGGTAGGAATGGTGAGAACTGGAGCAGTCGTCAATCGACGCTTAAGCTCCTCAAAACTCCTCTCACATACCTCATTCCATGTAAACTTAACATCTTTACGCGTGAGGCGTGTCAACGGAGCAGCTAGTCTGGAGAAACTCTCCACAAGTCTCCGATAATATCCTGCCAATCCCAAAAAACTTCTGATCTCAGTTACTGTCTTGGGCTGTTCGCACTGCACAACTGCCTCTATCTTGGATGGATCCACTGATACCCCATCCTTAGACACAACATGCCCCAGAAATGAGATCTGTTCCAACCAAAAGTTACACTTGCTGAGTTTGGCATACAATTCTCTCTCTCGGAGGGTCTGCAGAACTATCCTCAAGTGCTCCTCATGATCTTCCCTGGACTTGGAATACACCAAAATATCATCTATGAAAACAATCACAAACTTGTCCAGGTATGGCTTGAATATATCATTCATCAATGCCATAAATGCTGCGGGAGCATTCGTCAATCCGAATGGCATCACCAAAAACTCGTAGTGGCCATGGCGGGTACGAAATGCTGTCTTGGGTACATCTCCACTCCTGATCCTCAACTGATGGTACCCTGACCGCAGATCTATCTTAGAAAATACTTCGGCTCCCTGGAGCTGATCCAACAAATCATCGATTCTTGGAAGGGGGTACTTGTTCTTAATGGTGGCCTTATTCAACAACCGGTAATCTATACACAGTCGGAGGCTTCCATCCTTCTTCCTTACAAATAGAACCGGTGCTCCCCAAGGTGAGACACTCGGTCTAACAAACCCCTTCTCCAACAACTCTTGCAGCTGTTTCTTCAGCTCTTCCAATTCTATCGGAGCCATTCTATAGGGTGGTTTCGATATCGGCTCTGTACCAGGCACTAACTCAATGCAAAATTCCATTTCCCTTTCAGGTGGTAGTCCTGGTAATTCATCCGGGAAAACATCAGGGTAATCCATAATTACGGGTATGTCCTTCAATTCCGGGTGTGCCTCATCTATATCGACCACATAGGCGATGAACCCTTCACAATATCCTCTCCATCGTTAGTAACATAAACCACCACTCCACATTCAATATTTATCATGAACAATAAATTTATCTCTCAAGCAATATGAATTTAAAATCATACTCCTTTTATTTACAACAAACATGCTAGTTTCATATCATTTCTTTTTATCAAAGTTTACAATAAGATTGTCTAATCCCGAAAACATCAATGTTTTGGCATGACAATCCATCACAACACGATTGGTAGCCAACCAATCCATTCCCAAAATTACATCAAAATCATTCATATTCAATAAAATCAGATTGGCTATCATTTCCTTCCCCTCTATCTTTATCTTACAATCTCTACATACATGCTCAGTCAATTGACTATCATTCATGGGTGTGGAAATCATCAACATTTTATCCAATAATGTTGGTCTCACATATTTCAACAATTTATGTGCAAAGGAAGGTGATATGAAAGAATGTGTGGCACCAGGATCAAATAATACCAATGCTTCTAAATCAAAGATTCGGATGGTACCTTTTATCACATCCGTCGAAGCATCTGCGGTGTCCGGATCCAGTGCATGAACTCTTCCTCTGCTCACACCCGCAATCTGTTTCCCCTTTTCCTCAGCTGTAGCCCTCCTCCTCGGGGCTGCTGTCTCAACTGGAGCTCCCTCAGGCTCCTTGCCCTTCTGTGGGGCAATCTCCATCTTCTCGGGACAATACTTAGCCATATGTCCTGGTCTCTCGCATCTAAAACACACCATAGGGGTCATCGGACAGGGCCTATTCCCATGGAATCTCCCACATCTCCTACACTGATCAGTAGTAGGTCGTGGTCCCCCAATAGTTATGCCCCTCGGCGCAGTCAAGGCTGGGTATACGGGAGGTCTAGCAGCTCTCTCCCGCACCTCCTCAATCTTTGGCCTCTTCTCGAAAAATCTTTGGCCATCTCTCTTGGCCACTCTTCCAAACCCGGATCTCTTCCGATCCTTGTCTTTTTTAACACTGACTCTCCCAAGCTCGGAGGCATTTCGCTCAAAGTCTTGTTCACATAACTGAGCCTTGTGTACCGCCTCCTCATAAGTCACAATATCGAAGGGAGCTAGCTTAGTCCGGATGGCCAATCTCAATCCATCCATGAACTTCTGAATCTTTCGGGTCTCACTACCCATCGTGTCCGGGTCATATCTCCCCAAGGACATAAACTTGGACTCATACTCGTCCACAGTACGGTTCCCCTGAACCAAGTTCATAAATTCCATCCGCAGTCTCCTCTGCGCGGTAGCTGGGACATATTGTCTCCTGAAGGCCTCTAGAAATATCTCCCATGAGATCTCAGAATGTCTGGCCCTCAAAATAGTCTCGGTGGACCTCCACCAATGCTCGGCCTCGCCTTTCAGCATAAACACGGCAAAGGCAACCTTCTCACTTGAAGTGCATCGGAAAAACCTATACAGTTTCTCCATCTCATACACCCAATCCTCCGTAATCACTGGGTCCTTCACCCCTCTAAACACTGGGGGTTTCAGCGCTTGAAACTCTCGCAACCTGCTCAAGTCGCAGTCATAACCCACATCACTACCGCTCTGCTGTGGAGCGATAGGAGAATCTGTATCCTGGGCTGGAGGTGGTGTAACTGTAGTTGTCTCAGCAGTCTGAGGTCTCTCCGCCTCTGCAGCTGCCTGCTCAGTAGTAGGCTGTGCCGCGGGACCTCGTCTGTCACCGGCGCCCAAGGCCTGCGTGACTATCTCCACCAGACTCTCAATACTCCGCTCTAATCTAGCGAAGCGAGCCTCAGTATCACCCGCTCTCTCAGCAGGGTTCTGTGGAGCCTGCTCAGTCTGTGGCTCCGCACGGCTCTCAGGCCTACCTCTACGGCCTCTAGCACGTGCTCTCGCCCCTCTACCTTTGCGTGTAACTGGCATAGTGCCTAACTCCCTGTATTATAATAATTCATTAGGCTCAATCCATCACAGTATACACAGTTATATCTAAACAAAAGCACAGTACTATGGGGATGTTCTTTCCTACATTTTATTAATGACTCACATCAGGCCAACATAGCTCTGATACCAATCTCTGTCACGACCCAATTCCATTCTCTTTAACCGAAATCACTGAAAATTTTTCGCGTTTTACTGTTACCTTACCCAGTCGTGAACTAAGCTCACCACACACTGTTGGGCTGTGAGTCAATAATAAACACCACATCTCATTCATTCTCAATTAATTAAAACGATGTCATACATGTGCATTTAATTGTGTACTTATACGAATACATGTTTTACTGACATCTACATCCCCCATAAGTACAACTCAAAAGAATACTGTGCTTTTACATTGTTTAGATACAAAAAGAATCACTGTGTATATACCTCTTAGCGATGGAGATGCAGCGGAGTCCAAAATAATACGCCTCAGTCCTCACTGGGCTACTATGCACGCTCTGTAGGGGGAAAATAGAGTGGGATGAGCAACCACACGCTCAGTAAGGCAATAATGCAAGCATGGTAGATAACTACTCTATCTACATGCTGATAGTGTTATGCATAAATCGTTTATAGTACGAGCATGAGGAATAAAACTATGCCATGTGAATATACATATATATCATGTATCAAATCATGTGCATTGGCATATAAAACATGGTAGAGACATCATGTATAAAACATCTCATGCTCAATCTCATTTAAATTCATAAAAGGGCAATTCATTTAGAAACTTCCTTTTTGAACCAACAACATAACACCACCAAATCAACTCACAAACCACAACCACATTTACATTCCACAATTCACGCATGTGTATAAATCTAGGTCACTATATCAGAAGTGCCTATGTGAATCATTACATCATAAATCATCCCAGACCACACGCATCCAGGTGTGCGGGGTATCATGCTGGCACGAAGATGAATTATCCCTCGCCAGACTTTCTCATCACATAACCATCATGCGGTACATCGTACTCCATGTGATATACACGGTACATCGTACTCCGCAACTCATATCATGATTGGGGGTGCTATTCCTAGGTCTTATCTACCCCATACCAAGAGTTTTCCATATTCCGTGAAGGAGAGCCTTCCTGCCGAACAGAGCCTCCCCGCCTAACAGAGCCTCCCTGCCTCCTCGGGCTTAAGGATGTTAGCTTAAGGATGTAGGGCTTAAGGGTCCTTTTCGTATGAGAGCCTCCCCACCGAACAGAGCCTCCCCGCCTAACAGAGCCTCCCTGCCTCCTCGGGCTTAAGGATGTTAGCTTAAGGATGTAGGGCTTAAGGATCTTACCTTCACCATACCCATGTAGGAGAGCCTCCCTGCCTAACAGAGCCTCCCCGCCTCTTTGGGCTTAAGGATGTTGGCTTAAGGATCCCACCGTAAGAGAGCCTCTCCACCAAACAGAGCCTCCCCGCCTAATAGAGCCTCCCTGCCTCCTCGGGCTTAAGGATGTTAGCTTAAGGATGTAAGGCTTAAGGATCTTACCCACTTTCACAACCCTATACGAATCCCATTGTACAAGCTTGTGCGAGTAAAACTCTAGCACGACTCATGCATCATGCATCTTCTCACAAAGAGGCGCGTACGAGCATAGCTCTAGTACGGTTATACTCATAAGATAACCATTCACAATCCACGTACGAGCAGAAGCTCCAGTACGGTTTATAAACATCATCACAATTCAATTTCAAAGTGCGAGCTAAGCTAAAGCACGTTTCACACAAGTGAAAACATAGAAATCTCGCGCGAGCGAGGCTCTAACGCGAATTATATCACATACACGCGATAGGCGGCTTATGTGCATTCAAAACATCACATAATATGCTTAGTGCCTCATATGGGCTATTTCACAACATCATTCAAGTACCAGCCAGCCTATCCTTTTATTTGCTCAAATCAAAGCATTGTGTTTTGTAAAAGCATTCAAAACACATGATTTATGCAATTATTAGCCTTACTATCCCTTTTTCATAACATCCACTTCAAAACCAAAACCACGCATATACCCATCATCTTTCACAAATACCATCAACATTTATTTGAGCAATTCATGCATTTCATACAACACCCAATATTCACCCAGTTCAAAATACGAGCAGCTATCTCTATATACTCACAAAATTCCCTTACCTGGAATTGCGATGCGTGAGTCCACTTCCTTAAGCTGCTTACTCGTACGATTCGGTTCGCCTTCAACGAACTCTTCGGGACTGTACAAAATCGTATCCCGCATTATATTCGACCCATATATTGCAACCCTTGTGCTTGCTATAGTCAATTTAATCTATAGCCTCTATTAAAGCTTATTTGGCCTCGTTTCATTACTTTATCCATAACTCGAGTCTATGGATTTTCTTAGGCCTATTAACTCATTCAAAATCGATATCAAATCGATGTAAAGCTCATAGCATTCATATTCCATGAATCCCCTCACTATGGCATTTATTCATCACATACATATCCATTTCCACATTTCTTCCAACCCACCATATAATTTCATCTAACCATCTAAATCATAACATTATCCCAATGACAACTTTAACATGCCATAAACCATAAGTTCATTCAATCCCACATATCCTCACATTATACCCATTTTAGATTTCTAGGTCACACCACTTCCACTACATTCTTAGGTAGTTTATCCATCAATACTCATACCAATCAACTCCAAAATCAATTAAATAGCTAATGCATTTAGATTGGAGTGTTAGAATCTTACCAATATGATTTCTCTTCTTGCTCCAATTGGTAATGCCCTCAACTCCTTCAATTCCAAAAATGGGAAAATGCCCTCTCACTATGTTGTTCTCCTCTTTGATAGGAACAACTTTGCCTCTAATGATCTCTCTTCAAATCTCACTGAAAATGGTTGATTTTTAGAGAGGGAAAGTTAGGTTTTTGGGGTTGAAATTGTAAGGTTAAGTGTTTTCCGAGATTTCCAGATTTTTCAGCTCTCCTTATATAGAAATGACTTGAGGAGATCGATCTGGTCCAAGAGGAGATCGATCTGGTCCTTTAAAATCCCTCTTTTTCACGGCATTTTTAAGCCTGAGATCGATCTGTCGAAGCAATGAGATCGATCTGTTGAGGCATGAGATCGATCTATCGAAGCATGAGATCGATCTGGTCCCAAACAGAGAGCTAAGGAGATCGATCTGGCTGCTTGAGGATCGATCTTTTCACTTACAGAATGCTTGGCAGATCGATCTGGCTCCATTGGAGATCGATCTGCTCTATTCGTTCACCCAAATAAGAGCATTCTGGCTCTTCCAGATCGATCTCCCATCCTGGGAGATCGATCTGGACCTCATGTTTTCCAGATTTCCTGCAGTTTCATTGCTGCAACTCATACCAACACCTCCTTAATCTATTGCCATGGCCATTTTCTCATCCATCCACCTTTATAACTTGAAAATGGCATCCATTCATACCTTATGCACATTGAAGCTTGTGTGCATTCATTGTATGTTCAAAGGTATGCTACATAAAACCAAATGAAAGCATAACTCCATTCCATTTTACCACACTACTCATCTTGAGTCTCAATCACATCCATCACTTGCTAGGACTCATTTCTTCGTATTCATACTCAATGAAACTCGTATGTACGTTACAACTTATATTACACATACATACATTGAATCCATGGACTTACATCAATCATATTTTACATCACAAGTCCATTCATATTATTTAATCCAAGCACACACATTACCCTTTTACATATACGGGGTCTTACAATATATATATATATTTATTTAGGTACATATACATGTGGGGGGTATGAAAGGTGAATGTGTGCAAGTATATGTATATACAAAGAATGTATATATATGAGATAGGAAAACATGAAAACAATAAAAGTATATATATACATATAGGAGTGTATATATATATAAATATATATTTATGCGTGTATACATGTGGATGTATATAATAAAGGTATATGTTAATACTTGTAGGAGCAAATATATAAATAGTGAAGAAATATATAAACGTGCGTGTCGGCCTAAGGATATACAATAATACGTACACACGCAGTAGCAACGATAAATTACGATTTTAACGCAATTCGCATGAATAGGGTGCTAAGTCTACAATTTCGGTGTAGGTGATTGTAGAAGGGATTAAAGGAGGTACTAAGAGACGTCACTATTCGAATACGAGATACCCGATAAATCGAGGTAAGGGGTATTACTTAACTTAGTTCTGATATTGCATTCTTGTTTCACTGAGAAATGATTTTATGAAAGAGCATATGGTTTGAAATGATTTATCAATACGTCCATACTTGCGAAACGGTTTACAAAACATGATTTCCTTTTACAAAATATTCGCTAGAACATCTATGTTTATGAAATAAACTTTCGAACTATGAAAATGCATGAAAGTTTTATGATGGCTAGAAAACCCATATTTACGCTTTGAAATGGAACTTTTGACGTTTTCAAAAGTATTTACAAAAAGAGAAAAGATGTTTTGAGACTATAGGCTTCATGCATGGTTATTTCTTGTGGTGTTTCTGCTCCACCACTTGGGGTGCCGGTACGTAGGCTCCTTTAGCACTTGACTCGACCTGTGTGGAAGATGTCGTGCTACTGGTGGTTAATGATGATATTTCGGTAGTATCTCGTGCCCGCAGAGCACGCAATTATGTTGCCCACATGGAGAGTGCCTTTGGTGCCCATGTCCTAGCTACGTGCTAGTGAAAGTAAGTAAGATGGATACTACCCATATTTTACGAAATGGTTATACGACCCTGATCCAGTCTACAGCCCACTTACCATGGCCATAGGTATGATGACTCTCTACGGAGAATGACACGTATCGCATGACTTAGTTATAGCTTAGTCTCCTCGATTTTAATTATAAAATCGACTATGATAAGAGTTTATGAAATGATTATGAAACATGCATGAGATGTTTATGAAATGATTATGAAACATGCATGAGATGTTTATGAAATGATTATGAAATATGCATGAGATGTTTATGAAATGATTATGAAATATTCATGATATGTTTACGAAATGTTTTATGAAATGTTCATGAAAATGGTTAAGCATGTTAATGGTTTTATTGACACGCATGCTGTATGACGTTTATGCATGAAATGAAAATTTCTATATTTCATTAAGTTTCGTTCCATGAACAATTTCAAATACTTTTATATATCAGAACTACTTTAAGAGTATTACCTTACTGGGCTTTTCCCCAAAAGCTCACCCCTCTACCTCTCAACTTTTTGCAATGAATTACAACTAATAAATGCTGCGTAGACGACGTAGGCTGGCGGATATGAGCTTCCCCAGACTACCTTTGGTATATGCGTGAGGTATACATTCTTATCTCTATACCAGACTATTTGTATGCACAGATATCTATTGAAAATAATGTGTCGGGATGAAATCTGTATAAGGATAAATTAAATGAAATATTTTTAAGGATTGACACTGAACAGGAATACAGCCTAAGTAAATAAAGGATTAAGTTGTAAGTCGAAGTTTCAAAAAAAAAATCCTTCACTTTTCCAGGGTAAAGGGTCGTTACAGTTAAAGTGGTATCAGAGCCAAGGCTGTCTAGTACTATCAGTGTCAATAATAAGGATATTATTACATCCCAAATGTCTGTACTTGTCTGGTTGCAGAGTAAGTATACCTAATTAAGTTAAGACTTAATGTTGGGTTTACGTGATGAATTAGATCACGAGCTAGAAGCCGCAGAGATAGGCCTAAGAATCATGCAGAGTCATCATATGAGACTCATTAATAATACCGAGATTGAAACTGATGTTGAGCGTGCTCCATCAGGTCTTTTGAAAAGGACAGATGGTATTGAGATACACTGCTAAGGTTGAGTGGAGTATTGAACATATGATGGAAAATTGGGACACAGGTTATGTTAGGTGATGGTGTAGACGGATGAATAGACAGGCAGATTACGTTCGTTACGCCTTCACAACCTGTAGAGATGTGTCAGAACTACAAATATGCCTACTCCTGTAGCTCCACAACGAAATGATGATGACTTAGGTTAGGAGTAGGAGCTACACGAGATGAGGCATTTTCAGAAGTGCAGACCGCCATTGTTAAATTGGATAAAGGAACCAGTAGTTATAGAGAACTGAATGAATGAGATTAAGGAAACTACGAATGGAATTTAGGGGTCTAGCACAAGGAAATTGATCTGTCAATAGGTATGAATTATTATTTATATCCCTGAAAAGGTGTGACCCAACGTTGTGAGCAGTGAAGTTAAGAAATGTCTGTAAGTTCACTAACGGATGGAGACCAAGCTAACTTCGGAGGATAGTATGCTATTACATACTGGAGTCAAGAATCCAATTGTAATGGAAAATTGGAAAACTTGTATGGATTCTTAGAGTATGACAATGAGCTTAATAGACTGGGGGCAGTTTCAAGAGTTTAAGCCTCCGTTTTTCAACAAAGTTAAGAATTCAGTGATTCAGAGTGTAGGATGGATGAGGTAGAAAAAAAAAAGCTTGATGATTTTAGAAGTAACTCTACCGAGAAAGTTGCTTTTGCACCTTTTAAGTTAAAGGATTGGAGAAGCTACACGGATTTTTAGGGCGTACTACTATAAAGAAAATAGCCCTTGTAGCATCAATATCGAGATGAAAAGTCAAACTCGAAGGGAAGTTCCTCGATTTAATCCGAGAGCCGACATCAGTAAATTACATTAGATATATTCCGAAGACCCTTAGGCGGCAGCACATTTCGGATGAAATTAAGTGGCAATTATGGAAGAAATGATTGCAATCGAACATAAAGTAACAAGTCTGTGGATGAATATGAAATTAAATTTATAGCTTTGGAAGAAGAATGATCTGTATAAGTAGAGATGTGAAACGGAGAAAATCCAGGAAACTCATAGGAGGTACGAAGATCCTCAATCGAGCTAAGTTAGCTTAACTTGATGTTATTTTGAGAGAGCAGTGCATAAGGTGCAACTATGAGAATATGAGATATATACTCTCGAGATTACTAAGAAAATGACAAGGTATAGAGGATGACCGGAAAGTGATGTACTAAGGAAGCAATGAGAGTGATAGAGTAAAGTTCCTGTGACTGAAAAGATGAATCACATAACTAAAAATATACTTACTGGATTGAATTAAAATCCTGAGGAAAACAATTATAAGGATTACATGAAAAGGAGATTATCAGACCAAGTGAATCACTTTGATGTGTACTAGCATTAATTGTTAAGGAGACCCGAAGTCTTCTTGGTCACGATATGTTAAGAACGAGCGTTAATTGGATTCTTCCGAAGCAGAAATTATAGATCAGTGGGGAAGACCCAAAATTCTTAAAGATGATACAGAGTTTGAGATATAGGGAGACTTTGGAGTATGAGGTACGTATCGAATCTAAGGATTGTAAATCGTATATGCTTAGTTTCGGATGCGAGACTCAATTTGAGTAAGGAAATGAACTGCGACCAAGGATATATGAGAATATTGATAAATTCTGGTATTCTACTTTCTATTAGGACTAAACCTTGAGTCTTTAAATCCATAACCAGTTTGTGTGGTCAAGTCTGATGGCTAACAAATGTATTTCAAAGTACCTCCCTGCCTGAGAGACTTGGTAGCGTCTAGAAGTACCCTAATCCATAACCTATAAATTGAAATTGACGGTCGTTATATTCGTGTTGGAAGTCAGGATACCATTACTTGTGAAGATGAAGAATTGAATTTCATTCTAACGAAATCGTATGAACTATGGAATATGGATTAATTGTTCAATATCAAGTGCAAAGGAATGCTATGTGGCAACGTAGATTTTAGGCAGTAATTGGAGATCATCAACAGAAAATTTATTATTGTATAATATAAGATTTTCTATGGCTGGAATCAATCTTACATTTAATGAGGATAATTGCATAAATCGAAGTGATTTTGGTTAGTAAAAGAAAGAGAAAAGTATCTCAACTTGAGGATATGAATTGATAAATTATTCAAGTCGTTGCAGGACAATCTCTAAACTTCTACATGGAGTGCTATTAATTAGTTAATGATAAAAGTGATTAAATTGTGATAACGGTTCCAAAGATTGAGGAATCAGTGAGATTATGTGATGTATATGATTAGTGTTTAGAGTTGTGATCTTAATATGGATTTTATTATTTGGAGTTATAATGATTGAAATTAATCGATTGATCTTTCCTATTGTTCCTAGGCTCTAACTTTTAGTTGGAGTTAATAGTGTATTTGGCTAATAGAAAATTTTAGATTATGATATTATAAGCTCTACGAAGAGTTTCATCGTCATCCATAATTGATTTATGAGACTTGAAAGCTATTAATGTTTGAGATTAGAGACGAGTTGGATACTCATAGATTTATGTTTGAAATTGTTTGAGGTGAAAAACTTATGTCGATTAGAAATTTCAGTTATATTGATTTCATCTTTATCGTAGTGTGTGATGGTCAACTGATGATAACTATTCTGATACAGTAAAAAAGAAAAGAAAATCAATATCCAATAGTTTATAAGTGACTGAAAATTTGTCGATATGATTATTCAGATTTAAAGTTTTATTAGGATATAATTACTTAACATGATTTGAAAATTTTGTTCTAAGAAATTTGATGAACAAGAAATTATGTTGATCCCAGACAATGTTATGAACAATAACTTTGAGGTTTTCATGATTATATTAGAATGACATATTAGAGGGAATAGTTGAAGTGTGATTGGATTTAAGTTACAACTTCGTGATCATTGTTAATTTGACAAGTGGTTGATCTTTCATATGGAAGTTAATTTTGACTGAAGCTCATAATAGTAAGTACATTCTACACCCTGGTAGTACCAAAAAGTACCAAAAAAATCGACGAAGGGTGTTTTGATGGCCTGAAATGAAACGAGATTTTACAGAGTTTGCTTATAACAATAGCTAATATGCCAGCATTGGAATGACACCATATGAGACCTTGTATGATAGAAGATGTAGGTCTCCAGTGGCATGGGAAGAAGTGGGTGACAAAGAGATTTTGGCTCCAGATTTGGTCAAATAGGCAGCAGAAGGTGTTCGAAAATCTGTGATAGACGTAGGGCCGCACATAGTAGGCACAAGAGTTATGCGGATAAGCATAAGCAGTCGCTTGAGTTTCAGATTGGGGATTCCGTGTTTCTGATTGTATACCGAGCAAGGGTATCATGAGTTATAGAAAGAAATGGAAACTGAGTCCTTGCTTCATTTGGTCCATTTGAGATTCTAGAGAGTGTGGGAGACGTAGCCTGTGGACTTATCTTACCACTGCAGCTTTTAGGGTACGTAATGTTTTCCACATCTCGATGCTAAGGAAGTATAATTCGGATCCCTCACATATCATTGAGTATGAACCTTTGAGCATTCAAGGGGATATGAGCTACATTAAATAACCTATCCAAATTTTGGACAGAAAGGAAAAAGGTACTTCGATTGAAAACTATTCCTCTGGTAAGGGTTCTCTAGCAACACCACTTGGCTGAAGAAGCTACAGGGTAGCTAGAGAGCCTCATGAAGGAGAAGTACCTTATCTATTCTAAAGGACCAAGATGAATTTGGAGGACCAAATTCTTTAAAGGTGGGGAGAATGTAAATCCCCGAAACTTCCCTGTAAATTGGTTCGTAAAAACGTACAAGTGGAAATAAAATTGTAAGTCTGATATAAAACAAATAAAATAATAAAATACCCGAGAAATAAATAACATAAATATATATTTAATTGATTTAAATATATATTTAAATATTTTGGGTATATTATAGATTATATTATATTTTAATAAAATATAATATAATATTAAAAAAATAAAATAAATAATAAACAAATATAAATAAATAAATAAATAAATAATATATAATGTATAATAATAATAATAATAATAATAGTAAAATAAATAAAAAAAGAGGAAAGTCGCGAATCGCGACTGGAAAGTGCAAAGGAAACTAGAGAAGAAGCAGAAGGGAGAAACCGAGGGAGCCGAGCCCTCTGCTCTCCGATCGGAGGCTGCCACCGGTGAGAGGAAGCAGCGGAGGCCATCACCGGCGCCGGAAGAGGGAGAAGAAGACGCGACCGGTGAGGGAAAAAGGGGAGAGAGAGACCGAGAGAGAAAGAGAGAAAAGTGAGGAGAGAGAGAAAGAAACGACAGTCGAGGAAGGTGGGAGCGCTTGCCACCGGCCAGATGGGATACCCACGCCGTCGATCCAGGCGAAGATCGGCCAGATACGGCGCCGATCAGAAGAAAAAAAAGGGTGCCAACGCCGGAGGAGAGAAGAGGCCGGACCGGCCATTTTTCGATGAGCTTTAGCGAAGCCGACCCCAGATCCATGCACCGGACTACCCCACGGACAAGCTGGAGGTGGAAGCCGGTGGAGAACCGACCGTAAAAGTTCCAAACAACGAGGGAGAAAGTTGGACCGGGACTGAACCATGTTGAACCAGACTGGTCTGAACCGGGTTGAATTGGACCGAACCGGTTTAGCCAGAAAAAGAAGAAAAAAAGAAAAAGAAAAATATAAAGAAAAAAAGAAAAAGGAAAAATGAGAAAAATTCGGTGCTGCAATCGAGCTCCGGGTAAGTCGGTAAGTGGTCAAATGAACCAATTTAATTTTCGGAATAATTATTTAAATATATATGTATATTTATTTATTTAGGTACATGTACAAATAGGTGTATATAATGAATTGGGAATGCTAGTATTTGTAAAAAAAAAAATATATGTATGCGTAGGTGATAAGGAAAAATGGAAAACAATGATAATATATATATATATATATAAAGGAGTGTATATCTATATATATATATTTATTTATTTATTTATTTATTTAGGTGCATATACATGTGGGGGGTATGAAAGGTGAATGTGTGCAAGTATATGTATATACAAAGAATATAAATATATGAGATAGGAAAACATGAAAACAATAAAAGTATATATATACATATAGGAGTATATATATATATATAAATATATATTTATGTGTGTATACATGTGGATGTATATAATAAAGGTATATGTTAATACTTGTAGGAGCAAATATATAAATAGTGAAGAAATATATAAACGTGCGTGTCGGTTTAAGGATATACAATAATACGTACACATGCAGTAGCAACGATAAATTACGATTTTAACGTAATTCGCATGAATAGGGTGCTAAGTCTACAATTTCGGTGTAGGTGATTGAAGAAGGGATTAAAGGAGGTACTAGGAGACGTCACTGTTCGAATTCGAGATACCCGATAAATCGAGGTAAGGGGTATTACTTAACTTAGTTCTGATATTGCATTCTTGTTTCACTGAAAAATGATTTTATGAAAGAGCATATGATTTGAAATGATTTATCAATACGTCCATACTTGCGAAACTGTTTACAAAACATGATTTCGTTTTACAAAATATTCACTAGAACATCTATGTTTATGAAATAAACTTTCAAATTATGAAAATGCATGAAAGTTTTATGATGGCTTGAAAACCCATATTTATGCTTTGAAATGGAACTTTTGACGTTTTCAAAAGTATTTACAAAAAGAGAAAAGATGTTTTGAGACTATAGGATTCATGCATAGTTACTTCTTGTGGTGTTCCGGCTCCACCACTTGGGGTGCCAGTACGTATGCCCCTTTAGCACTTCACTCGACCTGTGTGGAAGATGTCGTGCTACTGGTGGTTTATGATGATGTTTTGGTAGTATCTCGTGCTCGTGCAGCATGCAAAAATGTTGCCCACACGGAGAGTGCCTTTGGTGCCCGTGTCCTAGCTAGGTGCTAGTGAATGTAAGTAAGATGGATACTACCCATATTTTACGAAATGGTTGTACGACCCTGATCCAGTCTACAGCCCACTTATCATGGCCATAGGTATGATGACTCTCTACGGAGAATAACACGTATCGCATGACTTAGTTATAGCCTAGTCTCCTCGATTTTAATTATAAAATCGACTATGATAAGAGTTTATGAAATGATTATGAAACATGCATGAGATGTTTATGAAATAATTTTGAAACATGCATGAGATGTTTATGAAATGATTATGAAATATGCATGAGATGTTTATGAAATGATTATGAAATATTCATGATATGTTTACGAAATGTTTTATGAAATGTTCATGAAAATGGTTAAGCATGTTAATGGTTTTATTGACACGCATGCTTTATGACGTTTATGCATGAAATGAAAATTTCTATCTTTCATTAAGTTTCGTTCCATGAACAATTTCAAATACTTTTATATATCAGAACTACTTTAAGAGCATTACCTTACTGGGCTTTTCCCCAAATGCTCACCCCTCTGCCTCTCAGATTTTTGCAGTGAATTACAACTAATAAATGATGCGTAGACGACGTAGGCTGGCAGATATGAGCTTCCCCAGACTACCTTTGGTAGATGCGTGAGGTATACATTCTTATCTCAATACCAGACTATTTGTATGCACAGATATCTATTGAAAATAATGTGTCAGGATGAAATCTGTCTAAGGATAAATTAAATGAAATATTTTTAAGGATTGACACTGAACAGGAATACAGCCTAAGTAAATAAAGGATTAAGTTATAAGCCGAAGTTTCAAAAAAAAATCCTTCAATTTTCAAGAGTCAAGGGTCGTTACAGTTAAAGTGGTATCAGAGCCAAGGCTGTCTAGTACTGTCAGTGTCAATAATAAGGATATATTACATCCCAAATGTCTGTGCTTGTCTGGTTGTAGAGTAAGTATACCTAATTAAGTTAAGACTTAATTTTGGGTTTACGTGATGAATTAGATCACTAGCTAGGGGCCGCAGAGATAGGCCTGAGAATCATGCAGAGTCATCATATGAGACTCATAAGTAATATCGAGATTGAAACTGATGTTGAACGTGTTCCATCAGGTCCTGTGGAAAGGACAGATGGTATTGAGATACACTGCTAAGGTTGAGTGGAGTATTGAACATATTATGGAAAATTGGGACATATGCTATGTTAGGTGATGGTGTAGACGGATGAATAGACAGGCAGATTACGTTCGTTACGCCCTCACAACCTGTAGAGATGTGTCAGAACTACAAATATGCCTACTCCTGTAGCTGCACAACGAAATGATGATGACTTAGGCTTGGAGTAGGAGCTACACGAGATGAGGCATTTTCAGAAGTGCAGACCGCCATTGTTAAATTGGATAAAGGAACCAGTAGTTATAGAGAACTGAATGAATGAGATTAAGGAAACTACGAATGAAATTTAGGGGTCTAGCTCAAGGAAATCGATCTGTCAATGGGTATGAATTATTATTTATATCCCTGGAAAGGTGTGACCTAACGTTGTGAGCAGTGAAGTTAAGAAAAATCTGTAAGTTCACTAACGGATGGAGACCGAGCTGACTTCGAAGGATAGTATGCTATTACATACTGGAGTCAAGAATCCAATTGTAATGGAAAATTGGAAAACTTGTATGGATTCTTAGAGTATGACAATGAGCTTAATAGACTGGGGGCAGTTTCAAGAGTTTAAGCCTCCGTTTTTCAACAAAGTTGAGAATTCAGTGATTCAGAGTGTTGGATGGATGAGGTAGAAAAAAAAAAGCTTGATGATTTTAGAAGTAACTCTACCTAGAAAGTTGCTTTTGCACCTTTTGTGTTAAAGGATTGGAGAAGCTACATGGATTTTTAGGGCGTACT
Organism: Firmiana major; assembly: GCA_033439115.1. NCBI lineage: Eukaryota > Viridiplantae > Streptophyta > Magnoliopsida > Malvales > Malvaceae > Firmiana > Firmiana major. The sequence continues at coordinate 26,673,184 of CM065913.1, forward strand.
ACTATAAAGAAAGTAGCCCTTGTAGCATCAATATCGAGATGGAAAGTCAAACTTGGAGGGAAGTTCCCCGATTTAATCCGAGAGCCGACATCAGTAAATTACATTAGATATATTTCAAAGACCCTTAGGCGGCAGCACATTTCGAATGAAATTAAGTGGCAACTATGGAAGAAATGATTGCAATCGAACATAAAGTAACAAGTCTGTGGATGAATATGAAATTAAATTTATAGCTTTGGATGAAGAATGATCTGGATAAGTAGAGATATGAAACGGAGAAAATCCAGGAAACTCATAGGAGGTAAGAAGATCCCAATCGAGCTAAGTTAGCTCAACTTGATGTTATTTTGAGAGAGCAGTGCATAAGGCGCAACTATGAGAACATGAGATATATACTCTCGAGATTACTAAGAAAATGACAAGGTATAGTGGATGACCGAAAAGTGATGTACTAAGGAAGTAATAAGAGTGATAGAGTAAAGTCCCTGTGACTGAAAAGATGAATCACATAACTAAAAGTATGCTTACAGGATTGAATTAAAATCCTGAGGAAAATAATTATAAGGATTACATGAAAAGGAGATTATCAGACCAAGTGAATCACTTTGATGCGTACTAGCATTAATTGTTAAGGAGACCCGGAGTCTTCTTGGTCACGATATGTTAAGAACGAGAGTTAATTGGATTCTTCCGAAGTAGAAATTATAGATCAGTGGGGAAGACCTAAAATTCTTAAAGATGATACAGAGTTTGAGATATAGGGAGACTTTGGAGTATGAGGTACGTATCGAATCTAAGGATTGTAAATTGTATATGCTTACGTTCGGATGCAAGACTCAATTTGAGCAAGGAAATGAATTGTGACCAAGGATATATGAGAATATTGATAAATTCTAGTATTCTACTTTCTATTGGACTAAACCTTGAATCTTTAAATCCATAACCAGTTTGTGTGGTCAAGTCTGATAGCTAACAAATGTATTTCAAAATACCTCCCTGCTTGAGAGACTTGGCAACATCAAGAAGTACCCTAATCCATATCCTACAAATTGAAATTGACGGTCGTTATATTCGTGTTGGAAGTCAGGATACCATTACTTGTGAAGATGAAGAAATGAATTTCATTCTAACGAAATCGTATGAACTATGGAATATGGACTAATTGTTCAATATCAAGTGCAAAGGAATACTATGTGGGAACCTAGATTTTAGGCAGTAATTGGAGATCATCAACAAAAAATTTATTGTTGTATAGTGTAAGATTTTCTATGTGCTGGAATCAATCTTACATTTAATGAGGATAATTGCATAAATCGAAGTAATTTTGGTTAGTATAAGAAAGAGAAAAGTATCTCAACTCGAGGATATGAATTGATAAATTATTCAAGTCGTTGCAGGACAATCTCTAAACTTCTACATGGAGTGCTATTAATTAGTTAATGATAAAAGTGATTAAATTGTGATAACGGTTCCAAAGATTGAGGAATCAATGAGATTATGTGATGTATATGATTGGTGTTTAGAGTTGTGATCTTAATATGGATTTTATTATTTGGAGTTATAATGATTGAAATTAATCGATTGATCTTTCCTATTGTTCCTAGGCTCTAACTTTTAGTTGGAGTTAATAGTGTATTTGGCTAATAGAAAATTTTAGATTATGATATTATAAGCTCTACGAAGAGTTTCATCCATAATTGATTTATGAGACTTGAAAGCTATTAATGTTTGAGATTAGAGACGAGTTGGATACTCATAGATTTATGTTTGAAATTGTTTGGGGTGAAAAACTTATGTCTATTACAAATTTTAGTCATATTGATTTCATCTTTATCGTAGTGTGTGATGGTCAACTGATGATAACTATTCTGATACAGTAAAAAAGAAAAGAAAATCAATATCCAATAGTTTATAAGTGACTAAAAATTTGTCGATATGATTATTCAGATTTAAAGTTTTATGAGGATATAAGTACTTAACATGATTTGAAAATTTTGTTCTAAGAAATTTGATGAACAAGAAATTATGTTGATCCCAGAGAATGTTATGAACAATAACTTTGAGGTTTTCATGATTATATTAGAATGACATATTAGAGGGAATAGTTGAAGTGTGATTGGATTTAAGTTACAACCTCGTGATCATTGTTAATTTGACAAGTGGTTGATCTTTCATATGGAAGTTAATTTTGACTGAAGCTCATAATAGTAAGTACATTCTACACCCTGGTAGAACCAAAAAGTACCAAAAAAATCGACGAAGGGTGTTTTGATGGCCTGAAATGAAACGGGATTTTGCAGAGTTTGCTTATAACAATAGCTAATATACCAGTATCGAAATGACACCATATGAGACCTTGTATGATAGAAGATGTAGGTCTCCAGTGGCATGGGAAGAAATGGGTGACAAAGAGATTTTGGCTCCCGATTTGGTCAAATAGGCAGCAGAAGGTGTTCGAAAATCTGTGATAGACGTAAGGCCACACATAGTAGGCACAAGAGTTATGCGGATAAGCATAAGCAGCTGCTTGAGTTTCAGATTAGGGATTTCGTGTTTCTGATTGTATACCGAGCAAGGGTATCATGAGCTATAGAACGAAATGGAAACTGAGTCCTCACTTCATTTGGTCCATTTGAGATTCTAGAGAGAGTGGGAGACGTAGCTTATGGACTTGTCTTACCAGCGCAGCTTTTGGGGTACTTAATGTTTTCCACGTCTCGATGCTAAGGAAGTATAATCCGGATCCCTCACATATCATTGAGTATGAACCTTTGAGCATTCAAGGGGATATGAGCTACATTAAACAACCTATCCGGATTTTGGACAGAAAGGAAAAAGGTACTTCGACTGAAAACTATTCCTCTGGTAAGGTTTCTTTGGCAACACCACTCGGTTGAAGAAGCTACAGGGTAGCTAGAGAGCCTCATGAAGGAGAAGTACCTTATCTATTCTTAAGGACCAAGATGAATTTGGAGGACCAAATTCATTAAAGGTGGGGAGAATGTAAATCCCCGAAACTTCCCTGTAAATTGGTTCGTAAAAACGTACAAGTGAAAATAAAATTGTAAGTCTGATATAAAACAAATAAAATAATAAAATACCCGAGAAATAAATAAGATAAATATATATATACTCAATTGATTTAAATATATATATATTTAAATATTTTGGGTATATTATAGATTATATTATATTTTAATAAAATACAATATAATATTAAAAAAATAAAATAAATAAAATAAAAAATAAACAAATATAAATAAATAAATAAATAAATAAATAATATATAATATATAATAATAATAATAATAGTAAAAAAAAAAAAAAAAGAGGAAAGTCATGAATCACGACTGGAAAGTGCAAAGGAAACCAGAGAAGAAGCAGTAGGGAGAAACCGAGGGAGTCGAGCCCTCTGCTCTCCGATCGGAGGCTACCACCGGCGAGAGGAAGCAGTGGAGGCCATCACCGATGTCGAAAGAGGGAGAAGAAGACTCGACCGGTGAGGGAAAAAGGGGAGAGAGAGATCGAGAGAGAAAGAGAGAAAAGAGAGGAGAGAGAGAAAGAAACGACGGCTGAGGAAGGTGGGAGCGCTTGCCATCGGCCAGATGGGATACCCATGTCGTCGATCCAAGCGCAGATCGGCCAAAAATGGAGCCGATCAGAAGAAAAAATTGGGTGCCGACGTCGGAGGAGAGAAGAGGTCGGACCGGCCATTTTTCGGCGAGCTTTGGCGAAGTCGACCCTAGATCCTTGCACCGGACTACCCCGCGGACAAGCTGGAGGTGGAAGCCGACAGAGAACCGGCCGAAAAAGCTCCGAACGACAAGGGAGAAAGTTGGATCGGGACTGAACCGGGCTGAACCAGACTGGTCTGAACCGGGTTGAACCGGACCGAACCGGTTCAGCCAGAAAAAGAAGAAAAAAAAGAAAAAGAAAAAGATAAAGAAAAAAAGAAAAAGGAAAAATGAGAAAAATTCGGTGATGCAATCGAGCTCCGGGTAAGTCGGTAAGTGGTCAAATGAACCAATTTAATTTTCAAAATAATTATTTAAATATATATGTATATTTGTTTATTTAGGTACATGTACAAATAGGTGTATATAATGAATTGGGTATGCTAGTATTTGTACAAAAAAAATATATATGTATGCAAAGGTGATAAGGAAAAATAGAAAACAATGATAATATATATATATATATATAAAGGAGTGTATATATTTATTTATTTATTTATTTAGGTGCATATACATGTGGGGGGTATGAAAGGTGAATGTGTGCAAGTATATGTATATACAAAGAATGTATATAAATGAGATAGGAAAACATAAAACAATAAAAGTATATATATACATATAGGAGTGTATATATATAAATATATATTTATGCGTGTATACATGTGGATGTATATAATAAAGGTATATGTTAATACTTGTAGGAGCAAATATATAAATAGTGAAGAAATATATAAACGTGCGTGTCGGCCTAAGGATATACAATAATACGTACACACGCAGTAGCAACGATAAATTACGATTTTAACTCAATTCGCATGAACAGGGTGCTCAGTCTACAATTTTGGTCTAGGTGATTGTAGAAGGGATTAAAGGAGGTACTAGGAGACGTCATTGTTCGAATTCGAGATACCCGATAAATCGAGGTAAGGGGTATTACTTAACTTAGTTCTGATATTGCATTCTTGTTTCACTGAGAAATGATTTTATGAAAGAGCATATGATTTGAAATGATTTATCAATACGTCCATACTTGCGAAACTGTTTACAAAACATGATTTCGTTTTACAAAATATTCGCTAGAACATCTATGTTTATGAAATAAACTTTCAAATTATGAAAATGCATGAAAGTTTTATGATGGCTTGAAAACCCATATTTACGCTTTGAAATGGAACTTTTGACATTTTCAAAAGTATTTACGAAAAGAGAAAAGATGTTTTGAGACAATAGGCTTCTTGCATGGTTACTTCTTGTGGTGTTCCGTCTCTACCACTTGGGGTGCCGATACGTGTGCCGCTTTAGCACTTGACTCGACCTGTGTGGAAGATATCGTGCTACTGGTGGTTTATGATGATGTTTGGTAGTATCTCGTGCCCGCGCAACATGCAATTATGTTGCCCACATGGAGAGTGCCTTTGGTCCCCGTGTCCTAGCTAGGTGCTAGTGAAAGTAAGTAAGATGGATACTACCCATAATTTACGAAATGGTTGTACGACCTTGATCTAGTGTACAGCCCACTTACCATGGCCATAGGTATGATGACTCTCTACGGAGAATGACACGTATCGCATGACTTAGTTATCGCTTAGTCTCCTCGATTTTAATTATAAAATCGACTATAATAAGAGTTTATGAAATGATTATGAAACATGCATGAGATGTATATGAAATGATTATGAAACATGCATGAGATGTTTATGAAATGATTATGAAATATGCATGAGATGTTTATGAAATGATTATGAAATATTCATGATATGTTTACAATATGTTTTATGAAATGTTCATGGAAATGGTTAAGCATGTTAATGGTTTTATTGACACGCATGCTTTATGACGTTTATGCATGAAATGAAAATTTCTATATTTCATTAAGTTTCGTTCCATGAACAATTTAAAATACTTTTATATATCAGAACTACTTTAAGAGCATTACCTTACTGGGCTTTTCCCCAAAAGCTCACCCCTCTACCTCTCAGATTTTTACAGTGAATTATAACTAATAAATGCTGCGTAAACGACGTAGGCTGGCGGATATGAGCTTCCCCAGACTGCCTTTGGTATATGCTTGAGGTATACATTCTTATCTCTATACCAGACTATTTGTATGCACAAATATCTATTGAAAATAATGTGTCGGGATGAAATCTGTATAAGGATAAATTAAATGAAATATTTTTAAGGATTGACACTGAATAGGAATACAGCCTAAGTAAATAAAGGATTAAGTTGTAAGCCGAAGTTTCAAAAAAAAATTCCTTCAATTTTCAAGGGTCAAGGGTCGTTACAGTTAAAGTGGTATCAGAGCCAAGGCTGTCTAGTACTGTCAGTGTCAATAATAAGGATATGATTACATCCCAAATGTCTGTGCTTGTCTGGTTGTAGAGTAAGTATACCTAATTAAGTTAAGACTTAATGTTGGGTTTACATGATGAATTAGATCACGAGCTAGAGGCCGTAGAGATAGGCCTGAGAATCATGCAGAGTCATCATATGAGACTCATAAATAATATCGAGATTGAAACTGATTTGAGCGTGCTCCATCAGGTCCTGTGGAAAGGACAGATGGTATTGAGATACACTGCTAAGGTTGAGTGGAGTATTGAACATATTACGAAAAATTGGGACACAGGCTATGTTAGGTGATGGTGTAGACGGATGAATAGACAGGCAGATTACGTTCGTTACGCCCTCACAACCTGTAGAGATGTGTCAGAACTACAAATATGCCTACTCCTGTAGCTCCATAACGGAATGATGATGACTTAGGTTAGGAGTAGGAGCTACATAAGATGAGGCATTTTCAGAAGTGCAGACCGCCATTGTTAAATTGGATAAAGGAACCAGTAGTTATAGAGAACTGAATGAATGAGATTAAGGAAACTACGAATGGAATTTAGGGGTCTAGCACAAGGAAATCGATCTGTCAATGGGTATGAATTATTATTTATATCCCTGGAAAGGTGTGACCCAACGTTGTGAGTAGTGAAGTTAAGAAATGTCTGTAAGTTCACTAACGGATGGAGACCGAGCTGACTTCGAAGGATAGTATGCTATTACATACTGGAGTCAAGAATCCAATTGTAATGGAAAATTGGAAAACTTGTATGGATTCTTAGAGTATGACAATGAGCTTAATAGACTGGGGGCAGTTTCAAGAGTTTAAGCCTCCGTTTTTCAACAAAGTTAAGAATTCAGTGATTTAGAGTGTTGGATGGATGAGGTAGAAAAAAAAAAGCTTGATGGTTTTAGATGTAACTCTACCGAGAAAGTTGCTTTTGCACCTTTTGTGTTAAAGGATTGGAGAAGCTACATGGATTTTTAGGGCGTACTACTATAAAGAAACTAGCTCTTGTAGCATCAATATCGAGATAGAAAGTTGAACTCGGAGGTAAGTTTCTCGATTTAATCTGAGAGCCGACATTAGTAAATTACATTAGATATATTCCGAAGACCCTTAGGCGGCAGCACATTTCGGATGAAATTAAGTGGCAATTATGGAAGAAATGATTGCAATCGAACATAAAGTAACAAGTCTGCGGATGAATATGAAATTAAATTTATAGCTTTGGATGAAGAATGATCTGGATAAGTAGAGATATGAAACGGAGAAAATCCAGGAAACTCATAGGAGGTAAGAAGATCCCAATCGAGCTAAGTTAGCTCAACTTGATGTTATTTTGAGAGAGCAGTGCATAAGGCGCAACTATGAGAATATGAGATATATACTCTCGAGATTACTAAGAAAATGACAAGGTATAGAGGATGACCGGAAAGTGATGTACTAAGGAAGCAATGAGAGTGATAGAGTAAAGTCCCTATGACTGAAAAGATGAATCACATAACTAAAAGTATGCTTACAGGATTGAATTAAAATCCTGAGGAAAACAATTATAAGGATTACATGAAAAGTAGATTATCAGACCAAGTGAATCACTTTGATGTGTACTAGCATTAATTGTTAAGGAGACCCAGAGTCTTCTTAATCACGATATGTTAAGAACGAGAGTTAATTGGATTTTTCCGAAGCAGAAATTATAGATCAGTGGGGAAGACCCAAAATTCTTAAAGATGATACAGAGTTTGAGATATAGGGAGACTTTGGAGTATGAGATACGTATCAAATCTAAGGATTGTAAATCGTATATGCTTACGTTCGGATGCGAGACTTAATTTGAGTAAGGAAATGAATTGCGACCAAGGATATATGAGAATATTGATAAATTCTGGTATTCTACTTTCCATTGGGACTAAACCTTGAATCTTTAAATCCATAACCAGTTTGTGTGGTCAAGTCTGATGGCTAACAAATGTATTTCAAAATACCTCCCTGCCTGAGAGACTTGGCAACATCTAGAAGTACCCTAATCCATAACCTATAAATTGAAATTGACGGTCATTATATTCATGTTGGAAGTCAGGATACCATTACTTGTGAAGATGAAGAAATGAATTTCATTCTAACGAAATCGTATGAACTATGGAATATGGATTAGTTATTCAATATCAAGTGTAAAGGAATGCTATGTGGGAACGTAGACTTTCGGCAGTAATTGGAGATCATCAACAGAAAATTTATTATTGTATAATGTAAGATTTTCTATAGGCTGGAATCAATCTTACATTTAATGAGGATAATTGCATAAATCGAAGTGATTTTGGTTAGTAAAAGAAAGAGAAAAGTATCTCAACTTGAGGATATGAATTTTTAAATTATTCAAGTCGTTGCAGGACAATCTCTAAACTTCTACATGGAGTGCTATTAATTAGTTAATGATAAAAGTGATTAAATTGTGATAACGGTTCCAAAGATTGAGGAATCAATGAGATTATGTGATGTATATGATTGGTGTTTAGAGTTGTGATCTTAATTTGGATTTTATTATTTGGAGTTATAATGATTGAAATTAATCGATTGATCTTTCCTATTGCTCCTAGGCTCTAACTTTTAGTTGGAGTTAATATTGTATTTGGCTAATAGAAAATTTTAGATTATGATATTATAAGCTCTACGAAGAGTTTCATCGTCATCCATAATTGATTTATGAGACTTGAAAGCTATTAATGTTTGAGATTAGAGACGATTTGGATACTCATAGATTTATGTTTGAAATTGTTTAGGGTGAAAAACATATATCTATTACAAATTTCAGTTATATTGATTTCATCTTTACCGTAGTGTGTGATGATCAACTGATGATAACTATTCTGATACAGTAAAAAAGAAAAGAAAATCAATATCCAATAGTTTATAAGTGACTGAAAAATTTATCGATATGATTATTCAGATTTAAAGTTTTATGAGGATATAATTACTTAGCATGATTTGAAAATTTTGTTCTAAGAAATTTGATGAACAAGAAATTATGTTGATCCCAGACAATGTTATGAACAATAACTTTGAGGTTTTCATGATTATATTCGAATGACATATTGAGGGAACAGTTGAAGTGTGATTGGATTTAAGTTACAACTTCGGGATCATTGTTAATTTGACAAGTGGTTGATCTTTCATATGGAAGTTAATTTTGATTGAAGCTCATAATAGTAAGTACATTCTACACCCTGGTAGAACCAAAAAGTACCAAAAAAATCGACGAAGGGTGTTTTGATGGCCTGAAATGAAACGGGATTTTGCAGAGTTTGCTTATAACAATAGCTAATATGCCAGCATCGGAATGACACCATAGGAGACCTTGTATGATAGAAGATGTAGGTTTCCAGTGGCATGAGAAGAAATGGGTGACAAAGAGATTTTTGTTCCCGATTTGGTCAAATATGTAGCAGAAGGTGTTCAAAAATCTGTGATAGACGTAAGGCCACACATAGTAGGCATAAGAGTTATGCGGATAAGCATAAGTGGCCGCTTGAGTTTCAGATTGGGGATTTCGTGTTTCTGATTGTATACCGAGCAAGGGTATCATGAGCTATAGAACGAAATGGAAACTGAGTCCTCGCTTCATTTGGTCCATTTGAGATTCTAGAGAGAGTGGGAGACGTAGCCTATGGACTTGTCTTATACCACCGCAGCTTTTGGGGTACATAATGTTTTCCACGTCTCGATGCTAAGGAAGTATAATCCGGATCCCTCACATATCATTGAGTATGAACCTTTGAGCATTCAAGGGGATATGAGCTACATTAAACAACCTATCCGGATTTTGGACAGAAAGGAAAAAGGTACTTCGATTGAAAACTATTCCTCTGGTAAGGTTTCTCTGGCAACACCACTCGGTTGAAGAAGCTACAGGGTAGCTAGAGAGCCTCATGAAGGAGAAGTACCCTATCTATTCTAAAGGACCAAGATGAATTTGGAGGACCAAATTCTTTAAAGGTGGGGAGAATGTAAATACCCGAAACTTCCCTGTAAATTGGTTCGTAAAAACGTGCAAGTGGAAATAAAATTGTAAGTCTGATATAAAACAAATAAAATAATAAAATACCCGAGAAATAAATAAGATAAATATATATTTAATTGATTTAAATATATATATTTAAATATTTTGGGTATATTATAGATTATATTATATTTTAATAAAATATAATATAATATGAAAAAATTAAATAAATAAAATAAATAATAAACAAATATAAATGAATGAATAATAATAATAATAATAATAATAATAATAATAATAGTAAAAAAAAAAGAAGAGGAAAGTCGCGAATCGCGACTGGAAAGTGCAAAGGAAACCAGAGAAGAAGCAATAGGGAGAAACTGAGGGAGCCGAGCCCTCTGCTCTCCGATCGGAGGCTACCACCGGCGAGAGGAAGCAGCGGTGGCCATCACCAACGTCGGAAGAGGGAGAAGAAGACGCGACCGGCGAGGGAAAAAGAGGAGAGAGAGATCGAGAGAGAAAGAGAGAAAAGAGAGGAGAGAGAGAAAGAAAGGGCGACCGAGGAAAGTGGGAGCGCTTGCCACCGGCCAGATGGGATACCCACGCCGTCGATCTGGGCACAGATCGGCCAGAAACGGCGTCGATCAAAAGAAAAAAATGGGTGCCGACACCGGAGGAGAGAAGAGGCCGGACCGGCTATTTTTCGGCGAGCTTTGGCAAAGTCGACCCCATATCCATGCACCGGACTACCCCGCGGACAAGCTGGAGGTGGAAGCCGACGGAGAACCGGTCGAAAAAGCTTCGAACGACGAGGGAGAAAGTTGGACCGGGACTAAACCGGGCTGAACCGGACTGGTCTGAACTGGGTTGAATCGGACCGAATCGGTTCAGCCAAAAAAAGAAGAAAAAAATAAAGAAAAAGATAAAGAAAATAAAGAAAAAGGAAAAATGAGAAAAATTCGGTGATGCAATCGAGCTCCGGGTAAGTCGGTAAGTGGTCAAATGAACCAATTTAATTTTCGGAATAATTATTTAAATATATATATGTATATTTATTTATTTAGGTACATGTACAAATAGGTGTATATAATGAATTGGGTATACTAGTTTTTGTACAAAAAAAATATATTTATGCATAGGTGATAAGGAAAAATGGAAAACAATGATAATATATATATATATATATATATATATATATATATATATAAAGAAGTGTATATATATATATTTATTTAGGTGCATATACATGTGGGGGGTATGAAAGGTGAATGTGTGCAAGTATATGTATATACAAAGAATGTATATATATGAGATAGGAAAACATTAAACAATAAAAGTATATATATACATATAGGAGTGGATATATATATATATATATAAATATATATTTATGCGTGTATACATGTGGATGTATATAATAAAGGTATATGTTAATACTTGTAGGAGCAAATATATAAATAGTGAAGAAATATATAAACGTGCGTGTCGGCCTAAGGATATACAATAATACGAACACACGCATTAGTAACGATAAATTACGATTTTAACGTAATTCGCATGAATAGTGTAAATCCCCGAAATTTCCTTGTAAATTGGTTCGTAAAAATGTACAAGTGGAAATAAAATTATAAGTCTGATATAAAATAAATAAAAATAATAAAATACCCGGGAAATAAATAAGATAAATATATATATTTATTTGATTTAAATATATATATTTAAATATTTTGGGTATATTATATATTATATTATATTTTAATAAAATATAATATAATAAAAAATAAAAAATAAATAAATAAAATAAATAAAATACATAATAAATAAATATAAATAAATAACTAAATGATAAATAATATCTAATATATATAACAATAATTATAATAAAGAAAACAAAAAAAAAGAAATAGAAGGCAGAATCGTGAATTGCGATTCTGCCATGGAAAACAAAGAGGAGAAGGCACCGAGGGAGCTGAGCTCCCATCCGCCCACCGACGGAGCCGACGAACGGACTGAGGAGAAGCAGCGAGGCTCGCCAGCGCTGGTAGAGGGAAAAGAAGACGCTGTCGGCGAGGGAAAACTGAGAGAAGGAGAGAGACCGAGAGAAAGAGAGGGAAAAAGAGGAAAAGGGGATGACCGACGGCCGGGGGAAGGAGGAGCGACCCACCACCGGCCAGAGGGGGACGACAGAGGCGCCGATCCAGGCTCAGATCGACCAGAAACGGCGCCGATCGGAAGAAGAAAAATTGGGTACCGACGCCGGAGGAGAGAAGAGGCTGGACCGGCCACTTTTCGACGAGATTTGGTGAAGTCAACCCCATATCCATGCACCGGACTACCCCGTGGACAAGCTGGAGGTGGAAGCCGATGGAGAACCGGCCGAAAAAGCCCCGAACGGCGAGGGAGAAAGTTGGATCGTGTCACGACCCAAACTACCCAAAAATCAGAGTTAATTTTTCGCGTTTTATTATTTACTTAAATTCTTACCTGTCCTCGAATCGTGACCAACACTCCACTAATAATTGGGCTGCGCGTCAATGCCAGTCCCACCATTCAATTATTATCTAACTTATTTCTTCTCCAGTCATTTATAATTGTTTACAATATTTATACATCCCCTAAAGTTGCTTATAAACATGTTACTGTGCTATGCTTATGTAGATACAATATGTACAAGTGTATATACCTTATGTTGATGGGCAGCAGCGGATATCCGGAATGCAGTACTGAGTCGTCGCAACTTCAACTAGAGATTATCTGTGGGAGAAAATGAAAGGGGTGAGCACATCAAGCTCAGTAAGGCAATCCTACGAACAAGTAGGTAACCATACTACCTACATGAACGTGGTGCCATGCATAAACCACCCTTTCTCCACACATTTTAAAACAATGATATGCGTTATGATGTTATGTAAAACACATTTGCACGGAAAATCAACATGCAATTATTACAAATCATTTCTTTCTCAATTAAAATTTTCACAATAAAGTCAGGACTCGACCCCTCCTGCGGGTGATCCTGACTCACACAAAACCATGAAAACGGTTTACATCACACGTGGGTTTGAAAAGCATGGAAATACCATCATGCAAATTTAGTTTAAAAACCCAGTTTAAATCATCGAAATCGTCGACATGCGAGACTAGGCAACATCTGTACATCGACAATAACCAGGACTATGGCCATATGTGTCCTCGGGAGTTCCTCAGCTACACGGATCCTAGTGTGCGGGTTCTCACCATGATCGGGAACCACCCAGGAGGTGGGTCAATCCATCCCGTCAGTCTTATCCGATCCCAGGCATCCGAAGATGCTGCATTCGGAGATGCCGTATCCGAAGATACCACACGGTACATCGTACTCCATGCTACTTGCATGGTACATCGTACTCCGTGAACCCATATAATATCTCTATACTCATGCCATGTCTCAAAACGCACGTGCGAGCCTATTTAATCGGTGACACACAGTCTACCCGATGCTCCAAGCACGGCTCATCGCATGTTCTCATAAAATCAGTGCGAGCGATGCTCAGCACTCACATCAATCAAGTAAAACTGGCAGAGCCCGCTTTACATCTCCACAAGGCCGCCAACCTCATCCCTCACTCTCACCCCACCTAAGAGGTCTTTTGAGCCTGTTGGGCCTTTTGGCTGACTCCAAGGGCAGACAGCGCTACTCCACAAATCCGGTAAAACTAGTGCAAGCTATGCTCAACACTCTGTATATAAATCACATGAAAATCTTATAAAATCTGGTGCGAGTTAAACTCTAGCACCCTGTCTCGAAAAAGCATATGAAATCTGGCGCGAGTTGTACTCTAGCACCTATGCATGTAAAACTCTAGTGCGAGCTCTCGCTCTAGCACTAATGCGTGCATCACACAAATCGACAACATCGTGCGAGCTGAGCTCTAGCACGTCACACGTCAATAAAAACACGTAGGCGGCTCTGTTTCCTCAAAACAGTTTTCAAAACAATATCACGTTGAAAGTATGCAATGCTGTGCATTTTCTTTCAAGGTGAGCCAGCCTACTCATGCATGCATCAAAACACCTCCAGAATGAGCAGAAACCTTTTGTTCTTGCTCCTCCCAATTTTTCCTAACTTTGTAAATTTTACCCTTAACAAGGGTATTTTGGTAATTTGCCCATCCGGGGCACTAAAATTATTATCCGACCTCTAGACCCTTCAGATAAATTTTAAATCACTGCAAATGAATTTAAAACTTCGTAAAGTTTACCTCTAGCAGTCCGCAGAATTCCCTTACCTTATTTTCCTGTCGAGTCTGACCTTTTCTTTTTCTCTGTTGTCTCGTCGCGCAGTTCGATATGCTCCCAATCAAATGCTCGAAACTGCGTATTAATATTCCTCAGGTCAGATAACATACAATTTAATTGTATTTAATCTTTTCTGGGCTTAATTTAAATCATTGGGCCCATTTACCCCTATTGGGCCCGATTGCACCTTAGTGGGCCTTAATCGGCCTTAAGCCCATTTACCACTTAATTTTCACTTTATCGAGGCCTATTGGGCTCATTTGGCCCACCAATAATTTATTGGGCCTCGTCCTAGCTCTCGAATAGCTAAATTCACTATTTACGACAATTATCTAAATTTTCATAATTTAATTCAATTTATGCAGAAATTAAATCAATATCACGCATAACGAGGTAATTGTCGAAAATAAGGGTTACTTACCCGAGATTCCATGCTAGTCCACAAATCGAGGCTATCTCGAGCTCTCGTTGGACGCCAATCGTCGAGCTACACAATTCCACAATTTTTTCGGGTAAGTTTTCAGCCCAAAATTAATTAAATTAAATACTCCAAAATTTAAATCGGGTCAATTCGATCGCTCACTGACTTACCCGAAGCTCGATTACAGCACAGGAATTTTCCCCAATTTTTTCTCTTTTTCTGTTTCCCTTTTTCTTCCTTTTTTCCTCTCTTTTTGGCTGAACCGGTTCAGTACGGTTTGGACCGGTTCAGACCGCCGGTTCGACCGGTTCACCGTCGGTTCACCGCCTTACCGGCCGGTTCTCTGCCGGCTTCCACCGCCAGCAGCTCCGTAAGGTCGTTCGCATCTCGAATCTGCCCTCGGTTTGGGTCAAGCTCGCCGGAATGCCGCCGGTCCGGCTGTTCTCCTCTTCGCCGTCGGTACCCATTTCTTCTTCCGTCGTTTTTGACGCCGTCCACCGGTTTCGGTGGCTGCCACCACTGCCAATCTGCTCGTCTTGGCCTTGGGAACGTTCGTCTAGGGGTGGGATTGGCCAGATCGGCGCCGTTCGCCGTCGATCTCCCTTTTTTCTCCCGCGGCTTCTCCTCTGTTTTTCGGCGTCCTCCGGCCTCCAAACGGCGCGTCTCCGGTGGCTGAAGGACCGCCTGGCGTCGGGCTTCCTTCGTCGGCCCTCGCCTGGGTCTCTGGCTCGCCGGTGGCTCGCCGGTCTTCAGCCTCCGTTTGCTTCGTTTCCGTTTCGCGTTTTTCGCGATTTTCGCCCCCCTTTTTTTTTCTCTTTTTTTTTCTTTTTGTTTTATTAATTTTATTATTATTATTATTTATTTTAATTATTTTACTATTCATTAAAATACATTAAAATACCCAAAATATCTCTTAAAATTATTATTTTATTCTAATTTAATTAATTTAATTTTATTTAATTTATTTATTATATTTTAACCTCTTTTTCGGGTATAATTTACTCGTATTTTCGGGATATTGTCCCGGGTGACTTTTCGGTATATTTTTTGATTATTTTCGGGATTATTTTTTCGAACTAAAAATTCTGATTAATCTCGATTAATTCTCATAAACTAATATCTCGATCAATTTAACCCGAAATAAATTTATTTCACTTTTATTGACCAAGATTTCTTAAATCCATATTTTTAATTAAATTTTCTTATCGAAATTATACCGACCTTTGGTCTTTTGACCATTTTGCCCTTATACGTGTTCGGGATTAATTTAACCCGACTTCCTTCATACTTTCCCCCATCTTTTCTTATTTAATTTTCGTATTTTAATTAAATTCGGGTCTTACAACTCTCCCCCACTTAAAGAATTTGGTCCTCCAAATTAGAACCAAGTCATATGAGTCCATATACAACTCCGGGTACATCGATCGTATCATACTCCTTTAATTCTCATGTGATCTTTTCTCCGGAGTGTATTACTACCAAAAGACTTTAATTAGGGAGATCGTCTTAAACCTCAATACTTTCTCTTTCCTGTTTAATGCCCGAATCAACTTATCAATATACTTATATTTTCATTAAACTGAACTTTTGGAGTTCATATTCGATCACCTATACTGGATCTGGATAGTATTGCCGAAGCATCAAAACTGAAACACATTGTGGGTGCCTGTTAATTCGGGTGATAACACCAACTTACAGGTCTTATCTCCCACTTGTCCAATCTCTCAAAAGATTCAATCCAGCGAAACTTAATTTACCTTCTTCCAAAAGTTTGCTATGTCCTTATTCTCTTAGGACAAGAAACATTTCAACCAGAGAAATTCACCAAGGGTGAATTCCAATACTTGTCTATCTGCTCTGAGGTGTTCTTAATCTCTCATCCTTAACTAAACATCCTCAGAGACTTATCATCCAAAGTCGAAAATAATTTCTATCTGTCACCCACTTTTTCTTATCCAATTCGGAGAACAACCCCTACAGCCATACACTGCCTCATATCTTGTTATCCCGATACTCAAGTGACAACTGTCACTATTGGCTAATTCGATTGGAAATCAACTGATCATTCCAGGAGCTTATAAAATCAATGGCACACGCTTTCATCGGATCCTCCAGAACTTATACAGTCCTCTCTGACTGACCATCTGTCTGAGGACAAAAAGCTGTGCTAATACTCAGTCAGGTTCCCATAGCTTCCTAAAATATCCTCAAAGGTGGGAAGTGAAGCGGGAATCCCTATATAATACAATGCTCCCTGGAACGCTACATAATGTTCCATAATCTTCCTTATACATAAATCCTCATACACACTCTGAGTATCTGGGGAGTTCATAACCAGAAGGTGGGTAGACTTAGTCAACTTAGCGACTATCATCTAAATAGTCTCGTGATTCACCTGAGTTCTCTGTAACCCATCATAAAATTCATGGAGACTTACTCTCATTTTCGTGCCGTGTCAATATAGGTAGGTGCTGCAATAACTCTGCAGACTTTTAATACTCTACCTTATTCTGTTGACATACTAGGCACTTTTTCACAACCTCTACAATATCTCTTTTCACATCTGATCACCAATACCCTTTTCGAGATTTCAATATATAATCATTACTTTCCGTATGCACTGTATATCCCGAAAAGTGAGCTTCTGACAACATTACTATCTCATCAACTGTGGTCTTGGGGAGCACTCATACTATCTCGGAACCTCTGTAAATCATTATCGTATTCTGTGAACTCTGTCACTGTACCCTTCTGAATCTGACCCAAACTATCGACATCGTGCCGATCATCACGCTAAGCCTGTCAAATCCGGGCACTCTCATCCGGTTCTAATCTCAGGCTAGCTATCACATAATCATACCAATCACTGTCATCATCAGAAGGGATCACATCACTACCGAGGTTCACAACTGCTCTAGCAGCTCACGCTCCCTGACCATCATATGTAATACCATCCCGAGGCTCTTTCTAATCAAGACATCAGTCATCACATTAGCCTTTCCTGGGTGGTACAATTTTCACAATCACAATCTCTCAGAAGCTCTAACCCACTATGCATTCTCATATTCGTCTCTTTCTGTGAAAACAGATACTTAGGCTTTATGATTAGTGCATATCCATAATTTCTCACCATGTACATAATAGTACCATATCCTCGGTACAACTACTGTTACCAACTTTAAATCATAGGTCAAATAGTTTATTTCATGATCAAGGAGTTGTCTGACTCCAAAATTGACTATCTTCCCATTATACATCAATATACAGCTCCTTCATAATTTTGAGGTATCCATACTCACTGAGAACCTCTTGAGCTGTTGGGTATGGTGAAAATAATCACGGTGGTCAGTTCATACTTCACTACACCGAAATTCATGTCACATCTATCATTTTATTTATTATCTCATTCCAAGACCACGTTTTCTTAGTTAAACGTGTCAACCAAGTAAATCCTTTTAGAACTCGCAGCAACCATCAGCAAAAGCAATTTCCCAATTATTGCTTATAAATCGCCCTAAACTTTAACTACATCCAACATATCATCGATACTGATGATTACGAATCGGTCCAATCCTTGGCTTATCTATGCGTAAGCGTATAAGATCCTTCAAAATCGCTTACGTCTTCAAGTACTAACCTGCGTCATTTCCTTTTCTTATCTTAACCGCTCTAATTAAATTTTTCTATGTTAAACTTTATAATTTGTCGAATTTTTTAATATTCGTATCATCTTAGTAAAGATATCCTAATGCTAAAGGTATTTATTACGACGATCGATTTCATGTTATAGGTTATATAGATATACTTTTAGACGCTGTCAAGTCTTCAGGCGGGGAGGTATTTTGAAATACCTTTATTAACCTTCAGACTTAACCACAACTACGTTATATCTCAGTCTATGTGGTCACAATTTATATTCGCTACTAATTGCTTAACCTCTAATGACTTCACATATTAAGGGTATTCCTTACCTAGCATGTCTCTTACTCCAATACATCTTGTATTTAGGATCTATCTTATCTTAAAGATTATCTCCTTTTGTATATTAATTATAATGAAACTCTTGTCATTATTCATTTCGTGAGTATAATCCTTTACTCCTTTAACTTCAACTGTCGCACCCTTTTTTATTACTTAAAATCTCTATATCCATATTCCGTTTATTAATCCTCCTCTATTGGGTACTCATTTATCAGTATTGTGCCCAATGATGTAGGCATTCATGCCTTTTACTCACTTATATGCGAATGAAGGCGGTATGAATAAATGTGTGGCACCAGGATTAATGAACATATGTATTTCATTATTCATAACAAGTGTGGTATCTTACACCACATCCATGAAACATCAATAGTGTCCTGGTCCAAAACATCCTCTCGCCTTCGTCCAACAGCCTACTTTCTTCTTTTTCTTTTTGGCTATGGTCTCCCTTTTCGTTGCAGCTATACCAATGAAGTTTTTCTCTGTCTCTTTACTTTTCTGTGGGACGATTTCGCCCAATTCTGTGCAATCAAAATCAATGGTCCGTCATACCACATTTAACGGCCATTTTCCATCAATACAGTGATATAGACCCTCTTTCCGTGGTATCCACCACACATCCCGCACTGCTTACAGTGATCACACTGCTACTCTGCTTCGTAGCAGGTCGGGGTCTTCCAACCACAATGTCCCTCAAGAGTGCCAAAATTGGATGCACTGAGGCCTTACCAATTATCTTAGTCCATTACTCATCAAATCTAATCTTTTACCAATTACCATTTTCTATTTTAACATCTCTACCATTTCTCGATTCTCTTTTCTGTCTCTATTTCAGCCCTCATTACCTTTCCCAATCTCAGAGGCGTGCAATTCATGTTCTTATTTACCCAACTGTAAATCTGCGCACTGCCTCGGTATAAGTAATATCTCACGGGTCAATCGGGCTCTAATTGACAATCTAAGCCCTTCCATAAACTTTTAGACATCTCGACAGTCACTGTTCATAGTGTCGAGGTAATATCTACCAAAGAATATAACTGAGTTTCATACTCATAATCAATTTAGTATTCCTGGGCAGTGTAAGAAATTTTTTCTTTAAATCATGTCCGGGATATCCTGTCACCGGAATACATCCAATAAGATTTCTCATCTTAGCTATGGACGTTTAACACTTAAGATGGGTCGAGCAGGTTTCCACCAATGTTTCGCTGCGCCCTCTGATCTCATTCATAATCTGAGCAATTAGCTCCTCAAAATAATTCCCATGCTCCGCTTCAATCTTGCGAAGCGTGTCTCAATAATGTCCGATTTCTCTGTCGGACTCAGTGGGGCATGCTTAACATTAGCCTCCATTTCAATCTCATCCTGGTTCTCACAAGTCAACTCAGCACGACTTAGCAGACTCAGGTCTACCTCTACGACCTCTGCCTCGTGCACTTTCTCATCTAACGCGACTCATATTAGGCATTCCTGCATTCTCAACCATTTCTTAGTCAAAACCCATCTCGATATACACTATTGTATCTAACTAAGCACAGTAACACGGGGATGTAATTTCCTAATTACTGACACTGACACACAACAGACCAATTTCTGCTCTGATACCACCTTTATATGTCACGACCCAAACTACCCAAAAATCAGAGTTAATTTTTCGCGTTTTATTATTTACTTAAATTCTTACCTGTCCTCGAATCGTGACCAACACTCCACTAATAATTGGGCTGTGCGTCAATGCCAGTCCCACCATTCAATTATCATCTAACTTATTTCTTCTCCAGTCATTTATAATTGTTTACAATATTTATACATCCCCTAAAGTTGCTTATAAACATGTTACTGTGCTATGCTTATGTAGATACAATATGTACAAGTGTATACCTTATGTTGATGGGCAGCAGCGGATATCCGGAATGCAGTACTGAGTCGTCGCAACTTCAACTGGAGATTATCTGTGGGAGAAAATGAAAGGGGTGAGCACATCAAGCTCAGTAAGGCAATCCTACGAACAAGTAGGTAACCATACTACCTACATGAACGTGGTGCCATGCATAAACCACCCTTTCTCCACACATTTTAAAACAATGATATGCGTTATGATGTTATGTAAAACACATTTGCACGGAAAATCAACATGCAATTATTACAAATCATTTCTTTCTCAATTAAAATTTTCACAATAAAGTCAGGACTCGACCCCTCCTGCGGGTGATCCTGACTCACACAAAACCATGAAAACGGTTTACATCAAACGTGGGTTTGAAAAGCATGGAAATACCATCATGCAAATTTAGTTTAAAAACCCAGTTTAAATCATCGAAATCGTCGACATGCGAGACTAGGCAACATCTGTATATCGGTAATAACCAGGACTATGGCCATATGTGTCCTCGAGAGTTCCTCAGCTACACGGATCCTAGTGTGCGGGTTCTCACCATGACCGGGAACCACCCAGGAGGTGGGTCAATCCATCCCGTCAGTCTTATCCGATCCCAGGCATCCGAAGATGCTGCATTCGGAGATGCCGTATCCGAAGATACCACACGGTACATCGTACTCCATGCTACTTGCACGGTACATCGTACTCCGTGAACCCATATAATATCTCTATACTCATGCCATGTCTCAAAACGCACGTGCGAGCCTATTTAATCGGTGACACACAGTCTACCCGATGCTCCAAGCACGGCTCATCGCATGTTCTCATAAAATCAGTGCGAACGATGCTCAGCACTCACATCAATCAAGTAAAACTGGCAGAGCCCGCTTTACATCTGCACAAGGCCGCCAACCTCATCCCTCACTCTCACCCCACCTAAGAGGTCTTTTGAGCCTGTTGGGCCTTTTGGCTGAGTCCAAGGGCAGACAGCGCTGCTCCACAAATCCGGTAAAACTAGTGCGAGCTATGCTCAGCACTCTATATATAAATCACATGAAAATCTTATAAAATCTGGTGCGAGTTAAACTCTAGCACCCTGTCTCGAAAAAGCATATGAAATCTGACGCGAGTTGTACTCTAGCACCTATGCATGTAAAACTCTAGTGCGAGCTCTCGCTCTAGCACTAATGCGTGCATCACACAAATCGACAACATCGTGCGAGCTGAGCTCTAGCACGTCAGACGTCAATAAAAACACGTAGGCGGCTCTGTTTCCTCAAAACAGTTTTCAAAACAATATCACGTTGAAAGTATGCAATGCTGTGCATTTTCTTTCAAGGTGAGCCAGCCTACTCATGCATGCATCAAAACACCTCCAGAATGAGCAGAAACCTTTTGTTCTTGCTCCTCCCAATTTTTCCTAACTTTGTAAATTTTACCCTTAACAAGGGTATTTTGGTAATTTGCCCATCCGGGGCACTAAAATTATTATCCGACCTCTAGACCCTTCAGATAAATTTTAAATCACTGCAAATGAATTTAAAACTTCGTAAAGTTTACCTCTAGCAGTCCGCAGAATTCCCTTACCTTATTTTCTTGTCGAGTCTGACCTTTTCTTTTCCTCTGTTGTCTCGTCGCGCAGTCCGATATGCTCCCAATCAATTGCCCGAAACTGCGTATTAATATTCCTCAGGTCAGATAACATACAATTTAATTGTATTTAATCTTTTCTGGGCTTAATTTAAATCATTGGGCCCATTTACCCCTATTGGGCCCGATTGCACCTTAGTGGGCCTTAATCGGTCTTAAGCCCATTTACCACTTAATTTTCACTTTATCGAGGCCTATTGGGCTCATTGGGCCCACCAATAATTTATTGGGCCTCGTCCTAGCTCTCGAATAGCTAAATTCACTATTTACGACAATTATCTAAATTTTCATAATTTAATTCAATTTATGCAGAAATTAAATAATATCACGCATAACGAGGTAATTATCGTAAATAAGGGTTACTTACCCTAGATTGCATGCTAGTCCGCAAATCGAGGCTATCTCGAGCTCTCGTTGGATGCCAATCGTCGAGCTACATAATTCCATAATTTTTCCGGGTAAGTTTTCAGCCCAAAATTAATTAAATTAAATACTCCAAAATTTAAATCGGGTCAATTCGACCGCTCACTGACTTACCCGAAGCTCGATTACACCACAGGAATTTTCCCCAATTTTTTCTCTTTTTCTTTTTCCCATTTTCTTCCTTTTTTCCTCTCTTTTTGGCTGAACCGGTTCAGTCCGGTTCGGACTGGTTCAGACCGCCGGTTCTCTCCGGTTCGACCGGTTCACCATCGGTTCACCGCCTTGCCGGTCGGTTCTCTGTCGGCTTCCACCCCCAGCAGCTCCGCAAGGTCGTCCGCATCTCGAATCTGCCCTCGGTTTGGGTCAAGCTTGCCGGAATGCCGCCGGTCCGGTTGTTCTCCTCTTCGCCGTCGATACCCATTTCTTCTTCCGTCGTTTCCGACGCCGTCCATCGGTTTCGGTGGCTGCCACCACCGCCAATCTGCTCGTCTTGGCCTTGGGAACGTTCGGCTAGGGGTGGGATTGGCCAGATCGGCGTCGTTCGCCGTCGATCTCCCTTTTTTCTCCCGCGGCTTCTCCTCTGTTTTTCGGCGTCCTCCGGCCTCCAAACGGGGCGTCTCCGGTGGCTGAAGGACCGCCTGGCGTCGGGCTTCCTTCGTCGGCCCTCGCCTGGGTCTCTGGCTCGCCGGTGGCTCACTGGTCTTCAGCCTCCGTTTGCTTCGTTTCCGTTTCGCGTTTTTCGCGATTTTCGCCCCCCTTTTTTTTTCTCTTTTTTTTTCTTTTTGTTTTATTAATTTTATTATTATTATTATTATTATTATTTATTTTAATTATTTTACTATTCATTAAAATACATTAAAATACCCAAAATATCTCTTAAAATTATTATTTTATTCTAACTTAATTAATTTAATTTTATTTAATTTATTTATTATATTTTAACCTCTTTTTCGGGTATAATTTCCCCGTATTTTCGGGATATTGTCCCGGGTGACTTTTTGGTATATTTTTTGATTATTTTTGGGATTATTTTTCCGAACTAAAAATTTTGATTAATCCCGATTAATTCTCATAAACTAATATCTCGATCAATTTAACCCGAAATAAATTTATTTCACTTTTATTGACCAAGATTTCTTAAATCCATATTTTTAATTAAATTTTCTTATCGAAATTATACCGACCTTTGGTCTTTTGACCATTTTGCCCTTACACATGTTCGGGATTAATTTAACCCGACTTCCTTCATACTTTTCCCCATCTTTTCTTATTTAATTTCCATATTTTAATTAAATTCGGGTCTTACAGATCGGGACTGAATCGGGCTGAACCGGATCGGTCTGAACCGGGTTGAACTGGACCGAACCGGTTCAGCCAGAAAAAGAAGAAAAAAAAGAAAGAAAAAAAGGAAAAATTGCAAAAATTCGGTGATGCAATCAAGCTCTGGGTAAGTCGGTAAGTGGTCAAAGGAATCAATTTAATTTTTAGAATAATTATTTAAATATAAATATGTATATTTATTTATTTATTTAGGTACATGTACAAATAGGTGTATATAATGAATTGGGTATGATAGTATTTGTACAAAAAAAATATGTATGCATAGGTGATAAGGAAAAATGGAAAACAATGATATATATATATATATATATATATATATCATAGGTGATAAGGAAAAATGGAAAACAATGATATATATATTTATATATATATATATATATATATATTTAGGTGCATATACTTGTGGGGGGTATGAAAGGTGAATGTGTGCAATTATATGTATATACAAAGAATGTATATATATGAGATAGGAAAACATGAAAACAATAAAAGTATATATATATATATACATATGAGAGTGTGTATATATATATAAATATATATTTTTATGCGTGTATACATGTGGATGTATATAATAAAGGTATATGTTAATACTTGTAGGAGCAAATATATAAATAGTGAAGAAATATATAAACGTGCGTATCGGCCTAAGGATGTACAATAATACGTACACACGCAGTAGTGACACTAGGTTACAATTTTAACACAATTCGGACAATTCGTATGAATAAGATGCTAAGTAAACGATTTCGGTGTAGGTGAATCGTAGAAAGGATTAAAGGAGGTACTAGGAGATGTCACTGTTCGAATTCGAGATACCCGATAAATCGAGGTAAGGGGTATTACTTAACTTAGTTCTGATATTGCATTCTTGTTTCACTGAGAAATGACTTTATGAAAGAACATATGATTTGAAATGATTTATCGATACTTCGATACTTGCGAAACTGTTTACAAAACATGATTTTCGTTTTACAAAATGTTCGCTAGAACATCTATGTTTATGAAACAAACTTTCAAATTATGAAAATGCATGAAAGTTTTATGATGGCTTGAAAACCCATATTTACGCTTTGAAATGAAACTTTTGACGTTTTCAAAAGTATTTACGAAAAGAGAAAAGATGTTTTGAGACTACAGGCTTCATGCATGGTTACTTCATGTGGTGCTCCGGCTCCACCACTTGGGTGCTGGTACGTAAGCCCCTTTAGCACTTGACTCGACCTGTGTGGAAGATATCGTACTACTGGTGGTTTATGATGATGTTTCAGTAGTATCTCGTGCCCACACAGCACGCAATTATGTTGCCCACACAAAGAGTGCCTTTGGTGCCCGTTGTCAGGACCCGTTCTCAATCCATGACTTTAACCAAAAACCACTACAAATTTTTTACATTTTTAACTTACCTTTCCTCTCCTCAATGGTTGGGCTGTGATTCGATGTCAGAGTTCTTGCTTACCACATCATCCATTTTCGTACATACATGTCAATATATTATTACTGACTGTAACTGCTTTTATTATACATGTAAGATTATATAAAATCTAATACAAATACATTCCCCATAATATATATCGTATACATCACTGTGCTATTTCTATGTTTAGATAAATAACCGTACAAAGTCTGTATACCTGCCGATCGATAGGAACTAGCAGTGGACTCAGGAATACTATCCCTCGATAGCTCTCGCTCTACTGACACTCTGTAGAGAGATGTAAAGAAAGGGGGTGAGCATACAACGCGCTCAGTAAGGAAATCAGGCAAGCAAGTAGATATCTACACTATCTACTCAAAATAATGCTATGCCTTGAAAACATTATTTCCTTTACTCACTTTAAAAGCATGTCTTGAAATATAAAATATATACTTGTACAGATTAAATCCCATGTACAGAAATCATGCTTTCTTTCTCAAATGTAGGCATGTAGTGCAAAACAATGCATCGTATATAATCATGCCTTTATGTAAATCATGCCATGTATATTTAAATCACATGGAATTAAATAATTCACAACAAAAAATCAGAGTCTGACCCATCCCTCAGGTCTGTCTGCAGTTTAAATCAGTCAATCTGTAAGACCCAAAAATTATATCGTAATTTCTTATAAAGAATTAAAAATGGTCCCAAATTAAATGAAATGGGATTCAGACAAGAGATAAAGATTCAAAATACGAAATGAGTGAGTATTTGTGAAGGGAAGTCGGGTTAAATTAATCTCGAACACGTGAAGGGCAAAACGATCAAAAGATCGAAAGCTGGTCTAAATTCGATAAGAAAATTTAATTAAAAATAATGGATTTGAGAATCTTGATCAATAACGAAGAAATAATTAAATTTCGAGTCCAATTGATCAAGATCCGAAATTTTTAGAAATACCGAAAAGTCACTCGAGACAATATCCCAAAAATACGAAGAAATTATACCCGAAAAAGGGTTAAAAATATAATAAATAAATTAAATAAAAATAAATAAATCAATTTGAAATAAAAAATTAATTTTGTAGATATTTTAGAATATTTTTGAATAAATTAATGAATATAATAATAATAAACTAAATTATAAATAATAATAAATAAAAATAATAAATATTGTAAAAAAAACATGAAACAGAATCGCGAAATGCGATTCTGTAAACTGAGAAGCGAAGAACAGACACGACCGAGGCAGTCGGTCTCCACCACTGACTGCCTCCGGTGACCCAGACGCCAAATGAGCGAAGCAAACGAACCACCGGCGACCTCCAAGCGATGGAACCACCTCCAATGACGTCGAAATCCGACGAAACCGAAAGAAAGAGAACCCGAGGGACAAAAGAAGATTGGCGACAATCGACGCCGATCTAGCTCCAACCGAACCCAGTCGAGGCTTCCCCAGGCCCAGGCGACGCGATCGGTGGTGGCCACGGTCGACGAAACAGTCGGATGACGCCGAAAACGGCGGAAAAGAGAAAGTGCACCGACGGCGAAGGGAGAACACGCCGGACCGGCGACTTTTCGGCGGCCTTGAGCGAAACTGAGGCCAGATCCGAGAATCGTACAACCCAGAGGAGCTGCTGGCGACAGAAGTTGATGGAGAACCGGCCGACGAGGCCCTGAACTGATCGAACCGAACTGAACCGATTGAACCAGACCAGTTTGAATCGGGTTGAACCGGACTGAACCGGTTCAGCCAAAAAAGAAGGGAAAAAAGGAGAAAAAGAGAAAAAAGAAAAAGGGAAAGAATTTTTGGGGATACACCGGACTTTGGGTAAGTCGGTAAGAGGTCAAAAGTGACCAAATTGATTTCCAAAAAATTTATTTAAATTATATTTAATCGAAAAGTAACCCGAGATTAAATATATAATTGTGCAGTTTTACGACAAAGCCCAAACGAGAGCCGATTGAGCTTCGATTTTTGTACCCCGCATCATATTGGGTAAGTATATTTTAATTACGATAATATAAGTCATTTAATACAGGGTTTCAATTATTTTACGGAATTTACGGATTAATTCTGTATAAAAAGGCATATTATTCGGAATTGCAACGTAATTACCGTAAATAGTATATGGGCTATCCAAAGAGTTTGGAATGAAGCCCGATGATTATTGGTAAGCTAAATAAGCCCAGTAAACCCGAAGAAGGGATTTAATAAGTAGAAACGGGTTGAAAATGGGTCGAGTCCCATTAAAGTGCGATCGGGCCCAATAAGAGTAAATTGGCCCAATTAGTTAAATCGACTATAGTAAACGTGAGAATTATATTTATTGGGTTAAATTGACATGATAAATAATTACCTGCAGCCCCAGAGACTGGATTAGTAGCAAATCGGATCGGACGAGCCTCCGATAGTGGAATTTAGATACGAGCTCGACGAGAATCGAGGTAAGGGAATTTTGTAATTGTATAGAGATTTCTATACGTATTTATTGAGGGGATTTACAGGGTTTAGAATTCTTTAAACTATCTAGAAAAGAAATAATAAGTTTTACAAAAATCGGGGCTTAGATGAATAAAGAAAAAGATGATTTTGCCCTTGAGAGTAAAATTTACAAAAGGGTAGTAAGGCAGATAAATTGCATGATTTTCATGTTTTGATATTTTATATGAATGTATTGCTTTTGTTTAAGCAAAATTACACATAGGTTGGCTATTGATTTCTTGAATTATATGAAAGCATACCTGTTTGTGCCGGTTACTATTTTAAAGGAGGTTTTATCAAGATTGAGCCACCTATCGTATTTACATGAATAAAAAGAGTGCTAGAGTCTTTCTCGCACTCAAGTTTACTGATTTATTACTCATGAAAGTCGTACTGGAGCATTGCTCATACGAGAAATTTGTGTATGTACAAAACCGTGCTGGAGCTTCGCTCACACGAGATTTTAGATATCATTATATGCATAGCGTGGTGCTGGAGCTTCGCTCACACTAGACGTGAGTTGACATGCATATAGTCATGTGGAAGCCTCCTGTAGACTGTGTGTCGCAGAGAGTTTAGATGCTCGCGCGTATACTTTGAGACATGGGTTGGTTATCGACATAGTATTGGGGTGGATAAGACCTACGGCAGGCACCCCCAGACTATGATATGGGTCCATGGAGTACGATGTACCGTGTATGTCACACGGAGTACGATGTACCGTGTATGTCACACGGAGTACGCTGTACCATGCAGTCATGATGACTCTATGATGTTACTTGATATTCTGGCGGGTAGGACTTGACCCCACCTCCCGTTGCAGTTGTGATACCCCGCACACTGGGATCCGTGTAGCCTGGGATCACAGGGACAAAGTATGGCCATAGTCCTCGATTTTCATACAGTAACCTACATGCCTCACATGATATCATACGGTCTGAATAGACCAGGACGAACCCGAGGGAGGGGTAATGTCCCGATTTATGTTTTTTAAATGAGATGCGATTTAAATGAATCAAGGTATTCCCGAGAGATGGGTTTGACCTTGATGAGGTTGTTTTATGATGAAATAAATGAGTTTTAAAGTGATGAGTTTGTAATGAAACAAATAAGTTTTAATGTGACGAGCATGAGATGTCATACATGATGATTTTCCATGTTTGATTTATATATCGATTTCATGATTTCTCTTATATGATATATACATACATGTGGCATCATTTTAGTCTTACCTCATGCTCCAAATACAAACGATTTTATATCATGACATTATCAGCACGTAGATAGTATAGTTATCTACCTGCTTACATTATTGCCTTACTGAGCTGTTTATGCTCGCCCTTTCATTTTCCACCCCACAGGGTACATCAGTAGAAGAGAACAACAGTAGTCATATCCGCTGCTTCTTATCAGGACCATGTATACACATTTGTATAATTTTTGTATCTGAACATATAGATGCATAGTACTGCACATGGATGTAATATTGGGGATGTATTTATTTAAAATAAATTGATATGTAAATGAAATATGAAAATGGAATGGTAAATAGGTGAGAGGTGACTAACACCGAATCATAGCCCAACTGTTTAGTAGTGTAACTGTTCACGACGGGTAAGGAAATGAAAAACCAAAAAATTTACTCTGATTTTTAGGCAATTTGGGTCATGATAGAAAAGATGATATCAGAGCTGAGTTGGCCTGATATGAGTCGGTGTTAGTAGTTAAGTAAATTTACATCCCCATGTACTGTGCAGTGTTTAGATACAATTGTGTATATCAAGATGGAACAGCAGCTAAGAATTTAGTTTCGAATGTAAGAATATAGTTTTTATAAATGATAGCCGCTATGGTAGAGGGGCGAGTACACATGCTCGAGGCCATAGAGATCAGCCTGAGAGTCGAATGAGTCGTCACATGAGACTCAAGATGAGAGTGAGGTGAAGGCTGATGATGAGCATACTCCACAGGGTCCTATAAAGAGACAAAAAAGTATTGAAACACGCTCCGAGAGGATGGAGTGGAGTGTAGAAAATATTTCAGAGTTGTTTACTCAGTCTATGCAGGTAGTTGAGGATAGGCAGGGTAAAGCCTAAACAAATGCCTCAGACTATAGAGATTTTCACACCTCTCCGGTATTTAGCGAAGTAAAGAAGCCAATAGTTATTGAGGACTGGGTGAATGAGATAGCGAAGTGCTATAGATTCTTTCGGTGTATGTCGACCGAGAATGTGATTTTTAAATATATTTATGTTAGAGGGTGAGACGAAACATTGGTGGAAGTTCGCTCGACTAATCTAAATAGTTAGACGTCCAGAGCCGACATGAGAATATAATTCTAGATGTATTCCGATGACAGAATATCCTGGACATTTAAAGGAAATTTCAAATGAAATTATTTACCCAACCTAGAGGAACTAGCTGATTAACGAGTATGAAACTCAGATTACATCCCTGGGCAAGTATGAACCCGATATTGTGGACAGTGAGAGTAGGAAAGCCCAAAAGTTCATGGAATGGCTCAAATTATCGATTAGAGTCTGATTGGCTCACTACTTATGTCGAGGCAGTGCATAGAATACAGTTGCGTGAAGAAGATCATGTGTTGCACGCCTCTGAGATTGGGAAATGTAGTAAGGGCCGAAGTGGAGACAGAAGAGAATAGAGAATGACAGATATGTCAGAGCAGGAAAAAGACCAGTTGGTAAGAGATTAGAGTTGATGAGTCACGGGGTAAGATGATTGGTAAAGCCCCAGTGTATCCAATTTCAACACTTTTGAGGGGTATTGTGATTGGAGGACCCCGACCTGCTGTGTAGCGGTGTAAGTAATGTAGCAGTGTAGCAGTGTAAGCAGTGTAGGATGTGTGGTAGATACCACAGAAGTAAGGCCTATACCTACACTTTATTGACAAAATAGGAGTTAAGTGTGGTAAGACGAGCCAATTATTTAATGATTGCTCAGAGTTGGGTGAGACTGCCCTACAGAAGAGCAAAGAGATGGAGAAAACTCTGTTGATATCTCCGCATCGAAAAGGGAGACCATAGCCGAAGAGAAAAGGAAAGTAGGCTATTGGATGAAGGCGAGTGCATGTCTTGGACCAGGACACTACTGATGTTTCACAGGATGTGGTGAAAGATACCACACTGCTTATGAATAAAGAAGTAATTGTGTTAATTGATCCTGGTACCACGTATTTTTTTCATACAGCCTTCATTCACATGTAAGTGAGTAAAAGACGTGAATGCCTACACCTTTGGGTACAATGCTGATAGTTAGTGCCCCAATAAAGGAGAGTTAACTAACAAAATAATTATGAAGAAATTATAAGTTGAAAACGGGGGAAGAAGTATAAGTCAGTCGATTTTATACAATAGACTATGAATAATTTGAAGTAATATTGAGAATAAAAATTGGTCGACTGCAAATTATGATGTTTAAAGTTCTATTCTAAGATAGTGATATAGTTACACCTGAAAAGTATACGGTAAGTTTTGACAAGTTATAAAAGGGGAGTAGCGATTGAAATTAAAGGAGTAAATGATTGTACTCACGGAATGAGTAATGACAGAGTTTTGTTATAAGTGATATACGAAAAGAGATAAGTTTTAGATGTGATAGATCCTGAATAAGAGATAGACTGAAATAAGAGATGTATGCAAGGTAAGAATATCTATGATACGTGAAGTAATTTGGATTAAAACAATTAGTAACGAATATGAATTGTGACCACATAGACTGATATGTAAAGTAATTGTGTTCAAGTCTGAGGGTTAATAAAGGTATTTCAAAATACCTCCCCGCCTGAAGACTTGACAACGTCTAAAAGTATACACATAACCTATAAATTGAAATCGACAGTCGTAATAATATACATTTAAAATTAGGGTACCTTTATGGGTACGATAAGAAATATAGAATTTGATTAATCAAGAAGGTTTAAAAGTTAAAAATTTTATAAAAGATGTTGATATAAGAAAAAGGAAATGACGCGGGTTAGTAGCTTCAACGGAAGCGATTTTGAAAGGAATATTATACGTTTATGCGTATATAGGTCAAATATATGAGTGATTGAAATATTTAATGGAATTCAACTACGAAGAGATATTTAAACTTTACTTGGACCGATTTGTTATCATCCTTATTGATGATATTTTTGGGTGTATTTACAGTCCAAGGAAAATTATAAGCAACGATTGGAGATTTTTTTTTACAAATGATTTGTTGAGAGTTCTCGAAATGGACTACTTTGTTGACACGTTTAACTAAGAAAGTGTGGTATTTGAATGGGATGATAGCCGTGACAGGAGTTTTGGTGTATTGAAGTATAAACTAACCACCGCATTTATTCCCACCATACCCAACAGATTAAGAGGTTTATCATGAGTCTATGGATACCTCAAAATAATGAATGGGCTGTGTATTGATGCATAGAGGGGAAGATAGTCGATTATGAATCCAGACAACTCAAGGATCATGAAAGGACTATCCGAACCATGATTTAAAGTTGACAGCGATAGTGGTATTGAGTATATGACAATACTATGTATACGGTGAGAAATTTCAGGTATGCACTGATCCTAAAAGCCCCAAGTATCTATTCTTACAGAAAGAGTCGGATATGAGAATACATAGTGGGTTAGAGCTTCTAAGAGATTTTGATTGTGGAAATTGTACCACCCAGGAAAGGCTAATGTAATGGCTAATACCTTGAGCAGAAAGAGCCTCGGGATGGTATTACATATGATGGTCAGGGAGCGTGAGCTGCTAGAGCAGTTGTGAGCCTCAGTAGTGATGTGATCCCTTCTGATGATGACAGTGATTGTGTGACAGTTAGCCTGAGACTAGAACCGGATGAGAGTGCCCGAATTTGATAGGCTTAGCGTGATGATAGGCATGGTGTCGATAGTTTGGGTCAGATTCAGAAGGGTACAGTGACAGAGTTCACCAAGAGAGATGATGGCTTACTGAGGTTCAGAAACAGTATAAGTGCTCCCCAGGACCACAATGATGAGATAGTGATATTTTCAGAGGCTCACTCTTCGAGATATTCAGTGCATCCGAGAAGTAATAAATATATCGAAATATTAGAAAAGGGTATTGGTGGTCAGATATGAAAAGAGATATGGTAAAAATTGTGGAAAAGTGTCTCGTATGTCAGCATGTAAGGTAGAGCAAAAGAAGTTGCAGGGTTATTGCAGTTTCTGCCTATATCGACACGGAAGTGGGAACAAGTTAACCTAATTTTCGTGATGGGTTACAAAGGACCCAGATGAATCACGAGGCTATCTGAGTGATAGTCAATAGATTGACTAAGTCTACCCACCTTTTGATTATGAAATCCCCAGATACTTTGAGTGTGTAGGCGGATTTATGTGTATGGAAAAAAATTGTGGAACACCAAAATATTTCCAGTGAGCATTGTAACATAGAGGGATTCCCGCTTCAATTTCCATTTCTGGGAACGTTTTCAAGAAGCTATGGGAACCCAACTGAGTGTTAGCACAACGTTTCGTCCTCAGACAGATGGTCAATCAGAGAGGACTGTACAAGTTCTGGAGGATATGATGAGAGCGTGTGCATTTGATTTGATAAGCTCTTGGGATGATTAGTTGTTACTAATCGAATTCGCCAATAAAGACAGTTGTCACTTGAGTATCGGGATGACTTCAGATTAGGCATTGTATGGCAGTAAGGGTTATTTCCCGATTTGGATAAGAAAAAGTGGGTGACAGATAGAAAATTGTTCTCGAATTGGTAAGACAAACCTCTGAGGATGTTCAATTAATTGTGAAGGATTAAGAACACCTCAGAGCAATATGCTGACAAGAGACAGAAACTATTGGAATTCACCGAGGGTGAATCAGTATTATTGGAAGTTACATGCCCTCAGGACATAGCATAAGGACGTAACGAGATTCGAAAAGAGATTGGACAAAGTGGGAGATAAGACCTGTAAGCTGGCGTTACCACCTGAATTAGCAGGCATCCACAATGTGTCCTATCTTATGATGCTTCAAAAATTCTATCCGAATCCAGCATATGTAATCGGATATGAGCTTCAACAGCTTAGCTCAATGAAAGTATAACGTATGATTGGAAAATCGATTTGGGTATTAAACAGGAAGGAGAAAGTATTGAGGTTTAAGACGATCTCCCTAATTAAAGTCCTTTAGTAGTAGTACACTCTGAAAAAGTCACAAGGAAATTAAAGAGTATGATATGTGTGAAATATCCGGAGTGATTTACAGACTAACTTGGTTCTAATTTGGAGGACCAAATTTTTTAAGTGGGGGAGATTATGTAAGACCCGAAAATTATATCGTAATTTCTTATAAAGAATTAAAAATGGTCCCAAATTAAATGAAATGGGATTTGGACAAGAGATAAAGATTCAAAATACGAAATGAGTGAGTATTCGTGAAGGGAAGTCGGGTTAAATTAATCCAAAACACGTGAAGGGCAAAACGGTCAAAAGATCGAAAGCCGATGTAAATTCGATAAGAAAATTTAATTAAAAATAATGGATTTGAGAATCTTGATCAATAACGAAGAAATAATTAAATTTTGAGTCCAATTGATCAAGATCCGAAATTTTTATAAATACCGAAAAGTCACTCGGGACAATATCCCGAAAATACAGAGAAATTATACCCGAAAAAGGGTTAAAAATATAATAAATAAATTAAATAAAATTAAATAAATCAATTTGAAATAAAAAATTAATTTTGTAGATATTTTAGAATATTTTTGAATAAATTAATGAATATAATAATAATAAACTAAATTATAAATAATAATAAATAAAAATAATAAATATTGTAAAAAAAAACTGAAACAGAATCGCGAAATGCGATTCTGTAAACTGAGAAACGAAGAACAGACACGACCAAGGCAGTCGGTCTCCACCACCGACGGCCTCCGGTGACCTAGACGCCAGATGAGCGAAGAAAACGAACCACCGGCGACCTCCAGGCGACGGAACCACCTCCAATGCTGTCGAAATCCGATGAAACCGAAGGAAAGAGAACCCGAGGGAGAAAAGGAGATCGACGACAACCGGCACCGATCTAGCTCCAACC
The DNA here is from genome assembly GCA_033439115.1 of Firmiana major. NCBI lineage: Eukaryota > Viridiplantae > Streptophyta > Magnoliopsida > Malvales > Malvaceae > Firmiana > Firmiana major. The sequence continues at coordinate 26,708,215 of CM065913.1, forward strand.
GACCCCAGCCAAGGCTTCCCCAGGCCCAGGCGACGGGATCGGTGGTGTCCACGGTCGACGAAACAGATGAACGACGCCGAAAACGATGGAAAAGAGAAAGAGCACCGACGGCGAAGGGAGAACACGCCGGACCGGCGACTTTCCGACGGCCTTGAGCGAAACTGAGGCCAGATCCGAGAATCGGACAACCCAGCGGAGCGACTGGCGATGAAAGCCGACGGAGAACCGACCGGCGAGGCCCCGAACCGATCGAACCAAACTGAACCGACTGAACCGGACCGATCTGAACCGGGTTGAATCGGACTGAACCGGTTCAGCCAAGAAAGAAGGGAAAAAAGGAGACAAAGAGAAAAAGGAAAGAGGGAAAGAATTTTCGGGGATACACCGGACTTCGGGTAAGTCGGTAAGAGGTCAAAGTGACCGAATTGATTTTCGAGAAATTTATTTAAATTATATTTAATCGAAAAGTAACCCGGGATTAAATATATAATTGTGCAGTTTTACGACAAAGCCCGAACGAGAGCCGATTGAGCTTCGATTTTTGTACCCCGCATCATATTAGGTAAGTATATTTTAATTACGATAATATGAGTCATTTAATACAGGGTTTCAATTATTTTACGAAATTTACGGATTAATTCTGTATAAAAAGGCATATTATTCGGAATTGCAACGTAATTACCGTAAATAGTATATGGGCTATCCAAAGAGTTTGGAATGAAGCTCGATGATTATTGGTAAGCTAAATAAGCCCAGTAAACCCGAAGAAGGGATTTAATAAGTAGAAACGGGCTGAAAATGGGTCGAGTCCCATTAAAGTGCGATCAGGCCCAATAAGAGTAAATTGGTCCAATTAGTTAAATCGACTATAGTAAATGTGAGAATTATATTTATTGGGTTAAATTGACATGATAAATAATTACCTACAGCCCCAAAGACTGGATTAGCAGCAAATCGGATCGGACGAGCCTCCAATAGTGGAATTTAGATACGAGCTCGACGATAATCGAGGTAAGGAAATTTTGTAAGTGTATAGAGATTTCTATACATATTTATTGAGAGGATTTATAGGGTTTAGAATTCTTTAAAGTATCTAGAAAAGAAATAATAAGTTTTACAAAAATCGGGGCTTAGGTGAATAAAGAAAAAGATGATTTTGCCCATGAGAGTAAAATTTACAAAAATGGTAGTAAGGCAGATAAATTGCATGATTTTCATGTTTTGATATTTTATATGAATGTATTGCTTTGGTTTAAGCAAAATTACACATAGGTTGGCTATTGATTTCTTGAATTATACGAAAGCATACCGGTTTGTACCGGTTACTATTTTAAAGGAGGTTTTATCAAGATTGAGCCACCTATCGTATTTACATGAATAAAAAGAGTGCTAGAATCTTTCTCGCACTCAAGTTTACTGATTTATTACTCATGAAAAGCCATACTGGAGCATTGCTCGTACGAGAAATTTGTGTATGTACAAAACCGTGCTGGAGCTTCGCTCGCACGAGATTTTAGATATCATGATATGCATAGCGTGGTGCTGGAGCTTCGCTCGCACTAGATGTCAGTTGACATGCATATAGTCATGCGGAAGCCTCCTGTAGACTGTGTGTCGTAGAGAGTTGAGATGCTCGCATGTATACTTTGAGACATGGGTTGGTTATCAACATAGTATTGGGGTGGATAAGACCTACGGCAGGCACCCCCTGACTATGATATGGGTCCATAGAGTACGATGTATCGTGTATGTCACACGGAGTACGCTGTACCATGCAGTCATGATGACTCTATGATGTTACTTGATATTCTGGCGGGTAGGACTTGATGCCACCTCCCGTTGCAGTTGTGATACCCCGCACACCGGGATCCATGTAGCCGGGGATCACAGGGACAAAGTATGGCCATAGTCCTCGATTTTCATACAGTAACCTACATGCCTCACATGATATCATACGGTCTGAATAGACCAGGACGAACCCGAGGGAGGGGTAATGTCCCGATTTTTAAATGAGATGCGATTTAAATGAATCAAGGTATTCCCGAGAGATGGGTTTGACCTTGATGAGGTTGTTTTATGATGAAATAAATGAGTTTTAAAGTGATGAGTTTGTAATGAAACAAATAAGTTTTAATGTGACAAGCATGAGATGTCATACATGATGATTTTTCATCTTTGATTTATATATCGATTTCATGATTTCTCTTATATGATATATACATACATGTGGCATCGTTTTAGTCTTACCTCATGCTCCAAATACAAATGATTTTATATCATGACATTATCAGCACGTAGATAGTATAGTTATTTACCTGCTTACATTATTGCCTTACTGAGCTGTTTATGCTCACCCTTTCATTCCACCCTACAGGGTACATCAGTAGAAGAGAACAATATTAGTCATATCCGCTGCTTCTTATCAGGACCAAGTATACACATTTGTATAATTTTTGTATCTGAACATATAGATGCATAGTACTGTACATGGATGTAATATTGGGGATGTATTTATTTAAAATAAATTGATATGTAAATGAAATATGAAAATGGAATGGTAAATAGGTGAGAGGTGACTAACACCGAATCATAGCCCAACTGTTTAGTAGTGTAACTGTTCACGACAGGTAAGGAAATGAAAAAGCGAAAAATTTACTCTGATTTTTAGGTAATTTGGGTCGTGACACAATCAATGTGATATATCATGTGAGACTCTGTGGTGAAATGCAAATAGGATCCTGGACTATGATCATATCCGACATGTGATCCCAAGCAACACAGATCTCGGTGTGTGGGGCATCACTGCTGCAACGGGAGGGGGGTCAGTCCATCACAACCGCCAGTTATATCCTCATCAACTCCACAACAACACACGGTACAGTGTACTCCCATGCTACATGCACGGTACATAGTACACCCGTGGACCCTACATCACAGCCAGGGTGCCTGCCATAGGTCTTAGCCCTCGTAACCATGGAATATCTTATCACATCTCTAATACCCTCATGTGGCTATCCTCTCACATAATGTGACACTCAGTCACACAAGGATGCGGGCATGGGTTTGTAACATGTATTATATATCACATACAGTGCGCGCCTTTGAGTGCGACTCACAGTCGACACTCTGCTCAAACACTGTTTCACATCACAAACTCAACTCTAGTGCGAGTAAACCTCTAGAAACTAGGTCAATGCATAGTTCATGTATTAAATCAAGTACGAGCAATAGCTCCAGTACTATGTCATGTATAAACCATGAAGAATTAAGTACGAGCAATGCTCCAGCACTCTGTCATGTATCTCATGTAAAACTCGAGTACGAGCTAATCGCTCCAGCACTCTGTCATGCATGTATCATGTAAAACTGAGTACGAGTAAAACTCCAGTACTCTATCATGCATGTCATGGAAATCTAGTGCGTATCAAAATCCAGCACTAATGTATGTGGAAAACATATGAAATCCAGTGCGAGCTATGCTCTAGCACAATTCATTCTCACATAATATGATAGATGGCTCTTTAAAAAGCGATTGTTTACAAAATATTAAAATCAGCACTATAAAATGTGCTTAAGTCATATCAACCTTAAAATCATTAGCTCATCTATTTTTTTTCATGCTAAACAACAATTAAACACTCACAATAATAGTTTCCATGCTTTTTGCAACTTTTCACAAAAGTTGACTTTTTGACTAAGCAAAATCGTAATTTGCCACTATCGGGTCGTAATAATTATTATTCACTTTCTCTGACCCTCAGAGTTTTCAAGTGAATGTAAAAGCAGACGAAAATACGTGCAGGTATCTCTAACTACTCGCAAAAGTCCCTTACCTTGGATCACGTCAAGTGACCTCACTTCCTCGGTGCTGCTCAATCTCCCAGTCCGATCAGCTCTCAATGTAAACTCTGAAGTTGTAAATAACCATTCCTCAGGTTAATTATACTTTCCTACTGTATTACATATTGATACAGTCTATTTTCCCTTAATGGGCTTTAAAAATCCTTAATGGGCCTAACTAGGCCTTAAGCCCATTTTCATTTTACTATTCATTTTTGTTGGGCCTATTGGGCTTATGGGACCCACCAACTCTTATTGGGCTTATCCTAGGCCCATTACATCCTATTGGGCCTAAAATATTTGGGCTCGGCCCATTGGGCCTCTCGGCCACGTGCCTTGTCCGAGAGCTATCCATGCCTCGGTTTCACCATGTCATGCCATCCATGCCTATTTGTCTAGCCAATTCACTTAGGCATTTTCACAAACACTTGGTAGGCAACATTCTTAAACATCACATAATTCATTTAGGCATTTTATCAAATAACTTATGTGTCATATCATACAACTATCCATATGAACAAATTGATTATAACTAACCATGCCATAATCATGTCTACATGCATATCAACCTATACATGTCTTAAAATCACATGGGTATTTATCAAAACTCATATACCAACTTTCGGGCATCACATGTTTATAGTATTTTCATGTGTTTCAGTCCATAAAACATATACCAATCAACTCCATATAACTCATAGATCAACATATATGAAGTTGGAAGCTTGAAATTATACCTCGTATATTGTGTTCACACTTGGCCGAAACTTTGAAGCCTCACGGTTTGCACACTATGGCTCCTTGATAGCCAATTCCAACATATGTCACTCTCCTCTCAATTTGGAACAACTTTCATGAAGATTGCAAGTTCCAAATATGCCTTTTTCCTAGTGATTTCTAGTGAGAGAAAGCTTAGAAAACTTTTCGGTTATGGTTTCTTCACTTTGCCGAAAATGAAAGGATGAAGATGATTATGTGCTGGCTGGTATTTATAAGTCCATTGCTTAGTCATTAAGCTAAAAATCCAGCCACCTTAATTGACTTCCAAAAAGTTTAGGTAATGGTTATCATTTTAAACTTTGTTACCTTTCATTATTGGCTTTTAACTTATTCACATGGGCTTTCAATTGGGCTTCTCGGTTTGGGCCTTTCCTTTGGGATTTTGGGCTGAAATCTTTTCTACCTATTGGGCCTTCAATTGTCTCAATATTTGTCCCACAACTTGGCCCAACAATTTGGCCCATTGGGCCTTCCAAATTCGACCCACACTTATGATACCTTAATGGGCTTTAAAATTTTCAACTTTGGCCCATTGCATTTTTAACCATTAAATTTATTCCGGAATCCTTCCGAATATATTTTCCTTACTTCTGGGGATGATTATCTTGTATTCTGGCCAAGAATATTTTTTCCCAATTTTTTCTATATACTTAGGTTAATTTTTAACCATGATTAGTCAACTATGGTAAAAGTCCACTTTCTTAACTATAGTTGACTTTTTTTCTTAACCATTGACTAAGTTGACTTTTTCTTAAATTTTTGAAAGTGTCATATCTTACGTCTTACACTCTCGTCTTTATATTCCAACCGCTCCCGGTGGATAATTTCACCCGAAATACCTTATTTCCCCAAAAAGGTCCATTTTACCCTTTTTTAGCTTTTACTCTTATTTTGTATGTTCAGGACTAAATCAAGCTGACTTGCCTTCATGAGCTCTCTACGCTCTCTTATTTTAAGTTCTTATTTTCAGTCAGAATGATTTAGATTTACTTGGTTTAGCCTGTGACACTTATAGTTCACATTTGGCTCTTTATGTAGCTTTTGCGTGTTAAATCACTTCACTAACACTTTATGTCTAGTAAATACTCTTCTTATGATTCAAATATAATTACATAGTGTTCATACATATAGAAATCATAAGGTACAAGCTACAAAAATCTAGGTCTGACACCCGTGTCCTAGCTAGGTGCTAGTGAAAGTAAGTAAGATGGATACTACCCATATTTTACGAAATGGTTGTACGACCCTGATCCAGTCTACAGCCCACTTACCATGGCCATAGGTATGATGACTCTGTATGGAGAATGACACGTATCGCATGACTTAGTTATAGCCTAGTCTCCTCGATTTTAATCGTAAAATCGACTATGATGAGAGCTTATGAAATGATTATGAAACATGCATGATATGTTTACGAAATGATTTATGAAATGTTCATGAATTTATGAAAAGTTGTAAAATGGTTAAGCATGTGATTTATTTTAAAGACACGCATGCTTTATGACGATTATGCATGAAATGAAAATTTATGTATTGCATTAAGTTTCGTTCTATGAACAACTTCAAATGTTTTTATATATATCAGAACTACTTTAAGAGCATTACCTTACTGGGCTTTTCCCCAAAAGCTCACCCCTTTACCTCTCAGATTTTTGCAGTGAATTATACTTAATAAATGCTGCGTAGACGACGTAGGCTGGTGGATATGAGCTTCCCCAGACTACCTTTGTACATGCATGAGGTATACATTCTTATCTCTTTACCAGACCATTTGTATGCACAGACATCTATTGAAAATAATGTGTCGGGATGAAATCTGTATAAGGATAAATTAAATTAGATATTTTTTAAGGATTGACACTGAACAGGAATACAGCCTAAGTGAATAAGGGAATAAGTGGGTAAATTAAATTCAAAAAAAAAATTTCCTCGATTTTCAAGGGTAAAGGGTCGTTACAAATAGGGTGCTAAGTCTACAATTTCGGTGTAGGTGATTGTAGAAGGGATTAAAGGAGGTACTAGGAGACGTCACTGTTTGAATTCGAGATACCCGATAAATCGAGGTAAAGGGTATTACTTAACTTAGTTCTGATATTGCATTCTTGTTTCGCTGAGAAATGATTTTATGAAAGAGCATATGATTTGAAATGATTTATCAATACGTCCATACTTGCGAAACTGTTTACAAAACATGATTTCGTTTTACAAAATATTCGCTAGAACATCTATGTTTATGAAATAAACTTTCGAATTATGAAAATGCATAAAAGTTTTATGATGGCTTGAAAACCCATATTTACGCTTTGAAATGGAACTTTGGACGTTTTCAAAAGTATTTATGAAAAGAGAAAAGATGTTTTGAGACTATAGGCTTCATGCATGGTTACTTCTTGTGGTGTTCCGGCTCCACCACTTGGGGTGCCGGTATGTATGCCCCTTTAGCACTTGACTCGGCCTGTGTGAAAGATGTCGTGCTACTGGTGGTTTATGATGATGTTTCGGTAGTATCTCGTGCCCACGCAGCACGCAATTATGTTGTCCACACGGAGAGTGCCTTTGGTGCCCGTGTCCTAGCTAGGTGCTAGTGAAAGTAAGTAAGATGGATACTACCCATATTTTACGAAATGGTTGCACGACCCTGATCCAGTCTACAGCCCACTTACCATGGCCATAGGTATGATGACTCTCTACGGAGAATGACACGTATCGTATGACTTAGTTATAGCCTAGTCTCCTCGATTTTAGTTATAAAATCGACTATGATAAGAGTTTATGAAATGATTATGAAACATGCATGAGATGTTTATAAAATGATTATGAAACATGCATGAGATGTTTATGAAATGATTATGAAATATGCATGAGATGTTTATGAAATGATTATGAAATATTCATGATATGTTTACGAAATGTTTTATGAAATGTTCATGAAAATGGTTAAGCATGTTAATGGTTTTATTGACACGCATGCTTTTTTGACGTTTATGCATGAAATGAAAATTTCTATATTTCATTAAGTTTCGTTCCATGAACAATTTCAAATACTTTTATATATCAGAACCACTTTAAGAGCATTACCTTACTGGGCTTTTCCCCAAAAGCTCACCCCTCTACCTCTCAGATTTTTTCAGTGAATTACAACTAATAAATGCTGCGTAGACGACGTAGGCTGGAGGATATAAGCTTCCCTAGACTACCTTTGGTATATGCGTGAGGTATACATTCTTATCTCTATACCAGACTATTTGTATGCACAGATATCTATTGAAAATAATGTGTCGGGATGAAATCTGTATAAGGATAAATTAAATGAAATATTTTTAAGGATTGACCATGAACAAGAATACAGCCTAAGTAAATAAAGGATTAAGTTGTAAGCCGAAGTTTCAAAAAAAAAATCCTTCAATATTCAAGGGTCAAGGGTCGTTACAATGCTATCTTCAAAAATAAAGTTAAAAATAGCGCCCATGCAATATCTTCAAAAATCAGTAATTTAATGGAGTTACTAACATCTATCATGAAATGCTCACACGCAAATGCTACTATCATGTAAAAATAATTTCTTATGATAGGATACTCCAAATTGTGATAGATTTCAAATCAAGGCAATTTATAAAAAAAATCGGGTATCAAATCGGTAAAATATCGGTAAGGGAATTTTAATCTAGGCTGCCCTAATAAATCGGCTAACCTATAGTCTATCTTTTAAAATTATGGAATCTAACCTATCCTAAGTATTTTACTAACGACAGCTATATAAATTCCCTTACCACACAAGCTACGTGCCTGATTTACCCTTTTTCGCCTATCGCCTTAGACGCGCATATATGCGTCTAAGCTTCCTTGGCTCCTTCTGACGTGTTTGCTGCAAAATATCATTTAAGGCATGCGTTATTTACCATTCGTATAATGACGAATTAAATTTCAGCACATGCACACTCACAAAGACAATTCTAAACTAACTATCATTAACGCAGTTTATCGGTTTTAAGCCTTACGCTTATTCATTTCCTATCATGCTCTCATGGCCATAATTTCTACAATCTACTTGTTAATTATTTTCGATCTAAATCAAGGTAGCCAAATACCTTGAGCATGTCTTAATTCCATACTACATTCACGCAATACATATTTTTATAAAATATTCTTCACCTATATTTTTATTTAATTTCTGCAATTTCAACATCCAATTTGCCAATATTTATTTGATCAAAATTCTCATAATCCTCATTATCTATTTCCTAAATTCTGATTTTTATCATTATGGGACTATATTGCTTCAACACTAATTGATTATTTTCGTTCCTAATTTCCAGCAAACATTTTTGTTCCTAAAGTCCTCATTTGGCTGAACCTAAGCTTTTATACTCATCCAATTATTTCAATATTTGTTTGACACTAATTTATTAACCAACAATTTCTTATAATTTCCAGCCAAAGAATTAAATTTTCTGCATTTCTATTCATTTCCCTCCATGCATAAAATATGTTTTATTTTTGTACTAAATGTATAATCTAGCTCTCTTAACCGAATGCATGTATAAATCCCCTTAGTTTTCCACCTAAACCGAGCACTTCATCACCATTCAATCCTTATAAATTTTCCAGCAATTTCACTTAGTTACTCAATTAAGTTAATGCATTATTTTCTAAGCTCTTAAGTCTACCAATTTATTCAATATTTCCAGCCTTTAAATTCCGTTTTTAATTTACTTGAATTGCATGAATTTAAGCTATCCTACATAAATTTTCTGCATTCTAATTAATCGTGATATTATGAAATTTCCAGATTTTAACTCCCTTCTCATTACATGCATTGTAAAAAATTCTGTTTCTGTTCCTCTATTGTAACCGAGCCTATCCCTATCCAATTCAAATTTTTTTCTTATCAAATTTTTAATCATAAACATGTACAAATGTATCATCTCAATTCAGATAAATCAATTTAAATAGATTCATCACATGCAGAAATTTCTTTTCTTTGCATCTCTACATGACCGAATATTTTGTTCTAATCTTCCAATTTTCCTTGTTGAATTTTAATCCATAGAATTTCACATTGTACATTACCATTTCAGATTACATAATCTAATTTTACATTGACAATTCAACAATTTCCCCATATTCCTTTATGTAGCCGAATCCTACAATTTTCCTACTAGCCTTAGCTCCAATTTTATTCATGCAACTTGAATTCAATATCACTTATATTACAAATTGCTACATTATTCCTTAAATTCAAGCTAATCAATCTTCTTAATTTTACTACATGTGGTCGAGCACTCCCTAATGTACCTACTGAATTTTTTCTTTAATGTTTGTAATTTATCAATTTGTTCTACTAAAATCACACATGCATTCTTCCTTTTTCTAATTATCAAACCAGTTTATACATAACTAAATTTTCAGAATTGCAATTACAATTAACTAAAATTCTAACTCCTCGTGCATGTAAAATTTCTGGAAATTTAAACAAAACAAATTACACATATACATTAACATAACCGTAAACACATTAGATTTCCAGAAATTGACAATATCGTTACCCCAAATTGCCCTAGCCGAACCTCCTAGCTAATTTTCCCCGATTTGCTCAAACAAATTTCTGGAATTTCGGTTGGTTACCTACTATCCTACACGGTTTAGAGCTGAATTGGAGATGTTCTTCACTAGCTGAACAGCCTAGACACTCCTACCAGCCATGGAGTTCTCGGTTCTAGCTAGAAGTGCAGAATTCATGGCTGTTTCAACAAGTTTCTGGTATGATGGAGGGTGAAAACGTGTTTGGTGAGCTTGGAAGGTAAAAATCTAATCTAAAACTTATTCCTAAACATCCTACACTAACTTGCAACAAAGGATTTCTGATTTTTGTTGGTTGTTTGAAGGAAAAATCTGGAAGTGGCGGCTACTATGCGTGGAAGGCTATGGAGGTGTGAGTGGTTGTTGCATGCAAGTTTAGAGGGCTGTTGTAGGGTGGCTGGTGGTGTGGCTGGTGGCTGACTTGCTGGATTTTCCAGCTGGTGAGTGATGGTGGCGTGATGGAGAAGGGCAGAGCTGAAGAGTTTTTCTGGTTTTGGCTTTCCTTAGCAGAAACGTGAGTGCGAGAGGGGGGGTGGAAAGAGGGAAACCAAATGCTGATTTATGCTTTTATACTTTCTGCATTTCTCAGTTTTATTAATTCTGAAAATTAAGTTAAAATTTATATTTATATGATTTAATAATTTGAATACACAATTACAGAGAATTCTACATGAAATCTTATTTCCATACTCCTAGTGTACATATTTCAGCTTTTATATGTTTTTAACAATTGGATAATTAAGTGCAAATTTTTGCAATTTTAATCTACATAAATTTTGGTTTTTCATACCTCTAATGTGTGTGTGTGTGTGTGTATATATATATATATATATATATATATATATAAACTTTCTATATGGTTTAACATAATATAATTAAATTGCAGATTTAATATTTAATCTACATAAATTCTAGTCTTATATTTCTAATGTACATGTAACTACATTTTTTTCAGATTTAATATTCATACAATTTTATGGAACCCGGCTTGTATCTTTCATAATTATATAAATATGTTCCAATTATATCTTTACACAAGGTTTACAACTATACGTATTTTCAGATTTTGAAATTTATACATAAGGTTTATATCTCTATGTTTCCCGATTTTACAATTAAACATAGGTTCATTTCAGATTTTATAATTAAACGTAAGTATATTTCTTATATTAATGTTATTAGTCTTAATATTTTCAGATTTTATTACATTATAATATTAAATTTATTAAATCCATAATTAACATAGTTAACTTGCTTAAATTTAATAATGTCACTACTTAATTATTCATGAAGATTTCCATACTTGCTTAAATTTAATAATGTCACTACTTAATTATTCATGAAGATTTCTGATGGTGGTCGTGTCACCAGAATCCACGTGTACACCTATCCGCCAACCAGAGACTGCCACGTGTCAAACTAAGAATGAACCACGTGGCTGATACGGCGACAGAGTGTTCTAGGCGATAGAAGTCTGTCGCCTTGCAGTGTGCCGTACAGTAGGCACAGCAGATCTCCATCGCTTCTACCACGACAGAAGTCTCCCGCACAGCCTGCGGTAGAGGTCCCTCGCACAGCCCGCTGCAGAGGTCCATGGTATTCTGCCGCCTGTCGACTCCCCCGCTAGCTGCTTGAACTCGAGGCGCGACAGAGTGCTCTATGACTCTGTCGCGGCCCAGACACGCGCCTGGGCCTCAGCTCGAACCGACCTGCAGAAACCTATAAATATCAGGTGAATTCTCAGAAACGGAGGAGGCCAGATAAAAAACAAAAGAACCAAAAAGAAGGGAAAAGCCTTAAACTCTCTGATTTAAGTAATACATTCTCTTCTTCATACATTCACAACTCCGATTACTTACTTAATCATCGGAGTGCGCGTGCAGGGACAAATCCCTGCCCCCTCTGATTCCTGTCTTTTTTGCAGGATATACGAAGAATCCGTGGAATAAATCACATCGACGTCACCCTTTTGTCGTTAGTGCAATCAGACAACGTGAAAGGTATATTCTCGTTGCTGTTCATTCAGGCAACATCAATTGGCGCCGTCTGTGGGAAATCTGACAAAAAGTCAGGTTCTCTATCAAAATGGTGAGAACACACTCTACAGCAGAGTTGACAGGAGGGCAAAATTTTGTGAGTCCCCCTGTCGGACCAGAGCAGAGACGAAGATGTAGTGAAAGGGGTGACAGAGAAGCCTTGGTTTCTCTAGAAGAATTTGAGACCCTGAAGCGCAAAAATGAAGAGACCACGACAGCGTTGAAAGCAATGGTGAGCTTCTTCAGAGACGCTCTCCCCCAATTCAGCTTGCCCCATGAAGTGCAGCAGTTAGTGGGGGAGAACCCGCCTAGGCAGACCTATGAGAGAGGTCAGCCCTCCACTCTGGTAAACGCTGGACAAGAGGCAGGAACACAAAATAATGCCACTGCAGATCCAGCAAGGCAGAGGTCTCCCTCAGCAGATAGGCGGCAGAGCTCAACCGCGGACCTTAGGTTACAGAGTTCGCCCATAGCACCTATGCGGCAGGGCTCACCCGCAGACCTCGTGCGGCAGAGGTCTCCCCCAGCAAATAGACCACGGAGCTCGCCCGCAGCTCAACGGCGGCAGTGTTCATCACTGGCCGATAGGCGACAGAGCCCACCAAATGTGCGGCAGAGCTCGCCCACGGCTCAATGGCGGCAGAGCTCACCCGTAGACTTCAGGCGACAGTGTTCTCTTGCGAAACCCGTGCGGCAGAGCTCTCCCGGGGACTACATGCGGCAGAGCTATCCCGCAACATATATGCGACGGTGCTCTCCCGCCGCTGATAGGCGGCAGAGTTCTCCTCTGCCCAGCAGGCGGCAGAGTTCCCCCACATGCCGCAGCTTATCTCCCGTGGAGTTGGAACATGGTTTAAGAGAATGTAGGGCTGGGGAGCGACGGAGACAGAGAAGCCAAGACCCACGAGAAGGTCTCGAAATCTCAAGTCCCGGAATGGGAGGAGCTGGAAGGGGTGCTTATCAGTCGGACTCTTCTAGACCTGAAGGGACAAGGCCATACCCAGCTCGAGGGTCGAAGGACGTGGAGAAGGTCGTCCAAAGAATCCTCGAGAAGAAAAAACTAGTGTCTCCAGATGACGGCCAAAGGAGGAGGATCCCATTCAGCCTGGAGATCATGAGCAAACCTTTGCCAAAGAAGTTCAAAATGCCTTCCATGGCCACTTACACTGGCAAAGCAGACCCCTATGACCACATACAGAGTTACAAGTCCCTCATGCTGTTGCATGGGTGGGAGGACGAAATTATGTGTAGGGCTTTTTCCCTCACATTGTCCGGGCACGCTCTAAAGTGGTTCAACGGGTTGAGCGAAGGTTCAATCTCCTCTTTTGATGAGTTGAGAAATGAATTCCTCAAAGTCTTCATGATCCACAGCCAGAGGAAGAAAGATGCTACCTACCTACTCACGCTTAAACAAGGGAATAAAGAACCCTTGAAAAGCTTTGTAGACCGCTTTCGAGATGCAACCTTGGAAGTGAAAGATCTACCGGTAGGCGTAGCCTTGGCTGCAATGCTGCAAGGGACGAGCTCCGAAAAGCTACAAGAATCCCTCTCTCTCGATCAACCGATGACAATTTTTGACCTCTTTGCCAGGGCTAACAAGTATGTAGCTCAAGAAGAAGTGATGAAAATGATACAGTCCAGGGAGGCAAAGGAAGGAAAGAAGAGAGAGAGAGATGCACCCGAGAGAAATTCCCCAAGACCCGTGAGAGTAGACAAAGCCCCTAGGCTCAGGTATAAAGGCTATACCAGGTTGAACGAGCCTCGTACTGCGATACTGGCAGCTATCGAAGGGGCAGGATTATTGGAATTCCCCAAGAAGAAAATTGGAGATGTAGGACGAAACCCCGAAGCCTACTGTGAATTCCATTGTGCTCATGGTCACCCAACAGAGAGGTGCAGAGATTTAATGGACCAGTTGGAAAGACTGGCCAGAGAGGGGAAGATCAACCGCTTCCTGTGGAGAAGCGAGAGACCCCGTTATCCTCCGCGTGACCAAAGGAATGATCACCCGCGGACTGGGCCAAATGATGGTAACAGAAGGAATAGGCCCAGAAATGAAGTAATCAGGCCCATCCCCCGAGTCAATCTGCCAAACAACGAACCTACAGCTCCCGCAATAAATGTTATTGCAGGCAGGGAATCAGTAACGGGAAGCTCCTCTACTTTTCGCAAAAGTTACGCTAGGCAAGCGTATCAGGTTAACGTTGTGATGGAAGAACAGGCGGATGAAGAACCCATCATGTTCACTCCGGCTGACAAAGGTGATATTGTCATGCCCCACGACGACCCCATAGTGATATCCACTGTAGTGGCCAAACACCCGGTGAGCAGGGTTTTGGTCGATAACGGGAGCTCAGTAAACCTAATCTATTGGAACTGCTTCGAAAAAATGAGCATATCCGAAGATAGGCTAAAGTCCGTTATGACGCCACTATACGGATTCACGGGTGAACGAGTGAAGGTTGCCGGGTCCATAGAGTTGCTTGTGACTCTCGGAGAGCACCCGAAGAACGTGACCCGGCAAGTGTTGTTCATGGTGGTCAGGTCAACCTCCGCTGCCTACAACATGATTTTGGGCAGACCTGTGCTGAATGACATGAGGGCGGTGATATCCTCTTGCTATCTATTGATGAAGTTTCCCACTCCCAATGGAGTCGGGCAAGTACGAGGAAACCAAAGGAGTGCCCTTACTTGTTATCTCACTTCCACTACCAACAAGGTAGCACAGAGGAAAGAAACCTTATGCATAAATGATCCGCCCAAGCCTCAGCCTGTAGAAGAAACAGAGGCCGTTGAGCTGACAGAAGGGGATGAAGGGAAAAAGGCATTCATAGGGACTCAACTGGGCGAACGACTCAAGAATGAGATAGTCGAGTGCCTGAGAAGAAACTCGGATGTCTTCGCCTGGAGCCCGGCGAACATGCCCGGAATCAGTCCCTAAGTGATCTACCATGAGCTTAATGTCATACCCAGGCACAGACCTGTCAAACAGAAGAAGAGGAGTTTCGCCCCGGAACGATAAAAAGCAATCACTGAAGAAGTGAGTAAACTCCTGGACGTCGGATTCATCCGAGAGGTCTACTACCCTGAGTGGTTGGCCAACATAGTGATGGTAAAGAAATCTAGCGGGAAGTGGCGAATGTGTGTGGATTTCACCGATCTGAACAAAGCCTGCCCAAAAGATTCATACCCCCTACCTCGGATAGACAGACTGGTAGACGAAACATCCGGTTACGAATTCCTCAGTTTCTTGGATGCTTTCTTCGGGTATCACCAAATCATGCTTCACCCAGAAGATGAAGAAAAGACTTCCTTTATAACCGACGACGGAACCTATTGCTATCGGGTAATGCCGTTCGGTCTAAAGAACGCAGGAGCCACCTATCAACGAATGGTGAGCAAAGTGTTCAAAGATCTTCTGGGAAATACCATGGAAGCCTACGTGGACGATATGATAATCAAGAGCCGCGTAGGAGAGTCTCATATGATCAAATGTCCAGGGTATTCGAAGTATTGAGGAGATTCAACATGAAGCTAAACCCTGAAAAGTGCTCATTCGGGGTAAGATCAGGGAAGTTCTTAGGCTTCATGATCACTAACAGGGGCATTGAGGTAAATCCTGAGAAGGTACAGGTGGTCATTGACATGAAACCCCCAACCACAGTAAGAGAGGTCCAGAGATTGACAGGCAGGATAGCAGCTCTGAATCGCTTCTTGTCAAAATTAGCAGAAAGGAGCCTGCAGTTCTTCAAAACTCTACGGGGGGGAAAGAACTTCGAATGGACGGAAGATTGTCAAAAAGCCTTTGAAGACCTCAAGGAATACTTGAAACAGTTGCCTTTATTAACAAGGCCCCTGGAAGGAGAACAACTCTATATGTATTTGGGAGTCGGTGATTTCGCCGTCAGTGCGGTGCTACTGAAGAAAGATGAAACGGTGCACCGTCCTATCTATTATGTGAGTAAAGTGTTATTAGATCCAGAGACCCGCTATCCGCTGGCCAAAAAGCTAGTATTAGCCCTTTTGATGGCCTCGCGAAAGTTGCGCCCGTATTTCCAAGCACACCCTATCACCGTCTTGACAGATCAACCGTTAAGACAGATCCTTCAGAAACCTGAACACTCAGGAAGGTTAGTGAAATGGGCAGTGGAGCTTGGAGGATACGAAATCATATTCCAACCATGGCAGGCTATCAAAGGTCAAGCTCTGGCCGACTTCATCGTAGAATGCACTATCCCAAGCGACAGCAGTGAAGGAGAGGCTCACCCATGGTTGCTGCATGTCGACGGGGCATCAAGTGCCAACGGAAGCGGAGCGGGTATAGTCCTGGTATCACCCGAAAGAAAATCCCTTGAATACTCCCTACAGTTCGGATTCCCCAGTTCGAACAACATAGCGGAGTATGAAGCTCTGATAGTAGGGATGATGTTAGCGAAGAAGCTACAGGTTCACCACTTGATAGCACACAGTGATTCTCAATTGGTGGTGAACCAATTCAGCGGAGAGTACAAGGTACGGGAACCGATGCTGGTCCCTTACTTGAAGAAAGTCCAACTTCTGGCCCAGACTTTCAAAAGCTTTCAGCTGATACAAATCAACCGATCCGAAAACACACATGCTGATGCATTGTCTAAGTTAGCCTCTTCCACCGAAACACGAGGAAAGACAGTGAAGATGGAGAGGCTCGAACGACCTAGTATTGAAGAGGTCGAAGTGTATGACATTCAAGAGGGAGACGATTGGAGATCCCCATACAAACAGTATCTCACCGAAGGAACACTCCCCCAAAATAAGGACGAGGCTCGTCACTTAAAAATACAAGGGGCGAAGTTCACACTCATCAATGGAGAACTGTACAAAAGGGGATATTCGTCACCCTTATTGAAATGTCTGGGACCGAAACAAGCAAGCTATGCTTTAGTCGAAGTGCATGAAGGAATTTACGGCGAACACTTAGGAGCGAGAGCTCTTGCTGCTAAAGTACTGCGATCGGGATTCTACTGGCCAACGTTGAAGAAAGATGCGATGGACCAAACCCGCAGGTGTGACAAATGCCAGAGGTTTGCGCCTATCACAACAGCCCCAGTGACTCCCTCTCAAGGCACAGTATAGCCAATTCCTTTTGCACAATGGGGATTGGACATTCTTGGACCTTTCCCATTGGCCACGGGTCAAAGAAAGTTCCTATTAGTGGCTACCGATTACTTTACAAAGTAGATTGAAGCAGAGCCTTTAGCCACAATCACGGAAAAGAAAGTGGAGGCAATGGTGTGGAAAGACATTATCTGTCGATTAGAAATTCCCCGCATCTTAAATGCCGACCATGGAAAGCAATTTGATTGCAACGCCTTTCGTGAATTTTGTAAGAGCCTCAACATTCAGCTAAGGATCTCCTCAGTATCATATCCTCAAGCTAATGGACAGGCCGAGGTCAGTAATCGGACTATTCTTCATGGGCTGAAGACCAGGCTGGACAAAGCAAAAGGGGCATGGGTGGACGAATTGCCTAGTGTTCTATGAGCATATCGTACCACCAGTCATGTGTCAACCAGAGAAACGCCATTCAGCCTGGTACACGGCGCAGAAGCACTGATCCCCGTGGAAATTGGAGCGTTATCACCAAGAGTGGTACCCTTAGTAGAGGAAGAAAACTCACAAGCTCTAAGGGAAGGCTTGGACCTACTCGATGAACATAGAGAAACCGCGGCTATTCGATTGGCATCCTATCATCAGAGGGTGGCCAACTACTACAATAGGCAGGTGAGAGATAGGCCAATGTCTGAGGGAGATCTAGTGCTTAGAAAGTCACAGATCACGAATGCCCTGAAGGAGGATGGGAAGTTCAGAGCCAACTGGGAAGGTCCCTACAGAATCAGATACAAGGTTGGACCTAACACCTGTGTCCTGGAAACTCTACAAGGGAAGAAGATAGGGAAAACGTGGAATTCAAATCACCTAAAGCTGTATTTGAATTAAGCACCATATTTTCTTTCCCAAACATTATTATCATTTGTTTATACCATCACAAGATATTATTATCAAATCATCACGCAGAATGTCATTTTATTATACATCTGTAACTTCTATGCATCTGAATCTTGTGACAGGTATTCAGACGAGCCGTAAGAGCCTGAGGCGCTATGCGTCACTGTGGCCAGGCGTAGTTCAGACGAGCCGTAAGAGCCTGAGGCGCTATGCGTCACTGTGGCCAGGCGTAGTTCAAACGAGCTGTAAGAGCCTGAGGCGCTATGCGTCACTGTGGCCAGGCGTAGTTCAGACGAGCCGTAAGAGCCTGAGGCGCTATGCGTCACTGTGGCCAGGCGTAGTTCAACCGAGCTGTAAGAGCCTGAGGCGCTATGCGTCACTGTGGCCAGGCGTATATTCAGACGAGCCGTAAGAGCCTGAGGCGCTATGCGTCACTGTGGCCAGGCGTAGTTCAGATGAGCCGTAAGAGCCTGAGGCGCTATGCGTCACTGTGGCTAGGCGTAGTTCAACCGAGCCGTAAGAGCCTGAGGCGCTATGCGTCACTGTGGCCAAGCGTATATTCAGATGAGCCGTAAGAGCCTGAGGCGCTATGCGTCACTGTGGCCAGGAGTATATTCAGACGAGCCGTAAGAGCCTGAGGCGCTATGCGTCACTGTGGCCAGGCGTAGTTCAGACAAGCCGTAAGAGCCTGAGGCGCTATGCGTCACTGTGGCTAGGCGTAGTTCAACCGAGCTGTAAGAGCCTGAGGCGCTATACGTCACTGTGGCCAGGCGTATATTCAGACGAGCCGTAAGAGCCTGAGGCGCTATGCATCACTGTGGCCAGGCGTGTACAATTAACCAAGCCGTAAGAGCCTGAGGCGCTATACGTCACTGTGGCCAGGCGATAAAAATATCAAGGCTATAAAAACTAAAGACGCATACACGTCACAGTAATCAAGCCTTAAACAATTATACGTTCACACAAAAAATTCTTTCTGAAAGTATACCTTTCTATCAAGAATTGGGGAGCATGCACGAATACATTCAAACGAATACATTCAAGCAAACGCGAATACATTCAAGCAAAATAAACAAACAGACAAAGAATGATAAATGATAAATAGAGAAGTAGTGCAATACAAAGCATGAACAAAAATCTCAATTTCATTTCATTCAAAAGTCATTACAAACAGATCTTTAACAGATCTTTACGATTACATTCAACAAAAGTACAAAGTTAAAATAAAAAACAATGAAGTACTTGAAAAGAAATACAAAAAACAAAAATAGCTATCTACTCTTCGGAAGGAAACTGGGGATCAGCTGTAGACGGACCATCACTTCCCAAGGACTGCTGACCCTCCTCGTCGTCTAAATCAATAAGAGCCTCGATAGGCTCGGGAGCACCGTCCAAATCCATGGGCTCCCAAGGACCAGTGAGGTTGGCGAGGTCATCTTGGGCGGTCCTCTTGAATAACTCATCTGCAGGTTCGGCCTCAGGCTCATATTTAGTCCAGTCGGGGGCCTCAAATAGCATTGCCTCATTGGTATAATGGAGCTCGGGGAATTCCTCTCCTTCCCTATGTGCTTCTAACCAAGACTGGGCCAGGTAGAATCCGTACTTCACATAGGGGTTGGAGAAATCCTCCTTTCGCCTCAAGCAATCCTTGGAGAGACGGTACTACTTCACGGCCTCGGCCCGTATGCTATTGATCTCCACTTGGGTCAGCGTAGGAGTAGCCTGACTTTCCAACTCGGTAACGCGCTGCTCGAGCTCCTGATTCCGAGCAAGTAAAGACCCGTAGTTGGATTGCATACAGTCTAGCTCAGAGTAGGCATCCCGAAGATCCTCTTGAAATCTACTAGACCAAGCCGTCTCAACAGTGAGATCCCCCTTGGCCTGGCTCAGGTCATGGTGAACCTTAGCGAGCTGCTCCTCCAAGCTTCGAACTAAATCCGAAAGTTTGGACAAGTTGTTGACGGTGTTCTGTAACTCCATAACTTGGTCCTTTAACTCCCAGATTTCCCTATCGGCACGCTCCCGATAAGCCCGGTGCTGGGCATTGTTGGCCACAGTTCGTTGAGCCAGCTGCAAAGAAATGCAAAAAGTTAGATTCAAAGAATGTGGCAAAAAGGAGTCAAACGAAGAAAAATTTGAAACTTACCCTCAACGCCTCAACATCGGCTAAATCCTACCCCTCCGGGTAGTTTCTGAATATCCTTGCCTCGTCCCGAGGAAGGATAGTAGACCAGCTTAACCGGGAGGCCACCCCGGGAGTGTCCAAAATGTCGTTGTCACGAACCCCGGGGTAGACTCAGAACTCGTGGCCCCTCATAATGTTTCCCCCGTCCACGGGGTAGGACCTCTCGTCAGCAGGGCCTATCCTCGGCAGTATTGGCCTGCTTCCCATCGAACCTTCGATGTACAAGCGCCTTCGATTCTTCCGCTGATACAGAATGATATTGCATTTCGCACGCTCCTCGGAGCGTGATCGCCCGGATGACCCGAAAGCCCCACGTGAAGATGAGGCAACTCTCCCCCTATCCCGAGAGAGATCCCTCTGCTCCGAAGAAGAGGGAGGCATCGCCTACCTAGAAACAGGAGGGGTCCGAGCACGAGGTAGCTGAGAGGGGACCGGTGCCTCACTTGGGACATCATCGGCCAAACGACGCCTCTTCCTGGTAGGAGCGCTGGAAGGACCAGCCTCAGAGACCTGGAGACCCAACGATCGTCGAAAATGACTCATATCTGCAAAAAAGAAAGAAAATACATCAATGGTCAAAAATTGATCAGAAATGATAAGCAACGGGAAACAATGAAAGGTTACCTTCAGGAGAGTCTAAATGCTCCTGAAGGGACTCGATATTTATCGCGTCGTCATCCGGGAGCACCATGAAAGTGGAGCTAAACCCTTCCCAACCAGTTAGATCGGCTAAGGGTTCGCTGCCAGAACTTGATTCTACGTTGGTGCTCCCTATATCCTCTTGTGGCCTAGGTGCTTCAGGATTTAACTCGGGGGAAACCGAAGGCAGAGGATCTGACAAAGGAACAGAGGGTCCGGCAACAGGGACCGGACCCACACCCCAGCCAGCTAATATCAAATTTTCATTTGATATAAGGGTGTCGAGGCTAAGGGGATGAGGGACTAGCAGTTTGTTGACGTCAGAAGACAACTGCTCCCTAAGTGTGGCAACCCGGGGACCCTTGGGGATTTCACGCCTATTCTCCCAACGAGTGGAGAAATCCAGGCCCTTGGGCACTTCCACGACCAGCCATTCCGTCTCGAAACCATGAAGCTTGTTAGTCGATTTCTAGAATAATCGGTTCTCAAAACCGGGCTGGTACACCCGCTGAAGCGAGTAAGGCACTAAGCCGGGGCTCCCTCGAAGCCTAAAGAATACTTCTAAAAGAGGAAGGGATGGAGGGATGCCCCTTAAATGGCAGTGCACGGTGAATGCTACCAATTGCATCCATGCATGAGGATACAGTTGCCCCGGGGATACCCTGTGCGTCCTAAAGAAGGAAGCCCCGAAGTCGGATAATGGGAAGCGGAGTCCTAACTCCAAAGCTGCCCTAAAAACGACAGCCTCATCGGACACACGACGTATGTCGCTCTCCTGAGGGGTTGGGAGCCTATAAGAGTATCCCTCGGGTAAAGGAAATCGAGATTCTAGGTCTTGGACGTCGGCTTCCTTTAAAGTCGACTTAACGCCTAGATCAATTTGTTTTCCTACACCATGGCCAGCCATTGTAGGAGTCCGTAAATCAAAAGAGTGAGACTACGGACTATGAAATTACCTAAAATGAAGAAAAGGAGGAACTAGCGACAGAGTATGAAGAAGCTGCGGCAGTGTTGCGACACAGTGATGTGTACACGACAGAGTTGCGGCAGAGTACGGTGGAGTTGCGACAGAGTTGCGAGAGAGTGTCCAGAGAAAATCGCGGCTGAGTGTCTTTTTACGGGAGAACTCAATAGCGACAAGGACAGCAGGGGCCCAGTATATATAGCGGCTCGCCTGCGTCGACACACGCGTGGAGATCCGACCCGACCCGAGAAAAGTCCAGACCCAGATACTCTTTCGCAGGAAATATTCCTACCAAAGAGTGGGGAGCAATTGATGGTGGTCGTGTCACCAGAATCCACGTGTACACCTATCCGCCAACCAGAGACTGCCACGTGTCAAACTAAGAATGAACCACGTGGCTGATACGGCGACAGAGTGTTCGAGGCGATAGAAGTCTGTCGCCTTGCAGTGTGCCGCACAATAGGCACAGCAGATCTCCATCGCTTCTACCGCGGCAGAAGTCTCCCGCACAGCCTGCGGTAGAGGTCCCTCGCACAGCCCGCTGCAGAGGTCCATGGTATTCTGCCGCCTACCGACTCCCCCGCTAGCTGCTTGAACTCGAGGCGCGACAGAGTGCTCTATGACTCTGTCGCGGCCCAGACACACGCCTGGGCCTCAGCTCGAACCGACCTGCAGAAACCTATAAATATCAGGTGAATTCTCAGAAACGGAGGAGGCCAGATAAAAAACAAAAGAACCAAAAAGAAGGGAAAAGCCTTAAACTCTCTGATTTAAGCAATACATTCTCTTCTTCATACATTCACAACTCCGATTACTTACTTAATCATCAGAGTGCGAGTGCAGGGACAAATCCCTACCCCCTCTGATTCCTGTCTTTTTTACAGGATATACGAAGAATCCGTGGAATAAATCACATCAACGTCACCCTTTTGTCGTTAGTGCAATCAGACAACGTGAAAGGTATATTCTCGTTGCTGTTCATTCAAGCAACATCAATTTCCATTTAACCGAATCT
Organism: Firmiana major; assembly: GCA_033439115.1. NCBI lineage: Eukaryota > Viridiplantae > Streptophyta > Magnoliopsida > Malvales > Malvaceae > Firmiana > Firmiana major. The sequence goes on from CM065913.1 coordinate 26,731,239, forward strand.
ATCATGGTTCGATATCAATTTCGGTCACACATTGATTCACTTACATGAATTAAACTTATTTCAACATTCATGAATATTTAGCCTAAGGTCTAATGGTCATTTATCTTAGTCTATCCTAATTTAGTCACATGAACATATTTTCAACTACATAACATAATCCTAAACATACATTATACATTAAGCATTAAATTTATATTCACTCTATATAATTTATCTTGTTGTATTTTATTTATATTAGACTCTAATTTTCGTTTTCAATACTATGCTTACCTAGTTTCATCGATTCTTACCGATTCTTACATTGCTTAAACTAAAATTACACCAAAATTATTATTTCTAAGTGATGTGAACTGAAATAATCCTATTCTAATTCTATTTATCCTATCTCTTAGTCAAATTATATCCTCATATCCGTAAACTAATCCCGACTTAACATATAAATAATGAAACATTAGTATAAGGAATTTTGCGGTCTTACATTTCTCCCCTCCTTAAAGAATTCGATCCTCTGAATTCTGAGCTAGGTCATACAAGTTCGGGTATCTTTCCCGCATCAAACTCTTTGATTCCCACGTCGCTTCCTTAACAGAATGGTGTTGCCATAGAACTTTGACGAGAGAAATGACTTTAGATCTCAGAAATTTGTCCTTCCTATCAAGAATTTGAATCGGTTTCTCTTTGTAACTTAAATCCTTTCTTAACTCCAACGGCTCATAAGCTAGAATGTGAGATGGATTGGGCTGATACTTGCGAAGTATAGACACATGAAACACGTTGTGTACCTCGGCTAGCTGGGGAGGTAAGGCTAGTCGGTACGCTACTTCGCCAACACGTTCCAATATCTCGAATGGTCTTATGTATCGAGACTCAATTCGCCCCTTTTTCCAAACCTCATCACACCTTTCATCGGAGAAACCTTCAAGAACACATGATCGCCCAATGCAAACTCCAAATCTCTTCTCCGATGGTCTGCATAACTTTTCTATTTGTCTTGGGCTATCTAAAGCCCTTTACAAATCATGCGGACCTTCTCTGAAGCTTGTTCGACCAAATTCGAAGCATAGATCATCCTGTCACCAACCTCTTCCCAATCTATTGGTGATGTGCATCTTTGTCCATTGAGAGCTTCGTACAGAGCCATTCCTACACTGACATGGAAACTATTGTTGTAAGAAAATTCTGCTAATGGTAAATGCTCATCCCATAAACCTCTGAAATCAATAACACAAGCACGTAACATGTCCTCCAAAGTTTGTATCATCCGTTCGGACTGTCCATCAGTCTGCGGATGATATGTCATGCTAAACTGTACCTGAGAACCCAAGGACTCCTGAATCTGCTTCCAAAATTGAGATGTGAACCTAAAGTCCCTATCCAAAGTGATACTTATGGGGGTCCCATGGAGTCTCACTATCTCCTTCACAAACAATTCTGCCAATTCCTTCAAAGGAGTGGTCGAGCTAATGGCTAAGAAATGTACTGACTTGGTGAGTCTATCCACTATTACCCAAATCGCGTCATGATTCCTCAAAGTTCTAGGTAGAACCGTAACAAGGTCCATAGTTACGTGTTCCCACTTCCAAGTTGGTATGGGTAAGAGCTGGAACAAACCTGCCTATTTTTGGTGTTCCACCTTCAGTTGCTGACACACCAAACACCTTGCTACAAACTCGATAACATCACGTTTCATTCCAGGTCACCAACACATCTTGTGTACGTTATGGTACATTTTGGTGCTCTCGGGATGTAATGTGTATCTACTAGAGTGAGCTTCGAAAAAAATCAGTCTCTTAAGGTCCTTATCCCTCGGTACACATATCTGGCCTCTGAATCTAAGCAATCCATCTGAACCAATATCAAACTCAAAATCTCTACCCTCCTGAATTTGCCCGGACACTTCAAGCAACTTCTGATCTATTTTCTGTGCCTACCTAATCTGATCAATCAATGTCGGCTCAATCTTGAGACTAGCAACTAAAGGACTCTGATCCGACAGTGATATATCAATAAACAAGCTTGCAAACTGTCCCAATAATTCCCACTCTTTCACCATCATACCGGACACCATACTCATGTTCTTCCTACTCAATGTGTTTGATACCACATTTACTTTCCCCGGGTGAGACAAAATTTCACACTCGTAGTCTTTCAACAATTACATCCATCTTCGCTGCCTTATTTTCAGCTCTTTCTGAGAAAATAGGTATTTCAGGCTCTTATGATCGGTATAGATCTATAACTTTTCTCTGTAAAGGTAATGCCTCAATATTTTCAAAGCAAAGACTACTACTGCTAGCTTGAGATCAAGTGTGGGGTAATTCCTTTCATGCTCCTTCAGTTGACGAGATCTATATGCTACCACTTTACCGTTCTGCATAAGCACACACCCAAATCCATTCAATGAAGCATCATTATACATTATGAATCCTCTAGGTCCATCTGGTATGGTGAGGATCAGTGCAGAAGTTAATCGATGCTTGAGCTCTAAAAAGCTGCACTCACATGTATCGCTTCACTCAAACTTGACATCATTATGAGTGAGTCGAGTTAGAGGAGCAGCAATTTTTTAGAATCCCTCTACAAATCTTCTGTAGTACCCGACTAATCCAAGAAAACTTCATATCTCCGTCACTGTCTTTGGCCTCTCCCAGTTCACTATAGCTTCCACTTTGGATGGGTCAACATACACTCTATCCTCATTCACAACATGGCCCAGAAAACCAATTTGCTTCATCCAGAACTCACATTTGTCCAACTTAGCATACAATATCCTTTCTCTAAGTGTCTGAATGACTATGTATAGGTGTCTATAAAAACAATCACGAACTTATCCAAATACTTCTTAAAAACTTCGTTCATCAAGTTCATGAATGCTACTAGGGCATTCGTCAAGCCAAATGTCATGTCTAGGAATTCGTAATGCCCATAGCGAGTTCAAAAGGCTATCTTGGGGATGTCCTCACCTCTAACTCTCAACTGGTGATATCTCGACCTTAGGTCTATCTTCGAGAACACTTTGGCACCCTTCAACTGATTGAACAAGTCATTGATCCTCGGTAACGGGTATCGGTTCTTGATCATAGCCTTATTGAGCATCCGATAGTCAATACACAGCCTCAAGCTACCATCCTTATTCTTCATAAAGAGCACAGGTATGCCCCAAGGTTACACACTCAGGCATATGAATCCCTTATCCAGTAGCTCTTGGAGTTGTTTCTTCAATTCTTCCAACTCAATAGGTGTCAACCTATACGGGGGTTTAGACAAAGGTTCGATTCCAGGCACCAAGTCAATGGTAAACTCCAACTCTCTATCAGGAGGTAATCCTAGCAACTCTTCAGGAAACACATCGGAGAATTCCTTTACTACCAGGACAACATGAAGGCTGGGCTTCGACTTCTCATTACATTCCACGAAAGCTATGAAACCTTCATCATTTAAAATAAACTTATGATGACCACATTTAACAACAAAAAGTTTACTTATTTATTCATTTATCTCCAAAAGTTACTACACACTTTTCGGGTAAGTACGAGGTCATAACCTTCCTAAAACAGTCAAAATTAACTTTATAGATCGCTAACCAATCCATTCCTAGTATCACATCCTGACATATCTAGCATGATCAAGTTAGTTGGAACTACCTTGTCACCGATTCTTACCTCACAGTTCCTATACACTCCCTCAGTCATTTGTGATTCTTTCATGAGTGTTTTTACACGAAGTAAATAACCTAAAGGCTCAGGCTCTAACAGTAACTTCCAAGCAAACGTAGGTGATACAAAAGAATGTTTTTATCCTGAATCTATTAACACAAAAGCTTTAAGAATTGAGATGAGAAGATTACCCTTCACCACTGATGTCGAGGCATCCGCAGCTTCCTTATCCAATGTGAACACTTATCCCTGATTGATATCTTTCTGACCCTTGTCCACTGGAGCTGCTGGTGGTGGAGGAATCACTCTTATTGGTTGAGCTGGTGGAGGAGTCGCTCTAACCGGCTAAGTTGGTGGAGTCTTCAGCTTAGGATAATCTCTCTTCATATTCCTCACTTCTCCAAACTGAAAGCAAGTACCATAGATCCGATGATAAGGCTGGTTGGCATAATGTCTCTTCCCACATCGGTTACACATGGTAATCTGATAAGGCATTGGAGTGTTCTGACCAGGAAAAGGCCTCGGCCTAGTCACCATGGCCCGAAAAGCTTCGACCCTCAGTTTCTTGTTCTGCTATCTGTTCTGGAAAGGTCTCTGATCATCAATCCTCTTACCATGACTCCTCAGTTGGGACTAAAACTCAGACTAGGATAGATTCATATCATGCTCAACAAATTGTGCCCTCTGGATAGCCTCAACATATGTCTGAATGTTCAGAGGAGCTAACTTGCTTCTAATTGCCAGCCTCAATCCATGAATGAACTTGACAGTCTTCTTCAACTCATTCCTTGCAATATCGAACTCATACTGAAGCTGTGTAGTGAACCTCGACCCATACTGATCCACTGTCATATTACCCTGTACGAAGCTCAAAAATTCTGCCTCTTTCTTCCTCCGTGCACACTCCAAAATATACTGATCATTAAAAGCCTCGAGGAAGGTCTCCTATGAGATATCAGTGTGCCTAGCCAACAGAACTGTCTTGGTAGAAGTCCACCATCGCTCTGCCTCTCCCTCTAGCATATAGGTAGCCAATCCGAGCTGCTGTAGTTCATAATCTTGAAGATCTTTCCAACTTCTAAACTCACTTCTCAGCTGCATTAGGATCTTTGTCTCCCTTAAACATAGGTGGGTTCATCTTCTGAAACTGCTTTACTCGATTCATGTTTCTTTCCATTGAATCCTGAACTGGCGGCTGTATTACTGGTGGCTGTGGTAGAGGTACAGGTTCTTGTGGTACTGGTGGTTATGGCTTTAGAGGTGGAGGACCTTGCGGCACATTTGCAGCACTAACAAAATTCACAATAAACTAAGTGATTGTAGTAGACATCTTTGCCATTGACCGCTCGAGTCTCTCCATCCTGAAGTTCAGACTCTCCGACTGTAGGGGAGGTACTGGAGACGGCTGGGCTCGCCGACCATAGCCCCCTATGTCACGACCCTATTTATCCAATTTGTCAAAAAATTACTGTAAATTTTTTGAATTTTCCTTTCCTTACTCGATCGTGAACAACTCACCACTACACAGTTGGGGTGTGAGTCAGTAATAATCATCATTCATTATTCATTCTCAATTAAATCAAAAGAAGTATCATTCATTTGAAATTTAAGTTTTATACTTGTACATGACACATTTTTGAACTTTTACATCCCCCACATTCCATTACAAAATGACTACTGTGCCTGTACATCTTTAAATACAAAAAGAATTCCTGTGTGTATACCTTTTGGTGATAGAAGTAGTGATGTCCAAAATATAATGCCTCAGTCCTCACTGGGCTGCTATGTACGCTCTGTAGAGAGGGAAAGTAAGGAGGGATGAGTAACCACACGCTCAGTAAGGGAATAATGCAAGCATGGTAGATAACTACTCTGTCTACATGCTGATAGTGTTATGCATAAACCGTTTATAATCAGAGCATGAGGAAATAAAACTATGCCACATGTATATACATATATCGTGTATTGAAAATCATGTAAATAGGCATAAAACATGGAAATATCAACATGTAAAACCATCTCATGCTCATTCTTATTAAATCTCATCACAAAAAGGAAAATTCATTTAAGAAACATCCTTTTCAAATCACATCACATCTAATCACAAATCTCTTTTCAAATTCCATAACATCTCATCAGAAATCAATTATCATTTCTTTAAATCACAAATCCCACAAGGCTCGACCCCTCCCTCGGGTCTACCCTGGACAATCACAATCACACTCATGTATCAAAACCATATGGTATTATGTAATATCAGATGAGACAGGTCGCTATATCTCAAAGACTATGTTGGCTAACTATGTCATAAATCATCCCAAACCACACGGATCCTGGTGTACGAGATATCATGCTAGAACGAAGGTGGGTTAATTCTTCGCCAGACTTTTCAAATCAAGTAACCACCATGCGGTTCAACGTACTCTATGTGATGTACATGGTACAACGTACTCCTTGAACCCATATCATGGTTGGGGGTGTCAGTCGTAGGTCTTATCTACCCCATACCACGTGTAACCTACTCAGTCTCGAGTGCACGTAGGAGTATTTTGTTTTTGATGTCACGTCCTAACCCCTCATGGCCTTACTCGCCCCTTTTGGGTTCCCTGAACACCAATTCATATTACCCTCACCACGACGTCATACATACCATAGTGTGAAAACCTGTGCGAGCTAAGCTCTAGCACGATTCATTCATCATCAATAATTATCCACGTATGAGCAACTCTCTAGTACGACATTTATACATAAAAACATGAGAAAACCACGTACGAGCATAGCTCTAGTATGGTTATATGCATAAGAAAATCACTTGAAATCTACGTACGAGCAAAGCTCCAGTACAGTTTATAAAGCATCATCACAATCAAATTAAGGTGCGAGCTAAGCTCCAGCACGATTTAATTCACACAAACACGTCAGACGGCTCATATTCAACTAAAACAATCTCCAAACCATGTTTAGCACCTCACATGTGCTATTTCATAAAAGCATTCAAACATTCGCTAGCCTATCCGTTATTTTGTTCAAAACAAAGCAATGTGTTTTCGTGAAACATCAAAATACGTGATTTATGCAATTATTAGCCTTACTATCCCTTTTTATAAATTCCATTTCAAAACCAAATCATACACCACAAACACTTGTAGTCATTCATATACACCAATAATTATTTTCTTAAACAATCATGCAATTCATAAACGCCCTATATTCACCCATGAGATCAAAGTACGAGTAGCTATCTCTATATGCTCACAGAATTCCCTTACCTAGAATCGCGTCGCATGATTCCACTTCTTTAGAGCTGCTTACTTGTGCGGTTCGATTCATCTCCAACGAACTCTCTGAAACTGCACATAATCATATATCGCACCAATTTAGTCTAGTACAACACAATTCTTGTGTTTGCTATAGTCGATTCAACCTATAGCCCCCATTAACACTTATAAAGCCTAGTTTTATTGTTCTACTCATATCGCAAGTCTATTGATTCTTTTAGGCCTATTGTTTCATACTATATCGATATTAAATCGTTATTAAGCTCATAGTGTTCATATTTCATCAATCTCTTCACTATGGCATTTTATCAAACATCTTATATACTCATTTTCATAAATTTGACTATCCTTGCAATGTAACTTCATTCAATCTTCTCAAATCATTCACATTACTTCAATAACAACTTAGCATAATACATAAATCACCAACTCATTCAACCCATCCAAACCACATTATCTCACACTAACTCATTCTATTTTCTAGGTCACACTAGTTCCATCACATCCTAGGTAGTTTTAACCATCAATACACATACAAATCAACTCCAAAATCAATAAATAGATATATGTACTTGGGCTGAAGCATTAGAAACTTACCTATGTAGTTTCTCTTCTTACTCTAAATGAAAATGTCACTTGCTCCTTCAATCCAATAAATGAGGCTTTAGTTCCAAGGTATGTTGCTCTTCTCTTGGTTATGAAAAACTTTGTATCTAATGTTGTCTTTCCTCAAATCTTACTAGAAAATGGATGATTTAGAGAGAGAAAACTAGGATTTAAATTGAAAATGAGGAAATAAGGGTTGTTTTCGTGATTTGCAGATTTTAACTACTTCTATTCATAGAAATTGCTTAATGAGATCGATCTCTATTGGGTGGATATCGATCAGGTCCTCTTAAATCCCTTATTTTTACGATAATTTTTTTTTTTTAGGGTAGGAGATCAATCTGTCGAGGACTTGAGATCGATCTGTTCCAGGCAGTAGCTTAAGGAGATCGATCTGGCTAAGGGAGGAGATCGATCTGCTCCAACTCGAGAGCTAAGGAAATCGATCTGCTTGCATTAAGGATCGATCTCTTCATTACAAAATGCTTAGCAGATCGATCTAGCCCCATTGGAGATCGATCTGCCCTGCTCCATTGCTCGAATAAGAGCATTTTTTGCTCTTCTAAATCGATCTTTCCTTCTATGAGATCGATCTGGCATTCATATTTTCCAGATTTTGCTGTAATTTTTTGCAGTAATTCACACAAACATCCTTAATTTTGCTGCCATAGTCATTTTCTCATCCATCCACCTTTAAGACTTGAAAATGACATCCATTCATACTTTATACACATTAAAACTTGTGTGCATTCATTGTATAACCAAAGGTATACAATACAAAACTAAATGAAAGTACAAAGATTTATGCAACTCATGCAACTTCATTCCATTTGCTGCACTACTCATTTTGCATTCCACTCACATTCATCACATACAAAAGTCCATTTCTTCATATTCCTACGTAATGAAACTCATGTGTACATTCTTAACTCATATTACAAGGGTGTACATTGATTTTATGGACTTTACATCACTTCTGACTCACATTACATGTACATAAACATATGTACGAGCTCATAAGGTTACATTTGAAATGCGAGTCCTATATTCCTCCCCTCCTTCAAAGAATTTGGTCCTCCAAATTAGAACCAAGTCATCTCAAAACAACTTCGGGTACTTATCTTGCATCATGCTTTCTAATTCCCATGTAGCTTCCTCCAGAGTGTGATATTGCCAAAGCAGTTTCACTAAGGGGATCATCTTTGTCCTTAACACCTTCTTTTTTCTGTCTAATATCCGAACTGACTTCTCAACATATGCCATACCCTCATTGAGCTCCAGCGGCTCATATCTTATTACATGTGCCGGGTCCGGGTGATACTTTTGAAGCATAGAGACGTGGAAGACATTATGAACACTTGTTATTCTGGCGGCAACGCCATTCTATAAGCCCTATCTCCCCCTCTCTCTAAAATCTTAAAAGGTCCGATATATCTAGGGTTCAGCTTGCCCTTCTTACCAAATCACATAACACCCTTCGAATGAGAAACTCTCAAAAATATCGACTCATCCACATCAAACTCTAGTGGTCTCTGTCTCTTGTCAGCATAACTCTTTTGCTGACTCTGAGCTGTCCGTAGTCTCTCAATCAATTGGATATCCTCAAGTGCCTGGTGCACTAAGTCAGGAGCAAAAATCTGTCTGTCACTAACCTCTTCCCATCCAATGGGGGATCGACATCTGTGTCCATACAGTGCTTCATAGGGTGCCATCCCGATACTCATGTGATAACTGTTATTATAAGCGAACTCGACCAACGATAGGTGATCATCCTAGAAGCCTCTAAAATCCAGCACACACACTCTCAATATATCCTCCAAGGTCTGTATAGTCCTCTCTGATTGCCCATCTATCTGAGGATGAAAAGCGGTGCTAAAACTTAAGTGGGTCCCCATCGCTTCTTGAAAAATATTCCCAAAAATGGGAAGTGAAGTGGGCATCCCTATCAGAAACAACGCTCACTGGTACACTATATAGCCATACTATATCTCGAACATACAGGTTCGGCAACTAACTCAGAGTATCGATAGCTCTCATAGCTAAGAAATGGGCTAACTTAGTCAACCGATCCACAATAACACATATGGCATCATGGCCTCTGCGGGTCTTCGGTAATCCCATCACAAAATCCATGGTGACATACTCTCACTTCCATGTAGGTATCGGTAGAGGCTACAATAATCCTGTAGGCTTTTGATGCTCTACCTTCACTTGCTGACAAATGAGACAGTTAGCGACATATTTTGCAATGTCTCTTTTTATTCCAGACCACAAATAAACCTTCCAAAGGTTCTGATGTATTCTTGGTACTCTCCAGATGTATCGTGTACTTCGATGAGTGAGCCTTTGATGAAATCAGTCTCTTGATCTCAGGATCCTCGGGAACACATACTCTGCCCTTAACCTCAATAAGCCATCAGTACTCAGCTCAATATCAATACCTACACCTGCCTGTATCTGACTTAACTAATCGATACACTGTCGATCGCTCTGCTGAGCCTGCCGAATACGGCCAATTAACTCTTGCTTTAATCTCATACTAGCCATGATCTCAACTCTCTCTTATCCAGGTGGGGTCACATCCAAACTGAAGTTCACAATTTGTTCCAACAACTCATGTTTTTGTACCATCATATAAGACACCAACCCTAGGTTCTTCCTACTCAAAGCATCGGCAACTACATTTGCCTTACCCGGGTGGTATATGATTTCACAATCATAATCTTTCAAGAGTTCAAGCCATCTCTTCTGTCTTATGTTTAAGGCTCTTATGATCTGTAAAAACCTGAAATTTCTCACCATAAGGATAGTGGCGCCATATTTTCAAAGCAAACACGACGATCGCCAACTCCAAATCATGTGTCTGGTAGTTCCTCTCATGATCTTTCAACTATCTAGATCCATAGGTAACTACCTTCCCATCCTGCATAAGCACACAGCCCAGTCCCTTGCGTGATGCATCCGTATACACTGAGAAACCTCCTAAGCTGGTAGAATGGTAAGAATCGGAGCAGTGGTCAATCGACACTTAAGCTCCTCTCATATGCCTCATCCCACACAAACTTAACATCTTTCCATGTGAGGCGCGTCAATGAAGCAGCTAGTCTGGAGAAACCCTCTACAAATCTTCGATAATAACCTGCCAATCCCAGAAAACATCTAATCTCAGTAATTGTCTTAGGCTATTCCCACTGTACAATTGCCTCAATCTTGGATGGATCCACTGATACCCCATCCTTCGATACAACATGGCGCAGAAATGAGATCTGCTCTAACCAAAAGTTACACTTGCTGAGTTTGGCATATAATTCTTTCTCTCGGAGGGTCTGCAGAACTATCCTTCAGTGCTCCTCATGATCTTCCCTGGACTTGGAATAAACCAATATGTCATCAATAAACACAATCACAAACTTATCCAGGTATGGCTTAAATACATCATTCATCAATGCCATAAATGTTGCGAGGGCATTCGTCAATCTGAATGGCATAACCAAAAACTCGTAGTGGCTATAACGAGTACGAAGTGCTGTCTTGGGTACATCTCTACTCCGTATCCTCAACTGGTGGTACCCTGACCATAGATCTATCTTTGAAAATACTTGGGCTCCTCGGAGCTGATCTAACAAGTCATCTATGCGTGGAAGGGGGTACTTGTTTTTAATGGTGGCCTTATTCAATAACCGGTAATCTATACTCAGTCGGAGGCTTCCATCCTTTTTCCTTACAAACAGAACCGATACTCCCCAAGGTGAGACACTCGATCTAATAAACCCCTTCTCTAGTAACTATTGCAGCTGTTTCTTTAGCTCTTCCAACTCAATCGGTGTCATTCTAAATGGTGGTTTCGATATCGGCTCCGTACTAGGCACTAACTCAATGCAAAATTCCATTTCCCTTTCAGGTGGTAGCCCTGGTAAATCATCTGGAAAGACATCAGAAAATTTTACAATCATTGGTACGTCTCTCAATTCCGGGTGTGCCTTATCTATGTCAACCACGTAAGCAATGAACCCTTCACATCATTCTTTCCACCATTAGTATCACAAGTCATCACACCAACATTCAAAATAAACAAAGGAATTCATCTCTCAAATAAATTAAATAAAATCATACTCTCTTCATTTCTCATGGTTATGTTCTTTCATTTCACTTCATAAAACCTACAACAAGATTTTCTATCTCTGGAAACATCAATGTTTTAGCAGACAATTCATAACAACATGATTGGCAGCCAGCCAATCCATTCCTAATATTAAATCAAAATCACCCATATTTAGTAAAATTAAATCGGTTGCCATTTCTCTTCCCTCTATCTTCAACTTACAATTCCTATATACATGCTCAGTCAATTGACTATCATTCATGGGTATGGAAATCATCAACATTTTATCCAACAATGTAGGTTTCACATGCTTCAACAATTTATGTGCAAGGGAAGGCGATATGAAGGAATGCATGGCACTAGGATCAAATAATACAAATGCTTCTAAATAAAAGATTTGGATGGTACCTTTAATCACATCAGACGATATGTCTGCTGTGTCTTGGTCCAGTGCGTGCACTCGTCCTTTGCTCACACCCACTGCTTGTTTCCCTTTTTCCTAAGCTGTAGCCCTTCTCCTTGGAGCAGCTGTCTCAACTGGGGCAATATCACTCGTCTCAAAACAATATCTTAAAATATGTTTGGGCTTCCCACACCTATAGCATGAAACATGGGGTATTTGACATGGTCTAGTCCCATGGTATCTGCCACATCTCCTACACTGATCAGTAGTAGGTTGCGGTCCTCCGGTAACCATACCCCTCAATGCAGTAAAAGTCGGGCACACAGGAGGTCAGCAGCTCTCTCCTGCGCCTCCTCAATCTTAAGCCTCTTATCAAAAAATCTTTGGCCTCCTCTCTTAGCCACTATATCCATTCCGGATCTCTTCCGATCTCAGTCTCTTCTAACACTAATCTTCCCAAGCTCGGAGGCATTCCGTTCAAAATCCTGCTCGCATTACTGAGCCTCGTGTACAGCCTCCTCATAAGTAAGTATGTCAAAGGGAGTTAGGTTAGTCTGGATGGATAATCTCAATCCATCCATGAACTTTTAGACCTTCCGAGTCTCACTGCCCCTCATGTTCGAGTCATATCTCCCCAAAGACATGAATCTCGATTCGTATTCATCCACAAAACGGTTCCCCTAAACCAAATTAGTGAATTTCATTAACAGTTGCCTCTGTGCGGTGGCCGGTATATATTGCCTCCTGAAGGCCTCCAAGAATATCTCTCATGTGATCTCAGAGTGTCTGGCCCTCAAAACAGACTCGGTGGATCTCCACCAGTGCTCTGCCTCGCCTTTTAACATAAACATGGCAAATGCCACTTTCTCTGCTGAGGTACATCGATAAAATCTGTACAATTTCTCCATCTCATAGACCTAATCCTTTGTAATCACCGGGTCCTTTACCCATCTAAACACCGGAGGTTTCAACTCCTGAAAATATCTCAATCTGCTCAAGTTGCAATCATACCCCAGCTCACTCTCACTCGACTGTGGAGCGATAGGTGAAGCTATATCCTGTATTGGGGGTGTAGCTGTAGCAATCTTCGCAGTCTAAGGTCTCTCCGCGTTTGCAGCTACCTGTCTAGTCGTAGGCTGTGTCGTGGGACCTCGTCTATCACCAGTACCCAATACCTGAGTGACTATCTTAACTAGGCCCTCGATACTCCGCTCGATTCTAGCGAAGTGTGCCTCAATATCCCCTGGTCTCTCAATAGGGTTCTAAGGAGCCTTGTCAGTCTGTGGCTCCACACGACTCTCAGGCCTACCTCTACGGCCTCTAGCACGTGCTCTCGCCCCTCTACCTCAACTTGTAATAGGCATAATGCCTAACTTCCTGTATTCACAATCACTTATTAGACTCAAGCCATCATGGTATACATAGCTATATCTAAACAAAAGTACAGCAATATGGGGATGTAATTTTCCTACGTTTTATTACTGACTCAATTAGGTCAACTCGACTCTGATACCAATCTCTATCACGACCCTATTTATCCAATTCCTCTAAAAATCACTGTAATTTTTTTGTATTTTTCTTTCCTTACCCGGTCGTGAACAACTCACCACTACATAGTTGGGCTGTGAGTCAAAAATAATCATCACTCATCATTCATTCTCAATTAAATCAAAAGAAGTGTCACTCATTTGAAAGTTAAGTTTTACACTTGTACATGACACGTTTTCTAACTTTTACATCCCGCACATTACATTACAAAATGACTACTGTGCCTTTACATGCTTAGATACAAAAAGAATCCCTATGTGTATACCTTCTGGCCATGGAAGCAGCAGATGTCCAAAATATAACGCCTCAGTCCTCACTGGGTTACTATGTACGCTCTGTAGAGAGGGAAAGTAAGGAGGGATGAGCAACCACACGCTCAGTAAGGCAATAATTCAAGCATGGTAGATAGCTATTCTATCTACATACTGATAGTGTTATGCATAAACCGTTTATAATCAGAGCATGAGGAAATAAAACTATGCCACATGTATATACATATATCGTGTATTGAAAATCATGTAAATAGGCATAAAACATGGAAATATCGATATGTAAAACCATCTCATGCTCATTCTCATTAAATCTCATAACAAAAAGGGAAATTCCTTTAAGAAACATCCTTTTCAAATCACATCACATCTCATCTCATCACAAATCTCTTTTCAAATTCCATCACATCTCATCAGAAATCAATTATCATTTCTTTAAATCACAAATCCCACAAGGCTCGACTCCTCCCTAGGGTCTACCCTGGACAATCACAATCACACTCATTCTTGTATAAATTTTATTACCAACTACAAAAAATTTTCCGCTTTAATTTAAGTTTCATCTTTTAATTATATTTTTGTTTTATAATCACTATGATTAATTTATTTTAGCTTTTTAGTTTACCTATTTTATTTAAATTCCTATACTATATCTATTAACTTCCATAACCTCAATTTAATTCCATGAATCTATTTATTAACTAGTATTTATCGAAAATTTCGAATATACTAGTTTGTGGTCTTACATTTCTCCCTACCTTATAAAATTCGGTCCTCTGAATTCTCGAGCCACGTCAGAAAAGTTATGGGTATCTCTCTCGCATCAAGCTCTCCAACTCCCAAGCCGTTTCCTCCGTAGTATGGTGTTGCCAGAGAACTTTAACAAGAGGAATGGTTTTAGATCTCAGGACTCTATCCTTTCTATCCAGAATCTGAATCAGTTTCTCCTCGTAGCTCAAGTCTTTCCCTATCTCCAAGGGTTCTTATGTAATGATGTGTGAAGGATCGGGCTGGTATTTACGGAGCATAGATACATGGAATACATTGTGTACCTCAGCTAGTTGAGGTGGTAAGGCAAGTCGATAAGCTACCTCACTGACATGCTCAAATATCTCAAAAGGTCCTATGTACTGAGGACTCAAATTGCCTTTCTTCCCAAATCTCATAACGCCTTTGGTCGAAGAAACTTTTAAGAACACATGATCACCGATTTCAAACTTCAAATCCCTTCTCTGATGATCTGCATAGCTTTTCTGTCTATCTTGGGCTATCTTGAGCCTTTTACAAATCATGCGAACCTTCTTAGATGCTTGGTCATCCAAGTCCGGAGCATAAATCTTCTTGTCACCAACCTCTTCCCAATCGATCGGTGACCCTCATCTTCGTCCATAAAGAGCTTCATATGGGTTATTCCTATGTTGGTATGGTAGCTATTGTTATATGCAAACTCTGCCAACGACAAGTACTCAACCCACAAACCTCTAAAGTCTATCACGCAAGCACGTAGCATATCCTCCAAAGTTTGTATTGTCCATTCGGACTGCCAATCAGTCTACGGGTGGTATGCTGTGCTAAACTGTATCTTAGATCCTAATGACTCATGAACTTGCTTCCAAAAGCATGAAGTGAACCTAGAGTCCTTGTCTAAGGTGATACAAACTGGAGTTCTGTGCAGTCTCACTATCTCATTGATAAACAATTCTGCCAGTACATTCAACGGATTAGTGGAGCTAATAGCCAAGAAGTGGGCTGATTTGGTAAGCCTATGTCATGACCCAAATTATCTAAAAATCAGAGTAAAGTTTTCACTTTTTCATTTATTATTTAATTCTTACCTTTCTCTCATCGTGACCATCCTACAAACAGTTGGGCTATGATTCGGTGTTAGTCACCTCACACTAATTACCATTCCAATTCCATGATCATATTCACATATCAGGAATTACTATCCTTTGACTTTAACTAAATACATATACAGTAGTATTTACATAACCTTACATCCCCGACATCATACACATTTACAGTACTGTGCATTACATATTTAGATATAAAACTATACAAATGTGTATACCTGTCTCTCGATAGGAAGCAGTAGATACCAAGATGCAAGTCCTCAATCGCTCACTAACTATTGCGAGTGCTCTGAAAAGATGGAAAAATAAGGGGGAGAGCAAACCACACGCTCAGTAAGGCAATTATGCAAGTAAGTAGATAGCTCCACTATCTACATGCTCATAATGCCATACCCTTAAAATCCATTTATTTTCATTAAAATCTCAAGCACAAAATCATGTATGTCATTAATGACTTAGTTTATAAACTGTTCGTGCATATATAAATCATACTACTTATGCATTAATGGCATTTTATGTGACATCAGTAAATCATACTTAGCATGAATTAAATCAAAATCATGCATTATTTCATGCGATATAAAACAAATCATGAGATACAATCATTTCATGAATTTATCATTAAAGCATGGAAAACTCATCATGCTACTGCATTTAAATCATTTCATTTAAAACACAGTATAAAATAACCCAAAGGGGTTAAGCATCTTATAATTCAATTTCAAACTCATAACGCAATTCGTTATAAAATTCTGTTAAAAAGCTCATCTTAGTAAAAATCACAAAATCGGAGGCCTGACCCCTCCCTCAGGTCTACCCTGGTCTATCGAGACCACAAGTTATACATGTGAGACAAGTAGGTGATTATATCAGTAACAACAAGGACTATGGCCATAACCTAGTGATCATTGGCAACAAGGTACCTAGTGTGCGGGGTATCACACTTGAAACGGGAGGTAGGTCGATCCTACCCGCCAGAGCAGCATAACATCAAGATTACGAAGGCAAGGCTTGCTGCCTCGTGGCTAATGCCACTCCACTCCAACAATCCCCACGATACAACGTACTCTGCATGACATACACAGTACAACATACTCCGTGAACCCAAGCTCAGTCAGGGGTGCCTACTATAGGTCTTATCCACCTATACGATCTCTGTCTCAGTATGCACGTGTGGGCATATCATCTCACTGTGACACACAGTCTACAGGAGGCTCCAACATGGTTATATGCATGTCATATAATTCCCTATGTGAGCGAAGCTCTAGCATAGCTCCATGCATATTCATGATATCTGAAAACCTCGTGCGAGTGAAGCTCTAGCACGGTTTCCTAAAAATCAGTAAAATCTACGTACGAGTAACACTCGAGTATGACTTTTAAATGAGTTATAAATTAATATTAACTTTGTGCGAGCAAGCTCCAGCACGGTGTTATGCATCAATAAATCAAATCTACACTCCAGCACGACTTTATGCATAAATAAATCAAATCTCGTGCGAGTTACACTCCAGCACGACTTTATGCATAAATAAATCAAATCTCGTGCGAGTTACACTCCAGCACGGCTTTTATGCAATTATCATATCAAAACAGGATGCGAGCTAAGCTCCAACACCTCTCATGCATGTCAAATCATTAAAACTAGTGCGAGCAATCGCTCTAGCACCTTTTTATGCAGATCAAGTCTAAACCAGTCAAAACAGGGTGCGAGCTAGGCTCCAGTACCTCTTATGCATTTCACAAGAACAAAAATCAGTGCGAGCAACCGCTCTAGCACATCTCATGCATATGATGTCACACAAGTCAGTGCGAGTAACCACTCAAGCACATTTTATGCACGCTCACAAACGCAGATATAGTGCGAGCTATGCGCCAGCACTAGCTGTTTCCATTTAAACTTGATAGTTGGCCCGTTTTTCGAAGAATTTTCATTTAATCTTAATAACACTTACGTGGTGTTATATTGTGAAATTTATGCAATTACTGGCCAATCTACCGATTTTCTTTGCTTAAAAACCAAGAAAATTCCTTAAATCAGAAATTACTTAAATAATGCATTTCATGCATGCCATGCTTTCACCATCCTTAGGTGAATTTCCCTCAATAGGGGTAAAATAGTCTTTACCTATTTTGAGTCCTTAAAATCTTTAAACCATTTCTAGCTACTCACACAATTCCCTTACCTCATTTTTCTGTACAATCTAACATTTCACTAATGTCTCGTCATGTAGTCCGATTTGCTCTCAATCAAATCTTCGAAATTGCGTATAAATATACATGAGGTAAAATACAATTCAATTAATTGTATTTCATATTTTCTGGGCTTAATTTAAATCATTGGACCCGTTTACCCATATTGGGCCCGATTGTACCATAATGGGCCTTAATCGGCCTTAAACCCATTTTTTCACTTACTATTTACATTATTGAGGCCTATTAGGCTCACTGGACCCATCAGTATTTATTGAGCCTCATTCTAAACTCTTTAATATCTTATTTAATTATTTACAACAATTTATTTCAATTTCCAAAGTTTAATTCATTTTATGCAGAAATTTAAATCCGTAATTTATGCGGTAAATTTCTAACACGCATAACGACGTAAAATTATCGTAAATAAGGGTTACTTACCCAATATTCCATGATCGTACACAAATCGAGGCTGTCTCGAGCTCTCATTTGACGTCAATTGTCGAGCTACATAATTTCTTATTTTTTTCGTGTAAATTTTCAGTCGATTATTTATCAAATTAAATATTTCAAAATTTAAATCGGTCAATTTTGATCGCTTACCGACTTAACCGTAACTCGATTACACCACTGGGATTTTTCTCCAATTTTTTCTCTTTTTCTTTTTCCCTTTTCTCTTTCTTTTTCTTCTTTTCTTTTCTTTTTTGTTGAACCGGTTCGGTCCGGTTTAGCATACCCTCACTGCACTGAACAAGCCGTACCGGTTCAGGCTTCATTTTGCTGTTTCAGGCCAGTTCTCGGCATCTCACCACCGTCGTTCGATGGGTCTTAGGCAATGGACCTCTCGGTTGGCCTCGATTGGGGCCAAATCCTCGTCGGTGACCGCCAGATTTACTTCTCCTCTTCGCGGCCGTTCCTTCGCTGATTTGCTCTTTCCGGGGCCGATAGGGTGCGTCATCGGTGGCTAGAGGATCACACGGTGTCCCTCTTCCTTTTCTGGCCCATCGCCTGCCGTTGGGTCACCAGATGCTCGCCGGTGATTCTCCCTCGATTCGGCTTCTTCAGGCTTCTTTCTTTCTTTCGTGTTTTCGCGAATTCTATCTCTTTTTTATCATTTTATTTATTTATTTATAATTTATTTTAATATTATTTTAATTATTTAAATATTATTATTTTTACCAAAATATCTAAAAAAATTATATTTAATTCATTTAATCAATAAATGAATTTATCGGTATTGTTTCGTCTTTTGGGATAATTTTTCGAATACTTTCGGGATAATTTTTTCGATGTGAAATTTTCGATTTATTTTTGTAAATTCATATCTTGATCAATTTAACCCGAAATTTAATTATTTCTTCGTTATTGATCAAGATTTCTCAATCCCATATTTTTAATTAAATTTTCTTGTCACGATAAATATTGAATTTTGATCTTTTGACCGTTTTACCCTTGCACGTGTTTGGGACTACCATTTCAATCCTTCATTTGATCTTTTTTCATTTCTTTTTTTTAAATAAAATCGGGTCTTACAATCTCCCTCACTTAAGAAATTTGGTCCTCCAAATTAGAACCAAGTCAAATGGGTTCATAAACAACTCCGAGTACGTCTATCGCATCATTCTCTTTAATTCTCATGTAACTTTTTTCGGAGTGTAAGACTACCAACAGACTTGACTAGGGAGATCATCTTAAACCTTAACACTTTCTCATTCCTTCTAATACCCGAATCGATTTCATACGTTACACTTTCATTGAGCTAAGCTGTTGGAGCTCATATTCGATCACATATGCTGGGTCCGGATATTCTTTTTGAAATATCAAAAGATGGGACACATTGTGGATGCCTGCTAATTCAGGTGGTAACGCCAACCTATGGGCCTTATCTCCGACTTTGTCCAATCTCTCAAAGGATTCCATCTAACGAAACTCAATTTGCCTTCTTTCCAAATCTCTTTATGTCCTTATGTTATGTCCTAAGGGCATGTAACTTCCAACAATACTAATTCACCCTCGATGAATTCCAATGGTTTTCTGTCTCTTGTTAGCATAGTCTTTCTGTCTGCTCTGAGGTGTTCTTAATCTTTCACAATCCACTGAACATTTTTAGAGGTCGTCTTATCAATTCAAGAACAATTTTATGTCTGTCACCCACTTTTTCTTATCTAAATCAGGCAATAACCCCTACGACCATACTATGCCTTATATAAAGTCATCTCGATACTCAAGTGACAACTGTCATTATTGGTGAATTCAATTAGTAACAACTGATCATCCCAGGAGTTTATCAAATCAATGGCACACGCTCTCATCACATCCTCCAGAACTTGTACAGTCCTCTCTAGCTGTCCATCTGTCTGAGAATATAAAGTTGTGCTAACTCTCAGTCAGGCTCCCATAGCCTCTTGAAAAAACGTTCCCAGAAGTGGAAAGTGAATCGAAAATCCCTATCTGATACCATGCTCACTGGAATGCTACATAATGTTCCACAATCTTCCTTAAATATAACTTCACTAATGCACTCAGCGTATCTGGGGATTTCCTTAGCCAGAAGGTGGGTAAACTAAATCAATCTATCGACTATCACCCAGATAGCTTCATGATTTATCCGGGTCCTCTGTAACCCATCACAAAATTCATGGTAACTTGTTCCCATTTTCATGTCACTATAGGTAGATGCTGTAATAACCCAGCAACTTCTTTTGCTCTGCCTTAATCTGTTGACATACGAGACACTTTGCTACAACTCTACAATGTCTTTTTTCATATCTGACCACCAATACCCTTTTCAAAGATTTTGATATATTTATTACTTCCTGGATGCACTGTATATCCCGAAGAGTGAGCTTCTGTCAATAGCACTATCTCATCAATTGTGGTCTTAGGGAGCACTTATACTGTCTCTAAACCTCTGTCACTATACCCATCTGAATCTGACCCACACTATCAACACCATGCCCATCATCACGTTAAGCCTGGCAAATCTGGTCACACAAATTCGGTTCTAACCTCAGGCTAGCTATCACACAATCATAATTATCATCAGAAGGGATCACATCACTACTGAGGCTCACAACTGCTCTAGCAGCTCACGATCCCTAACCATCATATGTAATACCATCCCAAGGCTCTTTCTGCTTAAGGCATCAGCCACTATATTAGCCTTTCCTGGGTGATACAATTTTCACAATCATAATCCTTAGAAGCTCTAACCCTCTTGGTTATCTCATATTCTACTCTTTCTGTGAAAATAGATATTCGGGGCTTTTTTGATCAGTGCATACCCGAAATGTCTCACCGTATAAGTGGTGGCACCATACCTTCAGTGTAAACACTACGGCTGCTAACTCTAAATCATGGGTCGAATAGTTTCTCTCATGGTTCTTGAACTATCTAGATCCATAAACGACTATCTTCCCATTTTACATCAATACATAACCCAATCCTTATTTTGAGGTATCCATACACACTGAAACCTCTTGAGCTGTTGGGTATGGTGAGAATAATTATGGTGGTCAGTTTATTACTTCAATATACCAAAACTCACTGAAGCTACTTTCATACTTATCATCCCACTGGCGTGCAATCTTTTTCGAACAAGATGTGTTAACTGAGCAGCCTATTTCGAGAAGCTCTCAACAACTCGTCTGTAAGACAGTTTCCTGTTGCTACTCATACTCTTCCCTAGACTTCGAATACATCGAAATATCATCGCTAAAGATGACAACCAATTGGTCCAGGTAAGGTTTAAATACCTCATCGTAGTTGAGTTCCAGTAAATATTTCAATGACCCATATTCTTGACCTATGTACGCATAAACGTATAATGTCATTTCGAAATCGCTTCCGTTCAAGATACTAACCCGCGTCACTTCCTTTTTCTTATATTAACGACTTTTATAAAATTTTTAATTTTTTTAAACCTTCATGATTACTCGAATTCTATATTTCTTTATTGTACCATTAAAGGTACCTAAATTTTTAAATGTATATATTACGACTGTCGATTTTAATTTATAGGTTATGCGTGCGCTTCTAGACGTTGTCAAGTCTTTAGGAGGGGAAGTATTTTGAAATACCTTTATTAACCCTCAGACTTGGCCACATGGGCCGGTTATGGATATATCCTCCTCTTATCCTTGGCCGCAATTCATATTCACTACATATCGCTTAATCCAAATTACTTTACATATCAAAGATATCCTTACCTTGCATACGCCTCTTATTCCAATATATCTCATATTCAGGATCTATCACATCTGAAAGCTTATCTCCTTTCATATATCACTTATAACAAACTCTTTCATTACTTATTAAAACTTACAATACACTTTTCAGGGTTGAAAACATCACTATCTTAGGATAGTTATCTAAATATCATAGTTTGTAGTCGAATCAATCTATTCTCTAATATTACTTCAAAATTATTCAAATTCCATTGAATAAAATGGACGGACATATCCTTTTTCCCCCGTTTTCAACTTACAATCCCTACACCTATATTCAGTTAGTGAAAATCAGCTAACCATCATCCTCATCTTATCTAAGGGTACAGGCTTCACATCTTTCACTAGATTATAAGAAAATGAAGGCGGTATGAATAAATGTGTGGCACCAGGATTAATTAAAATAATTATTTCATTATTCTTAACCAGTGTGGTATCTTCCACCACATCAGATGAAACATCAATAGTGTCTTGGTCCAAGGCATTCACTTACCCTCGTCCAGCAGCCTACTTTTTGTGGTATCTACCACACATCCTAATCTGTTTCGTAGCAGGTCGGGGTCATCCAATCACAATACCCCTTAAAAGTGCTGAAATTAGATACACTAGGGACTTACCAATCATCTTACCTCGTGACTCACCAGCTCTAAGCTTTTGCCAAACTACTTTTTTTCCCGTTCTGACATCTCTGTCTTTCTCTATTCTCTTTCTGTCTCTATTTCGACCTTTACTACCTTTCCCAATCTCAAAGGCGTACAACTCATGATCTTATTCATACTACTGTAATCTGCGCACTGCCTCAGCATAGGTAGTGATATCTAACGGCCTAATCGGATTCTAATTGACAATCTGAGCCCTTCCATGAACTTTCAGACATTTCGACTCTCACTATTCATAGTGTCGGGTCATATCTAGGCAGGTATATAAACTGAGATTCATACTCGTTAATCAACTAGTTCTCTCTGGGTCAGAGTAAATAAATAATTTTATCTGTAATTTCCTTTAAGCAGTGTCTGGAATATTCTGTCACCGGAATACATCTAGAAATATTTTCCACATCCATTCTGGATATCTAACTCTTAAGATGGGTCGAGCAGACTACCAATGCTCCGACTCGCCCTCAAATATCATACATACTCTGAGCAATTAGCTCCTAAAATAGTCTCCACACTACGCTCCAACCTCGCGAAACATGTCTCAATACTGACCGATCTCTCTGTCGGACTCTATTCGATCTCTCTCTCAGACTCTGTGGGGCATACTCAACATCAACCTCCACTTCAATCTCATCTTGAGTCTCATGTGGTGACTCAGTACGACTCTCAGGCCTTCCTCTAAGGCCTCGAGCTCGTGTACTCATCTCTCTACATAGCGACTATCAGTTAATGACTATTCTTGCATTCGAAACCAAATTCTTAACTGCAATTCCATCTCGATATACACAATTGTATCTAAACTATGCACAGTACGTAGGGATATAAACTTCCTTAACCACTAACACCGACTCATATCAAGCCAACTTAGTTCTGATACAAAAAACTGTCACGACCCAAATTACCTAAAAATCAGAGTAAATTTTTCACTTTTTCATTTATTATTTAATTCTTACCTTTCTCTCATCGTGGCCATCCTACAAACAGTTGGGCTATGATTCGGTATTAGTCACCTCACACTAATTACCATTCTATTTCCATAATCATATTCACATATAAGGATTTACTATCGTTTGACTTTAACTAAATACATATACAGTAGTATTTACATAACCTTACATCCCCGACATCATACACATTTACAGTACTGTGCATTACATATTTAGATACAAAACTATACAAATGCGTATACCTATCTCTCGATGGGAAGTAGCAGATACTAAGATGCAAGTCCTCAGTCGCTCACTAACTATTGCGAGTGCTCTGAAATGATGGGAAAATAAGGGGGTGAGCAAACCACACGCTCAGTAAGGCAATTATGCAAGTAAGAAGATAGCTCTACTATCTACATGCTCATAATGCCATGGCCTTAAAATCCATTTCTTTTCATTAAAATCTCAAGCATAAAATCATGTATGTCATCAATGACTTAGTTTATAAACTGTTCCTGCATATATAAATCGTACTACTTATGTATCAATGGCATTTTATGTGACATCAGTAAATCATACTTAGCATGAATTAAATCAAAATCATGCATTATTTCATGTGATATAAAACAAATCATGAGATACAATCATTTCATGAATTTATCATTAAAGCATGGAAAAATCATCATACTACTGCATTTAAATCATTTCATTTAAAACGCAGTATAAAATAACCCAAAGGGGTTAAGCATCTTATAATTCAATTTCAAACTCATAAAGCAATTCGTTATAAAATTCTGTTAAAAAACACATCTCAGTAAAAATCATAAAATCGGGGGCCTGACCCCTCCCTCGGGTTTACCCCGGTCTATCGAGACCACAAGTTATATCATGTGAGATAAGTAGGTGACTATATCAGTAACAACAAGGACTATGGCCATAACCTAGTGATTCCTAGTAACACAGTACCTAGTGTGCGAGGTATCACACCTGAAACGGGAGGTGGGTCGGTCCTACCCACCAGAACAGCATAACATCAGGATTGCGAAGCAAGGCTTGCTGCCTCGTGGCTATGCCACTCCACTCCAACAATCCCCATGGTACAACGTACTCTGCATGACATACACGGTACAACGTACTCCGTGAACCCAAGCTCAGTCAGGGGTGCCTGCAATAGGTTTTATCCACCCATATGATCTCTGTCTCAGTATGCACATGTGGGCATATCATCTCACTATGACACACAGTCTACAGGAGGCTCCAACATGACTATATGCATGTCATATAATTCCCTATGCGAGCGAAGCTCTAGCACGGCTCCATGCATATTTATGATATCTGAAAACCTCGTGCGAGTGAAACTCTAGCACGGTTTCATAAAAATCTGCGTACGAGTAACACTCCAGTACGACTTTTAAATGAGTTATAAATTAATATAAAACTTCATGCGAGCAAGCGCCAGCACGGTGTTATGCATCAATAAATCATATCTCGTGCGAGTTACACTTCAACATGGCTTTATGAATAAATAAATCAAATCTCGTGCGAGTTACACTCCAGCACGGCTTTTATGCAATTATCATATCAAAACAGGAAGCGAGCTAAGCTCCAGCACCTCTCATGCATGTCAAATCATTAAAACTAGTGTGAGCAATCGCTCTAACACCTTTTTATGCATATCAAGTCAAAACAGGGTGCGAGCTAGGCTCCAGCACCTCTCATGCATTTCACAAGAATAAAAATCAGTGCGAGCAACCGCTCTAGCACATTTCATGCATATAATGTCACACAAGTCAGTGTGAGCAACCGCTCAAGCACATTTTATACATGCTCACAAGCGCAGATATAATGCGAGCTATGCGCCAGCACTATCTGTTTCTATTTAAACTTGATAGTTGGCCCGTTTTTCAAAGAATTTTCATTTAAATCTTAATAACACTTACGTAGTGTTATATTGTGAAATTTATCCAATTACTAGCTAATCTACCGATTTTCTTTGCTTAAAAATCAAGAAAATTTCTTAAATAAGAAATTACTTAAATCATGCATTTCATGCATGTCATGTTTTCACCATCCTTAGGTGAATTTTCCTCAATAGGGGTAAAATAGTCTTTACCTATTTCGCGTCCTTAAAATCTTTAAACCATTTTTAGGACCTATATACAATATCAGTGTATACATACATATTCAATGTATACAAAAGCTATTTAAAGTACGCGTAGCTACCTCTAGCTACTCACACAATTCCCTTACCTCATTTTTCTATACAGTCTGACATTTCACTAATGTCTCGTCATGCAGTCCGATTTGTTCTCAATCAAATCTCTGGAACTGCGTATAAATATACATCAGGTCAAATACAATACAATTAATTGTATTTCATATTTTTTGGTCTTAATTTAAATCATTGGGCCCGTTTACCCATATTGAGCCCGATTGTACCATAATAGGCCTTAATCGGCCTTAAGCCCGTTTTCCCACTTATTATTCACATTATCGATGCCTATTGGGCTCAAGGGCCTATCAGTATTTATTAAGCCTCATTCTAAACTCTCGAATAGCTTATTTAATTATTAACGACAATTTATTTCAATTTTCAGAATTTATTTCATTTCGCTTGAAAATTTAAATCCGTAATTTATGCGGTAAATTTTTAACACGTATAACGATGCAAAATTATCGTAAATAAGGGTTACTTACCCGATATTCCATGATCGTACAAAAATCAAGGCTGTCTCGAGCTCTCGTTTGATGTCAATTGTCGAGCTACACAATTTAATATTTTTTCGAGTAAACTTTCACTCGATTATTTATCAAATGAAATATTTCAAAATTTAAATCGGTCAATTTCGACCACTTACCGACTTACCCGTAGCTCGATTGCATCAATGGGATTTTTCTCCAATTTTTTCTCTTTTTCTTTTTCTTTTTTCTCTTTCTTTTTCTTCTTTTATTTTTTTTGGCTGAACCGATCTGATCTGGTTCAGTATTCCATCATTGCGCTGAACCAGCCGTATCGGTTCAGGCTTCATTTTGCCTTTTCGGCATCATCCAGTCGGTTCCCAACTTCTCACCACCGTCGTTCGACGCGTCTTGGGCAGGGGACCTCTCGGCTGGCCTCGATCGGGGCCAAATCCTCGCCGGTGGTCGTCGAATTTATCTTCGAGAACACCTTTGTACCCTTCAACTGATCGAACAAATCATCAATCCTTGGTAATGGGCACCGGTTCTTGATAGTGGCCTTATTAAGCATCCGATAATCGATGCATAACCTTAAACTGCCATCTTTCTTTTTCACAAAAAGAATTGGTACGCCCCATGGTGACATACTGGGATGGATGAATCCCTTATCTAACAGCTCTTGGAGTTGCTTCTTCAACTCTTCCAACTCTACGGGTGCCAATCTATACGAAGCTTTAGACAGAGGTTGAGTCTCAGTCACCAAGTCAATGGTGAACTTCAACTCTCTATCAGGGGTAATCCTGGTAACTCTTTTGGGAACACATCAAGAAAGTCTTTAACTACTGGGATGTTATTGAGGTCGAGCTTCGACTTCTTAACACTTTCCACAAAGGTTATGAAACCTTCATCCATTAAATAAATCTTTAGACTCATAATAAACAAACAAAATATCTATTTGTTCATTCATTTTTCTCAAAATGTTATAACACATTTTTCAAGTACGTACAATGTCATAGTTTTCTTAAAATAGTCTAAGCTAACTCTATTAGTAGCTAACCAATCCATTCCAAGTATTACATCAAAGTCCAACATGTTTAACAAAATTAGGTTAGCTAACACCATCTTATCACCAATCTTAACTTTACAATTCCTATATACTATCTCAGTTGTTTATGACTCTTGCATTAGTGTTTTTACATGAAGTATGTAATCTAAAGGTTCAGGTTCTATTGGCAATTTCCTAGTAAATGTTGGTGACACGAAGGAATACGTGGATCTATAGTGTATCAATACAAAATCTTTAACATTAAAGATAACGAGGTTTCCTTTAACAACTGAAGTCGAGGCATCTGTAACTTCCTTGCTCAAGGTGAATACTTACCCTTGACCAACAACTTTCTTGCCCTTATCTGCTGAAGCTACTGAAGCTACTGGAGGTGCTGGAGGTGGAGGAATAGTCTTTATAGGTTGGGCTGGTCTGGTCCTCATCTTGGGACTTTCCCTCATCCAGTGTCCCATCTCGCCACAATGGTACTAAGCTCCAGAATTCTTCTGGTAAGGTTGAATAGCTGGGTGCCTTTTCCCACATTGTCTACATGGATTAGAATAATGGGGTATGAGGGTATTTTGAGTAGGAGGAACCCTCAGTCTAATGGTCAAGGCTCTAGATGCACCGACCCTCAGCCTCTTATTCTGCCTCTTATTTTGAAAAAACCTCTTATCGTCATATATCTTACCTTAATTCCTTAGTCTTGACTGAAACTCAGTTTGGGTCAATTCCATATCTTGTTCCACCAACTGGGCTCTCTAGATGGCATCCGTATAGGTTCAAACATTCAGTGGGGTAGCTTACTCCTAATGGTCGATCTCAACCCATTTATGAATTTCAACATCTTTTTCAGCTCATTCTTGGCTATATCTAGTTTATAATGGCACAAAGCAGTGAATCTCGATTCATATTGGTCTACTGTCATGTTGCCTTGCACTAAAGTCAAAAAATCTGTCTGTTTCTTCCTTTGAGCACACTTAGGAATGTATTGCTCATTAAACGTTTCCAAGAATACCTCTCAGGTTATTTCTGTGTGCTTGGTTAGTAAAATTTGCTCTATAGAAGTCTACCAATGGTCCGCTTCACTCTCCAACATACAAGCGACCAAAGCCACTCTCTTTGTACCGCTACACCCCATATACTTGAACATCTTTTCCAGCTTCATAACCCACTCTTTAGCTATCGTGGGATCCTTTACAGCTTTAAAGGTGGGTGGATTCATCTTTTAGAATTGCTTCAGCCATGTCACGTTCCTATCCACCAGGTCTTGAGCTGGCTGTTGTACCTCTTGGGGTTATGGAGCAATAGGTGGTGGTTCAAGTACTTGTGGAGCTGGTGGTAGAGGATCTTGGGGAGTTAGTTGTGGCTCGAGTGGTGGTGGGGGAGCTTGTGGCATATTCGTGAAGTTTATGAAAGTAGCCATGAACTATGTAAGAGTAGCAGACATTTGCTCCACGGTCTGCTCAAGTCTCGCCATCAGTGTGCTCGAACTTCTCGGCTGAGAAGGAGAAGGTACTAGAGGTGAAGGAGCTTGTCTCCCTCTACCTCAGCCTCGTCCTTGTCCACTGTTTATATTTACTACGATTCCTATATCAAAGACCCAAACACACTCATTAACAATCAAAAGTATACATAATATACAAATATATACTTTAGACATGTACGGTATTTGGGATGTATTGCTATACTAGCTAACTTACTCCAACACAGTCTAGCTACAATTCGCTCTGATACTAAAAAGGCTGTCACGACCCATGACCTCTACTTATATCCCTAAGCACCTAAATTAATGCGAAAACATTTTAAAATAAATTAACATTGTTATAGTTTACTAATTGATACTTTAGGATCTTTTACTTATAGTTTCGTATCCGATATAGGTTTAAATTTGTAAAATCCACAATTTAAAAATGTAACCTTTTATGACTTTGTGATGCGTATATAAGTCACAAATAATGAAATCATGAGGAATGTATATGTGAAGTTTGTAAATGTGTATGGAATGTATACATGCAAGTTTTAAAGAGTATAGCAAGTGTAAGAGGTATATTTTCAGGAGTGGAATAGGAATATCTTGAGTTTTGAGTGGTTAAGTAAAATGAAATGAGTTTTATACTTTCATTTGAGATATATTATATACCTTTGGTTATACAAAGAATACACACAAGTTTTAATGTGTATAAGGTATGAATAGATGTCATTTTCAAGCCTTAAAGGAGGTTAGATGAGAAAATGACTATGGTAGTAAAATTTAGGAAGTTTGGTGTGAGTTACTGCAGTAAAATTTGGAAAATGTGAATGAGAGATCGATCTCATAGGATGAGAGATCGATCTGAAAGAGCCAAAAATGCTCTTATTTGAGCGATGGAACAAGTCATATCAATCTCCAAAGGGGCCAGATCGATCTGTTAAGCATTCTGTGAAGAAAGAATCGATCTTTAAAGAGTCAGATCAATTTTATTAAGCTACTGACTTGCAACAGATCGATCTCATGCAAGAGCAGATCAATCTCCTTAAGATTCTGTGTTGTGCAGATCGATCTCATGCTAGGAGCAGATCGATCTCATGTGGTCTAAAAGGTCAATTTTAAGAGGAAAAATGCAGAGCAGATTGATCTCCTATGGTAGCAGATTGATCTCATAGAGATAATTCTATAAATACTGAACTTTTGCACTTCAGTTTGCATGAGAGAAACTATTCCATTTAAAAAGCAAAAGTATAACCTAGCCAAGAAACACTAGAAAACTTCAGTTTGTGATCAGTTTTGAGTGAGATATAAGTGAACAAAGTTGTTCTTAGCAAAGAGGAGAACAACATACTTGGAAACAAGAGATTGAGATCAAAGGTTTCAAGAGCAAGGAGGATTTTACCATTTTGGTGAAAAATGAGGAAATCTCAGCTAGGTAAGATTTAATGCACCAAGTTGATATATGTTAAACTAGGTGTATTGATGAGTTGATTGGTATATATATGAAATGTTGGAAATGAAAGGAGCATGAAAAATCACCATGACCTAGATATTGGTGAGAAAATGAGGAAATGGAGTGAACATTGATTTAATGATGGAATATGCATATATGGAAGATTATAAGGTAATCTTATGAAATGCATAAAATTAGAAATGAGGAGAAATAAAGATAGTTATGTGAAAATGGGATTTTATACCATATAGGGAGAAAATAGTGAGATGATGTATTAAATTGAGATTTGGCAAATGAAATGAGTATATAGAGATATATTAACGCCAATAATTATAACAGCTTGGAAAATCATCGTGGAAGCTGATTGAATTTGCAAGAGTGAGCAAAACCGAGGAAGTGAGGTCAATTGACGTGATCCGAGGTAAGAGAATTGCGTGAGTAGCTAGAGATGGCTACACGTATTTCGAATAGAATTTTGATACTATATTCTATATGAATTCCCTTAAAGAGAAATGTTGTTGTGATAGAGATAAATGAGAATAAGTGTATTTTATCCAAAGATAGGGTGAAATTACCTAAGAAGCATGTTATGACCCAAAATGCATGAGCTGCATGATGAATGGCTAATGTTTTCCTAATTATGCTAAAACAGTACATTTGAGTGCTTATTTGATTTACTTGTGTGAAATGTGATTAAATAGCCATCTATCAGGTTTCGTGTGAAAAACCATAAGTGCTATAGGATACTCGCACTATATTTTGAGATATGCATCACAAAGTACTGGAGTATATACTCGTACTAGATTTAAATGTGATTTTATACATGTTAGAGTACTTGGAGCATAGCTTGTACTCAGTTTGTGATTGATGCATATAGAGTATTGGGAGCTTTGCTCATACTTAGTTTTACATGATAGAGTATTGGGAGCATTGCTTGTACTCGACTTTTCATGATTTATACATGATATTGTACTGGAGCGATAGCTTGTACTTGATTTGAAAAGAGAATTATGCATTAACCTAGTGCTAGAGGTTACTCGTACTAGTGTTTGATATTTTGAAATGTATACACAGTGTTTAAGAGGCGGAGTGTTGATTGTGAGTCACACTCAAGATGCGCACTATAGTTTTTATGTGATATATAAGACATGTTAAAGAGAAAAATCGTGACGATTTCCTCCGTGTAGACTGAGTGTCACACTGTTGAGATGTTCGTACATGGATTTAGAGACGTGGCATTTATTCCATAGTGTGAGGGCTAAGACTTATGGCTAGCACCCTACTATGATGTCTTTCCATTGTGTGAGGACTAAGACCTATGGTAGGCATCCCAGCCATGAGGAGATGTGAAGTTGAGGAGAGTATAGCTTAAATCTTAAACGCGATTTCTAGGTAAGGGAATTCTGTAAGTATATAGAGGTAGGTGCTCGTATTTTGTGGGTGAATTTATGGTGCTTATGAAATGCATGAATGTTTGAGAAATTGGTTGCTGGGTATGCAAAATAGTTGCGAATGTTGTATGATTTGGTTTTATATGGATGTATAAAAAGGGATAGTAAGGCTAATAATTGCATAAATTACGTGTTTTGAATGTTTTTCACAAAACACAATGCTTTGATTTGAGCAAATAAAAGGATAGGCTAGCTAGTGTTTTATTGATGTTATTGAATAGCACATGTGAGGTGCTAAACATGTTTTTGATGTGTTTTGAATGCATATGAGTCGCCTATCGAGCTATGCGAATTAAATCGTGCTAGAGCTTTGCTCGCGCTGGATTTCGATACTTTGACTTACATGAAAGTGCTAGAGCTTAGCTCGTACTTTGATTTGATTTGTGATGATACTTTATGAATCATACTGGAGCTTCTGCTCGTACGTGGATTTTGAGTGTTTTTCTTATGCATAGAACCGTACTGGAGCTATGCTCATACGAGATTTCTTTATGATATGATGCATGAGTCGTGCTAGAGCTTGGCTCACACAAGTTTTCACACTGGGGTACGTATGAGGCTGTGAAAGTTGGTAAGATCATTAAGCCCTACATCCTTAAGCTAACATCCTTAAGCCCGAGGAGGCGGGAGACTCTGTTCGGTTGTGAGGCTCTCTTACAGTAAGATCTTTAAGCCCTACATTCTGTTAGGCAGGGAGGCTCTGTTCGGTGGTGAAGCTCTCTTACAGTAAGATCCTTAAGCCCTACATCCTTAAGCCAACATCCTTAAGCCTGACGAGGCGGAGAGGCTCTGTTAGGCATGGAGGCTCTCTTACGAAGGATCCTTAAGCCAATATCCTTAAGCCCAGGAGGGGTGGGAAGGCTCTGTTCGGCAGGGAGGCTCTCCTACATGGGTATGGAAAATTCTTGGTATGGGGTAGATAAGACCTAGGAATGACACCCCCAACCATGATATGAGTCCGCGGAGTACGATGTACCGTGTATATCACATGGAGTACGATGTACCGCGTGGTGATTTTGTGATGAGAAAGTCTCGCAAGGGATAATCCACTTTCATGCCAGCACGACACCCCGCACACCTAGATACGTGTGGTCTGGGATGATTTATGATGTAGTTGGCTACATAGTCACTTGTGATATAGTGGCCTAGTTTTATACATATGTGTGATATTATCTAAGGTAGACCCGAGGGAGGGGTCGAGCCTTGTGGAATTTTAAATTGAGAAATGATAACGTTGGTTGTGAGTGAGAAAATGATTTGTGATGTGATTGTATGTGTCTGAGAAAGAGATTTGCGATGTGATTTAAAAATGAGGTTTCTTAAATGAATTTCCCTTTTCTATGAGATTAAATGAGAATGAGCATGAGACGGTTTTACATGTCGATGTTTCCGTATTTTATATGCCAATCTTACATGATTTTGATACATGATATATGTATATTCATACGGCATAGATTTATTTCCTCATGCTCGGATTATCAATGATTTATGCATAACATTATCAGCATGTAGATAGAGTACTTATCTATCATGCTTGCATTATTGCCTTACTGAGCATGTGGTTGCTCATCCCTCTCTACTTTTTCCCCTATAGAGCATACGTCGTGGCCCGGTGAGGACTGAGGCGTAATATTTTGGACATCCACTGCCATCCATTGCTAAAAGGTATACACATGAAGATTCGTTTTGTATCTAAACAATGTAAAAGCATAATAGTCATTTAAAATGTAATTATGGGGGATGTAGATGTCAGAAATCATATTTTGTATAAATGAATGATTAATGTTCAAATGTATGACATCACTTTTATTAACCGAGAATGGATATTGCGTGTGGATTATTATCGACTCACAGCCCAACAGTGTAGTGGTAAGTTTGTTCACGACCGAGTATAGAAGGAAATAAATGTGAAAAATTTATTAAGATTTTCAGTAATAAGAGGATAAATGGGTCGTGACAGTTACCACCAGACAGAGAGATGGAATTTTGTATAGATTTAGTGCCTGGTACTAAGCCCATATCGAAACCACCGTATCGCATGGCATTAGTTGAGCTGGAGGAGGTCAAGAGACAATTACAGGAGTTGTTGGATAGAGGATTCATTAGACCGAGTGTTTCGACTTGGGGAGCACCGATTTTGTCTGTAAGGAAGAAGGATGGAAGCCTCCGATTGTGTATTGATTACAGATTGTTGAATAAGGCAACCATCAAGAATAGATACCCTCTTCCACGTATTGATGATTTGTTGGATCAGCTCCAGGGAGCGCATGTCTTTTCTAAGATTGATATGAGGTCTGGGTATCATCAGCTGAGAGTTCGGGGTGGAGATGTACCCAAGGCAACATTTAGGACCCGATATGGCCATTATGAGTTCTTGGTTATGCCATTCGGATTGACGATTGCTCCTACAGCTTTTATGGCTTTGATGAATAGTGTGTTCAAGCAATATTTAGATCAGTTTGTTATTGTCTACATCGATGACATATTGGTATATTTGGATATGAGGAAGAGCATAATGGGCACCTTAGGATTGTATTGCAGACTTTACGAGAGCATAAGCTATATGTTAAACTCAACAAGTTTGATTTTTGGTTGTCACAAATCTCCTTTTTAGGACATATAGTGTCGAAGGATGGTGTATCAGTAGATCCATCCAAGATTGAGGCTATAGTTCAGTGGGAATAGCCAAAGACAGTCACCGAGATCAGGAGTTTCTTAGATTTAGCAAGATATTATCGAAGATTCGTAGAAGGATTTTTGAAGTTAGCTGCTCCATTGACACGTGTCACTCAAAAAAGTGTAGCTTTTGTATGGAATGAGGATTGTGAGAAGAGTTTTCAGGAGTTGAAGAATCGATTGACCACCGCTCCAATTCTCATTATCCCTACCAGCTCAGGAGGATTTTCAGTGCATTCAGATGCTTCGCATCATGGACTGGGCTGTGTATTGATGCAGGATGGGAGGGTATGTGAGATCCGCATCTTTGTATGACATTCCTTATGATTTCCATCCTGTATGACATTATTATATGTTAATGGATTCATAAGATGGTTGAATCGGATCTAATAAATCTGAATGAAACAAAATAACGTACGTAAAATCGCATAAGGATAAATCAGGAAAGTGGGGACCTAAATATTTAGTTAAAGGAATTTAATCGAGTTGACTGAAAATAAGGAATTAAAATAAGAAAAGATTGTGAGTTTTAAAGGAAAGTCAGTTCGATTTGGTCTGGAACACGTGCAAGGGTAAAACAGTCGAAGACCAAAATCCGAAATAAATTCGATAAGTAATTTTCATTAAAAATATGGAATTTGCGAAATCTAGATCAATAACGTGGAAAATAGTTAATTTCAAATTTGATTGATCTAGATATGAATTTATTGGAATTAATCGAAATTAATCGAAATTTTTAATTCAAAACATTACCCCAAAAATAATCAAAAAATATATCGGAAAGACGAAAATAGACCGATAAATTCATTTATAGATTAAATGAACTAAATAATAATTTTTGAAGATATTTTGATTATTTTAATGGATTTTAATAATTAAAATATAATAAAATAAAGTAATAAATAAATAAATAAAAAAGAAATCGAAAATCAGATTTTGGGGAGAGAGAAATTAAAAGCAGAAACCGATAGCCGACATGCGAAGACCCGATTCCCCTGACGAGCCACCGGCGGGGGATGAGCCCAGACGAGGGCCGGAGGTGATAGAGGACAGCCCAGCGAACCCAACGGTACTGGTAACGCACGCCGACGAATCCTATTTCCGATGAATCGACCGACAGAAAGTCGAGGGAGAAAATGCTTCAGTTCCGATGATCGACGGCGTCCCAGCTCCGATTCGACCCAGCCAAGCAATCCCCTAGACGAGGCGGTTCTTTTGAGACTAGTGGCGGCCGGCGAAATGGCCGAGAACGCCGGCGACGGTAAAAGGGCCAAAACGGCATCGTAGCCGAGAAAAAGGAAAAAAAAAAGAAAAAGAAAAGGAAAAGAAAAGAAAGAAAGGGGAAAAAGGAAAGAAAATTACCCAAGGACGACTCAAGATTCGGGTAAGTAATCGAGGGTCGAGATTGACCTGCGGATAAATCTTGGGAATTCAATTTAATATTATATTAATGGAAAATAACCCGAATTTGCCTAATTGTCCAGTGTTACGACAGAGCCTGAACGAAAGCCCATTGAGCTCCAATTTTTGTACCCTGCGTAGGATTGGGTAAGTACATTTTAATTACAAAAATTTGAGTCCTTAAATGTAGAGTTAAGATTATTTTACGGATTTTACGGATTAATTCTGCATAAAATGGAAGTTTATTCAGAATTGTAAAATAATTACTATAAATAGTATACGAGCTATCCAATGAGTTTGGAACAAAGCCTGATGATTATTGGTAAGCCAAACGAGTCCAGTAAAATCGAAGAAGGGATTTAAAAAGTGGAAACAGGCTGAAAAAGGGGTCGAGGCCCATTAAAGTGCAATCGAGCCCAATAAAGTAAAACGGGCCCAGCGTTTTAGATTCGATCAGTAAGAGTGAAATACTAATGAGTATATTTGAACTAAACCAATATGTGGTTATATGTAGCTCCGTAGACGAGCGAATTGGACTGAGAAACCTAGTACGATCGAGTCGAGATAAGCTCGTACGTAATTCCAGGTAAGGGAATTTTATAAGCGCTTAGAGGTAGCTGTACGTAGTTTTAACGGGATTTACATTATGTTAAATTTATTAGGCTACCCGAAAACAGAATAATATTGTTTGTGGAAAAATATGGAAATAGTGACAAATTACTGCTTTGCCCTCAGTCAGGAAAATTTCAAAAAAAAAGGTAGTAAGGCTATGAAATTACATGAAATTCATTATTTTAATATTTTTATGATGATATTGCTTTAATTCAAGCAATTTATGGATAGGTTGGCTATTATTTTCATGTTTTAAGTGAAAAGGCACAAGTTAGGTGCCAAATGATATTTATTTAACATGTTTTGATGAAATTGAGCCACCTATCAGTGTTATATGAGTTTTAATCGTGCTGGAGCACTGCTCGCACTGGATTTTATATTTTAACTCATACACAGAGTGCTGGAGCCTTGCTCGTACTATTTTACAGACTTATTTTACATGACTACCGTACTGGAGTTTTTCACGTACGAGGTTTTCATTGAGTTTTTATACATATTTGTAC
Source organism: Firmiana major (assembly GCA_033439115.1). Lineage (NCBI taxonomy): Eukaryota > Viridiplantae > Streptophyta > Magnoliopsida > Malvales > Malvaceae > Firmiana > Firmiana major. Next base: position 26,768,249 of record CM065913.1, read on the forward strand.
TAGAGCAATGGTCGTACGTGGATTATGATTGAATTTATAATTATTTTAAGTCGTACTGGAGCGCTGCTCGTACGCAGATTTTATTGATTTCTATGAAACCGTGCAGGAGCTTCGCTCGCACGAAGTTTTTAGATATCATTTATATGTATGAAGCCGTGCTGGAGTTTTCTCCTGTAGACTGTGTGTCACAGTAAGATGATATGCTCACACGTGCATACTGAGACAAATTGACATGGGTGGATAAGACCTATTACAGGCACCCTTGACTGAGCTTGGGTTCATGGAGTACGTTGTACCATGTATATCACATGGAGTACGTTGTACCGTGGGGATTGTTGGAGTGGAGTGGCATTAGCCACAGGGCAACAAGCTTTGCCCTCGCAATCCTGATGTTATGCTATTCTGGAGGGTAGGACCGACCCACCTCCCATTTCAGGTGTGATACCCCGGATACTAGGATCCATGTAGCCAGGGATCACAAGGTTATGGCCATAGTCCTAAATGTTACCCATACATGTCTCGCATGATAAATTCGCATGATAAATCCTTTGGTTTTGATAGATCAGGGTAGACCCGAGGGAAGGGTCAGGCCTCGATCTTCTTATGAATTTGATTTAGACTTGATTTTCCCATAGAGGAATTGGATGAAACTTTCATGACTTGTAACCCTGTGAGAAGGGTGGATTTTATAACAAAAATTTTAAAATAAATTATTTTGTTGAAATGGATTTGATTCTTTGAGTGCATCACATTTTAACCCAGATGGGGTGTTTTAAAACGTATTGATTCATTTGAGCATGGATGTTTTCACATGAGAATTATTTCATGTTTTAATATGCCGATTTCCTATTTTAGAACAGATGATACTTATATATATATGGCATATCATTGTTTTTACCTCATGCTCATTATATCCTGATTTCCTATCAGTATGTAGATAGTATAGCTATCTACCCGTTTGTATTATTTCCTTACTGAGAATGCGGAGCTCACCCTTTCATTTTCCACCCACTTTCAGAGTTTCCACCATAGAGATAGTGGGTGTAGAGAGTAGACGGCATAGCTGATTATCTGTAATTCCTATCGACTGTCAGGTATACACCGCGTACAAAATTTTGTATTAGTATGCTTAATGCACAGTATTGTAAATGAAAGAATATTTGGGGATGTAAATATAAAATCATGTGATGTATTAAACATACCGACCACTCTATTATATTATGAATGATATTGCTATATATATATATGTACGTTTGATATTTTCATGGTTAAAAAAATGGTATATTGATATTGATTCACAGCCCGACCTGGTCAGAGAGATCTGTCACAAAGAGGTAAGAAAGATTTTTCAAAAGTGAAAATTTTGTATTGATTTTGGTAGTATTGGGTCGTGATAGTAAAAATGGTATCAGAGCAAAGGTCGACTGGACGTGAATCAGTATCGATAAGTATGCAATTAAGAGTTAGAGTTGGTCGGATAAGAGTTGTTAGTGGTTGTTAAGGAAAATTACATCCGTCTTAGTATTGTGCTGTATGAGATGTCGAAGTGTATACTAGATAGGAACTAAACTATCAAATGAATTTGGATTACAGGAATTACATTATGTCGATCACCCGCAGTGGTAGAGGTGCTACTACACGTGCTAGAGGCTGTAGGGGTAGGCCTGGAGGCCGTGGTGATTGTATAAAGACTGGTCAGGTACCCGAGGGTACTGCTATGAGACCAGATGAGACTGAGGCACGCTTCGCTAGACTAGAGCGGAGTATTGAGAGCCTGGCTGAGATTGTAGCGCAGTAGGTAGCGCTTGGGGCTAGGGATAGATGAGATCCAGTGGGACAGGCAGCAGTTGATCCCTAGAAGTCGGTACAGGCCACAGAGTTACCCAAGGTTCAGGCTCAGGCTGCAGAGACAGTGAGACGTTAGCCAGCCTAGGATGCTGGATATGAGTGTGACCTTGATAGATTTAGACACTTTCAAAAGTTTAGACCTCCAGTCTTCCATGAGAGGAAGGACCCAGTAGTAGCAGAGGATTGAGTGTATCAGATGGAGAAGCTATATAGGCTTTTCAGGTGCACTACTATCGAGAGGGTTGCTTTTGCCATATTTTGTATTTCAGGGAGTGGCAAAGCATTGGTGGAGATCTACTGAGCCTATTTTGAGAGCTCGACATGTTAAGGTTACGTGGGAGATATTTTTGGATGCCTTTAGCAGGCAATATGTTCCTGCTACTGCATAGCGAAAGTTGAGGGTGGAGTTTATGAGTTTGGTTTAGGGGAAACAATCTATTGATGAGTATGAGACTTGATTCATCTCTTTAGGAAGATATGATTTAGAGACGATGGGCAGTAAGGAACGAAAGGTTTAGAAGTTTATAGATGGACTGAGACCAGCCATCAGATCTTGGTTAGCTCCCTTTGATGTTTCGACTTATGAGGAGGCAGTCCATAGAGCTCAGTTCTGTGTGCAGGATTATGAGTGGAACATCTTCGAGTTAGGAAAGATCAGTAGGAGTCGAGACAGAGATCGAAAGAGACCTGGGAGAGATAGATTTGTCAGGAGAGGGGTACAGCTCTCTGACAAGAAGTCAAAGATTAAGGAGGTTTGGGAGAGGAAAGTTAGACCCCCTGTTCATACGGCTTTACCACCAGCTAGAGGCATTGTCATTGGAGGACCACACCCTACTACTGATCGATGTAGGCGATGTGGTAGATATCATGGTACCAGACCTTGTCCAGTGCCTATAGCTACAGTAGTATGTTATCGTTGTGGGAGGCAAAGGCATGTGGTGAGAGATTACCCAGAGAGACCGGACATTGCCCCACAGAAGGGTAAGGAGCCGGAGAGAGCTCTAGTACAGGTTCTTGCTTAGAGGAGGAGAGCTACTGTCGAGGAGAAAGGGAAGCAAGTGATGGGTACAGGGCGATTTCATGCCTTGGACCAGGATACAGCAGACCAGTCGTCTGATGTGGTGAAAGGTACCACCCTGATTTTTGATTTAGAAGCATATGTTTTGATTGATCCTGGTGTCGCACATTCATTCATATCGCCTTCATTTGCATATAAATTGTCTAAGTATGTAACGCATACCCCTCTGAGTATTAAATTGTTAATACTTACCCCCATAAACTCTAGTCAGCTAGTAGAGTATGTAGTCAGGGACTGTAAATTGATAGTTGAGGAAAATGATATGTGAACCGACCTTATTTTGATGTATATGAGGGACTTCGATGTAATACTAGGAATGGATTGGTTGGCTGCTAATCGTGTTGTGTTAGATTGCTTTTCTAAGACGTTAATGTTTAATACCTCTGAAAGATGCGTTGTAAAATTTCCCTGAAAAGTGATAAAATCAGTGGTTTTTCTAAATAGAGCAATGAATTTTTGTTGATTTTATGATTTATATTTTGAAGAATTCATCGCATATGTGGTTGATATGGACTAGGTATGACCGAATTTGAGAGACATTCCAGTGGTTAGGGAGTTTCCTGATGTCTTTCCAGATGGTTTGTAGGATTACCACCAGCCAGAGAGATGGAGTTTGGGATAGATTTGGTACTTGGTACTGAATCAATTTCTAGACCACCATATAGGATGGCTCTGATTGAGTTGGAGGAGCTGAGGAAGCAGTTACAGGATCTGCTTGAGAAGGGGTTTGTTAGACCGAGCGTGTCGCCTTGGGGAGCTCCAGTCTTGTTTGTGAGAAAGAAAGATGGAACCCTCCGATTGTGTATGGATTACAGATTGTTGAATAAGGCTACCATTAAGAATAAGTATCCCCTTCCACACATTGATGATTTGTTGGATCAGCTTCGGGGAGCACAGGTCTTTTCTAAGATTGATCTGAGGTTTGGGTATCATTAACTGAGGATACGGAGAGAGGATGTGCCCAAGACAGCATTTAAGACCCGTTATGGTCATTATGAGTTTTTGGTTATGCCATTCGGGTTGACTAATGACCCCACAGCATTCATGGCTTTGATGAACGATGTGTTCAAGCCATACCTGGATCAGTTTGTGATTGTGTTTATTGATGATATTTTGGTATACTCCATATCTAGGGAAGACTACGAGCAGCACTTGAGGATAGTTCTATAGACCCTCAGAGAGAGACAGTTGTATGCCAAACTCAGTATGTTTGACTTCTGGTTGGAGTAGATTTCTTTTCTGGGCCATGTGGTATCAAGGGATGGGGTGTCAGTTGACCCATCCAAGATAGAGGCAGTTGTTCAGTGGGAGCGGCCCAAGACAGTCACAGAGATTCGAAGTTTTCTCAGTTTGGCAAGATACTATAAGAGATTTGTTGAGGGTTTCTATAGATTAGCTGCTCTGTTGACATGTCTCACACGGAAGGATGTTAAGTTTGTGTAGGATGATTCTTGTGAGAGGAGTTTTCAGAAGCTGAAGCGTCGGTTGACTACTCTCACCATTCCTACCAGCTTAGGAGGTTTCTTGGTATATACAGAAACATTGCATCAGGGACTGGGCTGTGTATTGATGCAGTATGGAAGGGTAGTTGCCTATGGATCTAGACAGCTGAAAGACCATGAGAGGAATAATCTGACCCCTAATTTGGAGTTGGCGGCTATAGTGTTTGCACTAAAGATATGGTGCCATTACTTATATGGTAAACAGTTTCATATTTTTACAGACCATAAGAGTCTGAAGTATTTATTCTCGTAGAATGAGTTGAACATGATACAGAGGAGGTGGCTCGAGCTCCTGAAGGATTATGATTGTGAGATATTATACCACTCGGGTAAATCTAATGTAGTTGCTGATGCTTTGAGCAGGAAAAACCTAGGGTTGGTATAATTTATGATGGTTCGAGAACATGACTTGCTAGAGCAGTTCGCAAGCCTCAGTTTGGACATAGCGCCACCAGAGATTAACAAAGTTGAGATTATTATGAGCCTGAGGTTGGAGCCGGAGTTGATTGATCGTATCCGGCAGGCTCAGCATAGTGATCAGCGATGCATTGAGTTAATGAGGCAGGTACAGGCAGGTGCAGATATCGATTTTAGATTGAGTACTGATGGATTACTGAGGTTCAGAGGTAGGATATGTGTTCTCGAGGATCCTGAGATCAGGAGGATGATTTTATCAGAGGCTCACTCAGCGAGGCACACAGTGCATCTGGGGAGTACGAAAATGTATCAGAATCTCCGAAGAGTTTACTGGTCATCTGGGATGAAGAGAGACATGGCAGAGTATGTCGCGAGATGTCTCGTCTGTCAGCAGGTAAAGGTAGAGCATCAAAATCCTGCTGAATTATTGCAGCCTCTACCAATACCAACATGGAAGTGGGAGCATGTCACCATGGATTTTGTGATGGGATTATCGAGGACCCACAGAGGTCACAATGCCATCTGGGTGATTATGGATAGATTGACGAAATCAGCCCATTTCTTAGCTATGAGAGCTACAGATGCTCTGAGTACATTGGCGAACTTATATGTTCGAGAGATTGTTAGGCTACATGGCATTCCAGTGAGCATTATTTCTGATAGGGATGCCCGCTTCACTTCCCATTTTTCGAAAAACTTTCAGGAAGCATTAGGGACCCAGTTGAGATTTAGCATCGCTTTCCATCCTCAGACAGATGGTCAGTCAGAGAGGACCATACAAACTATGAAGGATATATTGAGAGCGTGTGTGCTAGATTTTGGAGGCTCCTAGGATGATCATTTGCCATTAGCCGAGTTCTCCTATAATAACAGTTATCACTCGAGTATCGGGATGGCACCGTATGAGGCACTGTATGGTCGCAGATGTTGTTCCCCTATTGGATGGAAGAGATTGGTGACAAACTGTTATTTGCTCCTAACTTGGTTCAGTAGGCCTCTGAGGATGTCAGATTGATATGCGATAGATTGCGGATAGTTCAGAGCCAGCAGAAGAGTTACGCTGACAAGAGACGCAGACTAATAGAGTTTACAAAGGGTGAGTCGGTGTTTTTGAGAGTTTCTCCTTCCAAAGGTATCATGAGGTTTGGTAAGAAAGGTAAACTGAGCCCTCGTTTTATTGGACCCTTTGAGATTCTGGAGCGAGTGGGAAATAAGGCCTATAGATTGGTTTTGCCACCAGAGTTGGCAGGTTTACACAGTGTCTTCCACGTTTCTATGCGTCGAAAGTACCATCCGGATCCGTCACATGTGATTCACTACGAGCCGTTAGAGCTCAATGACAATATGACATATATTGAGGGATCGGTTCAGATATTGGATAGGAAAGAGAAGGTATTGCGGTCCAAGACGATCTCCCTGGTGAAGGTTCAATGGTAGTATCACACTCCGGAGGAAGCTACCTGGGAGCTAGAGAGCATGATACAGGAGAAGTACCGGAGTTGTTTACCGATTGATTTGGTTCTAATTTGGAGGACCAAATTCTTTTAGTGGGGGAGATTGTGAGATCCACATCTTTATATGACATTCCTTATGGTTTTCATATTGTATGACATTATTATATGTTAATGGATTCATAAGATGGTTGATTCGGATATGATAAATGTGAATGGAACGAAATAACGTACGTAAAATCGTATAAGGATAAATCGAGAAAGTAGGGACCCAAATATTTAGTTAAAGGAATTTAATTGAGTTGAATGAAAATAAGGAATTAAAAGGAAAGATTGTGAATTTATGAAGGAAAGTCGATTCAATTTGGTCCCGAACACATGCAAGGGTAAAACGGTCAAAAGACCAAAATTCGAAATAAATTCGATAAGTAATTTTCATTAAAAATATGGAATTTGCAAAATCTGGATCAGTAAAGAGGAAAATAGTTAATTTCGAGTTCGATTGATCTAGATATGAATTTATTGAAATTAATTGAAATTAATCGAAATTTTTAATTCGAAAAATTATCCCGAAAATAATCAAAAAATATATCGAAATGACGAAAATAGACCGATAAATTCATTTATAGATTAAATGAATTAAATAATAATTTTTGGAGATATTTTGATTATTTTAATGGATTTTAATGATTAAAATATAATAAAATAAATTAATGAAAAAATAAATCAGGAATCAGATTTCGGGGAGAGAGAAAACCAAAAACAGAAACTGAACGCCGATCCACGAAGACCCGAGACCCTCGACGAGCCACCGACGGCCGATGAGCCCAAACGAGGGCCGGAGAAGATAGAGGACATCTTGGTGAACCCAACAATACCGGTAACACGCGCTGACGACGCCTATTTTCGACGAATCGACGATCGAAAAGTCGAGGGAGAAAACACGTCGGTTCCGGTGACACACGACGTCCCAGCTCCGAATCGACCCAGCCAAGCAATCCCCCAAACGAGGCGATTCTTTTGAGACCAGTGGCGGTTGGCGAAACGGCTGGGAATGCCGGTGACGGTAAAAGGGCCAAAACGGCACTGTAGCTTAGAAAAAGGAAAAAGAAAAGAAAGAAAGGGCAGAAAGGAAAGAATATTACCCGGGGACGACTCGAGATTCGGGTCAGTGACTGAGGGTCGAGATTGATCTACGGATAAATCTCGAGAATTCAATTTAATATTATATTAATGGAAAATAACCCGGATTTGCCTAATTGTGCAGTGTTACGATAGAGCCCGAACGAGAGCTGATTGAGCTCCAATTTTCGTACCCCGCATAGCATTGGGTAAGTACATTTTAATTACGACAATTTGAGTCCTTAAATGCAGAGTTAAGATTATTTTACGGATTTTACGGATTAATTCTGCATAAAAAGGAAGTTTATTTAAAATTTTAAAATAATTGTCGTAAATAGTATACAGGCTATCCTATGAGTTTGGAACGAAACTCGATAATTATTGGTAAGCCAAATGAGCCCAGTAAAACTGAAGAAGGGATTTAAAAAGTGGAAATGCACTGAAAGACAAGAAACCTTCAGTTTATGATCAGTTTTGAGTGAGATATAAGTGAGCAAAGTTGTTCTTAGTAAAGAGGAGAGCAATATAATTGGAAACAAAGGATTGAAATCAAGAGTTTAAGGAGCAAGGAGGATTTTACCATTTTGGTGAAAAAGGAAGAAATCTCAACTAGGTAAGATTTAATGCACCAAGTTGATATATGTTAAACTAGGTGTATTGATGAGTTGATTGGTATATATATGATTTGTTGGAAATGAAAGGATCATAAAAAGGAGCATGACCTAGTTATTGGTGTGAAAATGAGAAAGTAATGAGAAAATGATGTTAACATTGATTTAATGGTAGAATATGCATGTAGGGAAGATTATGAGATAATCTTATGAAATGCATATATTGGAAATAAAAAGAAATAAAGATAGTTATGTGAAAATGGGATTTTATACCATATTGGGAGAAAATAGTGAGGTGATGAGTTTAAGTGAGACTTGGCAATTTAAATGCGTATATCGTGATATACTAATGCCAATAATTGTAACAGCTTCGAAAATCACATTGGAAGCTGATCGGACAGCAAGAGTGAGCAGAACCGAGGAAAAGAGGTCACTTGATGTGAACCGATGTAATGGATTTTCGTGAGTAGCTAGAGATGGCTACACGTATTTTAAATAGAGTTTTGATATTATACTCAATATGAATTCCTATGAATAGGCCTAATGTGTGATAGAGACAAATGAGAAAAAGTGTGTTTTATCCAAAGATAGGATAAAAAGCCTGAGAAGTATGTTGTAACCCTTCATTCATGAGTTGCATGATAGAATGGCTAATGTTTTCATGTATATGCAAAAACAGCACATTTAAGTGCTAATTTGATTTGAACTGAGAGAATAGTGTTTTGAATAAGCCATCTATCTGGTTTTGCGTGAAAACTATAAGTGCTAGAGAATACTCGCACTATATTTTGAGATATGTATCACATAGTACTGGAGGATATACTTATACTATATTTTAATGTTATTTTATGCATGTTAGAGTACAAGGAGCATTGCTCGTACTCAGTTTTCATGACTAATACATGATATCGTGCTAGAGCGACAGCTCGTACTTGATTTGAAAAGAGAATTATGCATTAACCTAGTGCTAGAGGTTACTCGCACTAGTGTTGAATATTTTGAGATGCATACACAGTGTTTAAGAGGCGGAGTGTTGATTGAGAGTCACACTCAAGACACGCACGTAGTTTTACGTGATATATAATACATGTTAAAGAGAAAAATCGTGACAATTTCCTTCGTGTAGACTGAGTGTCACACTGTTGAGATGTTCACATGTGGATTTAGAGACGTAGCAATTGATTTCCTTAGTATGAGGGCTAAGACTTATGGCAAGCACCCCGACTATGATGTATTTATGTGGTATGAGGACTAAGACCTATGGCAGGCATCCCGACATGAGGAGAGGGTCTATGGGTGAACGTTGTACTGTGCGAGTGGCATGGAGTACACTGTAGCGTGTGATGGAGTTGTGGAGTTGAGGAGTTTATAGGTAGCAGCTGTGATGGACGGAGCCCCTTCCCGTTACAACAATGATACCCACACACCGAGATCTGTGTTGCATGTGAATTCACATTATAAGATATGGCCATAGTCCAGGAGATTATTGCATTTAGCCACTGAGTCTCACATGTTATATAACTTGTTTTCATGATACGGTTAGACCAGAGAGAGAGATAGGTCGAAAACAGGTTTGTGTTGGGTTGTGAACTACCATATTTACTTTGATTTAAATGTAAATGGCATGATTGAGATGAAGGCATTCCTAAATTTATAAAGATGCACTGTTTTGCATGAATGCCTACATTTGATAACTAAGCATATTTTTAAGTATATGGAATTGATTATGTACTATTATTATATCATTTGATACATGCTTTAAAATGAGAGAAGGAAAGGCAAAGCCTTATTTTCAGTAAATAGTGCAGTTGTCTACTTGCTTGCCTGATTTCCTTACTGAGTGCGTTGTTTGCTCATCCCCTTATATTTTTCCACTCTCTACAGATCATACGCAGTAGAGTGAGCCCGGCTGAGGTATAACATTCATTGTATTCGCTGCCTATCTATCTTACGAGAGGTATACACACTTGAACATTTTGTACTGAACCATGTATAAACATAGTTATGTAAACTATTGTACGGTCGAGATGTATAAGTACAAATAATGTATAACAGTTTATGTTATTGAAAAAAAATACTAAATTCTATATGTATTGTAAATGAATGTGAGTGAGTGACTAATATCGAATCACAGCCCAATTGTCGAGAAGAGAAAGATAAGTAAAGTAAAAAGCGAAAAATTTGTAGTGATTTTTGGTAAGTCACGAAATGAGGTCATGACAATTCCTCCTAACTGAACAGCTTAGACATTCCTATCAGCCATGGAGTTCTCAGTTCCAGCTAGAAGTGCAGAATTCATCATTGTTTGGTGAATTTTTGGTATGGTGGAGGGTGAAAACGTGATTGTGGGGTTTGAAAGGTAAGTAATCTAAGTCTAAACAAATTCCTAAACACTTTATACTAACATGCAACTACAAATCTTGGATTTTTGTTGGCTGAACAACAAGTGTTTTTTGGTATGAGGCTGTGGTGCGTGGAAGACAATGGGAAAGGGTTGGATGCTGCATGCATGTTTGGGGGCTATTCTAAGGTGGCTAGTGGCTGAATTGCTAGATTGTCCAGCTGGTGAGTGATGGCGGCGTGATGGAGAGAGGAAAAGGCTGAAGAGAACTTCTGTTTTTTTTTTTTTTGTTGCTAGCTGAAAACGTGAAAGGGAAAAAGGGAAACCAGAAATGTTACTTCCCTTTATGTATTTTCTGGTTTTTTTTTTTTTTCAATTTCATTTAGTTTTAGTTATTAGTTAATATACTAAGTGCAGATTTAGACAATTAATCTACATATATTCTGGTTTTCTTACTCCTAATGTATGTATTTCAGCTTTTATATGTTTTCAATAATTCAATAACTAAATTGCAGGTTTATAATTAAATCTACTTATTTTACTCTAATGCTTATATGAATAATTACATTTTTAGATTTCTTATTATGCTAATTACATGAAATCTGACTTTATAACTAACATAATTATATATACATGTTCCAAAATAATTCTACACAAGGATTTATATCTATATATTTCAGATTTTATAAATAGACATAAGTATATTTTTATCTTAATGTTAGTAGCTTAATACTTTCAGATTTTGTTACATTACTATATTAAATTAATTTGCCTCCTAATTAGTTTAATTAGCTTACTTAAATTTAAGATTTTCACCTAATTATCATGAATTTTCTATTTAACCGAATTCATCATGGTTCCTTATCAATTTCGGTCACTACATTAATCTACTTACATGAATTAAATTTATTTCTACACTCATGAATATTTAGCCTAATTACATCCATGTACATTAAAGTGCTGTTATATGTTCAGATACAATAGCTAGATAATTGTGTATACCTTCTCGTACGATGAAAAACTGCGAGCGATAGGAATGCAGAACTGGCACTGACTCTCTATCTATGACAAGTGCTCTGTAGAGAAGGGGGAATGAAGGGATGAGCACAACTTGCTCCGTAAGACAGTTATGTAAACCAGTAGATAACTATACTATCTACGCGCTCATAATGCCATGCAGTAAAATAATTTAGTTCAGCGTAGTAAAACAGTTTAATTTAGTGTAGTAAATGTAAGACCCGATTTTTATCGTAAGAGTAAAAGGGACTGAATAAAAATTTTCGAATGCACTTAAAAAAATGCAAAAGGACTGAAATAGAGTTTTCAAACACATTGACGGGCAAAACGATCAAAAGATCGAAAGTCGGTATAAATTCGACAAAAAAATTTAATTACAAATATGGGATTGAGAAATCCTTATCAATAATGAAGAAATAATTAAATTTCAGGTTAAATTGATCAAAATATGAATTTATTGGAATAAACCAAAATTTTCACTTCAAAAAATAATCCCAAAAATAATCGAAAAATATACCAAAAATCCGAAATAATATCGAGAAATTCATTTAATGATTAAATGAATTAAATATAAATTTTTTAGATATTTTTTGATATTTTTAGATTTTTAATAATAAAATAATGATTAAAATAATAATAAAAATAAATAATAAATAAAATTAAATAAAAAAAGGAAAAAAAAAGAAAAAGATTTCGCGAGAAACGCGAAAGACTGAAGAAGCAGGAAAACAAATAGAGGCCGAGTCCCTCTGCATCACCGGACATAGCAGCTGGCGGCGGACCAAGCAAGGGGCGAGAGGCAACCGAGCCACCGGCGACCTGAAGGAAACGGCGAACGACGACCGACGATGAGGAAAGGTGAGAAAGAGAGAGAAAGAGAGGGAACGGTGGCGGACAGAGGCCGAGGAAAGGAAGAGGGCCTCACCACCGGCCAGAAGAGAGGCGGATTCGCCACCATCGGTGACAAAACAGACCCAAATCGGGGAGAAGAAGAAGCACCACCGACGTCGAAAAGGAGAAGAGCTGGATCGACCACTTTTTGGTGACCTCAGACCAAACCGACCCCAAATCCGTGCATCGAACGATCCCGCGGAGCTGCTGAAGGCAAAAACCAGTGGAGAACTAATCGGCGAGGCCTTGAACCGGTCAAACCAGATTGAACCAGCTGGACCAAACCGGTCTGAACTAGGTTGAATCGGGCCGAACCGGTTCAGCCAAGAAAGAGAGAAAAATGGAGAAAAAGAGAAAAAAGAAAAAAGGGAAAGATTATCGAGGATATACCGGACTTCGGGTAAGTCGATACGAGGTCAAAAGTGACCGATTTGATTTTTGAGAAATTTATTTAAATTATATTTGATCAAAAATTAACCCGAAATTAAATATAAAATTGTGCAGTTTTACGACAGAACCCGAATGAGAGCCGATTGAGCTCTGATTTTCATTCCCCGCATAGTATTGGATAAGTACATTTTAATTTTGACAATTAGAGTCCTCAATTGTCACGCCCCAGAAGCGCAAAAAAATGAGGCTAATTTAAACTTTTTATCCATTAACTATGTTGTTTTCCTATCCATGTCTAGATTTAAAATCTTTTTCATTTTCTAGGATCTCATTACATTAATTACATTCTGTATATATATAATCATTTACAACTATTACATCCCGACTATTATATACAATAGTGTCTATTATGTATCACATGTTTGGAATATAAGTAAGACTGTACCTCAAGGTTACGAAAGTATTTGATGAAAGGTCGGACTACCTTATCAACGACCACAGTCTCGTATGTGCAGTAGACTCGCTATAGATAATCTGGGAGATGGAGAGGAGGGGGTGAGTTTTTCAGACTCAGTAAGAGATACATTTAAAATAGCTTTAAATACTCAAAACATGGTAAAAGTCATAGTTTTACAAATTAGCATACTTATGCAGTGGAGTAGAGATGCTTACATTTCATAAAAGGAGTAAAAACATGCTTAAATCATAAGTTTACACATCATGCATCTTTTTAGTAAAACTCATATATAGTATGCATATCACGTCGTGTAAACAAGTAAAAAGCATCTCAAAACTTAATCATGCATATCATAACATGCTTATGACTTTAAAATGAAATTGTATTGTCATATGCACATTTCGTAAAACATACTTATGGCTACCTTTAAAATCCCATCATAGAAAATATGTGCTCAATAAAATCATAAAACAGGTAGCATGAAATGTGCGAAAACATATATATATCATTCCGTCAATTCATCGTGTAGGGTCAGGCAACGTCTCATATACTAGTCTCGAAGGACATCATACATCTGGTCCCATAGGACGTTCATCATAGGTATATATGGCTATTGTACAGGGGAGCCGTAGGACTGGATTAGGGTCGTACGCTGCCCTATCTCTCATGCACCACTAAATGGGGACTATACGCACGAACTCACGTGCATCACCAAGTGTGGACTATGTGCACATTTCTCATATCAAGTCAGAGCCAACCCATTCTTTGGCCGTCGGCTAGGTAGATCCTCGATCGTCTCCATACGAGATCGACCCCAGATCCTCTGACTATCGTCATATCATGCCTTTTTACCCCACAAAATCATTTTGGGCCTCTTATCCATTTTATCAAAATCATTTCAGGCCTCATACCCGTGTATTAAAAATCAATACAGGACTTTAACCTGATTCTCAAAATCGTTATGGGACTCTAATCCGTTTTTCATAGAAAACATGATTTTCATAAATCATTACAGGATTCTAGCCCGTGTAAATATGGAAAGCATAGTTATAATAGCTATTTCTTGGGACTCATACCTGTACCGTGAAAATATAGCTTAAAAGCTGTTTTGGGACTTCAACCCATATCATGAAAACATGGTTTTATACAACATATCGGGACTTTAACCCGTAATCTCATGTGAAAACACTATGCTTTCATTTCAGAAGTGAAAAATCACTTTTATAAACATGTATGCTGTAAAAATGTATCTCATATATATAAATCATGCTGAAAACTCGGGAAATGGTTTTGGCTTCGGTTTGAATACAGTTGGAAATCCATTTCGTAAAATCTCATTCAATTCTCATACATAAACAGTTAGTAAGGATGAAGGAGTACTAATGCTACTCTAAATTATATCCCTTACCTCTTAGCGACTGATGTAAAGCACTTTCCTCGATGCTTGAATTTACCTCGTAAAACGTGTCGATAGATCGAGCTGCTACAAAACAAGTTCAACTTATCACATATGGCTTAAATTCATTTCAACATATCCAAATATGTGATTATATCGAAGCTTTGACCAAAAGTTGACTTTTATCGACTTTACTCTTTTGCTCGGTTTTATCGGTATAAACCTCATTTTAATCGTATTCAACTCAATAAATATTTTTCTCATATTTAGTACAGTTGATTTAGCTAATATGGCCAATTTCTCTTTTAAAATTGGGCCCGATTGCACCTTAATGGGCCTTAATCCGTTTTAAGCCTGTTTCCACTTATTAATTCTTTTATCAAGGCTTATTGGACGCAATGGGCTCATTAGTACTTATTGGGCCTTTTCTAGACTCTTTGAATAGCCAGTATATCATTTACGACAATTTAATTAAAAATCTTGATTTAATCCACTAAATGCGCAATTTAATCAAAAAAGTAAAATAAACTTTTAATGCGCGATAATTACATAGATTGTTGTCAATGAGCTTTACTTACCCGAGATTTTACGATAGTGCATAAATCAAAGTTCGATCGGGCTCACGTACGCGATTTATAGTTGAACTGCACAGTTTCATATATTTAATTTCGGGTGAATTTTCGATCAAAAATAATTTAACTAAATTTTTTGAAAATTAAATCGATCACTTTTGACCTCTTACCGACTTACCCGAAGTCCGATGTATCCCCAAAAATTTTTCCCTTTTTCCTTTTTCTCTTTTTCCTTTCCTTTTTCTCCTTTTTTCCCTTCTTTCTTGGCTGAACCGGTTCGGTCCGTTTCAGACCGGTCCGGTTCAGTCCGGTTTGACTGGTTCGGTGCTTCGTCGGTTGGTTCTTCACCGGCTTCTGTCGCCAGCAGCTCCGCGGGACCTCGTGAAGCTCGGATCTAGCCTTGGTTTCGCCATGGCTGGCCGAAAAGTGGTCGGTCCGGCCTCTTCTCCCTCGGCGTCGGTAGTGTTTTTCGTTTTCGCCTTTTTTGGCCATTTTCGACGTCGATGGTGGCAAATCGGACCTCCTCCTAGCCGGTGGCGAGGTCCTCTCTCTTCTTCCAGCCTCCGTCCGCCGCCGTTCTCTCTCTTTCTCCCTCTTTCTCTTTGTTTCACTCTTTCTCTCTCTTTCTCTCTCCTTCTCTCGCCGGTCACTGTTTCTTCCTCCACTATCGGTGCCGGCGAGCTCGGGCGGTTCGACTCTCTCCCATGGTCGGTTCTCCGGTGGTGGCTCACGGCTGAGGCAGACGGGGCGGTGCGGGTTTTGTCTTCTGTTTCCTTCACTTCTCCAAATCCCGATTTCCAATTTCAGTTTCGTTTTTTTTTTTTTACTTTTACTTTATTATTATTTTATTATTTTATATTTTATTATATTTTATTTTAATCAAATAAAATATAATAGAAATACCCAAAATATCTTAAAAATCATATTTTATTTTATTAATTAATTTAATTTATTTTAACTATTTTGATGTATTTTTCGCATATTTTCGGGATAATATCCCAGGCGAAAATTACGAAAATTCGTAATATCTTCGTATCTTGACTAATTGGACTTGGAATTTCATAATTTCTTCTTTATCGATCAAGATTTCCTAAATCCATATTTTTAATGAAATTTTCTTATCGAATTTACACCGAAATTAGGATCTTTTGATCATTTTACCCTTCTACATGTTCAGGATTAATTTAGACCGATTTTCCTTCTCGGACTCACATCTTTTCTCATTTAAATTTCGTATTTTCATACCTCCACTACATCATTCACATTCATATGTTCTAAATCATCCGTCTTATGATTCGAATTAATGAACATAGTGGGAAAAATCTGGGTTTCACATCAATGCAGAGTTAAGATTATTTTACAGATTAATTCTGTATAAAAAGGAATATTATTCAGAATTTTACAGTAACTATCGTAAATAGTATATGGGCTATCCAATGAGTTTGGAACAAAGTCCGATGATTATTGGTAAGCCGAATGAGCCCAATAAACCCGAAGAAGGGATTTAATAAGTAGAAACGGGATGGAAATGGGTCGAGGTCCATTAAGGTGTAATCGAGCCCAATAAAGTAAAACAGGCCCAATGATTTAAATTAAGCCCAGTAAAAGTGAAATATGAATAATTATGCTTGGATTTAACCCGATAAATGATTATTTGCCGCTCGAAGTACATATTGGGAGCTAAACGGATTGGGTGATCGGTAGAGTTTGAAAAGGTCAGACTATACAGAAAAATGAGGTAAGGGGATTTTGTAAGCGCTTAGAGATATCTGCGTGTATTTTTGGGGTTATTTACATTACATAGAATTTCATAAGGTATCTAGAAATAAAATAATAATTTTTACGAAAATCGTGTATATGTGAAAATTATGATTTTGCCCCTAGTTTAGGAAATTTCAAAAAGTGTAGTAAGGCTATGAAATTGCATGATTTTCATGTTTTTGATATACCTATGATTAGATTGCTTAAATTAAGCAAATTATGGATAGGATGGCTGTTTATTTCATGTTTTTACATGAAAGGGCACGAATTAGGCGCCAGTTGTGATTTTTGATTTGTTTCAGTGAAATTGAGCAGCCTATCATGTTTTTATGAGTTTTAAATCGTGCTGGAGTAAAGAAACCAATAGTTACCGAGGACTGGGTGAATGAGATAGCTAAGTTGTATGGATGCTTTCGGTGTATGTCGACTGAAAAAGTGACTTTTAAATACGTTTGTGTTGGAGGGTGAGGCGGAGCATTGGTGGAAATCCGCTCGGCCCATCTTAAGAGTTAGACATCCAGAATGGATATGGGAAATAATTCTAATTGTATTCCGGTGATAGAATATCTCAAATATTGTTTAAAGGAAATTACAGATTAAATTCATTACTCTGACCCAGAGGAACTGATTGATTAACGAGTATGAATCTTGGTTTATATTCCTAGGCAGATATTACATCGACACTATGGGCAGTGAGAGTCGAAAAGTCTAAAAGTTCATTGAAGGTCTCAAATTGTCGATTAGAGTCCAATTGGCTCACTACCTATGTTGAGGCAATATGCAAAATACAGTTGCGTGAATAAGATCATGTGTTGCACGCCTCTGAGATTGGGAAAGGTAGTAAGGGCCGAAATAGAGACAGAAGATAATAGAGAATGACAGAGATGTTAAAGCGAGAAAGAGACCAGTTGGTAAGAGATTAGAGTTGATGAGTCACGGGGTGAGATGATTGGTAAGGCCCTAGTGTATCCATTTTTAGCACTTTTGAAGGGTATTGTGATAAGAGGACCCTAACCTGCTCATAGCAGTGTAAGCAGTGTAGCAGTGTAGCAGTGTAAGCAGTGTTGCAGCGTAGCACAAAAATAAGATGTTGGACGAGGGTGAGTGTATGCCTTGGACCAGGACACTACTAATGTTTCATATGATGTGATGAAAGATACCAAACTGGTTATGAATAAAGACGTAATTATGTTACTTGATCCTGGTACTATGCATTTATTCATACCGCCTTCATTTGTATATAAGTTAGTGAAACACATAAATGCCTACACCCTTCGGTACAAGACTGATAGTTAGTACCCCAATGAAGAAGGGTTAACTAACGGAATAAGTCAGCCGATTTTATTCAATGGAATATGAATAATTTGAAGTAATATTTGAGAATAAATTGGTCGACTGCAAACTATGCTATTCAAATTTCTATCCTAAGATAGTGAAATGTCTACCCCTGAAAAGTATACTGTAAATTTTGACAAGTAATAAAAAGGGGTGTAGCGATTGAAATTAAAGGAGTAAATGATTGTACTCACGAAATGAGTAATGACAGAGTTTGTTATAAGTGATATACGAAAGGAGATAAGCTTTGAGATGTGATAGATCCTAAATACAAGATATATTAGAATAAAAGGCATATGCAAGGTACGAATATCTCTGATATGTGAAATAATTTAGATTAAGCGATATGTAGTAGATATGAATTGCGACCAAGGATAAGGGGTGGATATATCCATAACCAGTCCATGTGGTCAAGTCTGAGGGTTAATAAAGATATTTCAAAATACCTTTTCGGCTGAAGACTTGACAGCGTCTAAAAGTACACATAACTTATAAATTGAAATCGACAGTCGTAATATATACATTTAAAATTAGGGTACCTTTACTTGTACGATAAAGAAATATAGAATTCGATTAATCAGGAAGGTTTAAAAATTAAAATTTTATAAAAGCCGTTAATATAAGAAAAAAGAAATGACGCGGGTTAGTATCTTAAACGAAAGCAATTTTGAAACGACATTATACGTTTATGAGTGGATAGGTCAAGGATATGGGTGATTGAAATATTTAGTGGAACTCAACTACGATAAGGTATTTAAACTTTACCTGGACCGATTTGTTATCATCCTTATTGATGATATTTTAGGGTGTATTTAAAGTCCAGGAAAAATTATAAGCAACAATTGAAAATTATTTTTACAGAAGAATTGTTGAGAGTTCTCGAAATGGACTACTTTATCAACACGTTTAACTTAGAAAAAGTTGTATTTGAATGGGATGATAGACGTGATAGGAGTTTTAGTGTATTGAAGTATGAACTGACCACCGCATTTATTCTCACCATACCTAACAAATTAAGAGGTTTCTCAGGGTATGGCGCCACTACTTTTACAGTGAAAAATTTCAAGTATGCACTGATCATAAAAGCCCTGAGTATCTGTTTTCACAGAAAAAGTAGGATATGATAACAAAGAGGGTTAGAGCTTCTGAGGGATTATGATTGTGGAAATTGTACCACCCAGGAAAGGCTAATATGATGGCTAATGCCTTGAGCAGAAAGAGCCTCGGGATGGTATTATATATGATGGTCAGAGAGTGTGAGCTGCTAGAGTAGTTACAAGCCTCAGTAGTGATGTGATCCCTTATGATGATGACCGTGATTGTGTGACAGCTAGCTTGAGGTTAGAACCGAATTTGTGTGATCGAATTTGCTAGGCTTAGCGTGATGATCGGCATGTTGTCGATAATGTGGGTCAGATTCTAATGGGTATAGTGACAGAGTTCACAGAGAGTGATGATGGCTTAATGAGGTTCAGAGACAGTATAAGTGCTACCCAGGACCACAGTGATGAGATAATTATTGTCAGAAGCTCACTCTTCGGGATATACAGTGCATCCGAGAAGTAATAAATATATCGAAATCTTTAAAAAAGGGTAATGGTGGTCAGATGTGAAAAGAGACATGGTAGAGATTATGGAGAAGTGTCTCGTATGTCAGCACATTAAGGTAGAGTACTAGAAGTCTGTAGGGTTATTGCAGCCTCTGCCTATATCGACATGGAAATGGGAGCAAGTTACCATGTATTGTTCCAGTGAACATGATATCAGATAGGGATTCCCGCTTCACTTCCCACTTTGGGGAACATTTTTCAGGAAGCTATGGGAACCCGATTAAGTGTTAGCACAACTTTTCGTCCTCAGACAGATGGTCAGTTAGAGAGGACTGTACAGGTTCTGGAGGATATGATGAGAGCATGTGCCATTGAATTTATAAGCTCCTGGGGTGATCAGTTGTTACTAATAGAATTCACCAATAATGGCAGTTGTCACTTGAGTATCGGGATGACTTTATATATGAGGCATAGTATAGCCGTAAGGGTTGTTTCCCTACTTGGATAAGAAAAAGTGGGTGACAGAAAATTGTTCCCGAATTGGTAAGACAAACCTCTGAGGATGTTCAGTGGATTGTGAGAGATTAAGAACGCCTCAGAGCAGATAGAAACGCTATGCTGACAAGAGACAGAAAACCATTGGAATTCACCGAGGGTGAATTAGTATTGTTGGAAGTTACATGCCCTTAGGACATAGCATAAGGACGTAATGAGATTCAGAAAGAGATTGGACAAAGTGGGGGACAAGGCCTGTAGGTTGGCGTTAGCACCTGAATTAGCAGGCATCCATAATGTGTCCTATCTTATGATGCATCGGAAATACTATCCGGACCCAGCTTGTGTGATTGGATATGAGCTCCAATAGCTTAGCTCAATGAAAGTAAAAAGTATGTTGAAAAATCGATTCGGGTATTAGATAGAAGCAGAAAGTGTTGAGGTTTAAGATGATCTCCTAATGAAAGTCCTTTGGTAGTAGTCCATTCCGAAAAACTCACATAAGAATTAAAGAGTATGATGCAATAGACGTACTCGGAGTTGTTTATGAACCCATTTGACTTGGTTCTAATTTGGAGGACCAAATTTCCTAAGTGGGGGAGATTATGTAAGACTAGATTTTTATCGTAAGAGCAAAAGGGATTGAATAAAAATTTTTGAATACATTTAAAAAAAATGCAAAAGGATTGAAATGGAATTTTCAAATACGTTGAAGGGCAAAACGGTCAAAAGAGCGAAAGCGGATATAAATTCAGTGAGAAAATTTAATTAAAAATATGGGATTGAGAAATCTTGATCAATAACAAGGAAATAATTAAATTTCGGGTTAAATTGATCAAGATATGAATTTATTGGAATAAACCAAAATTTTCACTTCGAAAAATAATCCCGAAAATAATCGAAAAATATACCGAAAAGCTAAAATAATACCAAGAAATTCATTTATTGATTAAATAAATTAAATATAAATTTTTTTAGATATTTTTGGATATTTTTAGATTTTTAATAATAAAACAATGATTAAAATAATGATAATAATAAATAAAAAAATTAAATTAAATTAAAAAAAGAAAAAGATTTCACGAAAAACGCGAAAGACTAAAGAAGGAGGAAAACAAACAGAGGCCGAGCCCCTCTACCTCACCGGACAGAGCAACCAGCGACGGACCAAGCAAGGGGCGAGAGGCAACCGAGCCATCGGCTACCTGAAGGAAATGGTGAACGGTGGCCAGCGATGAGGAAAGGAGAGAAAGAGAGAACTGAGAGTGAAGTAGCAAGAAAGAGAGAGAAAGAGAGGGAACGGTGGCGGACGGAGGTCGGGGAAAGGAAGAGGGCCTTGCCACCGGTCAGGAGGGAGGCCGATTCACCACCGTCGGCAACAAAACAGACCCAAATCGACGAGAAGAAGAAGCACCACCGAAGCCAGAAAGGAGAAGAGCCAAACCGGCCACTTTCCGACGACCTCGGACCAAACCGACCCCAGATCCATGCATTGGACGATCCCACAGTGCTGTTGGCGGAGATAACCGATGGAGAACAGGCCAGTGAGGCCCTAAACCGATCGAATCGGACTGAACCGACTGGACAGAACAGGTCTGAACCGGGTTAAATCGGATCGAACCAGTTTAGCCAACAAAAAGAGGAAAAAAGGAGAAAAAGAGAAACAAGAAAAAAAGGGAAGATTATCGGGGATATACTGAACTTCGGGTAAGTGATACGAGGTCAAAAATGACCAATTTGATTTTCGAGAAATTTATTTAAATTATATTTGATCGAAAATTAACCCGAAATTAAATATAAAATTGTGCAGTTTTACGACAAGGCCCGAACGAGAGTCGATTGAGCTTCGATTTTCGTACCCCGCATAGCATTGGATAAGTACATTTTAATTTTGACAATTATAGTCCTCAATGCAGAGTTAAGATTATTTTACGGATTAATTCTGTATAAAAAGGAATATTATTCAGAATTTTACAGTAATTACCGTAAATAGTATACGGGCTATCCAATGAGTTTGAAACAAAGCCCGATGATTATTGGTAAGCCGAATGAGCCTAATAAACCCGAAGAAGATTAATAAGTAGAAACGGGCTGGAAATCGGTCGAGGCCCATTAAGGTGTAATCGGGCCCAATAAAGTAAAACGGGCCTAATAATTTAAATTAAGCCCAATAAAATTGAAACATGAATAATTACCCTAGGATTTAACCTGATAAATGATTATCTGCAGCTTCAGAGTACATATTGGGAGCTAAACGGATTGGGTGATCGGTAGAGTTTGAAAAGGTCAGACTATACAGAAAAATGAGGTAAAGGAAATTTGTAAGCGCTTAGAGATATCTGCGCGTATTTTTGGGGTTATTTACATTATGTAAAATTTCATAAGGTATCTAGAAATAGAATAATAATTTTTACGAAAATCGTGTATATGTGAAAATTACGATTTTGCCCCTAGTTTAGGAAAATTTCAAAAAGGGTAGTAAGGCTATGAAATTGCATGATTTTCATGTTTTTGATATACCTATGATTATATTTCTTTAATTAAAGCAAATTATGGATAGGCTGACTGTTTCTTTCTTGTTTTTACAAGAAAGGGCACAAATTAGGTGCCAGTTGTGATTTTTGATTTGTTTCAGTGAAATTGAGCAGCTTATCATGTTTTTATGAGTTTTAAATCATGCTGGAGCACTGCTCGTACTGAATTTTATATTTTAACTCATATATAGAGTGCTGGATTTTACTTGGTTTTATGCATCCGTACTAGAGCATTGCTCGTACGTGAATTTAAATTGGATTTATAACTATTTTAAGTCGTACTGGAGCGCTGCTCGTACGCAGATTTCATTGATTTTTATGAAACCGTGCTGGAGCTTCGCTTGTATGAGGGTTTTTCTGATATCATGAATATGCATGGAGTCGTGCTGGAGCTTCGCTCGCACAGGAATTTTATGACATGCATATGACCGTGTTGGAGCCTCTTGTAGACTGTGTGTCACAGTGAGAAGATATGCTAGCACGTGTAGATGGGGACATTGGTTGGTTATCGACATGGTTTGGAGTGGGATAAGACCTATGGCAGGCATCCCCAGACTGTGATATTGGGTTCATGGAGTACGTTGTACCGTGTATGTACACGGAGTATGCTGTACCATGTAGTCATGACTATTGTATTCACGTTACTTGATATTCTGGCGGGTAGGATTTGACCCACCTTCCGTTACAGTTGTGATACCTCACACGCCGAGATTCTTGTAGCCTGGGATCACCGGGACATAGTCCTCGATTGTTTCCATATAGTAACCTGCATGTCTCAGATGATATATATTTGATTAGTCTTGTTAGACTAGGGTAGACCCGAAGGAGGGGTCGAGCCCCAATTTATGACGATTTTCATGAAATGTGGTATTAAATGAGAAATTGATGGGTTTTATGAAGATATTAATGATTTTAAGGATGTGTTGGATCCCTTTGGGATTGTTTTGATGAGTTTTACCGTATCAAGCATGAGAGGTTTTACATGAAATATTTTTCATGTTTTACATGTCGATTCATGTTTTACGATATATGATATATTCATACATGGCATGGTTTTAATTGCCTCATGCTCGAGATATATATGTTTTACATTTCATGCCTTTACCGGCATGTAGATAGTGTAGTTATCTACCTGCTTGCATTATTTCCTTACTGAGTAAGTTGCGCTCACCCTTTCATTTTCCACCCTACAGGGTACATTCAGTAGAAGAGAGCGGCAGTAGTCTTGCATTTCGGTTATCCACTGCTTCCTATCAAGACCAGGTATACACATTCGTATAATTTTGTATCTGAACATATAGAGGCACAATACTGTACATGGATGTAATATTGGGGATGTATTTAGTTAAAATAAATGTGATATGGAAATGAATGTTAAGGTAAGTTACATGACAGGAGGGACTAACATCGACTCATAGTCCAACTGTTAGTAGTTAAACTATTCACGACGGGTAAGGAAATGAAAAAGCGAAAAATTTGTAAGGGTTTTTAGGAAAAATGGGTCGTGACAGTAAATCAGTTAAGCTCAGTGCAATAAAATCAGTTCAGTTCAGTGCAGTATAACAGTTCAGTTCAGTTTAGTAAAATAGTTCAGTTTAGTAAAACAATTCGATTTAGTGATTCAGTAGATCAAGGTTCCAATCCATCCTTGGGGTCTACCTTGTCTTAGTATAAAACATGTTTAGTTTTATCAGTGCAGTAATATATGAGATCATGAGAGTATAGGCAGGATTCGGTAAATAGTAGGGAGTATGATCATTTCTAATGGATTTCAGGCATCACAGATCAGGTGTGTGGGATATCCAATCGCTTAGGGAGGTGGGTCAGATCCTACCCATCAGCCAGCCAGTTCAGTAGTCCAAAGACTTAAGCACGGTACAGCGTACTTCGTGTTACTTACACTATACAACGTACTCCGTGGACCCTAGTATTCAGTATCTAATGCCATGTCTCAAAATCCAGTGCGAGCAAAGTCAGTGCGACACACAGTCAACACCCCACTCCAACACAGTTTTACTCATCTCATCATTTCAAAATCCAGTGCAGTCCTTGAGTGTGACTCCCAGTCAATACCCCACTCAAACACAATTTATACATATCCTTAGTGCGAGTCCCTGAGTGTGACTCCTAGTCAACACCCCACTCAAATACTGTTTATACGTATCATTAGTATGAGTCCTTGAGTGTGACTCTCAGTCAACACCCCGCTCCAACACGGTTTCATTTACAGTTCATATCATAAACACGACAGATGGCTCAATTCTAGTGAAAACAGTACTCGAAATCGAGTTCAATGCGTAAAACGATGCAAAACGGTGAAAAACAGTGCAAGAGGGTTAGTTCCTATATGGTAACCCATCATGAAATTTCTCACATCAAGCACGCTTAACTTTGAAAAATGTGTAATTTAATGCAGACAGTAAAATCCAGAGCCAGTCTATCAGTACACTATTATAAAACAGTATTTTACTATAAAGACACTGAAATCATGCATTTCATGCATTTTTAAAATCTTGCCATTCCCAGTGTCATTTTGGTTATTTTCCTATAATTTGGTTTTCATTTAGATATTTCAATATCTATATACTCTATAGTATTTAATTGTATACGGTAGGTATGATAATACGTATAGCTATCTCTAACAGCTTGTAGAAATCCCTTACCTAGATTTCAGTCGAATACACTTATAACTTTTCCACTTTTCAGTATATCGGTCTATCCAGCTCTCGATGTGTCTCCTGGAGCTGCAGATAGTTATCTATCATGTCAATCCATCTTTATAACTCGTATTTCACTTCCACTATGGTATATTTAAACTAATGGCCCAAATACTCTTACTGGGTCTTATTACTCCTTTAATGGACCTAACTCTGTCTTAAGCCCACTCTCACTTCACTATTCATTTTAGCAAAGCCCATTGGGCTCACCCGACCCATTAACAGTTATTGGGCTTATCCGAGGTCCATTGGCCTTATTGGGTCAATTGCATCATGTGCTTGGCCCATGAAATCTCTCGGCCATGGATGGTGTGTTGAACCCCATCACGCCTAACCATACCGATTGGCTATCGTCGTGGCTTATCTTGCTTGCCTAGCTTACTTAGACATTTTATCAAAACACTTGGTTGGCATGTCTTAAACCTTCCTATAGTTCATGTTGGCATTTTATCAAACACCTTACATGCCAACATCATACAACCCTCCTTATGAACAATTTGATTAAAACTAATCTTGCCATAATCATGTATACATGCATATCAACCTATACATGTCTTAAAATCACATGCTTACCCATCAAAACACAAATACCAAATTTTGACCAACATGTGTGACGAGCCCTAAGGGTATCTATCCGCAAGTGCACGGGTCGTCCAAGTAATAATGGGATTTGAGTCCCGAAATTATCGTCCCATAGAAAAGTTGTTAGCCTAATTAACTACCGGTTAATCTTACCCTAAGTATATCCTAGCAAATTATGAAATTCTGATGGGTGGTCTACATGGCTAAAATTAAAGTACTAAAAATAGTAAAATAATAAAAACTAAATAAAATAAAACCAAGCTCAAAGTACTTACAATACTCCAAGCAATTAAAAACAAAAACCTACAAAAGAAAATTAAAATAGTTAAGACGAATTAACGCAATTAAAATAAAATGCAAATATAAACATAAAGCAATAAAACTAATTAAACTAAAATTAAACAACCTTAAAATAAAATGCAACTAAATTAAATCTAAGTTAAACTAAGTAAACAAAGCAACTAAGCCTAAATGCACTTAGAAACCACTAACTAAACTAACTAATAACTTGAAATTAATCTAACTAAAATGTAAATAAAATGAGTTAAACAACATTAATGGAGCTATACCAAACATGGCCTTAAGAATTTAAATCATTAAAGCTTCCCTCCCTTTACTGTTCATTTGGCATTTTTCATTTCCATTTCAAGTAAGGTTCGGCTTTGTCTGGTCTCTGCTGTCTGCTGCGTTTTGTCTCCTTCTGCTACTTTTTGTTTGCTTCCTGCACTGCTGCATCGGTCATTTGCTGCTCTGCTTCCTTCACCAGGTGCTGGCCACTGCTTGTCCGTTTCACTGTGAGTTCATGTACAGCAGATTCATTCTCAACCTCTGCTCTTGCTGCCTGGTACAGTGTACTGCTGTCTTGCTCCTTCTAATGAATGCCTACTAGTGCTTGCTTCGGGTGCGCATGGTCTTGCCTTTTCATCATCCTAGACAACACAACTTATAATGCAAACTTAGCAACTGTGAAAAAAAAAAATTGCAGAATTGAAACACAACTTATATTGACTGTTAACCCGAGAATCAAGAAGTCCTGAATTGCTTTGAGTGATGCTACCTATTAACAATTATCTACCACTAATCAAACATTCAACAAACAATCATATCTATCCGAAACAGAAGAAGCACTGAAACAAACCATCATTTGCTATCCATAATGAGCAGAACAAACAACTGGGAACAGAGCACAACAGAGACTGAAATTAAGTGTTATCCTACTGCCGTGCCTTAAACTATGCTTCCATGCAATGCATCTTTAATCTTTACCCGAACAAACAATCTCAATCATCACCTAATCCAGTAACTAACAAACTATAATGAAGATGGAATAAAGGGCAGTAAATGAACTATATGCAGGAACCTTAACTAAAAGCAGAAAATAGGAACATCATACTTCTAACTACAATTAAGCACCAAATAAGGGAAAAACATGCAAATGCAAGATAAAATAAAGAAAGACTAAAACAAAGAAACAAAGCAGCAACTAATTATAAAACTGAAAGAATTTAATAGCAGTTCCATTTCCTTCATTGTCTGAGAACTTCAACAATATAAACAGAACACTCCCGAGCCATGCTTCCTTCACTGCCTTTCCTACCGATTTCCACTGTGCTGTTGATGTGGGCAAATGCTGTGCATTATCCCACATCAAAGCAACAGAATCAACAAGCAGGAGACCATGTGAAGATGTTAGAACCCGAATGCAATCTCCTGACATCTAACCGAGAGCTACTAGTTTAACAAAAGAAGACAAAGCAATAGTTATGCATGTGGAGAAGAAACCGAAACATGAAATTAGGAAAATAAACTTTGAAAATACAAAAATAAATCTTATGGAAGGAAACCGAGAAGATAGAAATCAATGAGAAACCGAGAGCTTGGATTGAAAGTGAGGAACCCGAGAGCATGAAAACTAATGGAAGAAAAAACCGATGAACAGTAAAAATTAAGAAACCGAGAGCTTACAAAATAAAAATAATAACTGTAAATTAAAACTTAAACAATAAAATAACAATGAATGGAAACTGAATAAATTTTAGAAGACAATGGACAATGGTGGCTGCTGTCACCAGCCGAAAAACATAAAAAACTTAAAGAAAATAAAACCTAAAATAAATGTTTAACCTAAAAAACTAAAAACTAAAAGCTACTCCCTTTACAATTGCCATCATTTTCTTTTTATACACATACTTAAGGGTATAATTGTAATATTTTCATCCTAGATGAGTTGACATTGTTTGGCCACTTGTCTTCACACCATTGGCTCATTGAAAATTAATATTTCCATGTCATCTGTCTTTTTGTCCAATTGGATGTGCTAGGCTCGTGTTGTCCGCGTGGTCCAATCTCGATTTTAGCCCAATTTCGATCTATTTTCTAACGAAATATTCAAAATTCATCCGGATTTAATTTATCTGCAAACATGAGAATTTTAATTAAATAAAGGGGATAATTAACAAAATAAATTGGGGATTTAAATAATTAATTAGGAAAATAAGCACAAATAATTCTAAAAATATAGAATTATCACAGCCCCAAACTTGAGTTTTTGGTTGTCCTCAAGCAAAACAAAATAATTATAATAATGACAAGTACTAAACACAATAATTTCTCCAATATTATCCTCAAAGAAAAAGTACAGACTATGAAATTAAAGAATCACAATTATAAGTCCAACACTCAAAATCATTCAATCATAAGTCCTAACCCAAATTGGACTCCTCGTGAGTGTGTGAAAAATGTCAAAGTCACTTCACAGTACATTATCCGGATTAGATTATCAAACACAGTGAATGCAAAGTCAATGACATGTGATCATTCCCATAAGTTTGCTTTTCACTTCTCTCTCCACTAATGTAGTCACACTTAACTAAAGATCAATAAGACTTCATTAAGCTTGCAATGTAAGGCTGGGGCTAAGGTATGATAAAGTCGATTTAGGTTTAATTACCCCTTAACATGCATTACTTTCAGGATCTTAATGTAAGAGCTCAAATTTATTCCCCCAAACTTATTTATTTCACTAAACTTTTTTTTTCTTATTTTTTTTGTATTTTTCTTCTTTCTTCTTTTTCTTTTTTTTTCTTTTTTCTTTTTATTCATTTTTTTTAAACATTCACTATCACCAGATACCCATATGTACAAAGCTCAAAATATATCCCAATGACTTTCATGCTTTCGGGGTAGGGGATAGGAACAAAATATTTAAGCTAAGGAAAATTAATAGCAGGTGCATTTATAGAGAAAGTCTTATTTGGCCCAAATGGGTGACTAGGGGTAAAATATGTACAGGGATGACTCGAAAGGCTCAAACGATCCAAAGATGGCATAAATCATCTCCCTAATTAAGTGTGATGTAATATTTCGCCTCGAGATTAGATCAAACAAATTCTAGAATATAATACACAAAATCAACTAAACAAATGCAATCCTAAGTCCACATAAGCTTTCTCTAGTTAAATATACAGATTCATGACATGACATGTGCATAAGATGAGGAAATCACAATCAGAATCAAGAGAAATTCAAGAACTCAACTTCATGCTTTTCCTATAATCATGCTTCTTAGTCAATCAAAATCATACTTAATCGTGGGGTCATATCATTGGAATATGGGAAAACTACATACTAAGCACTAAATGATCTTAAAATCAAACAGTTTAAGCTCAGATTTTCAAAAAAATTTTGAAAAATTTTCAATTTTGCCCAAAGTTTTGAAAAATACTCAAGTAATATCCCCTCCCCCAAACTTAAAGTGCATAGTGTCCTCAGTGTGCAGATAATATAAACAATTAAGCTCAAGAACAGAGTACTCCCCTATCTGATGTTGATGAACAACTGAAGCTTTTATTGAAAGCGTAAAACTAGAAAATAAACCTGTAAAATAAACAAAGAAAGAAACAACAGAAAAGAAAAAGAAAAAAAGAACTATATACAAAAAGTGAAAAGAGAAAATACACCCACTTCAAATGCAGCTGAAGAACACAACACTCAGCAGCAGTGCGAAGAGTAGGAGGATTAGCCATAGTGGTGACCGAATGTCAACAGTTAACTCCTCCTGAGCTCTAGCAACTTCCCTCTTTCTTTGAGAATTCTTGTGCTCAAACCTTATATCCTTATTAATCTCTATCTTAAAACACTTTTGAGAGTCATCATGGAGCTTCAAAGGTTTGAAAACATTAAATGTCACCTCCTGATCTAAGACTCTCATGGTTAATTCCCCTTTTTGTACGTCAATTAATGTCCTACCAGTAGCTAGGAAAGGTCTGCCTAGAATAATGGGGACTTCCCTGTCTTCCTCCATAACTAACACGATAAAATCTGCAGGGAAAATAAACTTGTCCACCTTAACTAGCATGTCCTCAATGATCCCCTTTGGATATTTAATGGATCTATCAGCTAATTGAAGGGTCACTGTGGTGGGTTTTGCATCTCCTATTCCTAGCTTTTGGTATATGGACCAAGGCATAAGGTTTATACTAGCTCCTAGATCACAAAGGGCTCTACCAAAGAACTGATCTCCTATGGTGCAAGGTATGGTAAAACTACCTGGATCTTTGAGCTTGGGGGTAATTTCCTCTAAATAATGGCACTACACTCCTCAGTCAAGGCCACTGTCTCATAATCCTCTAATCTTCTCTTCCTCAAGAGGATATCCTTCATAAACTTCACATAACTAGGCATTTGCTCTAAAGCATCCGCGAAAGGAATGTTAATGTGAAGCTTCTTAAAAAGCTCAAGAAATTTAGCAAACTGCTGATCAAGCTTCTGGTTTTTGAACCTCTGAGGAAATGGTAATGGGGGTCTAACTGGAGGAAGTGTAGTGGTATCAAGTGTAACATCAGATGAAGAGGAAGGTTGTGAAGAAGAAGAAGGTAAAGATGAAGAAGCGCTTGACTTAGATTCCTTTGCAGCTTGATCTTGATGTTCCCGCTCTTTCTGAGCTGCTTCTTTGGGACTTATGAGTTCTTAACTATGGGCTCAATAGGATTGGACTTAACTTGTGGTTCCTCTAGCTCTTTGCCGCTCCTAAGGGTGATGGATTTCACATGTTCTTTACCCTCCCTTTGCCTAACAGGATTAACTTCAGTATTACTGGGGAGGGTCCCTTGTGGACGCTGGTTAAGAGCACTAGCTATTTGTCCTACCTGAACCAATAAGTTCTTAATTGAAACAGCTTGATTTTGCAGGATAGTCGTGAACATTTCCTCAAGCGAGGGCTTCTTCTCAGCTGCTGGTGCTGGTGCAAGTATATGTTGTGGCTGGATAGGTGGTGGTGGTGGTGATGGATGATGAGAAGGCGGATGGAATGGAAATTGCGGCTGTGGTGATACATGAACCAATGGAGCTTGAAAACCAGGAACTCCTACAAGTCTAGAGCTAGAAGTTTGCCCTTGGTTTTGGCTCCAGGAGAAGTTAGGATGGTTCTTCCACCCTGGATTATAGGTGTTTGAAAAAGGGTTGTTCTGTTGCGTTTAAGAAGGGGCAACATACTGAACCGATTCTATGTTGTGCGGACACCTATCTACAGAGTGGGTACCACTACATAGCTCGCAGGAAAGAAAGGGACTTTGGACAGAATAAATCAGATTAGGACTGGTGGGAGTATTATGCTGGGTACTGAGTGACTCTACCTTTTTTGTAAGATTAGCTATTTGAGAAGTCAAGGTAGACAGTGTGTCTAACTCATATATACCCGCAGCTTTCTTAGCCAACTGTCTCTCCGATGACCATAGATAATTGTTAGCTGCCATTTTATCTAACAGGCCATAAGCTTCCTCTTCCGTCTTACACATTAAAGCTCCTCCCGCAGCAGCATCTACTATGGTCCTATTCTGGCTAGAGAGCCCGTTGTAGAAGGTTTGGACTTGAAGCCATAAGGGTAGGCCATGGTGGGGACGCTTCCTAAGAAGGTCTTTGTATCGTTCCCATGCTTCATAAAAGGATTCAGAATCAAATTGAGCAAAGGAAGATATATCACTACGGAGTTTAGCCATTTTGGAGGGAGGAAAGAACTTAGCTAAAAATTGATAGGCTAACTCGTCCCAGGTGGAGATGGATCCCGGAGGTAAAGTGGTCAACCAGTGTCTTCCTAAGAGAGAAGGGAAATAGTCTAAGCCTAAGTGCATCGTCCGAGAGTCCATTATGCGTGAAAGTATTGCACAGATCTAAAAATTGCCCTAAGTGAGCATGTGGGTCATCATGGGGAAGCCCACTGAACTGTAACGAACTTTGGATCATCTGGAGGATCAAAGGCTTAATTTCAAAATTGTTTGCAAGGACAGCTGGTGGCCTAATGCCGGAATAATATCCTCCAATCGTCGGCATTGCATAATCTCCAACGGTTCTAATTTCCCTATTTTCTGTCATTGTGTTTTGCAGCGGAGCTTTAAATTTTCTAGAGTAGGTTCGAATTTTTTTAAGAGTACGTTCAATTTCAGGATGTAGAGGAAAGCAATCAAAAGTCTTGGCTCTACGCATGCAAACATCAGAAAGTCCATTGTAAGACCCGAATTTAATTAAAATACGAAATGAATGAGTATTCGTGAAGGGAAGTCGGGTTAAATTAATCCCGAACACGTGTAAAGGTTAAATGGTCAAAAGACCGAAAGTCGGAATAAATTCGAGAAGAAAAATTTATTAAAAATAATGGATTGAGAAATCTTGGTCAATAAAAGCGGAATAATTTTATTTTGGGTTAAAATTGATCAAAATATTAATTTTTAAAATTAATCGAAATTTTTGCTGCGAAAAATAATCCCGAAAAATAATCAGAAATTATATCGGGAAGCCGAAATAATACCGAGAAATTAATTTATAGACTAAATGAATAAAATATAATTTTTTTAAAGATATTTTGAATATTTTAGACTAATTTAATCAATTAAATAATATTAAAATAAATTATAAATATAAATAAATAAATTTAAAAAAAAAGGAATCAGAAACGAAAACGCGAAAGGAAAACGAAGGAAACGAAGCCGAGCAACCGAGGAAGGCCGGCGTGACCACCGGCGGCCAGGGATCCAGGCGAGGGCCGGCGAAGGAAGCCCGACGCCAGGCGAATCGTCTGCCACCGCTGACGTGCGCAAAGGACGTCGGAGAACGCCGAAAAACGGAGGAGAAGGCCGTGGGAAAGAAATGGTCACCGGCGGCGAACGACGACGATTCGGGCGGAACTAAGGCCCGATTCTGAAAGCCCAGGCGAGGACGGTTCTTTTTGCACCAGTAGCAACCAACGAAATGGCAGGAATCGCCGGCGACGGCCAAGGGAAGAAATGGGTTCCGACGACCAAGAGAGAGGAGGCCGGACCGGCGACCTTCCGGCGGTCTTGGGTGAAATTGAGGGCAGATCTGAGATGCGGACAACCTCGTGGAGCTGCTGGCGGTGGAAATCGGTGGAGAACCGACTAGCGAGGTGGTGAACCGGAGTGAACCGGGGTGAACCGACGGTCCGAACCGGTCTGAACCGGACCGAACCGGTTCAGCCAAAAAGAGAAGGAAAGAAGGAGAAAAGGGAAAAAGAAAAAGAGGAAAAAATTGGAGAAAATTCCAGTAATGCAATCGAGCTTCGGGTAAGTTGGAAAGCGGTCGAATTGACCGATTTAAATTTTGAAATATTTAATTTGATAATTATTATTCGACTGGAAAATTTACCCGAAAATTTATGAAATTGTGTAGCTCGACAATTGGCATCCAACGAGAGCTTGAGACAGCCTCGATTTGCATACTAGCATGGAATCTCGGGTAAGTAACCATTATTTACGACAATTTACATCGTTATGCATGATATGAATTTAAATTTCGCATAAATTGAATTAAATTATGGAAATTTAGATAAATTATCGTAAATAATAAATTTAGCTATTCGAGAGTTAGAACAAGGCCCAATAAATGGTTGGTGGGCCCAATGAGCCCAATAGGCCTCGATAATGTGAAAATTAAGTAGAAAATGGGTTTAAGGCCGATTAAGGCCCATTAAGGTGCAATCGAGCCCAATAGGGGTAAACGGGCCCAATGATTTAAATTAAGCCCAGAAAATAGGAAATACAATTAAATTGTATGATATCTGACCTGAGGAATAATTATACGCAGTTCCGGGCATTTGATGGGGGAGCAGATCGGACTGCGCGACGTGACAACAGTGAAAAAGGAAAGGTCAGACTCGACAGGAAAATAAGGTAAGGGAATTCTGCGGACTGCTAGAGGTAATTTTATGAAATTTTAAGTTCATTTGCAGTCCTTTAAAAATTATCTGAAGGATCTAGAGGTCAAATAATAATTTTAGTGCCCGAATGGGTAAATTACCAAAATACCCTTGTTAAGGGTAAAATTTACAAATTTAGGAAAAATTGGGAGGAGCAAGAACAAGAGGTTTCTGCTCGTTCTGGAGATATTTTAATGCATGCATGAGTAGGCTGGCTAACCTTGAAAGAAAATGCACAGCATTGCATACTTTCAACGATATAATTGTTTAGAAAACTGTTTTAAGGAAACAGAGTCGCCTACGTGTTTTTATTGACATGTGATGTGCTAGAGCTCAGCTCGCACGATGTTTTGATTTGTGTGATGCATGCATTAGTGCTGGAGTGAGAGCTCGCACTAGAGTTTTACATGCATTGGTGCTAGAGTCTAACTCGCACCAGATTTTATATATATATATGATTTGCATGATTTTTGTGATACGGTGCTACAGGCTAACTCGCACCAGGTTTTACATGATTTTTCGTGACAGGGTGCTAGAGTCTAACTCGCACCATATTTTTATATATGATTTTGAGACAGGGTGTTGGAGCTTCGCTCGCACCAGATTTTTACATGGTTTGTATACAGAGTGCTGAGCTTAGCTCGCACTAGTTTTACTTGATTTGATGAGAGTGTTGAGCATCGCTCGCACTGATTTTATGAGAACATGCGATGAGCCGTGCTTGAAGTATCGGGTAGACTGTGTGTCACCAATTAAATAGGCTCGCACGTGCATTTTGAGACATGGCATGAGTATTGAGATATAATATATGGGTCCACGGAGTACGATGTACCGTGCAAGTAGCATGGAGTACGATGTACTGTGTGGTCTCTTTGTGATACGTGGTATCTTTGTGATACGTTGGCATCTTCGGATGCATGGGATCGGATAAGACCGACGAGATGGACTGACCCACCTCGTGGACGGTTCTCGATCATGGTGAGAACCCGCACACTAGGATCCGTGTAGCAGAGGAACTCCCAAGGACACATGGCCATAGTCCTGGTTATTGCCGATATACAGACGTTGCCTAGTCTCGCATGTTGATGATCTTGACGATGTTTCAAACTAGGTTTTAAATTAAATGTGCATGATGGTTATTTCCATGCTTTTAAACCCATGTGTGAATGTAAATCAATTTTTATGGTTTTATGTGAGTCAGGACCACCCGAGGGATGGGTTGAGTCCTGGCCTTGTTGTGACATTTTAAACGAGAAAGAAATAATTTGAAATAATTGCATGTTGAATTTTGTCATGCGAATGGATTTACATAACATCATAACTCATATCATCTGTTTTAAAATGTGTGGAGAAAGGGTGGTTTATGCATGGCACCACGTTCATATAGGTAGTATGGTTACCTACTTGTTCGTAGGATTGCCTTACTGAGCTTGATGTGCTCACCCCTTTCATTTTCTCCCACAGATAATCTCTCCAGTAGACGTTGAGGCGACTCAGTACTGCATTTTGGATATCCACTACTGCCCATCATTTAAGGTATATACACTTGTACATATTATATCTAAATAAGCATAGCACAGTAACATGTTTGTAAGTAACTCTAGGGATGTATAAATATTGTAAACACTTATAAATGACTGAGAAAATTAAGTTATATGGTAAATGTATGGTGGGACTGGCATTGATGCACAACCCAATTTGTTAGTGGAGTGTGGTCACAATCAGAAGACAGGTAAGAATTTAAGTAATAAAAAATAACAAAACATGAAAAATTAACTCTGATTTTTGGGTAGTTTGGGTCGTGACATATAAAGGTGGTATCAGAGCAACAATTGATTTGATGTGTGTCATTGTCAGTAATTAGGAATTATATCCCTGTGTTACTATGCTTGGTTAGATACAATAGTGTATATCGAGATGGGTTTTGACTAAGAAATGGTTGAGAATGCAGGAATGCCTAATATGAGTCGCGCTAAATGAGATAGTGCACGAGGTAGAGGTCGTAGAGGTAGACCTGAGTCTGCTAGTCGTGCTGAGTTGACCTGTGAGAATCAGGATGAAATTGAAATGGAGGCTAATGTTGAGCATGCCCCACTGAGTCCGACAGAGAGATCGGACAGTATTGAGACGCGCTTCGCAAGATTGGAACGGAGTGTGGAGATTATTTTGAGGAGCTAATTGCTCAGATTATGAATGAGATTCGAGGGCGCAGCGGAGCATTGGTGGAAACCCGCTCGACCCATCTTAAGTGTTAAACATCCAGAGCTAAGATGAGAAATGTTTATGGATGTATTCCGGTGACAGGATATCCTGGACAGTGTTTAAAAGAAATGATAGATAAAAGTCCTTAACTCTGACCCGGAGGATTTGATTTATTGATGAGTATGATTTATGAGTATGAAACTCGATTATATTCTTGGGTCGATATTACCTCGACACTATGAACAAGTGACAGTCGAGATGTCTAAAAGTTCATGAAATGGCTCAACTTTTCAATTAGAGTCCGATTGGCCCATGAGATATTACTTATACCGAGGCAGTGCGCAGATTTACAGTTGGGTAAATAAGAACATGAATTGCACGCCTTTGAGATTGGGAAAGGTAGTAAGGGCTGAAATAGAGACAGAAAAGAGAATCGAGAAATGACAAAGATGTTAAAATGGGAAAATGGTAATTGGTAAAAGATTTGATTTGATGAGTCATGGAGTAAGCTAATTGGTAAGGCCCCAGTGCATCCAATTTTGGCACTTTTGAGGGGCATTGTGATTGGAGGACCCCGACCTGCTACGAAACAGAGTAGCAGTGTGATCACTGTAGAATGTGTGGTGGATACCACAGAAGGAGGGTCTATACCTACACTGTATTGATGAAAATGGCCGTTAAGTGTGGTAAGACGGACCATTGATATTGATTGCACAGAGTTGGGCGAGATCGCCCCACAGAAAAGTAAGGAAACAGAGAAAAACTTCGTTGGTATAGTTGCAACAAAAAGGGAGGCAATAGCCGAAAAGAAAAAGGAAAGTAGGCTGTTGGACGAAGGCGAGAGGATGTCTTGGACCAGGACACTATTGATGTTTTATGGATGTGGTGTAAGATACCACACTTGTTATGAATAATGAAGTACATATGTTCATTGATCCTGGTGCCACCTATTTATTCATACCGCCTTCATTGGCATATAAGTGAGTAAAAGGCATGAATGCCTACATCATTGGGCACAATACTGATAAATGAGTACCACAAGAGAGGAGGATTAATTAACGAAATATGGATATAGAGATTTTAAGTTGAAAACAGGGGTGAAAACATCACTGAAAAGTATATTGTAAGTGTTGACAACTGATAAAAAGGGGTGAAACAGTTGAAATTAAAGGAGTAAAGGATTGTACTCACGGAATGAATAATGAAAGAGTTTTGTCATGATTGATATACGAAGGAGATAATCTTTGAGATATGTTGATCCTTAATACAAGATGTATTGGAGTAAGAGGCGTACGCTAAGGTAAGAATATCTATGATATGTGAAGTAATTAGGATTAAAGCAATTAGTAACGAATATAAATTATAACCAAGGATAAAGATGGATATAACCATAACCAGTCTATGTGGTTAAGTCTGAAGGTTAATAAAGGTATTTCAAAATACCTCCTCGCCTGAAGACTTGACAGCGTCTAAAAATATGTATATATAACCTATAACGTGAAATCGATCGTCGTAATAAATACCTTCAGCATTAGGATACCTTTACTAAGATGATAAGAATATTAAAAATTCGACAAATCATATAGGTTAACATAGTAAAACTTAATAAGAGCCGTTAAGATAAGAAAAGGAAATGACGCAGGTTAGTACCTGAAAACATAAGCGATTTTGAAGGATCTTATACGCTTATGCGTAAATAAGTCAAGGATATGGACGATTGAAATATGTAGAGGAGCTCAACTACAATGAGTTATTTAAACTTTACCTGGACCGATTTGTCATCATCCTTATTGATGATATGTTGAGTGTAGTTAAAGTCCAGGGCAAATTATAAGCAACAATTGGAAAATGGCTTTTACAAATGGGTTGTTGCGAGTTCTCAATATGGTCTACTTGGTTGACACGTTTAACTATGAAAACATGGTATTTGAATGAGATGATAAGTGAGATGATAGACGTGACAGGAGTTTTGGTGTAGTGAAGTATGAACTGACCACCGTGATTATTTTCATCATACCCAACAGCTCAAGAGGTTTCTCAGTGAGTATGGATACCTCGAAATAATGAAGGAGCTATGTATTGATGTAAAATGGGAAGATAGTCGATTGTGGATCCAGACAACTCAAGGATCATGAAATAAACTATCTGACCCATGATTTAAGTTGGCAACGGTAGTATTTGTAAACTGAGGATATGGTACTATTTTGTACAGGGTAAGAAATTTTGGATATGCACTGATCATAAAGCCTCGAGTATCTGTTTTTCACAGAAAGAGGCGAATATGAGAATACATAGTGGGTTAGAGCTTCTGAGAGATTTTGATTGTGAAAATTGTACCACCCAGGAAAGGCTAATGTAATGGCTGATGCCTCGAGCAGAAAGAGCCTCGGGATGGTACCATATGATGGTTAGGGAGCGAGAGCTGCTTGAGCAGTTGTGAGCCTTAATAG
The DNA here is from genome assembly GCA_033439115.1 of Firmiana major. NCBI lineage: Eukaryota > Viridiplantae > Streptophyta > Magnoliopsida > Malvales > Malvaceae > Firmiana > Firmiana major. The sequence goes on from CM065913.1 coordinate 26,807,174, forward strand.
TGATGTGATCCCTTCTGATGATGACAGTGATTGTGTGACAACTAGCCTGAGACTAGAACCAGATGAGAGTGCCCGGATTTGACAGGCTTAGCGTGATGATCGGCATGGTGTCGATAGTTTGGGTCAGATTCAGAAGGGTACAGTGACAGAGTTCACATAGTATGTCGATGATTTACAGAGAGGTTCAGAGATAGTATAAGTGCTCCTCAGGACCACAGTTGATGAGATAGTAATATTGTCAGAAGCTTACTCTTCGGGATAGACAGTGCATACGGAAGGTAACGAATATATATATATATATGAAATCTCTGAAAAAGGTATTAGTGGTCAGATGTGAAAAGAGATATGGTAGAGATTATGGAAAAGTGCTAGTATATCAGCAGAATAAGGTAGAATATTAAAAGTCTGTAGGGTTATTGCAGCCTCTACCTATATCGACACGGCACGGAAAATGAAAGCAAGTCTCCATGAATGTCGTGATGGGTTACAGAGAACCCATGTGAATTACGAGGCTATTTAGATGATAGTCGATAGAGTGACTAAGTCTACACCTTCTGGTTATGAAATCCCCAATTATTCATAGTGTATATGAGGATTTATGTGTAAGGAAGATTGTGAAACATTAAGTAGCGTTCCAGTGAGCATGGTATCATATAGGGATTCCCGCTTCACTTCCCACCTCTGAGAATATTTTTAGGAAGCTAGGGGAACCCGACTGAGTATTAGCACAACTTTCCATCCTCAGACAGATGGTCAGTCGGAGAGAACTGTACAGGTTCTGGAGGATCCGAATGAAAGCATGTGCCCTTGATTTTTTATGCTCCTGGGATGATCAGTTATTACAAACCGAATTCGCCAATAGTGACAGTTGCCACTTGAGTATCGGGATAACAAGATATGAGGCAGTGTATGGCTGTAGGGGTTGTTCCCCAAATTGGATAAGAAAAAGTGGGTGACAGATAGAATTATTTTCGACTTTGGATAATAAGTCTTTGAGGATGTTTAGTTAAGGATGAGAGATTAAGAACACCTCAGAGCAGATAGAAAAGTATTGGAATTCACCGTGGGTGAATTAGTATGGTTGAAATGTTTCTTGTCCTAAGAGAATAAGGACATAGCGAACTTCTGGAAGAAGGTAAATTGAGTTTCGCTGGATTGAATCTTTTGAGAGATTAGACAAGTGGAAGATAAGACCTGTAGGTGGCATTTTCACTTGAATAAGCAGGCACCCACAATGTGTCCCATCTTTTGATGCTTCGGAAATACTATCCAGATCTAGCATAGGTGATAGGTTATGAGATCCAACAGTTCAGCTTAATGCAAATATAAGTATATTGAAGAAGTTAATTCGGGCATTAAACAGGAAAGAGAAAGTATTGAGGTTTAAGACGATCTCCCTAATTAAAGTCCTTTGATAGTGTTACACTCCGGAAAAAGGTCACATGAGAATTAAAGAAGTATGATACGATTAATGTACCCGGAGTAGTTTATGGACTCATATGAATTGGTTCTAATTTGGAGGACCAAATTCCTTAAGTGGGGGAGATTATGTAAGACCCGAATTTAATTAAAATACGAAATGAATGAGTATTCGTGAAGGGAAGTCGGGTTAAATTAATCCCGAACACGTGTAAAGGTAAAATGGTCAAAAGACCGAAAGTCGAAATAAATTCGAGAAGAAAAATTTATTAAAAATAATGGATTGAGAAATCTTGGTCAATAAAAGTGAAATAAATTTATTTTGGGTTAAAATTGATCAAAATATTAACTTTTAAAATTAATCAAAATTTTAGCTGCGAAAAACAATCCCGAAAAATAATCGAAAATTATACCGGGAAGCCGAAATAATACCGAGAAATTAATTTATAGACTAAATGAATAAAATATAATTTTTTAAGATATTTTGAATATTTTAGACTAATTTAATCAATTAAATAATATTAAAATAAATTATAAATATAAATAAATAAATAAATTAAAAAAAAAAAGGAATCAGAAACGAAAACGTGAAAGGAAAACGAAGGAAACGAAGCCGAGCAACCGAGGAAGGCCGACGTGACCACCGGCGGCCAGGGACCCAGGCCAGGGCCGGCGAAGGAAGCCCGATGCCAGGCGAATCGTCTGCCATCGGTGACGATCGCAAAGGACGCCGGAGAATGCCGAAAAACGGAGGAGAAGGCCGCGGGAAAGAAATGGTCACCGGCGGCGAACAGCGACGATTCGAGCTGAACTAAGGCCCGATTCTGAAAGCCCAGGTGACGACGGTTCTTTCTGCACCAGTAGCAGCCAACGAAACGACGGGAATCGTCGACGACGGCCAAGGGAAGAAATGGGTTTCGACGACCGAGAGAGAGGAGGCCGGATCGGCGACCTTCCGGCTGTCTTGGGTGAAACTGAGGGCAGATCTGAGATGCGAACACCTCGTGGAGCTGCTGGCGGTGGAAACCAGTGGAGAACCGACCGGCAAGGCGGTGAACCGGAGTGAACCGGGGTGAATCGGCGGTTCGAACCGGTCTGAACCAGACCGAATTGATTCAGCCAAAAAGAGAAGGAAAGAAGGAGAAAAAGGAAAAAGAAAAAAAGGAAAAAATTGGGGAAAATTTCAGTGATGCAATCGAGCTTCGGGTAAGTCGGTAAGCGGTCGAATTGACCGATTTAAATTTCAGAATATTTAATTTGATAATTATTATTCGACTGAAAAATTTACCCGAAAATTTATGAAATTATGTAGCTTGACAATTGGCATCCAACGAGAGCTCGAGACAGCCTCGATTTGCATACTAGCATGGAATCTCGGGTAAGTAACCATTATTTACGACAATTTACATCGTTATGCGTGATATGAATTTAAATTCCGCATAAATTGAATTAAATTATGGAAATTTAGATAAATTATCGTAAATAATAAATTTAGCTATTCGAGAGTTAGAACGAGGCCCAATAAATGGTTGGTGGGCCCAATGAGGCCAATAGGCCTCGATAATGTGAAAATTAAGTGAAAAACGGGTTTAAGGCCGATTAAGGCCCATTAAGGTGCAATCGGGCCCAATAGGGGTAAACGGGCCCAATGATTTAAATTAAGCCCAGAAAATAGGAAATACAATTAAATTGTATGATATCTGACCTGAGGAATAATTATACGCAGTTCCGAGCATTTGATTGGGGAGCAGATCGGGCTGCGCGACGTGAAAACTGTGGAAAAGGAAAGGTCAGACTCGACAGGAAAATAAGGTAAGGGAATTCTACGGACTGCTAGAGGTAACTTTACGAAATTTTAAGTTCATTTGCAGTTCTTTAAAAATTATCTGAAGGGTCAAGAGGTCAAATAATAATTTTAGTGCCCCGAATGGGCAAATTACCAAAATACCCTTGTTAAGGGTAAAATTTACAAATTTAGAAAAAATTGAAAGCAGCAAGAACAAGAGGTTTCTGCTCGTTCTGGAGACATTTTAATACATGCATGAGTAGGCTAGCTAACCTTGAAAGAAAATGCACAGCATTGCATACTTTCAACGATATAATTGTTTTGAAAACTGTTTTAAGGAAACAGAGCCGCCTACGTGCTTTTATTAACATGTGACGTGCTAGAGCTCAGCTCGCACGATGTTTTGATTTGTGTGATGCATGAATTATTGCTGGAGTGAGAGCTCGCACTAGAGTTTTACATGCATTGGTGCTGGAGTTTAACTCACACCAGATTATATATATATATTATGATTTGCATGATTTTTGTGATACGATGCTACAGGCTAACTCGCACCAGGTTTTACATGATTTTTCATGACAGGGTGCTAGAGTCTAACTTGCACCATATTTTTATATATGATTTTGAGACAGGGTGTTGGAGCTTCGCTCGCACCAGATTTTTACATGGTTTGCATACAGAGTGCTGAGCTTAGCTCGCACTAGTTTTACTTGATTTGATGAGAGTGCTGAGCATCGCTCGCACTGATTTTATGAGAACATGCGATGAGCTGTGCTTGGAGCATCGGGTAGACTGTGTGTCATCGATTAAATAGGCTCGCACTTGCGTTTTGAGACATGGCATGAGTATTGAGATATAATATATGGGTCCACGGAGTACGATGTACCGTGCAAGTAGCATGGAGTACGATGTACCGTGTGGTATCTTTGTGATACGTGGTATTTTTGTGATACGTTGGCATCTTCGGATGCATGGGATTGGATAAGACCAACGAGATGGAGTGACCTACCTCCCAGACGGTTCCCGATCATGGTGAGAACCCGCACACTAGGATCCGTGTAGCAGAGGAACTCCCGAGGACACATGGCCATAGTCCTGATTATTACCGATATACAGACATTGCCTAGTCTCGCATGTTGATGATCTTGACGATGTTTCAAACTGGGTTTTAAATTAAATGTGCATGATGGTTATTTCCATGCTTTTCAAACCCATGTGTGAATGTAAATCGATTTTTATGGTTTTATGTGAGTCAGGACCACCCGAGGGATGGGTTGAGTCCTGGCCTTGTTGCGACATTTTAAACGAGAAAGAAATAATTTGAAATAATTGCATGTTGAATTTTGTCATGCGAATGGATTTACATAACATCATAACTCATATCATCTGTTTTAAAATGTGTGGAGAAAGGGTGGTTTATGCATGGCACCACGTTCATGTAGCTAGTATGATTACCTACTTGTTCGTAGGATTGCCTTACTGAGCTTGATGTGCTCACCCCTTTCATTTTCTCCCACAGATAATCTCCAGTAGACGTTGAGGCGACTCACTACTGCATTCCGGATATTCGCTGCTGCCGATCATTTAAGGTATATACACTTGTACATATTGTATCTAAATAAGCATAGCACAGTAACATGTTTGTAAATAACTCTAGGGGATGTATAAATATTGTAAACACTTATAAATGACTGAGAAAATTAAGTTATATGGTAAATGTATGGTGGGACTGGCATTGACGCACAGTCCAATTTGTTAGTGGAGTGTGGTCACGATCTATTGACAGGTAAGAATTTAAGTAATAAAAAAATAACAAAACGCGAAAAATTAACTCTGATTTTTGGGTAGTTTGGGTCGTGACATCCATCAATTTTTTTTTTTGAATTTTTAAATTTTTGATTTTTTTTAATTAACTAATCCAAGTAATAATGGGATTTGAGTCTCGGAATTATCGTCCCACAGAGAAGTTGTTAGCCTAATTAACTACCGGTTAATCTTACCCTAAGTATATCCTAGCAAATTATGAAATTATGATAGGTGGTCTACATGGCTAAAATTAAAGTACTGAAAATAGTAAAATAATAAAAACTAAATAAAAAAACCGAGCTCAAAGTACTTACAATACTCCAAGCAATTAAAAACAAAAACCTACAAAAGAAAATTAAAATAGTTAAGACGAATTAACGCAATTAAAATAAAATGCAAATATAAACATAAAGCAATAAAACTAATTAAACTAAAATTAAACAACCTTAAAATAAAATGCAACTAAATTAAATCTAAGTTAAACTAAGTAAACAAAGCAACTAAGCCTAAATGCACTTAGAAATCACTAACTAAACTAACTAATAACTTGAAATTAATCTAACTAAAATGTAAATAAAATGAGTTAAACAACATTAATGGAGCTGTGCCAAACATGGCCTTAAGAATTTAAATCATTAAAGCTTCCCTCCATTTACTGTTCATTTGGCATTTTTCATTTCCATTTCAGGTAAGGTTCGGCTTTGTCTGGTCTCTGCTGTCTGCTGCATTTTGTCTCCTTCTGCTACGTTTTGTTTGCTTCTTGCACTGCTGCATCGGTCATCTGCTGCTCTGCTTCCTTCACCAGGTGCTGGCCACTGCTTGTCCGTTTCACTGTGAGTTCATGTACAGCAGATTCATTCTCAAGCTCTGCTCTTGCTGCCTGGTACGGTGTACTGATGCCTTGCTCCTTCTAATGAATGCCTACTAGTGCTTGCTTCGGGTGCGCATGGTCTTGCCTTTTCATCATCCTAGACAACACAACTTATAATGCAAACTTAGCAACTGTGAAAAAAAATAATTGCAGAATTAAAACACAACTTATATTGACTGTTAACCCGAGAATCAAGAAGTCCTGAATTGCTTTGAGTGATGCTACCTATTAACAATTATCTACCACTAATCAAACATTCAACAAACAATCATATCTATCCGAAACAGAAGAAGCATTGAAACAAACCATCATTTGATATCCATAATGAGCAGAACAAACAACTGGGAACAGAGCACAACAGAGACTGAAATTAAGTGTTATCCTACTGCCGTGCCTTAAACTATGCTTCCATGCAATGCTTCTTTAATCTTTACCCAAACAAACAATCTCAATCATCACCTAATCCAGTAACTAACAAACTATAATGAAGATGGAATAAAGGGCAGTAAATGAACTATATGCAGGAACCTTAACTAAAAGCAAAAAACAGGAACATCATACTTCTAACTACAATGAAGCACCAAATAAGGGAAAAACATGCAAATGCAAGATAAAATATAGAAAGACTAAAACAAAGAAACAAAGCAGCAACTAATTATAAAACTGAAAGAATTTAATAGCAGTTCCATTTCCTTCATTGTTCGAGAACTTTAACAATATAAACAGAACACTCCCGAGCCGTGCTTCGTTCACTGCCTTTCCTACCGATTTCCACTCTGCTGTTGATGTGGGCAAATGCTGTGCATTATCCCACATCAGAGCAACAGAATCAACAAGCAGGAGACTGTGTGAAGATGTTAGAACCTGAATGCAATCTCCTGACATCTAACTGAGAGCTACTGGTTTAACAAAAGAAGACAAAGCAATAGTAATGCATGTGGAGAAGAAACCGAAACATGAAATTAGGAAAATAAACTTTGAAAATACAAAAATAAATCTTGTGGAAGGAAACCGAGAAGATAGAAATCAATGAGAAACTGAGAGCTTGGATTGAAAGTGAGGAACCCGAGAGCATGAAAACTAATGGAAGAAAAAATCGATGAACAGCAAAAATTAAGAAACCGAGAGCTTACAAAATAAAAATAATAACTGTAAATTAAAACTTAAACAATAAAATAACAATGAATGGAAACTGAATAAATTTTAGAAGACAATGGACAATGGTGGCTGCTGTCACCAACCGAAAAACATAAAAAACTTAAAGAAAAATAAAACCTAAAATAAATGTTTAACCTAAAAAACTAAAAACTAAAAGCTACTCCCTTTACAATTGCCATCATTTTCTATTTATACACACACTTAAGGGTATAATTGTAATATTTCCATCCTAGATGAGTTGACATTGTTTGGCCACTTGTCTTCACACCATTGGCTCTTTGAAAATTAATATTTCCATGTCATCTGTCTTTTTGTCCAATTGGATGTGCTAGGCTCATGTTGTCCGCGTGGTCCAATCTCGATTTTAGCCCAATTTTGATCCATTTTCTATCGAAATATTCAAAATTCATCCGGATTTAATTTATCTGCAAACATGAGAATTTTAATTAAATAAAGGGGATAATTAACAAAATAAATTGGGGATTTAAATAATTAATTAGAAAATTAAGCACAAATAATTCTAAAAATATAGAATTATCAATGTGTTTATCACCTTAGCTGATGTTTTACCACACTATTCATACACCAATCAATTCCATATAATTCATAGATCAACATATATGAAGTTAGAAGATTGAAAACTTACTTAGCTTATACTTTTCACTTTGGGCGAAACTTTGTAGCTTCTTGGATTGCTCACTTTGGCTCCTTGATAGCCGATTCCAACATATGTTACTTCTCTCTTAATAAGGAACAACTTTCATGCAGATCACTTGTTCCAAATATGTCTCTAGGTAGGTGATTTCTAGAGAGAGAAAGCTTGAATATGGTTTGGTAATGGTGTCTCCTTGTTTGTCAAAAATGATGGGATTAGAAAGACAATGTGTTGGCTGCTATTTATAGCATACAAGACTTAGCCATTAAGTTACCAATTTCAGCCACCATAATTGACTTTTTAAAACGTTTAGGTGATGGTTACTAAATTGGATTTTGCTACCTTTGTTTGGGTGATGGTTACCAAATTAGATTTTGCTACCTTTGTTTAGTCAACTATGGTCAAAGCCCACTTTTTCTTAACCATTAACCACGTTTGACATTTTTCTCAAAATTTAAAAAAATGTCATATTCTGATTTCCTATCAGCATGTAGATAGTATAGCTATCTACCCATTTGTATTATTGACTTACTTAGCCTGTGGACTCACCCTTTCATTTTCCACCCACTTTCAGAGTTTCCACCATAGAGATAGCGGGTGTAGAGAGTAGACGACATAGCTGATTATCTATAATTCCCATCGACTGTCAAGTATACACCACATACAGAATTTTGTATTAGTATGCTTACAGCATAGTATTGTATATGAAGGAATATTTGGGGATGTAAATATAAAATCATGTGATGTATAAAACATACCGACCACTTTATTATATTATGAATGATATCGGTATATATATATATATATATATATATATATATATATATGTAAGTGTGATATTTTCATGGTTAAAAAATGGTATATCGATATTGATTCACAGCCCGACTTGGTCAGAGAGATTTGTCACAAGGAGGTAAGAAAGATTTTTCAAAAGCGAAAAATTTGTATGATTTTGGTAGTATTCGGTCGTGACAGTAAAAATGGTATCAAAGCGAGGGTCGACCGAACGTGAATCAGTATCGATAAGTATGCAATTAAGAGTTAGAGTTGGTCGGATAAGAGTCGTTAGTGGTCGTTAAGGAAAATTACATCCCCCTTAGTACTGTGCTGTATGAGATGTCAAAGTGTATACTAGATGGGAACTAAATTAATAAATAAATTTGGATTATAGGAATTACATTATGTCGATCACCCGCAGTGGTAGAGGTGCTAGTACACGTGCTAGAGGCCGTAGGGGCAGGCCTGGAGGCCATGGTTATATTATACAGACTGGTCAGGTACCCGAGGGTACTGCTGTGAGACCAGATGAGACTGAGGCATGCTTCGCTAGACTAGAGTGGAGTATTGAGAGCCTAGCTGAGATTGTAGCGCAGTAGGTAACGCTTGGGGCTAGGGATAGATGAGAACCGATGGGATAGGCAGCAGCTGATCCCGAGAAGCCGACACAGGCCACAGAGTTACCCGAGGTTCAAGCTTAGGCTGCAGAGGCAGTGAGACCTTAGCCAGCCCAGGATGTTGGATATGAGTGTGACTTTGATATATTTAGACACTTTCAGAAGTTTAGACCTCCAGTCTTCCATAAACGGAATGACCCAGTAGTAGCAGAGGATTGGGTGTATCAGATGGAGAAGCTATATAGGCTTTTCAGGTGCACTACTACCGAGAGGATTCCTTTTGTCGTATTTTGTATTTCAGGGAGCGACAGAGCATTAGTGGAGATCTACCGAGCATATTTTGAGAGCTCGACATGTCGAGGTCACGTGGGAGATATTTTGGATGCCTTTAGCAAGCAATATGTTCCTGCTACTACACAGCGAAAGTGGAGGATGGAGTTTATGAGTTTGGTTCAGGGGAACCAATCTATTGATGAGTATGAGACTCGATTCATCTCTTTGGGGAGATATGATTTAGAGATGATGGGCAGTGAGGATCGGAAGGTTCAAAATTTTATAGATGGACTGAGACCAGCCATCAGATCTCGGTTAGCTCCCTTTGATGTTTTGACTTATGAGGAGGTAGTCCATAGAGCTCAATTGTGTAAGCAGGATTGTGAGTGGAATGTCTCCGAGTCAGGAAAGATCAGCAAGAGTCGAGACTGAGATCAAAAGAGACCCGAGAGAGATAGATTTGTCAAGAGAGTGGTACGGCTCTCTGATAAGAGGTCAAAGATTATGGAGGTTCGGGAGAGGAAAGCTAGACCCCCTGTTCATCCGGCTTTACCACCAGCTAGAGGCATTATCATTGGAAGACCACGCCCTACTACTGATCAATGTAGTGGATGTGGTAGATATCATGGTACCAGACCTTGTCCAGTGCCTATAGCTACAGTAGTATGTTATCGTTGTGGGAGGCCAGGGCATGTGGTGAGAGATTGCCTAGAGAGACCGGACACTGCCCCACAGAAAGGTAAGGAGCCAGAGAGAGCTCTAGTGCAGGTTCCTGCTTAGAGGAGGAGAGCTACTACCGAGAAAAAAGGGAAGCAAGTGATGGGTACAGGGCGAGTTCATGCCTTGGACCAGGATACAGCAGACCAATCGTCTGATGTGGTGAAAGGTACTATCCTGATCTTTGATTTAGAAGCATATGTTTTTATTAATCCTGGTGTCACGCATTTATTTGTATCGCCTTCATTTGCATATAAATTGTCTAAGTATGTAACCCATACCCCTCTGAGTAGTAAATTGTTAATACTTACCCCCATAAACTCTAGTCAACTAGTAGAGTAAGTAGTCAGGGACCGTAAATTGAAAGTCGAGGAAAAAGAAATATCAACCGACCTTATTTTGATGTATATGAGGGACTTCGATGTAATACTAGGAATTGATTGGTTGGCTGCTAATCGTGTTGTGTTAGATTGCTTTTCTAAGACGTTAACGTTTAATACCCCTGAAAGATGTGTTGTAAACTTTCCCTGAAAAGTAATAATATCAGTGGTTTTTCTAAATAGAGCAATGAATTTTTGTTAATTTTATGATTTATATTTTGAAGGATTCATTGCATATGTGGTTGATACGGACCAGGTATGACCGAATTTGAGAGACATTACAGTGGTTAGGGAGTTTCCTGATGTCTTTCCAGATGATTTGCAGGATTACCACCAGCCAGAGAGATAGAGTTTGGGATAGATTTAGTACATAGTACTGAATCGATTTCTAGACCACCATATAGGATGGCTCTGATTGAGTTGGAGGAGTTGAAGAAGCAGTTACAGGATCTTCTTAAGAAGGGGTTTGTTAGACTGAGCGTGTCGCCTTGGGGAGCTCTAGTCTTGTTTGTGAGAAAGAAAGATGGTAGCCTCCGATTGTGTATGGATTACAGATTGTTGAATATGGCTACCATTAAGAATAAGTATCCCTTTCCACGCATTGATGATTTGTTGGATTAGCTTCGGGGAGCACAGTTATTTTATAAGATTGATCTGAGGTTTGGGTATCATCAGCTAAGGATATGGAGAGAGGATGTGCCCAAGACAGCATTTAGGACCAATTATGGTCATTATGAGTTTTTAGTTATGTCATTCGGGTTAACTAATGCCCCCGCAGCATTCATGGCTTTGATAAACGATATGTTTAAGCCATACCTGGATCGATTTGTGATTGTGTTTATTGATGATATTTTGGTATACTCCAGATACAGGGAGGACCACGAGCAGCACTTGAGGATAGTTCTACAGACCCTCAGAGAGACAGTTGTATGCCAAACTCAGTATGTGTGACTTCTGGTTGGAGCATATTTCTTTTTTGGGCCATGTGGTATCGAGGGATGAGGTGTCACTAGACCCATCCAAGATAGAGGCAGTTATGAAGTGGGAATAGCCCAGGACAGTCACAGAGATTCGACGTTTTCTTGGTTTGGCAGGATACTACAGGAGATTTGTTAAGGGTTTCTCTAGATTAGCTGCTCCGTTGACACATCTCACACGGAAGGATGTTGAGTTTGTATGGGATGATGCCTATGAGAGCAGTTTTCAAGAGCTGAAGCGTCGGTTGACCACTGCTCCGGTTCTCACCATTCCTACCAGCTCAGGAGGTTTTTTGGTATATACAGATGCATTGCATCAGGGACTGGGCTGTGTGTTGATGCAGGATGGAAGGGTAGTTGCCTATGGATCTAGACAGCTGAAAGACCATGAGAGGAACTATCTGACCCATGATTTGGAGTTGGTGACCATAGTATTTACACTGAAGATATGGTGCCATTACTTATATGGTGAGCAGTTTCAGATTTTTACAGACCATAAGAGTCTAAAGTATTTATTCTCATAGAAGGAGTTGAACATGAGACAGAGGAGGTGGCTCGAGCTCCTGAAGGATTATGATTGTGAGATATTATATCACCCGGGTAAAGCTAATGTAATTACTGATGCTTTGAGCAGGAAGAGCCTAGGGTTGGTATCATTTATGATGGTTCGGGAACATGACTTGCTAGAGCAGTTTGCAAGCCTCAGTTTGGACATAGCACCACTTGAGATTAACAGAGTTGAGATTATTACGAGCCTGAGGTTGGAGCCGAAGTTGATTGATCATATCCATCAGGCTTAGCATAGTGATCAGCGATGTATTGAGTTGATGAGTCAGGTACAAGAAGGTGTAGATACCGATTTTGGATTGAGTACTGATGGATTACTGAGATTTCGAGGTAGGATATGTGTTCTCGAGGATCCTGAGATCAGGAGGATGATTTTATCAGAGGCTCACTCAGCGAGGTACACAGTGCATCCAAGGAGTACGAAAATGTATCAAAATCTCCGGAGAGTTTACTGGTGGTCTGGGATAAAGAAAGACATGGCAGAGTATGTCGTGAGATGTCTCGTCTGTCAGCAGGTAAAGGTAGAGCATCAGAATCCTGCTAGATTATTGCTACCTCTACCAATACCAACATGGAAGTGGGAACATGTCACCATGGATTTTGTGATGGGATTACCGAGGACCCGCAGAGGTCACGATGCCATCTGGGTGATTGTGGATGATTGACGAAATTCGCCCATTTCTTAGCTATGAGAGATACAGATGTTCTGAGTACGTTGGCGAACTTATATATTCGAGAGATTGTTAGGCTACATGGCGTTCCAGTGAGCATTATTTCTGATAGGGATGCCCTCTTCACTTTTCATTTTTGGGAACACTTTCAGGAAGCGTTGGGGACCCAGTTGAGATTTAGCATTGCTTTCCATTTTCAGACAGATGGTCAGTCAGAGAGGACCATACAGACTCTGGAGGATATGTTGAGAGCATGTGTGCTGGATTTTGGAGGCTCTTGGGATGATCATTTGCCATTAGCCGAGTTCGCCTGCAATAATAGTTATCACTCGAGTATCGAGATGGCATCGTATGAGGCACTGTATGGTTGCAGATGTCGTTCCCCTATTGGATGGGAAGAGATTGGTGATAGACTGTTATTTGCTCCTAAGTTGGTTCAGCAGGCCTCTGAGGATGTCAGATTGATATGCGATAGATTGCGGACAGCTTAGAGCCGACGGAAGAGTTACGCTAACAGGAGACGCAGACCACTAGAGTTTGCAAAGGGTGAGTCGGTGTTTTTGCGAGTTTCTCCTTCCAAGGGTATCATGAGGTTCGGTAAGAAAGGTAAACTGAGCCCTCGTTTTATTGGACCCTTTGAGATTCTAGAGCGAGTGGGAGATAAGGCCTATAGATTGGTTTTGCCACCATAGTTGGTAGGTGTACACAGTGTCTTCCACGTTTCTATGTTTCGAAAGTACCATCCAGATTCGTCACATGTGATTCACTACGAGTCGTTAGAGCTCAATGACAATATGACATATATTGAGGGACCGATTCAGATATTGGATAGGAAGGAGAAGGTATTACGGTCTAAGACGATTTCCCTGGTGAAGGTTCGATGGCAGTATCACACTCCGGAGGAAGCTACCTGGGAGCTAGAGAGCATGATACAGGAGAAGTACCCGGAGTTGTTTACCGACTGATTTGGTTCTAATTTGGAGGACTAAATTCTTTGGGTGGGGGAGATTGTGAGATCCGCATCTTTGTATGCATTTCTTATGATTTCCATATTGTATGATATTATTATATGTTAATGGATTCATAAGATGGTTGATTCAGATCTGATAAATGTGAATGAAACGAAATAACATACGTAAAATCGTATAAGGATAAATCGGGAAAGTAGGGACCTAAATATTTAGTTAAAGGAATTTAATCGAGTTGACTGAAAATAAAGAATTAAGATAAGAAAAGATTGTGAGTTTATGAAGGAAAGTCGGTTCCATTTGGTCCCAAACACGTGCAATGGTAAAACGATCAAAAGACCAAAATTCAGAATAAATTCGATAAGTAATTTTTATTAAAAATATGAAATTTGCAAAATCTGGATCAATAACGAGGAAAATAGTTAATTTCGAGTCCGATTGATTTAGATATAAATTTATTGGAATTAATCGAAATTAATCGAAATTTTTAATTTAAATAATTTCCTGAAAATAATCAAAAAATATATCGAAAAGACGAAAATAGACCGATAAATTTATTTATAGATTAAATAAATTAAATAGTAATTTTTGGAGATATTTTGATTATTTTAATAGATTTTAATGATTAAAATATAATAAAATAAATTAATAAAAAAATAAATCAGAAATCAGATTTCGGGGAGAGAGAAAATCGAAAACAGAAACTGATAGCTAATCCGCGAAGACCCGAGACCCCTGACGAGCCATCTACAGCCGACGAGTCCAAACGAGGGCCGAAGAAGATAGAGTACATCCCGGCGAACCCAACGATACCGGTAACGCGCGCCGACGACGCCTATTTCCAATGAATCGACGAACGGAAAGTTGAGGGAGAAAACACGTCGGTTCCAATGACCCACGGCGTCCCAGCTCCGAATCGACCCAGCTGAGCAATCCCCTAGACGAGGTGATTCTTTTGAGACCAGTGGCAGTCGACGAAACGGTCGGGAATGCCAGTGACGGTAAAAGGGCCAAAACGGCACCGTAGCTTAGAAAAAGGAAAAAGAAAAAGAAAAAGAAAAGAAAGAAAGGGAAAAAGGAAAGAAAATTACCCGGGACGACTCAAGATTCGGGTAAGTGACTGAGGGTTGAGATTGACCTGCGAATAAATCTCGAGAATTCAACTTAATATTATATTAAGGGAAAATAACCCGAATTTGCCTAGTTATGCACTGTTATGACAGAGCCCGAACGAAAGCCGATTGAGCTCCAATTTTTGTACCCCGCATAGCATTGGGTAAGTACAATTTAATTACGACAATTTGAGTCCTTAAATGCAGAGTTAAGATTATTTTATGGATTTTATGGATTAATTCTGCATAAAAAGGAAGTTTATTCGAAAATTTAAAATAATTACCGTAAATAGTATACAAGCTATCCAATGAGTTTGGAACGAAGCTCGATGATTATTGGTAAGCCAAATAAGCCCAGTAAAATCGAAGAAGGGATTTAAAAAGTGGAAATGCACTGAAAGACTAGAAAACTTTAGTTTGTGATCAATTTTAAGTGAGACATAAGTGAGCAAAGTTGTTCTTAGTAAAGAGGAGAGCAACATACTTGGAAACAAAGGATTGAAATCAAGAGTTTAAGGAGCAAGGAGGATTTTACCATTTTGGTGAAAAAGGAAGAAATCTCAACTAGGTAAGATTTAATGCACCAAGTTGATATATGTTAAACTAGGTGTATTGATGAGTTGATTTGTGTATATATATGATTTGTTGGAAATGAAAGGATCATGGAAAAGGAGCATGACCTAGTTATTGGTGTGAAAATGAGAAAGTAATGAGAAAATGATACTAACATTGATTTAATGGTAGAATATGCATGTAGGGAAGATTATGAGATAATCTTATGAAATGCATATATTGGAAATAAAGAGAAATAAAGATAGTTATGTGAAAATGGGATTTTATACCATATTGGGAGAAAATAGTGAGATGATGTGTTTAAGTGAGACTTGGCGATTTAAATGAGTATATCGTGATATACTAATGCGAATAATAGTAACAGCTTCGAAAATCACATTGGAGGCTGATCGGACTACAAGAGTGAGTAGAACCGAGGAAGAGAGGTCACTTGACGTGATCCGAGGTAATGGATTTTCGTGAGTAGCTAGAGATGGCTATATGTATTTTAAATAGAGTTTTGATATTATACTCAATATAAATTCCTATGAATATGCCCAATGTGTGATAGAGACAAATGAGCAAAAGTGTGTTTTATCCAAAGATAGGATAAAAAGCCTGAGAAGCATGTTGTAACCCTTCATTCATGAGTTGCATGATAGAATGGCTAATGTTTTCATGTATATGCAAAAACAGCACATTTAAGTGCTAATTTGATTTGAACTGAGAGAATTGTGTTTTGAATAAGCCATCTATCTGGTTTTGCGTGAAAACCATAAGTACTAGAGAATACTTGCACTATATTTTGAGATATGCATCACATAGTATTGGAGGATATACTTGTACTATATTTTAATGCAATTTTATGCA
Source organism: Firmiana major (assembly GCA_033439115.1). Taxonomy (NCBI): domain Eukaryota; kingdom Viridiplantae; phylum Streptophyta; class Magnoliopsida; order Malvales; family Malvaceae; genus Firmiana; species Firmiana major. The sequence continues at coordinate 26,823,350 of CM065913.1, forward strand.
TGTTAGAGTACTGGGAGCATTGCTCATACTTAGTTTGTGATTGATGCATATAGAGTATTAGGAGCTTTGCTCATACTCAGTTTTACAGGATAGAGTACTGGGAGCATTGCTCGTACTCAGTTTTCATGACTTATACATGATATCATACTAGAGCGATAGCTCGTACTTAATTTGAAAAGAGAATTATGCATTAACCTAGTGCTAGAGGTTACTCGCACTAGTGTTGAATATTTTGAGATGCATACACAGTGTTTAAGAGGCGGAGTGTTGATTGAGAGTCACACTTAAGACGCGCACTGTAGTTTTACGTGATATATAATACATGTTAAAGAGAAAAATCATGACGATTTCCTTCGTGTAGACTGAGTGTCACACTGTTGAGATGTTCGCATGTGGATTTAGAGACATGGCAATTGATTTCCATAGTATGAGGGCTAAGACTTATGGTAAGCACCCCGACTATGATGTATTTACGTGCCATAAGGACTAAGACCTATGACAGGCATCCTGACTATGAGGAGAGGGTACATGGGTGAACGTTGTACCGTGCGAGTGGCGTAGAGTACACTATAGTGTGTGGTGGAGTTGTGGAGTTGAGGAGTTTATAGCTGGCGGTTGTGATGGACTGACCCCCCTCCCGTTACAATAGTGATACCTGCACACCAAGATCTGTGTTGCCTGGGAATTCACATTATAAGATATGCCCATAGTCCAGGAGATTATTGCATTTAGCCACTAAGTCTCACATGTTATATAACTTGTTTTCATGATACGGTTAGACCGGAGAGAGAGATAGGTCAAAATCTGGTTTGTGTTGGGTTGTGAACTACCATATTTACTGTGATTTAAATGTAAATGGCATGATTGAGATAAAGGCATTCCTAAATTTATAAAGATGCACTGTTTTGCATGAATGCCTACATTTGATAACTAAGCATGTTTTTAAGTACGTGGAATTGATTCTGTACTATTATTATAACATTTGATACATGCTTTGTGATGAGAGAAGGAAAGGCAAAGACCTTATTTTCAGAAGATAGTACAGTTGTCTACTAGCTTGCCTGATTTCCTTACTGAGTGCGTTGTTTGCTCATCCCCCTATATTTTTTCACTCTCTACAGATCATACGCAGTAGAGTGAGCCCGACTGAGGTATAGCATTCATTGTATTCGCTGCCTATCCATCTTACGAGAGGTATACACACGCGAACATTTTGTACTAAACCATGTATAAACACAGTTATGTAAACTATTGTACAATCGAGATGTATATCTATAAATAATGTATAACGGTTTATGTTATTGAAAAGAATACTAAATTCTATATGTATTGTGAATGAATGTGAGTGGGTGACTAATATCGAATCATAGCCCAACTGTCGATGAGAAAAAGGTAAGTAAAGTAAAAAACGAAAAATTTGTGTGGTTTTTGGTAAGTCACGAAATGAGGTCATGACAATTCCTCCCTAGCTGAACAGCCTAGACATTCCTATCAGCCATGGAGTTCTCAGTTCCAGCTAGAAGTGTAGAATTCATCGTTGTTTGGTGAATTTTTGGTATGGTGGAGGGTGAAAACGTGATTGTGGGGTTTGAAAGGTAAGTAATCTAAGCCTAAACAAATTCCTAAACACTTTATACTAACATGCAACTACAAATCTTGGATTTTTGTTGGCTGAACAACAAGTGTTTTCTGGTATGAGGCTGTGGTGCGTAGAAGACAATGGGAAGGGGTTGGATGCTGCATGCATGTTTGGGGGCTGTTCTAGGGTGGCTAATGGCGTGGCTGGTGGCTGAATTGTTGTATTTTCTAACTGGTGAGTGATGGTGGCGTGATGGAGAGAGGAAAAGGCTGAAGAGAACTTCTGGTTTTTGGTTGCTAGCTGAAAACGTGAAAGGGAAAGAGGGAAACCAGAAATGTTACTTCCCTTTTTATATTTTCTATTTTTTTTTCAATTTCATTTAGTTTTAGTTATTAGTTAATTTACTAAGTGCAGATTTAGCCAATTAATCTACATATATTCTGGTTTTCTTACTCCTAATGTATGTATTTAAGCTTTTATATGTTTTCAATAATCCAATAACTAAATTGCAGGTTTATAATTAAATCTACTTATTTTACTCTAATGCTTATATGAATAATTACATTTTTAGATTTCTTATTATGCCAATTACATGAAATCTAACTTTATAACTAACATAATTATATATACATGTTCCAAAATAATTCTACACAAGGATTTATATCTATATATTTCAGATTTTATAAATAGACATAATTATATTTTTATCTTAATGTTAGTAGCTTAATACTTTCAGATTTTGTTACATTACTATATTAAATTAATTTGCTTCCTAATTAGTTTAATTAGCTTACTTAAATTTAAGATTTTCACTTCCTAATTATCATGAATTTTCTATTTAACCGAATTCATCATGCTTCCTTATCAATTTCGATCACTACATTAATCTGCTTACATGAATTAAATTTATTTCTACACTCATGAATATTTAGCATAATGTCTAATGGTAAATTTTCTTAGTCTATCCTAATTTAATCATATGAATATATTTCGACTACATAAATTGTGTTCATGACAAAATTTTTAAACATATATTATACAATACAAAATCAATTTATATTCCCTCTATATAATTTATCTTTGTTGTATTTTATTTATATTAGACTCTAATTTTCGTTTTCAATACTATGCTTACCTAATTTCATCAATTCTTACCAATTCTTACATTGTTTAAACTAAAATTACACTAAACTTATTATTCTAAGTGGTGTAAACCGAAATAATTCTATTCTAATTTCTATTTATTCTATCTCTTAATTAGATTAAATCTTCCTATCCGTAAACTAATCCCGACTTAACATAAGAAGTAACAAAACGTTGGTACAGGGAATTTACGGTTTTACAACATCAGACACAAACAACAAGTAAAACGATCCACGTAGAAACAATTATGTTATATTAAAATACGATTCTGCTTAACATTGCGCAACTATGTTCAAGGTTAGGTGTGACGATTGACTTTTTTCCTTAAAATCACTACAAATTTTTCTCTTTTTCATGACCAATTCCAGTAAAATAGTTGGGCTATCAGTCGAAATCAGTCCAGTCACTTCACTTATCTTACCATCCATTTTCTATAGCAGTTTACCAGTAGGATCGACAGTCAATAAACTTTATACGGAAGCATTTCATAACTATAGGCACATATGTTTACATCTCGTAAATATTACATCCATGTACATTAAAGTGTTGTTATATGTTCAGATACAATAGCTAGATAATTATGTATACCTTCTCGTACGATGGGAAACTGCGAACGATAGGAATGCAGAACTGGTACTGACTCTCTATCTATGACAAGTGCTCTGTAGAGAGGGGGAAATGAAGGGATGAGCACAACTTGCTCAGTAAGACAGTTATGTAAGCCAGTAGATAACTACACTATCTATGTGCTCATAATGCTATGCAGTAAAATAGTTTAGTTCAGCGTAGTAAAACAGTTTAATTCAGTGTAGTAAATGTAAGACCCGATTTTTATAGTAAGAGCAAAAGGGACTGAATAAAAATTTTCGAATGCATTTAAAAAAATGCAAAAGGATTGAAATAGAATTTTTGAAAACGTTGAAGGGCAAAATGGTCAAAAGATCAAAAGTCAGTATAAATTCGACAAGAAAATTTAATTAAAAATATGAGATTGAGAAATCTTGATCAATAACGAAGAAATAATTAAATTTCAGGTTAAATTGATCGAGATATGAATTTATTGGAATAAACCAGAATTTTCACTTCGAAAAATAATCTCGAAAATAATCAAAAAATATATCGAAAAGCCGAAATAATACTGAGAAATTCATTTAATGATTAAATGAATTAAATATAATTTTTTTTAGATATTTTTGGATATTTTTAGATTTTTAATAATAAAATAATGATTAAAATAATAATAAAAATAAATAATAAATAAAATTAAATAAAAAAGAAAAAAAAGAAAAAGATTTCGTGAAAAACACGAAAGACTAAAGAAGCAGAAAAACAAACAGAGGCCGAGCCCCTCTGCCTCACTGGACAGAGCAGCCGACGACGAACCAAGCAAGGGGCGAGAGCAACCGAGCCACCGACGACCTGAAGGAAACGACGAACAGCGGTCGGCGATGAGGAAAGGAGAGAAAGAGAGAATTGAGAGTGAAGGAGCGAGAAAGAGAGAGAAAGATAGGGAATGGTGGCGGACGAAGGTCGAGGAAAGGAAGAGGTGTCACGTCCCGTTCAAACAAAATTACTACAAATTTTTCGCTTTTTCATTTCCTTACCCGTCGTGAATAGTTTCACCACAAACAGTTAGGCTATGAGTCGATGTTAGTCCCTCCTCTCATGTTACCTTAACATCTATTTTTCATATTTCATTTACATATTAATTTATTTTAACTAAATGCATCCCCAATATTACAATCCGTGTACAGTACTGTAGCTCTATATGTTCAGATACAAAAATTATACGAATGTGTATACCTGGTCATGATAGGAAGCAACGGATAACCGAAATACAAGACTACTGTCGCTCTCTTCTACTGAATGTACCCTGTGGGGTGGAAAATGAAAGGGTGAGTGAAACTTGTTCAGTAAGGAAATAGTGTAAGCAAGTAGATAACAATACTATCTACGTGCTGATAATGTCATGATATAAAATCGTTTATATTTAGAGCATGAAGTAAGACTAAAACGATGCCACATGTATGTATATATCGTATAAGAGAAATCATGAAATCGACATATAAAACAAACATGAAAAAATCATCATGTATGACATCTCATGCTCGTCACTTTAAAACTTATTTATTTCATCATAAACTCATCACGTTAAAACTTATTTGTTTTATCATAAAATAACCACATCAAGGCTAAACCCATTCATCGGGAATACCTTGATTCATTAAATCATATCTCATTTAAAAACATAAATCGGGACATTACCCCTCCTTCGGGTTTGTCCTGGTCTATTCAGACTGTATGATATCATGTGAGGCATGTAGGTTATTGTATGAAAAATCGAGGACTATGGCCATATTATGTCCCTGTGATCCTACGCTACACGGATCTTGATATGCAGGGCATCACAACTGTAACGGGAGGTGGGGTCAAATCCTACCCACCAGAATATCAAGTAACATCATCGACTCATCATGACTGCACAACATAGCGCACTTCGTGTGACATACAAGGTACAACGTACTCCGTGGATCCATATCATAGTCTAGGGGTGCCTGTCGTATATCTTATCCACCCTAATACTATGTAGATAACCAACCCATGTCTCAAAGTATACGTGCGAGCATATCAACTCTCTACGACACACAGTCTACAGGAGGCTTCCGCACGACTATATGCATGTCAACTCATGTCTAGTACGAGCGAAGCTCCAGCACGACGCTATGCATATCATGATATCTAAAATCTCGTGCGAGTGAAGGTCCAGCACGATTTTTGTGCACACACAAATTTTTCATATGAGCAATGCTCTAGCATGACTTTTTATGAATAATAAATCAGTAAAATTTAGTGCGAGTAAGACTCTAGCACTCTTTTTACTCGTGTAAATATGATAGGTGACTCAATCTTGATAAAACATCTTTAAAATTGTAACCGATACAAACCTACACCCTTTCGTATAATTCATGAAATCAACAGCCAAACTATGTGCATATTTGCTTAAATCAAAGCAATACATTCATATAAAACATCAAAACATGATAATCATGCAATTTATTTGGCTTACTACCCTTTTTGTAAATTTTACTCCCAGGGGCAATATCATCTTTTTCTTTATTCACCCATGCCCCGATTTTCACAAAAATTATTATTTTGTTTCTAAATACTTTAAGGAATTCTAGGCCCTGTAAATCCCCTCAAAAATACGTATAGATATCTCTATGCACCTACAAAATTCCCTTACCTCGATTCTCTGTATAGTCTGACTTTTTCAATTCTACCGATCACCCGATCCGTTTAGCTCCCAATATGTACTTGGAGCTGTAGATAATTATTTACCATGTCAATTTAAGCCAATAAATATAATTCTCACGTTTACTACAGTCGATTTAACTAATTGGGTCAATTTACTCTTATTGGGCCCGATCGTACCTTAATGGGCCTGATCGTACCTTAATGGGCCTCGACCCATTTTCAGCCCGTTTCTACTTATTAAATCCCTTCTTCGGGTCTATTGGGCTCTCAATACCCATTGGTCTTCGTTCTAAACTCTTTGGATAGCCCATATACTATTTACGGTAATTACTATAAAATTTCGAATAATATTTCTTTTTATACAGAATTAATCCTTAAATTCAGTAAATTAATCGAAACTCTGTATTAAAAGACTCATATTATCGTAATTAAAATATACTTACCCAATATGATGCGGGGTATAAAAATAGGAGCTCAATCGGCTCTCATTCGGGCTTTGTCGTAAAACTACACAATTTTATATTTAATTTCGGGTTAATTTTTGATCAAATATAATTTAAATAAATTTCTCGAAAATCAAATCGGTCACTTTTGACCTTGTATCGACTTACCCGAAGTCCGGTGTATCCCCAAAAATTCTTCCCCTTTTTCCTTTTTCTCTTTTTCTCCTTTTTTCCTCTCTTTCTTGGTTGAACCGGTTCTGTCCGGTTCAACCCGGTTCAGACTGATTCGGTTTAGTCCGGTTCGGTTCGATCCAACTTTCTCCCTCACTTTCGGGGCTTTGCCGATCGGTTCTCCATCGGTTTCCACCTCCAGCTTGTCCGCAGGGTAGTTTGGGGCATGGATCTGGGGTCGACTTCGCCAAAGCTCGTCGAAAAATGGTCGGTCCGGCCTCTTTTCTCCTCCGGTGTCGGTACCCATCTCTTTCCACGCCGTTTGGCGACATTTCAGGCTGATCTGTGCCTGGATCGGAGCCGCTGTCACCCCTCTCTGGCCGATGGTAAGGTGGTCCTCCTTCCTCCGATCGTCGATCACCCCCTCTCTTCCATTTTCTCTCTCTTTCTCTTGGTTTCCCTCTCTTTCTCGATCGCCAGGCATTTTCCTTGCTGGATTTCACTGGGGGTCGACGTCGGCTGAGGTTCCTCCAGCCTGGTGCGTCCGACGGGGCCCTCGTCGGTGAGGCAGAGGGAGGCTGGCCTTCCTCGGTTCCTCTGCTTCTTTCATTTTGTCTTTCTCAAATAGAATCGCAACTCGCGATTCTGTTTCTATTTTTTTAATTATTATTATTTATAATTTATTTTATTGATATTATATTCATTAAAATAATATAAAATTCCCAAAAATATCTAAAAAAATCTATTTTATTCAAATTAATTAATTTAATTTATTTATTGTATTTTTTTATTTTCTCGGTATATTTTCTCCGTATTTTCAGGATATTGTCCCGAGTGAAAATTTCGATTAATTCCAGTAAATTTATATCTTGATCAATTTAACCCGAAATTTAATTATTTCTTCATTATTGATCAAGATTCTCAAATCCATTATTTTTAATTAAATTTTCTTGTCGAATTTATTTCGACTTTCGATCTTTTGATCGTTTTGCCCTTGCACGTGTTCGGGAATACCCTTTAAATCCTTCCTTTCACAAACACACTCATTTTGTGTTTTAACTAAATTCGGGTCTTACATAATCTCCCCCACTTAAGAAATTTAGTCCTCCAAATTAGAACCAAGTCAAATGGATCCATAAGCAACTCCGGGTACGTCTATTGTATCATATATTGTCATTCTCAAGTGATTTTTCCAGAGTGTAATACTACCAACATACTTTAATTAGGGAGATCATCTTAAACCTCAACAATTTCTCCTCCTGTTTAATACTCGAATCGATTTTCCAATCATACGTTATACTTTCATTGAGCTAAGTTGTTGGAGATCATATCCAATCACTTATGCTGGGTCCGGATAGTATTTTCGAAGCATCATAAGATAGGACACATTGTGGATGCCTGCTAATTCAGGTGGTAACGTCAACCTATAGGCCTTGTTTCCCACTTTGTTCAACCTCTTTTCGAATCTCGTTACGTCCTAATGTTATGTCCTAAGGGCATGTAACTTCCAACAATACTAATTCACCATTGGTGAATTCCAATGGTTTCTGTCTCTTGTCAACATAGCTTTTCTATATGCTCAAAGGTGTTTTTAATCCTTCACAATTAACTGAACATCTTCAGAGGTTTGTCTTACCAATTCTGGAACAATTTTCTATCTGTCACTCACTTCTTCTTATCCAAATCGGGGAAACAACCCTTACGGCCATACAATGCCTCATTTGAAGTCATCCCGATACTCAAGTGACAACTGCCATTATTGACGAATTCGATTAGTAACAACTGATCATCCCAGGAGCTTATCAAATAAATGGCACACGCTCTCATCATATCCTCCAGAACTTGTACAGTCTTCTCTGACTGACCATCTGTCTGAGGATGGAAAGTTGTGCTAACACTCAGTCGGGTGCCCATAGCTTCCTGAAAAATATTCCCAGAAGTGAGAAGTGAAGCGGGAATCCCTATATGATACAATGCTCATTGGAAAAATACTTAGTGTTCCACAATTTTCCATACACATAAATCTGTCTACACACTCAGAGTGTCTGGGGATTTCTTAACCAGAAGGTGGGTAGACTTAGTCAATCTATCGACTATCACCCAGATAGCCTTATGATTTATTCCAGTCCTCGGTAACCCATCACGAAATTCAGGGTAACTTGTTCCCATTTTCGTGTCAATATAGGTAGAAACTGCAATAACCCTGCAACTTCTTTTGCTCTACCTTACTCTGCTGACATACGAGACACTTTTCCACAATCTCTACCATGTCTCTTTTCATATCTGACCACCAATACCCTTTTCTAAGATTCTGATATATTTATTACTTCTCGGATGCACTGTATATCCTGAAGAGTGAGCTTCTGACAATAACTCTATCTCATCACTGTGGTCCTGGGGAGCACTTATACTGTCTCTGAACTTCAGTAAATCATCAACACTCTTTGTGAACTCTTTCACTTTACCCATCTGAATCTGACCCACACTATTAACACCCTGCCGATTATCATGCTAAGCCTGTCAAATTTGGTCACTCAAATTCGGTTCTAATCTCAGGCTAGCTGTCACACAATCACTGTCATCATCAGAGGGGATCACATCACTACTGAGGCTTACAACTGCTCTAGTAGCTCACGCTCCCTGACCATCATATGTAATACCATCCCGAGGCTCTTTCTGCTCAAGGCATTAGCCATTACATTAGCCTTTCCTGGGTGGTACAATTTCCACAATCATAATCCCTCAGAAACTCTAACCCTCTTTGTTCTCATATCCAACTCTTTCTCTGAAAAGAGATACTCGGGGCTTTTATGACCAATCCATACCTGAAATTTCTCACCGTATACATAGTAGTGTCATATACTCAATACAACCACTATCGCTGTCAACTTTAAATCATGGGTCGGATAGTCCTTTCATGATCCTTGAGTTGTCTGGATTCATAATTGACTATTTTCCCCTTTTGCATCAATGCACAGCCCATTCATTATTTTGAGATATCCATAGACTCATGAGAAACCTCTTAATCTGTTGGGTATGGTGAGAATAAATGCGGTTGGCAGTTTATTACTTCAGTACACCAAAACTCCTGTCACGTCTATCATCCCATTCAAATACAACTTTTTCTAAGTTAAACATGTTAATAAGGTAGTCCATTTCGAGAACTCTCAACAAATCCTCTGTAAAAACAATTTCCAATTGTTGCTTATAATTTTCCCTGGACTGTAAATACACCAAAAATATAATCAACATGGATGATAACAAATCGGTCCAGGTAAAGTTTAAATACTTCATCGTAGTTGTGTTCCACTAAATATTTCAATCACCTATATCCTTGACCTATGTACACATAAACGTATAATGTCATTTCGAAATCGCTTCCGTTCAAGATACTAACCCGCGTCATTTCCTTTTTCTTATATTAACGGCTTTGATAAAATTTCTAATTAAGTTTTAAACCTACACGATTAATCGAATTCTATATTTCTTTATCGTACAAGTAAAGGTACCCTAATTTTAAATGTATATATTACGACTGTCGAAATCAATTTATAGGTTGTGTATACTTTTAGACGCTGTCAAGTCTTTAGGTGGGGAGGTATTTTGAAATACCTTTATTAACCCTCAGACTTAACCACATGGACTGGTTATGGATATATCCACCCCTTATCCTTGGTCGCAATTCATATCTACTACATATCTCTTAATCCAAATTATTTCACATATCAGAGATATTCGTACCTTGCATATGCCTCTTATTCCAATAGATTTTGTATTCAGGATCTATCACATCTAAAAGCTTATCTCTTTTCGTATATCACTTATAACAAACTCTGTCATTACTCATTCCGTGAGTACAATCATTTACTCCTTTAATTTCAATCGTTACACCCCTTTTTCGGTGCAAAGATACTAATAGGGTTTTCTCTGTCTCTTTACCCTTCTGTGGGGTAGTCTCACCCAACTCTGAGCAATCATTAAATAATTGGCTCGTCTTACCACACTTAACGCCTCTTTTAGTCAATAAAGTGTAGGTTTAGGCCATACTTCCATGGTATCTACCACACATCCTACACTACTTACACTGCTACACTGTTACACTGCTACACTGCTTACTTTACTCCGTAGTAGGTCGGTTCAAATCACAATACCCCTCATAAGTGTTGAAATTGGATACACTGGGGCCTTACCACTCATCTTACCCTATGACTCATCAGCTCTAATCTCTTACCAACTGGTCTCTTTCCCGCTCTGACATCTCTGTCATTCTCTATTCTCTTCTGTCTCTATTTCGGCCCTTACTACCTTTCCTAATCTCAGAGGCATGCAACACATGATATTATTCACGCAACTGTATTTTACGCACTACCTCGACATAAGTAGTGAGCCAATCGGACTCTAATCAACAATTTAAGCCCTTCCATGAACTTTTGAGTTTTTCGACTCTCACTGCCCATAGTGTCGGGGTAATACCTGGGCAGGTATATAAACTGAGATCCATACTCGTCAATCAACCAGTGTCTCTGGGTCAGTGTAAGAAATTTTACCTATAATTTCCCTTAAGTGGTGTTCGAAATATTTTGTCACCGAAATACATCCAGAAATATTTCTCATGTAGGCTCTGGACATCTAACTCTTCAGATGGGTCGAGCGAACTTCCACCAATGCTCTGCCTCGCCTCCAACATAAACTTATTTAAAAGTCACCTTCTCAGTCGACATACACCGAAAGAATCCATACAACTTCGCAATCTCATTCACCCAGTCCTCAGCACTATTGGTTTCTTTACTTCACTATATATCGGAGGGGTGTGAAAATCTCTATAGTCTGAGGCATCTATTTAAGCTTTACCCTGCCTATCCTCAACTACCTGCATAGACTGAGTAAACAACTCTGAAATATTTTCTACACTCCACTCCATCCTCTTGGAGCATGTCTCAATACTGTTTGATCTTTTTATAGGACCCTGTGGAGTATACTTAACATCAGCCTCCACCTCGCTCTCATCTTGAGTCTCATGTGATGACTCATTCGACTCTCAGGTCGATCTCTATGGCCTCGAGCATGTGTACTCGTCCCTCTACCATAGCGGCTATCAGTTATAAAAACTATATTCTTGCATTCAAAACTAAATTCTTAACTGCAGCTCCATCTTAATATACACAATTGTATCTAAATAATGCACAGTACATGGGGATGTAAATTTACTTAACCACTAACATCGACTCATATTAGGCCAACTCTGCTCTGATACCACATTTTGTCACGACCCGTTTAAACAAAATTACTATAAATTTTTCACCTTTTCATTTCCTTACCTGTCGTGAACAGTTTCACCACTAACAGTTGGGCTATGAGTCGATGTTAGTCCCTCCTCTCATGTTACTTACCTTAACATCTATTTTTCATATTTCATTTACATATCAATTTATTTTAACTAAATGCATCCCCAATATTAAATTTCGTGTATAGTACTATGCCTCTATATGTTCAGATACAAAAATTATACGAATGTGTATACCTGGTCTTGATAGGAAGCAGTGGATAACCGAAGTGCAAGACTACTGTCGCTCTCTTCTACTGAATGTACCATGTGGGGTGGAAAATGAAAGGGTGAGTGAAACTTGATCAGTAAGGCAATAATGTAAGCAAGTAGATAACTATACTATCTACATGCTGATAACTTCATGATATAAAATCGTTTATATTTGGAGCATGAGGTAAGACTAAAACGATGCCACATGTATATATATATCATATAAGAGAAATCATGAAATTGACATATAAAACAAACATGGAAAAATCATCATGCATGACATCTCATGCTCGTCACATTAAAACTTATTTGTTTCATCATAAACTCATCATGTTAAAACTTATTTGTTTCATCATAAAATAACCACATCAAGGCTAAACCCATCCATCGAGAATACCTTGATTCATTAAATCGCATCTCATTTAAAAACATAAATTGGGACATTACCCCTCCTTCGGGTTTGTCCTGGTCTATTCAGACCGTATGATATCATGTGAGGCATGCAGGTTACTGTATGAAAAATCGAGGACTATGGCCATATTATGTCCTTGTGATCTCAGGCTACACGGATCCCAATGTGCTGGTCTTGATAGGAAGCAGCGGATAACCGAAATGCAAGATTACTGTCGCTCTCTTCTACTGAATATACCCTGTGGGGTGGAAAATGAAAGGGTGATCGAAACTTGATCAGTAAGGCAATAATGTAAGCAGGTAGATAACTATACTATCTACATGCTGATAACGTCATGATATAAAATCGTTTATATTTGGAGCATGAGGTAAGACTAAAACGATGCCACATGTATGTATATATCATATAAGAGAAATCATGAAATTGACATATAAAACAAACATGGAAAAATCATCATGTATGACATCATATGCTCGTCACATTAAAACTTATTTGTTTCATCATAAACTCATCATGTTAAAACTTATTTGTTTCATCATAAAATAACCACATCAAGGCTAAACCCATCTATCGAGAATACCTTGATTCATTAAATCTCATCTCATTTAAAAACATAAATTGGGACATTATCCATCCTTCGGGTTTGTCCTGGTCTATTCAGACCGTATGATATCATGTGAGGCATGTAGGTTACTATATGAAAAATCGAGGACTATGGCCATATTATGTCCCTGTGATCCCAGGCTACACGGATCCCGATGTGCGGGGCATCACAACTGTAACGGGAGGTGGGGTCAAATCGTACCTACCAAAATATCAAATAACATCATCAAGTCATCATGACTGCACGGTATAGCGTACTCTATGTGACATACACGGTACAACGTACTCTGTGGACCCATATCATAGTCTGGGGGTGCCTACCGTAGGTCTTATCCACCCCAATACTATGTCGATAACCAACCCATGTCTCAAAGTATACGTGCGAGCATATCAACTCTCTGCGACACACAGTCTACAAGAGGCTTCCACACGACTATATGCATGTTAACTCACGTCTAGTGCGAGCAAAGCTCCAGCACGATGCTATGCATATCATGATATCTAAAATCTCGTGCGAGCGAAGCTCCATCACGATTTTTGTACACACAAATTTTTCATATGAGCAATGCTCTAGTACGACCTTTTATGAATAATAAATCAATAAAATTTAGTGCGAGTAAGACTCTAGCACTCTTTTTACTCGTGTAAATATGATAGGTGGCTCAATCTTGATAAAACATCTTTAAAATCGTAACCGATACAAACCTGTACCCTTCCGTATAATTCATGAAATCAACAGCCAACCTATGTGCATATTTGCTTAAATCAAAGCAATACATTCATATAAAACATCAAAACATGATAATCATGCAATTTATTTGGCTTACTACCCTTTTTGTAAATTTTACTCCCAGAGGTAATATCGTCTTTTTCTTTATTCACCCATGCCCCGATTTTCGTAAAAATTATTATTTTATTTCTAGATACTTTAAGGAATTCTAAGCCCTATAAATCCCCTCAAAAATATGTATAGATATCTCTATGCACCTACAAAATTCCCTTACCTCGATTCTCTGTACAATCTGACTTTTCCAATTCTATCGATCACCCGATCCGTTTAGCTCCCAATATGTACTCTGGAGCTGTAGATAATTATTTACCATGTCAATTTAACCCAATAAATATAATTCTCGCGTTTACTACAGTCAATTTAACTAATTGGGTCAATTTACTCTTATTGGGCCTGATCGCACCTTAATGGGCCTCGACCCATTTTCAGCCCGTTTCTATTTATTAAATCCCTTCTTCGAGTCTATTGGGCTCTCAATACCCATTGGGCTTCGTTCCAAACTCTTTGGATAGCCCATATACTATTTACGGTAATTACTATAAAATTTTGAATAATAATCCTTTTTATACAGAATTAATCCTTAAATTCAGTAAATTAATCGAAACTCTATATTAAAGGACTCATATTATCATAATTAAAATATACTTACCTAATATGACGCGGGGTACAAAAATCGGAGCTCAATCGGATCTCGTTTGGGCTTTGTCGTAAGACTGCACAATTTTATATTTAATTTCGAGTTAATTTTCGATCAAATATAATTTAAATAAGATTCCCAAAAATCAAATCGATTACTTTTGACCTCGTATCGACTTACCCGAAGTTTGGTGTATCCCCGAAAATTCTTCCCCTTTTTCTCTTTTTCTCCTTTTTTCCTCTCTTTCTTGGCTGAACCGGTTCGGTCCGGTTCAACCCGGTTCAGACGGGTATGGTTCAGCCCAGTTTGGTACAGTCCAACTTTCTCCCTCGTCGTTCGGGGCCTCGTCGTTCGGGGCTTCGCCGGCTTTCGCCTCCAGCTTGTCTGCGGGGTAGTCCGATGCATGGATCTGGGGTTGACTTCGCCAAAGCTCGTCGAAAAGTGGTCGGTCCGGCATCTTTTCTCCTCCGGCGTCGGTACCCATCTCTTTTCACGCCATTCGGCACCATTTTAGGCATATCTGCGCCTGGATCGGCACTGCTATCGCCCCTATCTAGCCGGTGGTGAGGTTCTCCTCCTTCCTCCGGCCGTCGATCGCCCCCTCTCTTCCATTTTCTCTCTCTTTCTCTCGGTTTCCCTGTCTTTCTTGGTCGCCAGGCATTTTCCTTGTCGGATTTCACCGGGGGTCAACGTCGGCTGAGGTTCCTCCAGCTTGGTGCATCCGCTGGGGCCCTCGTCGGTGAGGCAGAGGGAGGCTGGCCTTCCTCGGTTCCTTTGCTTCTTTCATTCTATCTTTCTCAAACAGAATCGTAACTCGCGATTCTGTTTCTATTTTTTTAATTATTATTATTATTATAATTTATTTTATTAATGTTATATTCATTAAAATAATATAAAATTCCCAAAAATATCTAAAAAATTATATTTTACTCAAATTAATTTATTTAATTAATTTATTATATTTTTCCATTTTCTCGATATATTTTCTTCGTATTTTTGAGATATCGTCCTGAGTGAAAATTCTGATTAATTCCAGTAAATTCATATCATGATCAATTTAACCCGAAATTTAATTATTTCTTCGTTATTGATCAAGATTCTCAAATCCATTATTTTTAATTAAATTTTCTTGTAGAATTTATTTTGACTTTCGATCTTTTGATCGTTTTACCCTTGTACGTGTTCGGGAATACCATTTAAATCCTTCCTTTCACAAACACACTCATTTTGTGTTTTAACTAAATTCGGGTCCTACAAGAGGGCCTGGCCACTGGCCAGAAGGGAGGTCGATTTGCCACCGTCATGACAAAACAGACCCAAATCGACGAGAAGAAGAAGCACCACTGATGCCGGAAAGGAGAAGAGCCGGATCGACCACTTTTCTGTGACCTCGGACCAAATCGACCCCAGATCCGTGCACCAGACAACCCCGCGGAGCTGCTGGCATCAGAAACTGATGGAGAACCGACCGACGAGGCCCTGAACCGATCGAACCAGACTGAACTGACTAGACCAAACCGATCTGAACCGGGTTGAACCGGACCTAACCGGTTCAACCAAGAAAGAGAGGAAAAAGGGAGAAAAAGAGAAAAAGGAAAAAAGGGAAAGATTATCGAGGATATATCAGACTTTGGATAAGTCGATATGAGGTTAAAAGTGATCGATTTGATTTCTAAGAAATTTATTTAAATTATATTTGTTCAAAAATTAACCTGAAATTAAATATAAAATTGTGCAGTTTTACGACAGAGCCCGAACGAGAGCCGATTGAGCTCTGATTTTCATACCCCGCATAGCATTGGGTAAGTACATTTTAATTTTGACAATTAGAGCCCTCAATGCAGAGTTAAGATTATTTTACGGATTAATTCTGTATAAAAAGGAATATTATTCAAAATTTTACAGTAATTATCGTAAATAGTATATGGGCTATCTAATGAATTTGGAGCAAAGCTTGACCCGAAGAAGGGATTTAATAAGTAGAAACGGGCTGAAAATGGGTCGAGGCCCATTAAGGTGTAATCGGGCCCAATAAAGTAAAACGGGCCTAATGATTTAAATTAAGCCCAGTAAAAGTGAAATATGAATAATTATGCTTGGATTAAAATCGATAAATGATTATCTCTAGCTCCGGAGTACATATTGGGAGCTAAATGGATCGGGTGATCGGTAGAGTTTGAAAAGGTTAGACTATACAGAAAAATGAGGTAAGGGAATTTTGTAAGCGCTTAGAGATATCTGCACGTATTTTTGGGTTTATTTACATTATGTAGAATTTCATAAGGTATCTAGAAATAGAATAATATTTTTTACGAAAATCGTGTATATGTGAAAATTACGATTTTACCCCTATGGAGCCGTGCTGGAGCTTCGCTCGCACAGGAATTGTATGACATGCATATGACCGTGCTGGAGCCTCCTGTAGACTGTGTGTCACAGTGAGAAGATATGCTAGCACGTGTAGATTGAGACATGGGTTGTTATCGACATGGTTTGGAGTGGGATAAGACCTATGGCAGGCATCCTCAGACTGTGATATTGGGTTCATGGAGCACGTTGTACCGTGTATGTCACACGAAGTATGTTGTACCATGTAGTCATGACTATTGTATTCACGATACTTTATATTCTGGCGGGTAGGATTTGACCCACCTCCCGTTACAGTTGTGATACCCCGCACACCGGGATCCGTGTAACCTAGGATCATAGGGACATAGTCCTCGATTGTTTCCATACAGTAACATGCATGTCTCACATGATATATATTTAATTGGTCTTGTTCGACCAGGGTAGACCCGAAGGAGGGGTCGAGCCCCGATTTGTGATGATTTTCATGAAATATGGTATTAAATGAGAAATTGATGGGTTTTATGAAGATATTAATGATTTTAAAGATGTGTTGGATCCCTCTGGGATTGTTTTGATGAGTTTTACTGTATCGAGCATGAGATGTTTTACATGAAACGTTTTTCATATTTTACATGCCGATTCATGTTTTACGATATATGATATACTCATACATGGCATGGTTTTAATTGCCTCATACTCGAGATATAAATGTTTTACATGTCATGCCTTTACCAGCATGTAGATAGTGTAGTTATCTACCTTCTTGCATTATTGCCTTACTGAGCAAGTTGCGCTCACCTTTTCATTTTCCACCCTATAGTGTACATTCAGTAGAAGAGGGCGATAGTAGTCTTGCATTTCGATTATCCACTGCTTTCTATCAAGACCAGGTATACACATTCGTATAATTTTGTATCTGAACATATAGAGGCACAGTATTGTACACGGATGTAATATTGGGGATGTATTTAATTAAATAAATGTGATATGGAAATGAATGTTAAGGTAAGTAACATGATAGGAGGGACTAACATCGACTCATAACCCAACTATTAGTAGTGAAACTGTTCACAACGGGTAAAGAAATGAAAAAGTGAAAAATTTGTAAGGGTTTTTAGGAAAAATGAGTCGTGACAAGAGGTGGTATCAGAGCTGAGTTGGCCTGCTATGAGTCGGTGTTAGTGGTTAGTAAATTTACATCCCCATATACTATGCATTGTTTAGATAAAATTGTGTATATCAAGGTGGAAGTGTAGCTAAGAATTTAGTTTCAAATGCAAGAATATAGTTTTTATAACTGATAACCGCTATGGTAGAGGGGTGAATACACATGCTCGAGGCCGTAGAGATAGGCTTGAGAGTCGAATGAGTCGTCACATGAGACTCAAGATGAGAGTGAGGTGGAGGCTGATGTTGAGCATACTCCACAGGGTCCTATAAAGAGACCAAACGGTATTGAGACACGCTCCAAGAGGATGGAATGGAGTGTAGAAAATATTTTGGAGTTGTTTACTCAATCTATGCCAGTAGTTGAGGATAGGCAGGGTAAAGCCTAAATAGATGCCTCAGACTATAGAGATTCTCACACCCCTCTGGTATTTAGCGAAGTAAAGAAACCAATAGTTACTGAGGACTGGGTAAATGAGATAGCGAAGTTGTATGGATTCGTTCGGTGTATGTCGACTGAGAAATTGACTTTTAAATACATTTATGTTGGAGGGCGAGGCGGAGCATTGGTGGAAGTCCGTTCGACCCATCTTAAGAGTTAGACGTCCTGAATGGACATGGGAAATAATTCTAATTGTATTCCGGTGACAGAATATCTCGAATATTGTTTAAAGGAAATTACAGATTAAATTCGTTACTCTGACCCAGAGGAACTGATTGATTAACGAGTATGAATCTCAGTTTATATTCCAGGGCAGATATTACTCCCAAACTATGGGCAGATATTACACCGAAACTATGGGCAGTGATAGTCGATTAGAGTCCAATTGGCTCACTACCTATGTCGAGGTAGTCCACCGAATACAGTTGCGTGAATAAGATCATGTGTTGCACGCCTCTGAGATTGGGAAAGGTAGTAAGGGCCAAAATAGAGACAAAAGAGAATATAGAATGACAGAGATGTCAGAGCGGGAAAGAGACCAGTTGGTAAGAGATTAGAGTTAATGAGTCACGGGGCAAGATGATTGGTAAGGCCCCAGTGTATCCAATTTCAGCACTTTTGAGGGGTATTGTGATTGGAGGACCCCGACCTGCTCCGTAGCAGTGTAAGCACTGTAGCAGTGTAGCAGTCTAAGCAGTGTAGCAGCGTAGCAGTGTAAACAGTGTAGGATGTGTGGTAGATACCACGAAAATAAGATGTTGGACGAGGGCGAGTGTATGCCTTGGACCAGGACACTACTGATGTTTCATATGATGTGATGAAAGATACCACACTGGTTATGAATAAAGACGTAATTATGTTACTTGATCCTGGTACTACGCATTTATTCATACCGCCTTCATTTGTATATAAGTTAGTTAAAGACATGAATGCCTACACCCTTGGGTACAAGACTGATAGTTAGTACCGCAATGAAGGAGGGTTAACTAACGGAATAATTATGAAGAGATTATAAGTCAAAAACGGGGGAAGAAGTATAAGTTAGCCGATTTTATTCAATGGAATATGAATAATTTGAAGTAATATTTGGAAATAAATTGGTCGACTGCAAACTATGTTGTTCAAATTTCTATCCTAAGATAGTGATATGTTTACCCCTGAAAGTATACTGTAAATTTTGACAAGTAATAAAAA
The DNA here is from genome assembly GCA_033439115.1 of Firmiana major. Lineage (NCBI taxonomy): Eukaryota > Viridiplantae > Streptophyta > Magnoliopsida > Malvales > Malvaceae > Firmiana > Firmiana major. The sequence continues at coordinate 26,843,071 of CM065913.1, forward strand.
GGGGTGTAGCGATTGAAATTAAAGGAGTAAATTATTGTACTCACAGAATGAGTAATGACAGAGTTTGTTATAAGTGATATACGAAAGGAGATAAGCTTTGAGATGTGATAGATCCTGAATACAATATATATTGGAATAAGAGGCATATGCAAGGTATGAATATCTCTGATATGTGAAATAATTTGGATTAAGCGATATGTAGTAGACATGAATTGTGACCAAGGATAAGGGTGGATATATCCATAACCAGTCCATGTGGTCAAGTCTGAGGGTTAATAAAGGTATTTCAAAATACCTCCCTGCCTGAAGACTTGACAGCGTCTAGAAGTACACATAACTTATAAATTGAAATCGACAGTCGTAATATATATGTTTAAAATTAGGGTACCTTTACTTGTACGATAAAGAAATATAGAATTCGATTAATCAGGAAGGTTTAAAAATTAAAATTTTATAAAAGTCGTTAATATAAGAAAAAAGAAATGACGCGAGTTAGTATCTTGAACGAAAGCAATTTCGAAATGACATTATATGTTTATACGTACATAGGTCAAGGATATGGGTGATTGAAATATTTAGTGGAACTCAACTACGATGAGGTATTTAAACTTTACTTGGACCGATTTGTTATCATCCTTATTGATGATATTTTATGGTGTATTTAAAGTTCAGGGAAAATTATAAGCAACAATTGGAAATTATTTTTACAGAAGAATCGTTGAGAGTTCTCGAAATGGACTACTTTATCGACACGTTTAACTTAGAAAAAGTTATATTTGAATGGGATGATAAACGTGACAGGAGTTTTAGTGTATTGAAGTATGAACTGACCACCACATTTATTATCACCATACCCAACAAATTAAGAGGTTTCTTAGGGTATGGCGCCACTACTTTTACAGTGAGAAATTTCAAGTATGCACTGATCATAAAAGCCCCGAGTATTTTTTTTCACAAAAAAAGTCGGATATGAGAACAAAGAGGGTTAAGGCTTCTGAGGGATTATGATTATGGAAATTGTACCACCCAGGAAAGGCTAATATGATGGCTAATGCCTTGAGCAGAAAGAGCCTCAGGATGGTATTACATATGATGGTCAGGGAACGTGAGCTGCTAGAGTAGTTGCAAGCCTCAGTAGTGATGTGATCCCTTTTGATGATGACCGTGATTGTGTAACAGCTAGCCTGAGGTTAGAATCGGATTTGTGTGATCGGATTTGCCAGGCTTAGCGTGATGATCGACATGGTGTCGATAATGTGGTTTAGATTGAGATGGGTACAGTGACAGAGTTCACAGAGAGTGATAATGATGGCTTAATGAGGTTTAGAGACAGTATAAGTGCTCCCCAGGACCACAGTGATGAGATAATTATTGTCAGAAGCTCACTCTTCGGGATATACAGTGCATCCAAGAAGTAATAAATATATCAAAATCTTAGAAAAGGGTATTGGTGGTCAGATATGAAAAGAGACATGATAGAGATTATGAAAAAGTGTCTCGTATGTCAGTAGAGTAAGGTAGAGTACCAGAAGTCTATAGGGTTATTGCAGCCTCTACCTATATCGACATGGACATGGGAGCAAGTTACCATGTATTGTTCTAGTGAGCATGATATCAGATAGGGATTCCCGCTTCACTTCCCACTGTGGGGAACGTTTTTCAAGAAGCTATGGGAACCCGATTAAGTGTTTGCACAGCTTTTCATCCTTAGACAAATGGTCAGTCAGAGAGGACTGTACAGGTTTTAGAGGATATGATGAGAGCATGTGCCATTGAATTTATAAGCTCTTTGGGTGATCAGTTGTTACTAATAGGATTCACCAATAATGGTAGTTGTCACTTAAGTATCGGGATGACTTTATATATGAGGCATAGTATGGCCGTAGGGGTTGTTTCCCTACTTGGATAAGAAAAAGTGGGTGACTGACAGAAAATTATTTCCGAATTGGTAAGACAAACCTCTAAGGATGTTTAGTGGATTGTGAGAGATTAAGAACGCCTCAGAGCAGACAGAAAAACTATGCTGACAAGAGACAGAAAACCATTGGAATTCACCGAGGGTGAATTAGTATTGTTGGAAGTTACATGCCCTTAGGACATAGCATAAGGACGTAATGAGATTCGAAAAGTGATTGGACAAAGTGGGAGACAAGGCCTGTAGGTTGGCGTTACCACCTGAATTAGCAGGCATCCACAATGTGTCCTATCATATGATACTTCAGAAATACTATCCAGACCCAGCATGTGTGATTGGATATGAGCTCTAACAGCTTAGCTCAATGAAAGTAAAAAGTATGTTGAAAAATCGATTCGGGTATTAGATGGAAGGAGAAAGTGTTGAGGTTTAAGATGATCTCCCTAATGAAAGTCCTTTGGTAGTAGTCCATTCCGAAAAAGTCACATAAGAATTAAAGAGTATGATGCGATAGACGTACTCGGAGTTGTTTATGGATCCATTTGACTTGGTTCTAATTTGGAGGACCAAATTTCTTAAGTGGGGGAGATTATGTAAAACCTGATTTTTATCGTAAGAGCAAAAGTGACTGAATAAAAATTTTCAAATCTATTTAAAAAAAATGTAAAAGGACTGAAATGGAATTTTCGAACACGTTGAAGGGCAAAACGATCAAAAGATCGAAAGCCGGTATAAATTCGACGAGAAAATTTAATTAAAAATATGGGATTGAGAAATCTTGATCAATAACGAAGAAATAATTAAATTTCGGGTTAAATTGATCAAGATATGAATTTATTGGAATAAACCAGAATTTTCACTTCGAAAAATAATCCCAAAAATAATCGAAAAATATATCGAAAAGCTGAAATAATACCGAGAAATTCATTTATTGATTAAATGAATTTAATATAAATTTTTTAAAGATATTTTTTGGATATTTTTAGATTTTTAATAATAAAATAATGATTAAAATAATAATAAAAATAAATAAAAAATTAAATTAAATTAAAAAAAAGAAAGAAAAAGATTTCGTGAAAAACGCGAAAGATTGAAGAAGCAGGAAAATAAATAGAGGCCGTGCCCCTCTACCTCACCGGACAGAGCAACCGGCGACCTGAAGGAAATGGCGAATGACGAACGACAATGAGGAAAGGAGAGAATGAGAGAACTGAGAGTGAAGGAGCGAGAAAGAGAGAGAAAGAAAGGGAATGGTGGCGGATGGAGGCCGGGGAAAGGAAGAGGGCCTCGCCACTGGCCAGGAGGGAGGCTGATTTGCCACCATCGATGACAAAACGGACCAAAATCGACGAGAAGAAGAAGCACCATCGACGCCGGAAAGAAGAAGAGCCGAACCGGCCACTTTTCGATGACCTCGGACCAAATCGACCCCAGATCTGTGCATCGGACGATCCCACGGAGCTGCTGTCGGTGGAGAAACGACCGACGAGGCCCTGAACCGGGCGAATCAGACTGAACCGGTTGGACCGAACCGGTCTGAACCGGGTTGAACTGGAATGAACCGGTTTAGCCAAGAAAGAGAGGAAAAAGGGAGAAAAAGAGAAAAAGGAAAAAAGGAAAAGATTATCGAGGATATATCGAACTTCGGGTAAGTGATACGAGGTCAAAAGTGACCAATTTGATTTTTGAGAAATTTATTTAAATTATATTTGATCCGAAATTAACCCAGAATTAAATATAAAATAGTGCAGTTTTACGACAGGGCCCGAACGAGAGCCGATTGAGCTCCGATTTTTGTACCCCGCATAGTATTGGGTAAGTACATTTTAATTTCGACAATTATAGTCCTCAATGCAGAGTTAAGATTATTTTACGGATTAATTCTGTATAAAAAGGAATATTATTCAAAATTTTACAGTAATTACCGTAAATAGTATAGGGGTTATCCACTGAGTTTGGAACAAAGCCCGATGATTATTGGTAAGCCGAATGAGTCCAGTAAACCCGAAGAATGGATTTAATAAGTAGAAACGGGCTAAAAATGGGTCGAGGCCCATTAAGGTGTAATCGGGCCCAATAAAGTAAAACGGGCCTAATGATTTAAATTAAGGCCAGTAAAAGTAAAATATGAATAATTACGCTTGGATTTAACCCGATAAATGATTATCTGCAACTCCGAAGTACATATTGGGAGCTAAACGGATCGGGTGATCAGTAGAGTTTGAAAAGGTAAAATTTTAAAAAAAAATGAGGTAAGGGAATTTTGTAAACGGTTAGAGATATCTGTGCGTATTTTTGGGGTTATTTACATTACGTAGAATTTCATAAGGTATCTAGAAATAGAATAATAATTTTTACGAAAATCGTGTATATGTGAAAATTACGATTTTGCCCCTAATTTAGGAAATTTTCAAAAAGGGTAGTAAGGCTATGAAATTGCATGATTTTCATGTTTTTGATATACATATGATTATATTGCTTTAATTTAAGCAAATTATGGATAGGCTGACTGTTTATTTCATGTTTTTACATGAAATGGCACGAATTAGGTGCTAGTTGTGACTTTTGATTTGTTTCAGTGAAATTGAGCAGCCTATCATGTTTTTATGAGTTTTAAATCGTGCTAGAGCACTGCTCGCACTGGATTTTATATTTTAACTCATATACAGAGTGCTGGATTTTACTTGGTTTTATGCATCCGTACTAGAGCATTGCTCGTACGTGAATTTGAATTGGATTTATAACTATTTTAAGTCGTACTGGAGCTCTACTCGTACGCAGATTTCATTGATTTTTATGAAATTGTGCTGGAGCTTCCCTCATACGAGGGTTTTTCTGATATCATGAATATGCATGAAGCCGTGTTGGAGCTTCGCTCGCACAGGAATTTTATGACATGCATATGACCGTGCTGGAGCCTCCTGTAGACTGTGTGTCACAGTGAGAAGATATGCTAGCACGTGTAGATTGAGACATGGGTTGGTTATCGACATGGTTTGGAGTGGATAAGACCTATGGTAGGCATCCCCAGATTGTGATATTGGGTTCATGGAGTATGTTGTATCGTGTATGTCACATGGAGTACGCTGTACCATGAGTCATGACTATTGTATTCACGTCACTTGATATTCTGGCGGGTAGGATTTGACCCACCTCCCGTTACAGTTGTGATACCCCGCACACCGGGATCCGTGTAGCCTGGGATCACAGGGGCATAGTCCTCGATTGTTTTCATACAGTAACCTGCATGTCTCACATGATATATATTTGTTTGGTCTTGGTAGACTAGGGTAGACCCGAAGGAGGGGTCGAGCCCCGATTTGTGACGATTTTCATGAAATGTGGTATTAAATGAGAAATTGATGGGTTTTGTGAAGATATTAATGATTTTAAAGATGTGTTGGATCCCTCTGGGATTGTTTTAATGAGTTTTACTGTATCGAGCATGAGAGGTTTTACATGAAATGTTTTTCATGTTTTACATGCCGATTCATGTTTTACAATATATGATATACTCATACATGGCATGGTTTTAATTGCCTCATGCTCGAGATATAAATGTTTTACATGTCATGCCTTTACTAGCATGTAGATAGTGTAGTTATCTACCTGCTTGCATTATTGCCTTACTGAGCAAGTTGCGCTCACCGTTTCATTTTCCACCCTATAGGGTACATTCAGTAGAAAAGAGCGACAGTAGTCTTGGATTTCGGTTATCCACTGCTTCCTATCAAGACCAGGTATACACATTCGTATAATTTTGTATCTGAACATATAGAGGCACAGTACTGTACACGGATGTAATATTGGGGATGTATTTAGTTAAAATAAATGTGATATGGAAATGAATGTTAAGGTAAGTAACATGACAGGAGGGACTAACATCAACTCATAGCCCAACTGTTAGTAGTGAAACTGTTCACGACAGGTAAGGAAATGAAAAAGTGAAAAATTTATAGGGGTTTTTAGGAAAAATGGGTCGTGACAGTAAATCAGTTCAGTTTAGTGCAATAAAATCAGTTCAGTTCAGAGCAGTAAAACAGTTCAGTTCAGTTTAGTAAAATAGTTCAGTTTAGTAAAACAATTCGGTTTAGTGATTCAGTAGATCAAGGTTCCAATCCATCCTTGGGGTCTGCCTTGTCTTAGTATAAAACATGCTTAGTTTTATCAGTACAGTAATATATGAGATCATGAGAGTATAGGCAGGATTTGGAAATCACTAGGGAGTATGATCATATCCAGTGGATTCCACGCATCACAGATCAGGTGTGCGTGATATCCAATCACTTAGTGAGGTGGGTCAGATCCTACCCATCAGCCAGCCAGTTCAGTAGTCCGAAGACTTAAGCACGGTACAGCGTACTCCGTGTTACTTACACAATATAACGTACTCCGTGGACCCCAGTATTCAGTATCTAGTGCCATGTCTCAAAATCCAGTGCGAGCAAAGTCAGTGTGACACACAGTCAACACCCCACTCCAACACAGTTTTACTCATCTCATCATTTCAAAATCCAGTGCGAGTCCTTGAGTGTGACTCCCAGTCAACACCCCGCTCAAACATAGTTTATACATATCCTTAGTGCGAGTCCTTGAGTGTGACTCCTAGTCAACACCCCACTCAAATACTGTTTATATGTATCATTAGTGCGAGTCCTTGAGTGTGACTCTCAGTCAACACCCCGCTCCAACACGGTTTCATTTACAGTTCATATCATAAACATGACAGATGGCTCAATTCTAGTGAAAACAGTACTCGAAATCGAGTTTAGTGCATAAAACGGTGCAAAACGGTGCAAAACAGTGCAAAAGGGTTAGTTCTTATATGGTCACCCATCATGCAATTTCTCCCACTCAAGCACGCTTAACTTTGAAAAACGTGTAATTTAATGCAGACAGTCAAATCCTGAGCCAGTCTATCATTACACTATTACAAAATAGTATTTTACTATAAAGACACTGAAATCATGCATTTCATGCATTTTTAAAATCTTGCCATTCCTAGTGGCATTTTGGTTATTTTCCTATAATTTGGTTTTCATTTAGATATTTTAATATCTAAATACTCTATAGTATTTAATTGCGTACGGTAGGTAAGATAATACATATAGCTATCTCTAACAGCTTGTATAAATCCCTTACCTGGATTTCAGTCGAATACACTTATAACTTTTCCACTTTTCAGTATATCGGTCTATCTGACTCTCGATGTGTCTCCTGGAGCTGCAGATAGTTATCTATCATGTCAATCCATCTTTATAACTCGTGTTTCACTTCCACTATGGTATATTTAAACTATTGGCCCAAATACTCTTACTCATTTTAGCAAAGCCCATTGGTCTCACCCAGCCCATTAACAGTTATTGGGCTTATCCGAGGTCCATTGGCCTTATTGGGTCGATTGCATCATGTGCTTGGCCCATGAAATCTCTCGGCCATGGATGGTGTGTCGAACCCCATCACACCTAACTATGTCGATTGGCTATCATCGTGGCTTACCATGCTTGCCTAGCTCACTTAGACATTTTATCAAACACTTGGTTGGCATGTCTTAAACCTTTCCTATAGTTCATGTTGGCATTTTATCAAACACCTTATATGCCAACATCATACAACCCTCCTTATGAACAATTTGATTAAAACCAATCATGCCATAATCATGTATACATGCATATCAACCTATACATGTCTTAAAATCACATGCTTACCCATCAAAACACAAATACCAACTTTCGACCAACGTGTGTTTATCACCTTAGCTGATGTTTTACCATACTATTCATACACCAATCAACTGCATATAATTCATAAATCAACATATATGAAGTTGGAAGATTGAAAACTTACTTAACTTATACTTTCCACTTTGGGCGAAACTTTGTAGCTTCTTGGATTACTCACTTTGGCTCCTTGATAGCCGATTCCAACATATGTTACTCCTCTCTCAATAAGGAACAACTTTCATGAAGATCACTTGTTCCAAATATGTCTCTAGGTAGGTGATTTCTAGAGAGAGAAAGCTTGAATATGGTTTGGTAATGGTCTCTCCTTGTTTGTCAAAAATGATGGGATGAGAAAGACAATGTGTTGGCTGCTATTTATAGCCTAAAAGACTTAGCCATTAAGTTACCAATTTCAGCCACCATAAGTGACTTTTTAAAACGTTTAGGTGATGGTTACCAAATTGGATTTTGCTACCTTTGTTTGGGTGATGGTTACCAAATTGGATTTTGCTACCTTTGTTTAGTCAACTATGGTCAAATCCCACTTTTTCTTAACCATTAACCACATTTGACATTTTTCTCAAAATTTAAAAAAGTGTCATATCCTATAGTTTACACTCTCGTCTTTGCGTTCTGGCCATTTTCGAGAGGCGAATATGTCTAGAACACCTCAAACGGACCTTTTCGGATGTTTAGCCCCTTTTTGGTGTTTTCACTTCTTTCAACCTTATTGTGCCTAAACCAAACTAACTTTCCTACTTTGACCCTCTATATTTTAATGTTCTGAGTCCATTTCTTCAGTTAGAATGGTCGGAATCCCTACGGTTTAACCGGAGCTCAATTTAGGTCACAATTGGCTTTTTAATTCTTTTAAAGCATTTTCCACTCTTACTTGGACTTGAAATTGTAATACCCTATTTCTTATGATTCCTATAACCTCTATCCATGTTTAAAATATTGAATCATAAGTGGTAAAATGCAAAATTACGGGTCCTACATTAGGTCATGGGGTGTGACAATATATTTCTTTATCATTCCTCGTAGCCGAGGCTAGCTCTTCACCAAACTCTAAGTTTTCCTTCTTTCTATTTGGTTGATTCAGACTCATCATTGCCATCCTATTTTCTCATCTGCTCTAACAGCTGCGGCTACAGGTCGGCATGGTACAAAAATGTTGCTGTCTGATCAACAGCCTAAGCTTCCCTGCAGCATGTTGCGTTTTCTCTTCAGTCTCCATTTTTTTGGTTGTTGTCACAGTGATGAGACCACTCTGTTTCTTCTCTGCCTTTCCCATAAATTTATGCATATGCATATGTATATGTATTCTTACCTAAATTGTCGAAAGGAGCTCTTAGGATTTTTAGGATTGGCTTCACTTTAGAAGCCAATCCTTAGACATACATACCTCATAAACTTATATTCATACACTTATGTATACATGTATGTACATACCTATATACCTTAGATAATACCTATAACCTCACATGTATATATTTACACATCTATTCATGTACTTAATTAAATTCTTATTTATTTATTCATTTAGTTACTTATTTATTCATTTATTTTAGTTCTCAATTATAGGTAACACTCCATCATGTATATATGTATATTCATATATAAAAATTTTGTTAATCACCCTCGTATTAGTCAAAGCCTCTCATATTAAGATTAATATATAATTTGTTTTTAATTAACCACATTCAAGCATAATTTAATCACAATCGGTATCACCCATAGTTATTTATTCTTAGGATTAATACATTTTAATTACATTAATTCTTCCAAGTCTCACATTGGAAAAATAAAATTTAAATCCTTGACTAATGGAAATGAAATCTTTAACCTCAATGATTAAATCACTAATCGTGAGTTAAACCAAGTACGTAAAATTTATAGTGTTTACACTTATACCATGAAAAATCAGGGTTTTACATCCTCCCCACCTTAAGAAAGTCAGTCCTCCAAATTTCTCAAAGTTACCTTCGAAGTAGAGGGCACCTCCCTTTATTACTTCTCTATATCAACACGGTTTCCAAATCCTGAGTATCCTTTTATGAATCATCAATAGGGGTTTATCCGATCTTTGAACATCATTTTAATTATCACTACTCGATATCAACCTTACTTATCTATTACCATATTGACTTATCAAACTGAAACTAACACTTAAACCACACTCACATATTTAAATCTTTTTAAGGGAGACAAAGTGATTTTTCGTGTAGTAAACATGTAACAAGTGAAGTCCTCCCAAATCTATAGTTATGGCTACAAACTCAATTTCACTAGTCAAGTGAATAATTGAGGAGCTGTGACGAGACTAGTGTCATACATCGTAAATTACTCAACACATAGTACACAGCATGAGGGCATTGATTGGTAATGCAAATGCCACATAGACAGATACTTAATTGCACGTCACATAGATGTGAGCTTGCATGCTTACCGTCTAGGAGATTACTTTAGATGTCTCTGATCGTTTTTCCATTCTTAACACCCTATCCTTCATACCTCTTAACAATTGAAACTCCTATTCTATGTAATGCTCTGAAAAATGCGAAAATCAGACTAAAATTTTCTTTTCCTTACTTATCGTTGCCTTTTGTTCATTGTAGGTTACCAAGATTTCTCTTAAATAGTTAGAATAATTTATTATAAATTGCTTTAGCTTGTGGTCCCAGTCAAATGGTGAGTGATGCATTCAATTTGTAGTTTAACCACCACATTCAAATACATAATAAATCATGCATCACGAGTAAAATCATAAGTTGAAACAATAACCACTATCTATTACTTAGATTACATCCCATGAATATCGTATATCAAAATAAACACATACATCTATGCATTCATCTTTGGAAATAAATAACATAATAAGGATGAATACCTAGCATAGTACAAAAACTAGCCTGGAGAGCTTCACGTCCACCAGCCTAAGGTGTGTACTTCGCTATCACTACAAATAATCTGAATGTGGGAAGGGTGAGCTTTTAGGAAAGCCTAGTAAGAAATGTATTTAAAATCCTAATAGCATTAAAACAATTTAGAAATATAATAATGCTGTAAAATCAAAGTATACATTTCAAAACATTCAAAATATCAAATCTCATAGTCAAAAGTAAAGTCAAAGTCATATTTCACATATGCAAATCAAATATAAGTTTAAAATCAAACCATTATGCTTCACATAGCTTTCGAATTATTCAAATAAAGTTTAATGTTCAATCATAATATTCAAATCATAAACCGGTAAGAGCTGTAGACTAGATCAAAGTCGTACAGTAGTTTGAATAAGTCAAATATCAAATAACTAGCACACAGTTAGGACACAGGCACCAATAACTGTAAGTCCCACTTTTGGTGCTAATTTTGATGATGTTTTGGATGATATTCCTTATGATTCATGTGATGTACATTTTTCCACATATTAATGAATGATAAGAAGAGTTTTTGCTGATTTATATTGCAAAGGAAATGGATGAATGTGCATAGAAATGTATGTAATAGTAAAATAAGGGTCGAGATGGCCACATGCCGAAAGAAAGGGATTGGAAGCATGCTGACCGAAGATAAGGACTTAAGATAACGAAAGATACTAGGTTCAAGAAGGAGAGTCAGTTCAATTTGGTCCCGAACACATGTAAGGGTAAAACGGTCAAAAGATCGAAATCCGATATAAATTCGATAAGAAAAGTTTCATTAAAAAATATGGAATTGGGAAGTCTTAATCAATAATGAGGAAAATATTGAATTTCGAGTTCAATTTAATCCAGATATGAATTTATTGGAATTAATTGGAATTTTCACCTTGAAAAATTATCTCGAAAATATTGAAAAAATATACCGAAAAGACGAAATAAGACAGATAAATTCATTCATTGATTAAATGAATTAAATAGGATTTTTTTGAGATATTTTGGGTTTTAATGTATTTTAATTGATTAAAATACTAATAAAAAAAGAAAAAGAAAACAAAAATCTGGTTTCGAAGAGAGAGAAACCTAAAAGAAAAACGAGGGAGAGAAGACCAAGAGGAAACCGAGTCGATTGCCAACAATCCACGACGATTTAGCTCCGATCGCCCTAGTCGAGTGACCCCCTAGCCGAGGCGCTTCTTTTGACATCGGTAGCTTCGGCGAAAAGGCCGAGAACGCCGACGGCGGTGAGGAGAGCCAAAACGACACCGTAGTCGGAAAGAGAAGGAAAGGAAAAAGAAAAGAAAAAGGAAAAAGGAAAAAGAAAAAAAGTAAAGAAAAAGAAAAAAAGAGAAAAAGGGAAAAACGAGAGGAAAATTCTCAGGGATACCTCAGATTTCGGGTAAATCAGTAAGCGGTGAAATTGACTGAATTGATTTCGAGAAATTTATTTAAAATTATATTTGATGGAAAATTAACTCGAAATTAAATATAAAATTATGCAGTTCGATGATAAATCACGTACGTGAGCCCAAATCGAACTCCGATTTACGCACCATCGCATAATTTCGGGTAAGTAAAGCTCATTTACGACAACAATATGATTATTGCGCAATTGAAATTTATTTTATGGATTTCGGATTAATTTCTGCATAAAATAAATTATATTCAAATTTTTGAATTAATTGTCGTAAATAATATACGAGCTATCAAAAGAGTTTGGAACGAAGCCCAATGGGTATTGATAGTCCCAATGAGCCAATAGACTCTGATAAAGGGAATTAATAATTGAAAAACAGGCTTAAAATAGAGTAAGGCCCATTAAGAATTAAATGGGCCCATTGAGTGTGAAAGGGCCCAATACTGTAAATAAAGCCCAGTAAGATTGAAATACAGTTGAACTCATAGTAATTAACCCGAGATTTGGTTATGTGTAGCTCTGCAGAGTTGACTATGAGAGTATCGGATCGAGCGATACAGTATTGGTGGAAAAAAGATAAGCTTGCGGAGAGATTCCAGGTAAGGGAATTTTACAGACTCTTAGAGGTAGCTTTATGCAATTTCGACTGCATTTACAGTCTCTTAAATAGTTTGAAGGGTCTAGATTTCAGATAAAATTTTTTTGTGCTCCTAGGGGTAAATGACCAAAATACCCCTGTGAAGGGTAAGATTTCCAAATGTAGGAAAAGTTACGAGAAGCAAGAACAAGGGGTTCTTGCCTGTTTTTGAGGTGGTTTGACACATGCATGGGTAGGCTGGCTAACTTTTAAATAAAATTCACAGCATCTCATGATTTCAACAATGTGATTTCTTTTGGAAATTGTTTTAAGATAATAGAGCCGCCTACGTGATTTTATAGAAATGTGAGGTACTAGAGCTCAGCTCGCACGAGTCTTGATTTGTGTGATACATGCATTAGTGCCGGAGTAGTGCCTCACACTAGAGTTTTACATGCATTGGTCCTAGAGCCTAGCTCGCACTAGATTTTCACATGATTTCATGACAGAGTGCTAGAGCTTAGCTCGCACTAGACTTCTTTGATTTTGATAGAGTGCTAGAGTATTGCTCGCATTGGTTTTCATGATGGAACTACAACCATGCTTGGAGCTTCGGGTATACTGAGTGTTACATCGATTAAATAGGCTTGTACATGCATTTTGATTTGAGACATGCGATGAGTCGTGCTTAGAGCTTCAGGCAGACTATGTGTCACGTAGATTTAATATGCTCACAGGTGCGTTTTGAGACAAGCATGATTATTGATATGAGATGTGGGTCCATAAAGTACAATGTATCGTGTTTGTCACATAGAGTATGTTATACCATGCTGTGATTGATGATATGCATCTACGGATGTGATTTTTGAGTGATCGGGTTGGATCGACGAGTTAGATTTGACCCACCTCCAGTGGCGGTTCCCAATAGTAGTAATACCCCGTACACAGGATCAGTGTAGCTTGGGATCACGAGGATATGGCCATAGTCCTGGTTATTTGTCAAAGATATATATATTGTCTAGTCTCACATGTTATAAATTGATGTTTTGAGAAGCATGTTTTGTGGACTTTTGTGTGAGTTTGGATCACCCGAAGGAGGGGTTGGATCCTGACTGAGATGTGATTTTGATGAGAATGAAACTGAGATTTAAACTGAGACTTGCATGACGTTATTTACATGCTATTTAAACCCATGCGTGAGGTAAACTTGTTTTACATGACATTCATTGTGTGGCATATGGGTATGCGTGAACGCATCTTTTCAAATTGTGTGGAGAAATGGTGGTTGTATGCGTGGCACCACGTTCATGTAGGTTGTATGGTTACCTGTGTTCGTAGGATTACCTTATTGAGCTGGATGTGCTCACCCCTTTCATTTTCCTACACAGATTTCCTCTAGTAGACTTTGAGGCGATTGAGTATTGCATTCCTGATATCCGCTGCTGCCAATCATTTTGAGGTATATACACTTGTACATATGGTATATGAATAAGAATAGCACAGTAATATGTTTATAAGTAACTTTCGGGGATGTATAGACACTGTAAACACTTGTAAATGAATGGGAAAGAATAAGTGAAAAACTCATGTGTTTACCTTTCATTTAATAAGGAATTGAGTTGTATGGTGAATGAATGGTGGGACTGGCATTGACGCACAGCCTAACAGTTAGTGGAGTGTGGTCACGATTAGAGGAAAGGTAAGTATGAAAGAAAAAAGAAAAATTTACTCTGATTTTTGGGTCGTGACAATTATTGGTATCAGAGCGAGGTTGGTGTGATATGTGTCAGTGTCAGTTATTAGGAAGTTATATCCCCAATATATTGTGCTTATTTAGATACAATAGTATATATCGAGATGGGTTTTAACTAAGAAATGGTTGAGAATGCAGGATTTAGGCATTATGTCGAACACCAGTCATGGTAGAAGAGGTAGAGCACGAGGAAGAGGATGTAGAGGTAGACCTGAGCCTGCTAGTCATGTTGAGTCGACCCATGAGAACCATGAAGAGGTTGAGGTGGAGACTAAGGTTGAGCATGCTCCACAAGGTCCTGCAGAAAGACCTGTTGAGACTACCAAGGTGCGTTTTGCTAGGATAAAGCTGAGCTTCAAGATGATTTTAGAGTTATTTGCATAATCTCTACATGGAGATAGAGGTGGACAGGGTGATGCTGGATAGGCAGCTGCTCTTGATGCTCCTGTACAACCAGTTCAGGATTTAGATACTCCTACACCTCCACCAGTTCAGGACACAGTTTTACCTGGTGCCCCATCGCAGAGTACTAGAGGATGGGGTTATGGATGCTATATGGATACATTGCACCAGTTCCAGAAGTTTAGGCCACTGTCGTTCAGCGAGGCGAAGGACCTAGTGGTAGCTGAGGATTGGCTGAGTGAGATGAAGAAGCTATACAGGTTCTTCGAGTGTACTACTTCTGAAATGGTAGCATTTACCTCGTTTATGCTGAAGAGATCGGTGAAGCACTGGTTGAAGCTACCAGATCGATTTTGAGAGCTCGGCATACAGAGATTAGCTGAGAGGTATTTTTGGAGGCCTTTCGTAGGCAGTACGTACCGGACACAGCGCAGCGAAAGCTGCAGACTGAGTTATTGAGTTTGACTTAGGGGACAAGTCTGTGGATGAGTATGAGAAAAGGTTCATTTCCCTGGGCAGATATGACCTTGACACTATGAGTAGTGTGGTCAAGAAGGTTCAAAGATTTATGGATGGATTGAGGCCAGCGATTAGGTTTAGGTTAGTCCCATTGGATATCTCGACGTATGATGAGGCAGTGCGCAGGGCGCAGTTGATTGAGCAGGATTTTGAGAGGAGTGCTTCGGAGTTTGGGAAGGCTAGCAGAGTTATAGATAGGGAGAGGAAGAGACCGGTAGAGCACAGAGGTTTAAGTTATATGTCACACCCCGGAAGTGTGAAAAAATGGGGCTAATTTAAACTTTTTTTCCATTAACTATGTTGTTTTCATGTCCATGTCTAGATTTAAAATCTTTTTCATTTTCCAGGATCTCATTACATTACATACATTCTGTATATATATAATCATTTACAACTATTACATCCCGACTATTATATACAATAGTATCTATTACGTATCACATGTCTGGAATATAAATAAGACTGTACCTCAAGGTTATGAAAGTATTCGATGAAAGGTCGGACTACCTTGTCAACGACCACAGTCTCGTATTTGCAGTAGACTCGCTATAGATAATCTGAGAGATGGAGAGGAGGGGAGTGAGTTTTTTAGACTCAGTAAGAGATACATTTAAAATAGCTTTAAATACTCAAAACATGGTAAAACTCTTGGTTTTACAAATCAGCATAAACATATACTGGAGTAGAGATGCTTACATTTCGTAAAAGCAGTAAAAACATGCTTAAATCATAAGTTTACATATCATGCATCTTTTTGGTAAAACTTATATAGAGTATGCATATCACATCGTGCAAACAAGTAAAAAGCATCTCAAAACTTAATCATGCATATCATAACATGCTTATCACTTTGAAAATGAAATCGTATTGTCACATGCACATTTCGTAAAACATACTCATAGCTACCTTTAAAATCTCATCATAGAAAATTTGTACTTAATAAAATCATAAAACAGGTAGCATGAAATGTGCCAAAACACATACACATATATATATATATATCATTCCGTCAATTCATCATGTAGGGTCAGGCAACCGTCTCATATACTAGTCCCGAAAGACATCATACATCTGGTCCCGTAGGACGTTCATCATAGGTACATATGGCCATTGTATAGAGGAGCCGTAGGACTGGATTAGGGTCGTACGCTGCCCTATCTCTTGTGCACCACTAAATGGGGACTATACGCACGAACTCACGTGCATCACCAAGTGTGGACTATGCGTACATTTCTCATATCAAGTCAAAGCCTGACCGTTCTCTGGCCGTCGGCTAGGTAGATCCTCTATCGTCTCCATACGTTACTCTATGTATGCGAGATCGACCCTAGATCCTCTGACTATCGTCATGTCATGCCTTTTTACCCCACAAAAATCATTTTGGGCCTCTTACCCAATTTATCAAAATCATTTCGGGCCTCATACCCGTGTATTAAAAATCATTACAGGACTCTAACCCGATTCTCAAAATCGTTACGGGACTCTAACCCGTTTGTCATAGAAAACATAGTTTTCATAAATCATTACGAGACTCTAGCCCGTTTCTCATAGAAAACATAGTTATAATAGTTATTTCTTGGGACTCATACCCGTACTATGAAAATATAGCTTAAAAGCTGTTTTGGGACTTTAACCTGTATCATGAAGACATGGTTTCATAAAACATATCGGGACTTTAACCCGTAATCTCACCTGAAAACACTATGCTTTCATTTCATAAGTGAAAATCACTTTTATATACATAAACATAAATACTAAAATGTATCTCATGAAATAAAAGCCATTTTGAAAGGTTAGGATAAGTTTATTCCGGTTTTGAGTGAATAATATTCTTTCCAATTTTCGAGAAAGCCCTTTTTCATGGAAAATAAACTAACTATCCACATAAACATTTGGTAAGGTTGACGAGTACTAATGCTACTCTAAATTATATCCCTTACCTCTTAGCGACTGATGTAGAGCACTTTCCTCGATACTCGAGTTTACCTCGTAAAACATGTCGATAGACCGAGTTGCTGTAAAATAAGTTCAACTTACCACATACGGCTTAAATTCATTTCAACATATCTAAATATGTGATTATATCGAAGTTTTGACCAAAAGTTAACTTTTAATCGATTTTACTCTTTTTGCTCGATTTTATCGATATAAACCTCGTTTTAATCATATTCAACTCAATAAATATTTTTTCATATTTACTACAATCGATTTAGCTAATTGCGCCAATTTCTCTCTTATTGGGCCCGATTGCACCTTAATGGGGCTTAATCCGTTTTAAGCCTGTTTCCACTTATTAATTCTTTCATTAAGGCCTATTGGGCTCACTGGGCCCATTAGTACTTATTGGGCCTTTTTCTAAACTCTTTGAATAGCCCGTATATCATTTACGACAATTTAATTAAAAATCTTGTAGCTGATACGTTGAGCAGGAAAAGCCTTGGGATGGTATCGTATATGATGGTCAGGGAGCATGAGTTGCTAGAGCAGTTTGCTAGCCTTAGTTTGGATATTTTGCTTTCTGATAGGAATACAGACTGTATGATTGCTAGTCTACACTTGGAGTCGGATCTGTTAGGCAGGATCAGACAGGCTCAGCAGATTGATCCATATTGCATTGGTGAGATTAGTCAGATAAGAGTGGCTCATTGACTAATTTTAAGATGAGTTCTGATGGATTACTGAGGTTCAGAGGTAAATTGTGTATTCCCGAGGACTCAGAGCTCAGGACATTGATATTGGCGGAAGTTCATTCATTGAGGTACACATTACATCTAGGGAGTACTAAGATGTATCGAAACCTCCGGAAGGTGTACTAGTGGTCAAGTATGAAGAGAGATGTGGCAGATTTTGTTGCAAGATGTCTCGTATGTCAGTAGGTGAAGTTAAAGAATCAAACGACTATAGGGTTATTGCAACCTCTACCTATACCGACATGGAAATACGAGCATATCACTATGGATTTCATGATGGGTTTACCGAGGACCCTGAGGAATCATGATGCGATATAGGTGATTGTTGATAGATTGATAAAGTTAGCATACTTTCTAGCTATGAGAGCTACCGATACTCTGAGTTCATTGGCCGAACTATATGTACATGAGGTAGTGAGGTTACATGGTGTTCATGTGAGCATTGTCTCGGATAGGGATTCTCGCTTCACTTCCCACTTTTGGGAACATTTTCAGGAAGCCATGGGAACCCAGTTGAATTTAAGCACCGTTTTTCATCATCAGACAGATGGTAAGTCAGAGAGGACTATACAGACTCTGAAGGATATGTTGAGAGTGTGTGTAGAGAAATTGATACAGATACTGGATAGAAAGGAGAAAGTCTTGAGAAATAAGACTATCGGGTTAGTGAAGATTCTCTGGCAGCATCACATGTCAGAAAAGGCTACTTGGGAGCTAGAGAGTTTGATGTGAGAGAGATACCCCCAGCTGTTTAGAGATTGACTGGGTTCTAATTTGGAGGACCAAATTTCTTAAGGTGAGGAGGATTATAAGAGCCATAATTTTATATGTACTCTTTAAGATTTTGTGATGTACGGATAAGTCAGAATTGATATAAATCATAGGGAATGAATGTTTTTAAGTCCCCAATGTGTATGAAATGCATAACGGGTAGTTAAGTAAATCGAATATGAATGTAACAGTGAATTTTGGGAAGAAATTACAACAGGACTGCTTCAGAGGAGGAGCAAATCGATCTCTCATTCAATGCAGATCAATCTTTGATAGGTTCTTGGCAGAACAGATCGATCTCATTAAAGGGGCAGATCGATCTCCTTAAGGTTCTATGTAACGCAGATCAATCTTGTGCTCAAGAGCAGATTGATCCCCAAGCTAAAAACGTTGGTTCCTGAAGGGAAATATGCCAGACAGATCAATCTTACTTAGTTAGCAAATCAATCCCCAAGTGCAATTCTATAAATACACGATTCTGTAAATCTCTGTTTCTCGAGAACATCAAACACCATTGAAAACCAAAGTTAAACCTAACCTTTCTACTCAAGAAAACTTCATCTTTCAAGTAGTTTTGAGTGAGATTCAGTTCAGCAAAGTTGTTCTTAGTAAATAGGAAAACAACATACTTGGAAACAAGAAGTTGGAATCAAAGATTGAAGGAATAAGGTGGATTTTGCCAATTTTGGTGAAAATGAGAAAAGTTCAAGCTAGGTAAGATTCAATACACCAAGTTCATATTTGTTAATCTAGATGATTTGGTGAGTTGATTGGTATATGTATGAATTGTTGAAAACCAATGGATCATGAAAAATATCCATGACCTAGCTATAGGTGTAAAATTGAGAAAATGAGGAGGAAGTTGAGTAAACATGTATTAAATGATGAAATAAGTATGTATGGAAGATTGTAAGGTAGTTTTATGAAATACCTAAATTGTAATAAATGAGAAATGAATATAGGTATATGGGAATTTTGGTGAAACACCATAATGCAAAAAGTGATGAGATTGAGGCATTGATTTAGAGTCATGCAAGTGAAAATAAGTATATTAAAGTATACTGATGTGGATAATTATTAATAGCTTCGGATGTTGATATTGGAAGCTGATCGGACTGTGAGAGTTAGCAGCACCGAGGAAGTGAGGTCACGTGACGTGATTCGAGGTAATGGAATTTCGTGAGTAGCTAGAGGTAGCTACATGTATTTAGAATCGAATTTCAATTATTATACTATATATGAATACCCGTGTATAGAAAAGTTTTGATAGGAACCAATGAGATAAATTGTGGTTTTATCCAAAGTTAGGGTAAAAAGGCTTAGAAGCATGTTGTGACTAATATTCCTAGTTGCATGATAGAATGACTAATGTTTTCATGTATATACGAAAACAGCACATTTGAGTGCTTATTTGATTTGATTGTGTGAAATTAAATTTGAATAAGCCATTGGTACGCCCTAAAGGTATTATCCGCAAGTGCACGGGTCGTACAAGTAATAATGAGATTTGAGTCCTGAGTTATCGTCCCATAGAGAAGTTGACTAGCCTAATTAACTATCGGTTAAACTTACCCTAAGTATATCCTAGCAAATTATGAATTGAAGATGGGTCTACTAAGTCTGAAATTAAAAGTACTGAAAATAATAAAAACTATAAACTAAGGAAAATAAAACCGAGTGAAAATTACTTACCGTGCTCCAAGCAATTAAAAGCATTAACCTACAAAAGATGATTAAAACAGTTAAAATTAATTAACGCAAATCAAACTAAAATGCAAATATGAAAATTAAAGAAACAAAATTAATTAAACTAACATTAAACAAACCTAAAATAAAATATGCATGTAATTAAACTAATTAATAAAAATTACAAATTAAACTAACCTAAAATCTAATAAAAATGAAGACTAAATTAAAAATGCATGAAACACATTTAATCTAAATTAATTCTAAATGCAACTCATAAAATATTAAACTAAAATAAAATCCCAAAACATATAATATAAAATTAACTACTAACTACAAAAATTAAAACTAAAAATTAAATTAACAACTAAAACACTAGATTTAACCTACAATTATCAACTAACAACTAACCTAAATTGACAACTAATAAAAGCAAAATAATATAAATGCAATAAGTAATAAAGTATAAAAGAAAGGAATGTGGCCAAACATGGCCTTAACAAATTGCAAAACAAAGTGGTCTTGACATGCTGGTATTGTGCACGTCTTCTTCCCAAATTTTAGATTCCAGCTTTGCTCACGGTTTATCCTCTGCTCCAGATTTCGATTGTCTCCATGTGCTACATCAAGGCTTCTGTCCAGGTGCTGCTATCCCGTATACTGTCTTTCATCACTGTCACTGCTCGTTCCTCGTGTACCCAGCTCACCACGGTTCAGTCCTTTTCTGAAGTTCCAGTAGCACTGTCCTGAACAGGATCAGTCACCATTACTTGCTGCTCTGCATTGCATTCCACAGCATTCGGTTTGGCCACAACCTGGTTCATGCATCATATCATGCTTGGAACAATCAACAGCTATCCATGCAGTCCAGAATCTGCAATAGTACATAGCAGCACACACCCAAACTCTCGGTAACAGTAGACAGAACAAGAAGACAGGGGCTGGACTCGATCCTGGTTGCCCACACTCTGCACCCTTCAACTGCACCTTATTAATATCTACTTCAGCAGCTTAGTGATGGTGGAGGACTACTGCATCGTACTGCAATCTTAAACAGGTAACTGATACAAGCTTATAACCGACTAACAACAAAATAAACATAAGGAACAGTGCACTAAATGTGAAACAGAGCTAAACAGAAGACAAATATATAACCCATGTAAATTGTAATGGTTTACTCATCCTAAGCTATGTCTACACGACAGCAAACTTGCTCTCATCAACAAACAAGAGAAAAGAAGAAAAAGAACATGTAAAGACAAGCAAACATAAAACCGAGAAGAATGAATGCAGTAGAAAGTAATGGTAGCTAATGTTAATATGCAGTAAAGGGTAGCATCTGTGTATTGCAAACAAAGATAAATGAAACACGAAAACTCAAATAACAGTGCATTGCTAGATAAAAGCTTAAAAACTAAAAGAACTAAGTGAAGATCAACAACTAAAAAATTAACCAAAACTAATCATACCCGTAAATCACATAAACATGTAAACTAGCATCCTCAGTTTGCTTCAATTCCTCCTCCTACTATTGTGATCCCACATTACCATTGATGTGGAAATAATATTGGGTATTAAAACTACATCAAAGCATCAGAATCAAAGGCAGTGATGGATGAAACCGATTTACTCAAATGAACATTGAAGAATAAAGGGTGATTCTGACGAATGAACAAACCGAGAGCATGATTGAATAATGACAAAACAAAAACAATTATAAACAGGAAGTAACCCGAGAGCTTAACATTTGAAAACTATAAATTTTTCATAAAGAACATACAAATTAACATGAACAGTGACTAAAAAAATTAAAAAAAATGCTAACGGGAAAATGTTTGGAAATTAAAAAAAAAAAACTTAAAAACTAAACTACCCTAGATTACTCTAAAAACTACTCCTAAATTACTGTACACTACTCCTACCCTAGGCTACATAATTTTTTCAATTGCCATCATGTTCTATTTATACACACACTTAGGGGTACATTGGTAATTTATCCATCCTAGATGAGTTGGCATTGTTAGGCCACTTGTCTTCCTTTAATTTGCTGCAGAGTAGATATTTCCACGTCATCAGTCTTTTTGTCCAATTGGTTGTGCGATGTGGCCAGGCGTGTGTTTTCCAGAAGGTTCGCACGATGTTCGTCAATCTTATTGTTTCAGAGCGAATAAAATACGGACACATGGCATCACGCGTGTCCAGATGACTTAAAGACTCGGTCTAAAAATTGGAAGTGGTCCAGTCTCCTTTAGCCCATTTTCAACCCAATTTTGATTAAAATGACTGAGTTTCATCTGGATTTAATTTATCTGCACATAAGAGAATTTTAATTAAATAAGGGGATAATTAATAAAATAAATTGGGGATTTAAATAATTAATTAGGAAATTAAGCACAAATAATTCCATTAAAAATAGAATTATCAGCCATCTATCAAGTTTGTGTGAAAACGATTGGTGCTAGAGAATACTCGCACTTGATTTATGAAATTGCATCACATAGTACTTGAGTATATTCTCATACTAAATTTTAAATGTGATTTATGCATTATAGAGTATTGGAAGCATTGCCCATACTCAGTTATACATGATAGAGTACTGGGAGCATTGCTCGTACTCAGTTTTCATTGATTAATGCATTATAGAGTATTGGGATCCCTGCCCATACTTGATTTTTACATGACATGGTGCTTGGAGCATTGCTCGCACCAGAGTTATATCATAGTGTTGTGGTCGTGTTGGGAGTTTACTCGCATGTACTGGATTTTGAAAGAGAAAGCATGAAAGAACCGTGCTAGGAGCCTATGCTGACTGTGTGTCGTACCGATTATATGCTCACATGTGCAATATTTTGAGATATAGCCGAGGGCTATCGAAAATATAACCCATAGTATGAGGACTAAGACTTATGGCAAGAATCCCGACTATGAGGTATACCCAAGGTATGTGGACTAAGACTTATGGCAAGTATCCCGCCTTGAGATTGGGTCCATGGAGTACTTTGTGCCATGTATGTCACATAGAGTACTATGTATCGTGAGTACATGATATGAGTGAGTTGTGAGCTGACAGTTGAAGATTTGACCCACTAACCGTTACAACAAATGTGAGACCTAGCACACCGAGTACTGTGTAGCCTGGGATCACAGAAAATGAGTTATGATCATAATCTCAGAACATGTAGTCACCTATCTCTTTTCGTGCAAATTGAGTTTCTTGAATGAACTATCACATGGTTTTATAATGTGGAAATGTGAATTTGTGTGTGATAAAGGGTAACCCGAGGGATGGGTAAGGCCCCGATTTCCCTGTTTTTAACATGATGATATGCCATATTATTTTGATTTAATTGAATGACATGATGAATGTGATTTGTATGAAATTATGTGAGAAATGCAATGTTTTGCATAAACAACAGAGATTTATGAAATCAGCATGAATTCAGTTTCATAACTGACGATTTATATCTATATGTATATATTGCCAAAAAGTTTCAACCAAAATGCATGCTTTAGATATGAGTTGATAATGAAATGATTTCAAGGCATGAGCATAGTATTTTGTAGATAGTGTGGTTATCTACTTGCTTATCTGATTTCCATGCTGAGCTGTGAGCTCTCCCCCTTTTTCTTTCCCCTCTCTACAGAGCATTTATAGTAGTTGAGCCCGACCGAGGACTGGTATTCCTTGATTCGTTGGATATCCATCTTACAAGAGGTATACACATTTAAACATTTTGTACTGAATAATGTAAAAGCACAAGTAGGTAAACGATTCTACGGTCGGGGAAGTATATGTACAAGTAATTGTATTAAAGTATAAGAGTTTACATTATAGAAAAGAATATTGACTTGTATATATGTTATGAATGAATGTGGTTGAGGTGACTAAATTGAATTACAGCCCAAAGGTTTGGTGTCGAATGGTGACAGAAACAGAGATAAGTAAAATGCAAAAATAATTGTGGTGATTTTGGTAGGTTACGGGAGGTGAGGTCGTTGCGGATTTTATGGCAAGAAGTCTCGTATGTCAGCAGGTAAAGGTAGAACATCAGAACCCTACAGGGTTATTGGAGCCTCTACCTATACCAACATAGAAATAGGAGCATATCACTATGGATCTCGTGATGGGTTTATCGAGGACTCGAAAGAATCACAATGCGATATGGGTGATTGTTGATAGACTGACGAAGTCAGCCCACTTTCTAGCTATGAGAGATACCGATACTTTGAGTTCATTGGCAAAACTATATGTAAGCGAGGTAATGAGGTTACATGGTGTTCCAGTGAGCATTGTCTCGAATAGGGATTCTCGCTTCACTTCCTACTTTTGGGAACATTTTCAGGAAGCTATGGAAACCCAGTTAAGTTTGAGTACCGCTTTTCATCCTCAGATAGATGGTCAGTCAGAGAGGGCTATACAAACTCTGGAGGATATGTTGAGAGCGTGTGTGCTAGAGTTTATAAGCTCCTAGGATGATCATTTGCCACTAGCCAAATTTGTCTACAACAACAGTTATCATGCAATTATCGGGATGGCACTATATGAGGCTTTGTATGGCCGTAGATGTCATTCCCCTAACAGTTGGGAAGAAGTGGGTGACAGAAAGATTTTTTCTCCTGATTTGGTTACACAAGCCTCTAACGATGTCCAGTTGATTGTTGAGAGATTAAGGATAACTTAGAGTAGATAGAAAAGCTGCGCTGATAAGAGATGAAGACCACTTGAGTTCGCAGTTGGTGATTCAGTGTTTCTAAAGGTTTCTCCTTCCAAGGGTATAACGAGATTTAGAAAGAGCGGTAAGTTAAATCCTCGCTACATTGGACCCTTCGGGATACTTGATCAAGTGGGAGATAAAGCATATAGATTGACTTTGCCACATGATTTATCGGGAGTGCATAATGTCTTCCACATTTCGATGCTAAGGAAGTATCATCCAGATCCCAATCATGTGATTCGGTATGAGCCATTGGAGCTCAAGGATGATTTGACATATGTAGAGAAACCAATACGGCTACTAGATAGAAAGGAGAAAGTCGTGAGAAATAAAACTATCAGGTTAGTGAAGATTCTCTGACAGCATCACACGTCAGAAGAGGCTACTTGGGAGCTAGAGAGTCTGATGCGAGAGAGATACCCCCAGTTGTTTAGAGATTGACTTGGTTCTAATTTGGAGGACCAAGTTTTTGAAGGTGGGGAGGATTCTAAGACCCGTAATTTTATATGCACTCTTTATGATTTTGTGATGTAGGGATAAATCACAATTGATATAAATCGTAGGGAATGAATGTTTTTAAGTCCCCAATGTGTATGAAATGCACAACGAGTAGTTAAGTAAATCGACTATGAATGTAACAGGGAATTTTGGGAAGAAATTACAGCAAAACTGCTTTAGAAGAGGAGTAGATCGATCTCTCATTCAATGCAGATCGATCTTTAATAGGTTCTGGGTAGAACAGATCGATCTCATGAAAGGGGCAGATCGATCTCTTTAAGGTTCTGTGTAATGCAGATCGATCTTGTGCTCAAGAGCAGATCGATCCCCTAATCTCAAAAGGTCGGTTCTTGAAGGGAAATATGCAGGACAGATCGATCTCACTTAGTTAGCAGATCGATCCCCAAGTGCATTTCTATAAATACACAGTTCTGTAAACCTCTGTTTCCCGAGAACATCAAACACCATTGAAAGCCAAAGTTAAACCTAACCTTTCTACTCAAGAAAGCTTCATCTTTCAAGTAGTTTTGAGTGAGATTCAGTTGAGCAAAGTTGTTCTTAGTAAAGAGGATAACAACATACTTGGAAATAAGAAGTTGGAATCAAAGATTGAAGGAATAAGGTGGATTTTGCCAATTTTGGTGAAAAAGAGAAAAGTTGAAGCTAGGTAAGATTCAATACACCAACTTCATATATGTTAATATCTAGATGATTTAGTGATTTGATTGGTATATGTATGAGTTGCTGGAAACCATTGGATCATGAAAAATATCCATGACCTAGCTATAGGTGTAAAATTGAGAAAATGAGGAGGAAGTTGAGTAAACATGGATTAAATGATGAAATAAGGATGTATGGAAGATTGTAAGGTAGTTTTATGAAATACCTAAATTGTAATAAATGAGAAATGAAGATAGGTATATGGGAATTTTGATTAAACACCATAATGGGAGAAATGTTAAGATTGAGGCATTAATTTAGAGTCATGCAAGTGAAAACAAGTATATTAAAGTATACTGATGTGGGTAATTATTAACAGCTTCAGAAGTTGATATTGGAAGCTAATCGGACTGCTAGAGCTAGCAGCACCGAGGAAATGAGGTCACGTACGTGATCTGAGGTAAGGGAATTTCATGAGTAGCTAGAGGAAGCTACACGTATTTTGAATAGAATTTCGATTATTATACTATATATTAAATCCCCTGTATAGAAAAGCTGTGATAGGAACCAATGAGATAAATTGTGGTTTTATCCAAAGTTAGGGTAAAACGCCTTAGAAGCATGTTGTGACTAATATTCCTAGTTGCATGATAGAATGGCTAATGTTTTCATGTATATGCGAAAACAGAACATTTGAGTGCCTATTTGATTTGATTGTGTGAAATTAAATTTGAATAAGCCATCTATCAAGTTTGTGTGAAAACCATTGGTGCTAGAGAATACTTGCACTTGATTTATGAAATATGCATCACATAGTACTTGGGTATATTCTCGTACTAAATTTTAAATGCGATTTACGCATTATGGAGTATTGGGAGCATTGCCCATACTCAGTTTTACATGATAGAGTTCTGGGAGCATTGCTCATACATAATTTTCATTGATTGATGCATTATAGAGTATTGGAAGCATTGCTCATACTCAGTTTTTACATGACATAGTACTAGGAGCATTGCTCGTACTAGAGTTATATCATAGAGTTGTGGTCGTGTTGGGAGTTTATTCGGACGTATCGGATTTTGAAAGAGAAAGCATGAAACAGCCATGCTAGGAGCCTGTGCTGACTGTGTGTCACACCGATTATATGCTCACACGTGCAATATTTTGAGATATGGTCGAAGGCTATTGAAATTATAATCCATAGTATGAGGACTAAGACTTATGACAAAAATCTCGACTATGAGGTATATCCAAGGTATGTGGACTAAGACGTATGGCAAGCATCCCGCCTTGAGATTGGGTCCATTGAGTACTTTGTACCGTGTATGTCACATAGAGTAAGATGTACCGTGAGTACATGATATTAGTGAGTTGTGAGCTGACGGTTGAGGATTTGACCCACCTACCGTTACAGCAAATGTGAGACCCCACACACTGAGTACTGTGTATCCTGAGATCACGAAAAATAAGTTATGATCATTATCTCGGAACATGTAGTTGCCTATCTCTTTTCATGCAAATTGAGTTTTTTGAATGAACTATCACATGGTTTTATAATGTGGATATGTGAATTTGTGTGCGATAAAGGGTAACCCGAGGGATGGGTAAGGCCCAGATTTCCATGTTTTTAACATGATGATATGCCATGTTATTTTGATTTAATTGAATGTCATGATAAATGGGATTTGTATGAAATTATATGAGACTAATCTAACTAACAATAATGATTAAGAACAACAAAATATGGGTAGATTATGAAGGAAAGTTAACTTGGATAGGTCTCGACTAAGTAGGAATAGCTAAAATTTCAAAAAGAACCTAAACGAGCTCAAAATCAATCGTTTGAGCTGTTTTTAGCATGTTGAGCTCACCCTTTCATTTCAAGTGTTTGTAAAAATGTCTCAATGAACTAGAACAAGTATTGTTGATGGGCTTAAAAAGTGTAAATCAAATGTTTGTAGAAATGCCATAATGAGATAACAATATGCTTTAGTTTATGTAATGGGCTTTAGATTATAAATGGGCTTCTAAGAAGATAAGATGGGTAGCGCAAGATAGCTTCATGGGTTAATGGGCCTCAACCCAAGAGAAGATTTTTGGAATAATGGGCTTTATGAAATAATAAGGAAAATGTAATAATGGGCTTAAATCAATACCTAGCCTATTAAGATGTGAAATTAAGCCATCTAGATAAATTGAGCCCAAAACTTAAGTTTGGCTATATTAAGGCATCTACGGGCTTATAATAATTAATAAAAGTGGTTGGTATTTTACTGCAGCTTCGAGAGACGTGAGTGAGGTAGAATGGACCAACTGACATATTGTGTTGGGATATTAGCACTACTGTCTACCAACTGAGGTAAAGGAAATTTGTGAGATGCTAAAGATAGCTATACGTACATGTTTCTACTTGTCTAAGAGTAGATATTAACTATAGGGTGGTTCTAGACAATAATATATAAAAGTAAAGCTTATTAGAAAAATGACCCAGCACTACTTTATATAACCTGTTTTGAAATATGCTGGAATCACACTAGCAGTGCACTACAATATGAAACCCATATTTTCTTAATATACACTGCATGCTAATTGTTTTAACTGAAAAACAACAGGCTAGCTCAATTTTATATTTTATACAAACTGCACAAGTTTCAAGGTTAAGTGTGAATCAGTAAGGGAAATTCCATGGATGGGTGACCATTCGAGAAGTCTCCACCTAAGCTTTTTTTATACCTTGTTTTGTGTACCGATTATTAGCTATAACTAATTTTAATTAAATCGAGCTGCTTATTGATTTTATAGGAGAAATCGTGCTTTGTACCAAGGGTTGACTGTGTGTTGCACTATCGAACTTTGCACTTGTTTTGAGACAAAAGCCTCGGATATTCATGCTAAACTTGGGTGTCAAATACCTGGCCTACCTAGGCACTCCCATTTTTCTGATACTGTCTTAGTCCACGGAGTACGTTGTACCGTGTAATTTACATGTGAGTGTGCTATACTGTGTTTCAGTCTTTGGACTTCTGAGGGTCGATGGGTTGCTAACCACTTCCCACAGCAATTGATATTCTTGTACACCTGATCAGTAATGCTTGGAATCACTGACTATGGTCATATGTCACTCTCCCATTTGGGATTTGTAAAAGCATGTTCTAACTACTCTCATTTATTTAAACTATTGAATAAACTGTTTGTTTAAAATACTGATTGAACTCAATGATTAAAATGCCTTCTGTGTGTATGGATGACGAATTTATTTTCACTGTACGATGTTTGTGAACATTGTATATACTCTTTTATGTTTTCCAAGCTAATGATATTGGCATTAATCATCGTTATTGTTTTATTGTATGACATTTCATTACAAGCATGTAGATAGTATAGTTATCTATGTGCTTACTTATTTGCCTTACTGAGCATGTTGAGCTCACTCTTTCATTTCATCTCCACAGACTACCTCTAGTAGCGAGGACTCCACTCTATCATAGGTATCTTTTGAGGAGTACATACCATCGCATAGCTTCCCTTTGCGCAGAGGTATACATAGCGTATTACTCTTTCGTATCTAACATCTATTGCGCAGTAATGTATATAGACATGTATTTGGGGGATGTAAACATGTGTAAATACCAATGATAAGATAGATGAATAGGGAATGTATGGGATATGATTCTGATTTTTGTATGAAGAAATTCTAAAGTTCCATTTTGTTTATAAGTAAATGTTAATATGAATTTCTGCATGGACTGACACTGACTTATAGCCTAACCATAAGTAAAATGGGTTTGTAAGTAAAACGGGTGTGAAAGGCACAACATACATCATGGAGGCCAAGCACTTGAAGACAAAATGCAAAAGAGCCTAAGGTATGAAATAGGTCACAGAAGCCAAGCACTAAAAATAAAGTGTAAAAAAACCTGAGGCACGAAATGCATCACGAAGACCAAGCACTAGAAGATAAAGTGCAAAAGAGCCTAAGAACAAAATACATTATGAAGGCCAAGCACATGAAGATAAATTGCAAAAAAAGCCTGAGGCGTGAAATGCATCACGGAGGCTAAGCAATTAAAAGCAATGAATAAGAATATAAAGATGAAGAAACCAATTGCACGAAATAGTGCATTTAAAATGGAGGTAAGAAAAAGAAAATTCTTAGCAAAAGATCTTAATCTTTCACCAGGAACCCAAGGAGCACGTGGTTAATATGGTATCCACGTATAAGCAGTATAAGGCAAATGCGTAAAAGTGTAAAAATAAAGCATATACACAGCAAAGAAAAACAATTATATAAGACAATTTTATCTTTCCAATTCAAAAATTACATTAACTATTCTATTTGTCTGCTCTACAATTCATCTATGAAAGAAAAATACAGGAATAAACTAGTAATAAAGAAAGAAAAGCTAATCCAGGTCCACGGGATTCGAAGCCTAGGTAACTCAAGGATCGACTATTGTGTCTTTGCCTAAAGGAATGGTAGCAATAGAGTTTGTGGCATTAGGAGCCTAAGCTTTGTAGTGGGTTGAGTGGCGTTTAGAGCTAGTTGGGCATTTGAAGCTGACAAATCCTTACCGTCCAAGTCATCAAGGTCATCTATGGCCTTGGGAGTATCATCGGGGCTAAGAGGCTCCAAAAGCCCCATGACATTGACCAAACCATCATGAGCAACCCTCTTTAGTAACTCATTCAGAGGCTTAGAATTTGGTTCGTAGCAAGTCCAGTTAGAGGCATGAAATAACTCAACTTTTAGAGTATATAGAAGCTCTGAGAATGACTCACCTTCTCAGTGTTTCTCTAGCAAAGATGGGGCGAGGTAGAAGCTGTACTTCACGAAGCCCTCAAATTAGCCCATTTTCTTCCTAAAGCAATCCATAAGAAGTCGTTATTCCTTCACAACCTTTGCCTTGATTTGATTTATCTTTGTTTGATTGAGAGAAGAAGAAGGTTAACTACACAACTCGGTGATTTCCTACTCCAATTCTTGATTTCGGTTAGCTAACCTATTGAATCTTGAAAATAGGCTATCATATTTTGGCTTCAGAGCTTCCAACTCTGCTTTGACTTTGTGAAAAGCCTTTTTAAATAGTGCAAAAGACTTTACTTTGGTTGTTTCCACCATAATATCCCCTTTAGAATGGGTCACCTCCTAAGAAACTTTGTGAAGCTCATCCTTTGAATCTCTAAGCCTGTCAGGATCGGTTCTCAATCCATGACTTTAACCAAAATCACTAAAATTTTTTCACATTTTTAACTTACTTTTCCGCTCTTCAATGGTTGGGCTGTGATTCGATGTCAGAGTCCTCACTTACCACATCATCCATTTCATACATACATGTCAATATATTATTACTGACTGTAACTGCTTTTATTATACATGTAAGATTATATAAAATTTAATACAAATACATTCCCCATAATATATATCGTATACATCACTGTGCTGTTTCTATGTTTAGATACACAACTGTACATAATATGTATAGCTGGCGATCGATAGGAACAAGCAGTGGACTCTGGGATACTATCCCTCGATAGCTCTCGCTCTACTGACGCTCTGTAGAGAGATGTAAAGAAAAGGTGGTGAGCATACAACGCGCTCAGTAAGGAAATCAGGCAAGCAAGTAGATATCAACACTATCTACTCAAAATAATGCTATGCCTTGAAAACATTATTTCCTTAACTAGCTTTAAAAAGCATGTCTTGAAATATAATATATATACTTGTACAGAATAAATCCCATGTACAGAAAATCATGCTTTCTTTCTCAAATGTAGGCATGTAGTGCAAAACAGTGCATTGTATATAAATCATACCTTTATGTAAATCAGGCCATGTATATTTAAATCACAATAAATATGGCATCAAATGATTCACAACATAAAATCAGAGTCCGACCCATCCCTCAGGTCTGTCCGCAGTTTAAATCAGTCAATCAATGTGATATATCATGTAAGACTCTGTGATTAATGCAAATAGTATCCTGGACTATGATCATATCCGAAAAGTGATCCCAAGCTACACAGATCTCGGTGTACGGGGCATCACTGCTGCAACGGGAGGATGATCAGTCCACTACAGCCGTCAGCTATGCGTAACACACGGTACAGTGTACACCTCGTGCCACTCAGACACAGTACAAAGTACACCCGTGGACCCTCATAGCCAGGGTGCCTCCCATAGGACTTAGCCCTCGTAACTATGGAAATATTTATACCACATTCACAAATACCCTCATGCTGGCCATCCTCTCAAAATGTGACACTCAGTCACACAAGAATGCAGCATGAATAGGTACCATGTATATAATATCACATACAGTGTGCGCCCTCGAGTGCGACACACAATCGACACTGCGCTCGAACACTGTTTCACATCATAAACTCAACTCTAGTGCGAGCAATCTCCAGCAACTAGGTCTATGCATAGTTCATGTATTAAATCAAGTACGAGCAATAGCTCCTAGTACTATGCTATGCACAATATCAAATCAAGTACGAGCAATAGCTCTAGTACTATGTCATGTATAAACCATGAAGAATCGAGTACGAGCAACGCTCCAGCACTCTGTCATGCATCTCATGTAAAACTCGAGTACGAGCTAATCGCTCCAGCACTCTGTCATGCATATATCATATAAAACTGAGTACGAGTAAAAACTCCAGTACTCTATCATGCATGTCATGGAAATCTAGTGCGTATCAAAATCCAGCAATAATGTTATGTGGAGAACATATGAAATCCAGTGTGAGCTGTGCTCTAGCACGATTCATTCTCATATAATATGATAGATGGCTATTTAAAAGGGATTGTTTACAAAACATTAAAATCAGCACTATAAAGTGTGCTTAAGTCACATCAACCTTAAAATCATTAGCCCATCTATTTATTTTCATGCTAAACAGCAATTAAACACTCACAATAATAGCTTCCATGCTTTTCACAACTTTTCACAAAAGTTGACTTTTTGACTAACTAGGGGCAAAATCGTAATTTGCCACTATCAGGTCGCAATAATTGTTATTCACTTTCTCTGACCCTCAGAGTTTTTAAGTGAATGTAAAAGCAGATGAAAATACATGCAGGTATCTCTAACTACTCACAAAAGTCCCTTACCTCGGATCATGTCACGTGACCTCACTTCCTCGGTGCTGCTAAATCCCGCAGTCCGATCAGCTCTCAATGTAAACTCCGGAGCTGTAAATAACCATTCCTCAGGTTAATTATACTTTTCCTACTGTATTACACATTAATATAGTTTATTTTCCCTTAATGGGCCTTAATAATCCTTAATGGGCCTAACTAGGCCTTAAGCCCATTTTTATTTTACTATTCATTTTCGTTGGGCCTATTGGGCTTGTGGGGCCCACCAACTCTTATTGGGCTTGTCCTAGGCCCATTACACCTTATTGGGCCTAAAATAATTGGGCTTGACCCATTGGGCCTCTCGGCCACATGCCATGGCCGAGAGCTACCCATGTCTCGGTTTTACCATGGCATGCCATCCATGCCTATTACCTAGCCATTTTCACTTAGGCATTTTCACAAACACTTGGTAGGCAACATTACCAATTATCATATAGTTCATTTAGGCATTTTATCAAACACCTTGATTGCCAACAAATTACATGTATTAATTAATCAATTTGATTAATTCTAATTACACCATTAACATTAATACATGTACACTAATCCATTTATGTCTTAAAATCATATTGACATAATTCAATATCCCATTAATCACTCTCGGCCTAACCCACTTCATGGTGATTTAATATGTTTCAATGCTTAAAACATATATCAACATACTTGAAATCATTCATACATTAACATATATGAAATTGGAAATTAGAAAATATACCAATTGTTGTGTTCACCCTTTGGCCGAAACTTTGGAGGCTCTCGGTTTGCACTCTATGGCTCCTTGATAGCCAATTCCAACATATGTCAATCTCCTTTCAATTTGGAACAACTTCCATGAAGAATGCAAGTTCCAAATATGCCTAATTCCTAGTGATTTCTAGTGAGAGAAAGCTTGGATGTTTATGTTTCAATGGTTTCTTCTTCTAGCCGGAATTGGTGTGATGAAGATGACAATGGTGTGGCTGCATTTATAAGCCACTTACTTAGCCATTAAGCCTTACTTTTCAGCCATTATGCTTGACTTTCCAAACCTTAGCCATGAGTCACCTTATGAGTCATAGTTAACTTTAACTATGGTTAGATATTTATCTCATGGGCTTTTCCAATTGGGCTTCTCGGTTTGGGCTTTCCTAATGGGCTTTCGGGCTGAAATTTTCACTATACCTCGGGCCTTTTATTGTCTTAAAATTTGGCCAATCAATTGGTCCAACAATTCGGTCTAAAGGACCTAAGAATTTCGATATACGTTTAGTATACCTTAATGGGCTTTAAAATTTTCACCTTAGGCCCATCACGTTTTTAACCATTAAATTTATTCCGGAATCCTTTCGAATAAATTTTCCTTACTTTCGGGGATGATTATCTTGCATTCTGGCCAAGAATATTTTTCCCCAAATTTTTCTCCACACAGGTTAATTTTTAACCATGATTAGTCAACTATGGTAAAAGTCCACTTTCTTAACTATAGTTGACTTTTTCCTTAACCATTGACTAAGTTGACTTTTTCTCCAAATTTTGAAAGTGTCATATCTTATGTCTTACACTCTCGTCTTTATATTCCAACCGCTCCCGGTGGATAATTTCACCCGAAACTCCTTTTCTCGCCAAAAAGGTCTATTTTACCCTTTTTAGCTTTTACACTCGTTTTGTATGTTTGGGACTAATCAAGCTGACTTTCCTTCATGAGTTCTCTATGCTCTCTTATTTTAAGTTCTTATTTTCAGTCAGAATGATTTAGAATAACTCGTTTTAGCCTGTGATACCCATCGTTCACATTAGGCATTTTATGTAGCTTTTGCGTGTTAAATCATTTCAATAACACTTTAAGTCTAGTAAATACTCTTCTTATGATTCAACTATAATTACATAGTGTTCATACACATAGGAATCATAAGGTACAAGCTCCAAAAAATCCGGGTCTGACAAAGCCGTTGTGGCAGCCCAATCAGCTGGTTAATGGAATTCACCAACTCATTTTCTTATTTTTCAACTACTCAATCTCCTTCTTAGCCTAAAAGCAGTAAGTAAGATGTTGGGCATTAACGACGATAACCCTCTGCATGGTCAGAAAACAACATGAGGTAAGATGCCAAAATTATAGAATATTAATAACGTACTAGAGAATGAAGAATTACCTTATCACCTTTAAAATTGCTAAGTCTTCACCATCACGAAAGTGTATAAAAAGTTGTTTGCTGTCCCTTGGAAGAATAATGGACCAACCCAAGCCAGAGGCTACCCCGAAAGTCTCTGAAGTGTCATTATCTCACACCTAAATGTATATCTAAAATTCCTTGCCTGTCACGGTATAGCTTCAATCTACTTGTTGAGGTTTTTTGTCTAT
The DNA here is from genome assembly GCA_033439115.1 of Firmiana major. NCBI lineage: Eukaryota > Viridiplantae > Streptophyta > Magnoliopsida > Malvales > Malvaceae > Firmiana > Firmiana major. The sequence goes on from CM065913.1 coordinate 26,878,803, forward strand.
TGGGCCAATTTTAAGAAGAATCAGCCTATTCATCATTACCCCCGTAATATAAAGGTTCCTATGGTTCTTTCAGTTAGGCGAAACCATTTTACACTCTGATTGGTCCTTAAAGAATGGTTTTTTAGTTGACTCTCGGCCTAATGAACTAGAAGTATCCTGAGAGTGTATAGATAAGGTCTTGAGAAAAACTTTCATGAACAAAGGTGGAGGGATGTGATGAAGTGTACTGCCCAAAGGCAGGTTGGGTTGAGCCTGTGGCGGTAATGGCAGAGTTTAAGCATGGCTTGGCCCGAAAATTAAAACTTTGGATTGGAGTCGCTTCTGGGGAGGATCATTTGAAGAGTCTTTCTCTGTCTTCTTATACATCAAAGCACGTCTAAAATTGCTCATCTTTGCAACAGAAAAAAGCATAAATTGTTAAAATCATTGAGCAAATGTGCAATAACAGTTATAAAGTCAAAAGGGTTACCATCAAGAAAATTTAGGTAATTATGAAGCGATCTATATTTAACTATTTATCCTCCGAAAGGACCATAAAGATGAAGCTAGAGCCCTTCCAATCGCCTGCTACATTAAGGGAATCGTTATCAGGATTTGACCCTTTATTAGTACTTCCCCTATCTTCTTATGAACCTAAGTTATTAGGGTTTGGTTCAAGAGGTAATGGCAACTGAGGATTATAAGGATGGTGAGTAGGAACAATAACAGGAACATTCTTAATACCCTAACTAGTAGTCACAATGTTTTCAAAGTAAAAAAGTCAAAAAATTATAAAGGTCAATTGGTTTTTTTTTTTTACAACTAACTGCACAATTGACATAGGGAATTATTTCCTACAGACAAAGAGGTGAAGGTCTTGAGAGGCTTTTTGCCTGGTCATACAATGAGTTGGGAATCTTGAAACTCTCAGGTATCTTTACATGAACTATTTAGGCTCAAACCTGTAAAGTTTTTCAAATATCCTATTGTTAAAGCCTTGCTCAAACACCCTCTGTATGGAGACGAAGACCATGCCGACACCACCCCTGACCTTTAAGAATGTGCTGACATGTGGAAGAGAGATTTCGATACCTCTATTCTGATAATACCTCGTAAAGCCCACTAATTAAGCCAAACCATGTGGGTGGATTTGATAAGGAGCGATTCCCTAGTTTTTAAGAAAGGAGACTCCAAAGTTAAACAGATAAATGCGCAATCCTAACTCTATAGAAGCACTAAAGGTAGCCACCCAGCTAGATATGTTACTAAAGCTCTCATCTTCCTAACAAAGAAGTTTGTATGCGTATCTTTCTAACAAAGGAAATCTATTTCTAATTTCTCCTAAATCGACCTCTGACAATGTGGAATTGAGACCTAATTCTGGTCACTTTTGTACACCATCACCAGCCATTGGGAGGCTAATTAATCTTGAGAGACAAACTAGAGGCAGATTTACAATAGAGTTGCAATAGTGCCGCGATAAAATTTAGATCACAATTGTGACAGAAACTTGAAAAGTTTGGATCAGGGTTTAGCCCAGAGTTGTGACAGAGTCACAACAGAGATTAGATCTGAGTTGCAAAAAAGTCACGACAGTCTTTGATTAGATTTGCAATAAAGTCGCAATAGAGTTTAGACCAGAGTTGTGGCAGTGTATATCCTAGCCTTACGATAAAGGTTTAACTTAGTCTTTTAACAAGGTTAGTATAATATACCTAAAAAGGAACTTACATGGTGGGAGAGTTTGCAGCAAGGATTACAACTCTCTGTGCGACTAGGTGTGCGATAAAGTATGCGATAGAGGTAACGGGAGAGGTTCTCTAATAAACTTAGCAGCAATGCTTTACCTTATATAGTCGCAACAAAGGTAGCCAAAGAGTCATGTCCTAATGGAAGACAAGCCTTCTCTCTCTCTCAAACGAAAGGTTGCATCCCTAAAGTAATAAAAAAAAAAGACCTAAAAACCCCCTTTTATACTCTTTCACTAGGAATTTCCCAATACAAGGAATTTCCAAACTAAGAATGTATATGTGGATCCATACAAAAAGCACCTACCAATAAGGAAGTACCATATGTAAGCGCCAATACACCACACAGTAGGAAGGTATGCTAGTGGTACCCACCAATATGGTTAAATCTTGCGGTAGACTCTATTGTAAAATTTTGTAGCAGGTTGGTGCACTAGACCCCTGCTACAGGATAAGGCCCAATCCTAAAGACCCTATGCCTTACCTATGATGCCCAAATACGTTCATGGGCCTGAGGATTCAGTTGGCCTAAAATGGAGACCAATTCAAAAAGAGCTCAATAACATTAATGAGATGTTTGGCTTAAGGCCTTATAGGTAATTACCTGTCACGCCCCGAAAATGCGGAAAATAGGGCTAATTTAAAACTTTTTACTCATTAATTCACAATTAAGAGTGCATTCCTGTGCAGTGTCATACATCATCATAATTATTATGCCTCAGGATCTCATCACTAGGATTTAAATATCATATCAAATACATTAATCCATCTCAAGTTAATTAATCCTAACACATCCCATATAATGTTATACATCGAGTGTCTGCAATTACAATAATAGTCTGGGTACATGAAAAGATAAATATACCTCAAAGTACAAAATATATAGCCTGGAGCTCAAATCCTCCACTAGCCACTACTCCGTACGTCGCAGGGAAGTCCTTATTCACTTGAAGAACTCTAGGGGGAAAGGAAAACAGGGTGAGCTTCTAAATCGCTCAGTAAAGGGAATAAGGAACTCATTTCATAAACCAAAATACACATCACAAAAGGTTTATTTGTATGTGAAACTCATTTGAAAACCATAGCATGAAAATACTCAAAACGACATTCTCATATCTCAAATCATGTGAAAACATGAAGTAAAAGGCTCACTCTAGAGCAATAACAAAGCATGTGAAAACAACGCGATAAACACTTTCTCAAATACGTGATAAAATCACAGTAAAAATAATGCACGTGGCACAGCCACTAAACACGCGTGGCATAGCCACTGTTTTAATTTCTCACGTGGCAAAGCCACAAAACACACGTGGCAAAGCCATTGATTTAAAATCACTCGTGGCATAGCCACAAAACACACGTGGCAAAGCCACTGATTTAATTTCTCGCGTGGCATAGCCACAGAATAGGGTTTCTCAACGTGGCGCAACCACCAATTGGGGTATAACGTGGCACAGCCACCAATGGGGTTTCTCAACGTGGCACAGCCACCAATGGGGTTTAACGTGGCACAGCCACCAATGGGGTTTAACGTGGCACAGCCACCAATGGGGTTTCTCAACGTGGCACAGCCACCAATGGGGTATAACGTGGCACAGCCACCAATGGGGTTTAACGTGGCACAGCCACCAATTTTACGTGGCATAGCCACAGAATAGGTTATTCTCACGTTACCAGAACGGAGAAGAATTCGGGCTTACATGCTACCAGAGCAATGCCCGGTGTGTACTCACAACTACACACCCAAGTCTTATCACATAAGACAGGTTTGCCTTCACGTAGAACTCGTAATGGTTTTTCTCTCATAAAACTCATTTAAAAATCGTTTTGTACTCAACACAAAACGTAATAAAACCGAGTTCCAACCGACAAAGCACACGCACACATTTCTCAAATCTCAATATTGCCTTAACGTAGAACCCAGTTATAAACTCATAAAAACATTGGGTTCCAACCAGCTATAAAAATTGTGTGCAATTATATCTCAACACAAAACACTCAACATGCTTGTTTTATAAACCACAATTCATGCTAAAATAGTTTACAATTCACATACACAAATGGTTTAGATTTCCCTTACCTCTTTGCACCTCGTATAGTGCAATCGTTTCCCCCGTATCACGGACTAGCCTCGCATTCCACTCTGGAACTCTCGAGCTGTCCAAACGATGTTAAAACATCAATACTCAATTATCTCATAACCCTCAATTCTCAAAATCGAGCATAATTGTTCATAACACCTCAAATCTCTTGATTTCTCGTAACTCAACCCTAAACTACAACCTCATTCACAATATCTCAATGTCCTACATTCCTTATGCCAATTATCTAGGCTAATTCTCCACATTGTCTATATTTCCATTTATAGTTCAAAATTCCTAAAATTACCAAAATTATCAAATATCTACATTACTCCAACTACATTGCAATTTCATCAATCCCTAATCCTTTCTCAACTATTTCAACGCAATGACAACCACCAATAGCATCAAAATCAGCTCAAATATCAAGATCGAGGTTTAGAAATTACCCAAAGCTTGTGAGACACACAACTCACGCCTCGATCCGATTCGTCCTTCGATTTCCAAGTATGTTATTCTCCCTTTGATGAGGAACAACTTTCCTTCTTGCCACAACAGCTGATTCGGTCGGAAATGGGGGATTTGGATGAGTGAGAAAGTTAGGTTTTCGGAAAAATGGGGGTTGGAAGAGAGAGAAAGTGAAATTTCAGGAGAAAACACGGGTTCCTTATATAGACTGGAGGTAGGAGATCGATCTGCCTCTTGATGAGATCGATCTGCGTTTGAAATTTGGGGACGATCTAGGCAATTTTATGCCTAGGAGATCGATCTGTCGAGGGGTGAGATCGATCTCTTTATGGCTGTATGAGATCGATCTGCTCCTAAGGAGATCGATCTTCTCCCCAAACAGAATCATTTGGAGATCGATCTCTTCCTCATGAGATCGATCCTTTCTCAAACAGAATCATAAGGAGATCGATCCTCTTCCATTGGAGATCGATCTGCTCCTTAAATTTCTCCTTCCTTGTCGTTTATAACTCACCAGATCGATCTCTACTTCTCCCAGATCGATCTGTCCTCTTAGTTCATGCTTATTTTACACACTTAACATATAAATCTCCAATTATAATTCCCACAATTTACTTAGCTCAATAAATTACACTTCGAATTCTTATTACATCAATAAAATATGTCTGAAATTCTCAGATCTCACATCCTCCCCACCTTAAAAAGGATTTGGTCCTCCAAATTCAACTCAACTAGTCAAATAGATGGGGGTATTTCTCCTTCATGAGACTCTCTAGTTCCCACGTTGCCTCTTCCATTGAGTGATGTTTCCACAAATCTTTCACTAATGGGATGCTCTTGGTTCTCAGTACCTTCTCCTTTCTATCGAGAATCCGGACGGGTTCCTCAATGTAGCTCATATCCTCTTGAATGTCCATCTCGTCATACTCTATGACATGAGAAGGGTCCGGGTAGTACTTCCTCAACATAGACACATGAAAAACGTTGTGTATTCCGGACATCTGTGGGGGTAATGCCAATCTGTAGGCTACTTCTCCCACTCTCTCAAGAATCTCGAATGGTCCTATGTATCGAGGACTCAATTTCCCTTTCTTCCCAAATCGCACGATACCCTTGCTCGGTGATACTCTCAGGAATACTGTATCACCAACATCAAACTCAAGTGGCCGTCTACGCGCATCCGCGTAGCTTTTCTGTCTACTCTGTGCAGCCCGTAACCTCTCACATATGAGTTTCACACTCTGTACGGCTTGCTCAACAAGCTCGGGAGCATTTATCTTTCTGTCACCGACTTCTTCCCAAGCTACAGGGGATCTACACCTCCTACCATATAGAGCCTCAAAAGGTGCCATTCCAATACTCGCATGATAGCTGTTATTGTATGCAAACTCTGCTAGGGGCAGGTGATCATCCCATGATCCCTTAAAATCCATCGTACACGCCCTCAACATATCCTCCAGGGTCTGAATAGTCCTCTCTGACTGACCATCTATCTGAGGATGATAGGCGGTACTAAAACTCAATCGAGATCCCATGGACTCCTGAAACTGGGTCCAAAATCTAGAAGTAAATCGGGAATCTCTATCAGAAGTAATACTCACTGGAGCCCCATGTAATCTAGCTATCTCGCTGACATACAGTTCAGCTAAGGCATCCACAGTATCCGTGCTCTTGATGGCAAGGAAGTGGGCACTCTTGGTCAATCTATCCACAATGACCCATATCGCGTCACGACCTCTCTGGGTCCTCGGTAAACCCATAATAAAGTCTATAGTGACATGCTCCCATTTCCATGTAGGTACAGGTAAGGGCTGTAGTAGTCCTCCGGGCTTCCGATGCTCAGCTTTCACTTGCTGGCATACTAAACACCTGGCCACATACTCTGTCACGTCTCGCTTCATACCACTCCACCAATACACCTTCCTCAAGTCTCGGTACATCTTAGTACTCCCTGGGTGCATGGTGTATCGCGAGCAGTGAGATTCTCTCAGTATCTGTCTCTTTAGGGTATCATCGTCCGGTACACAAATCCGTCCTCTGAACCTCAATAATCCATCCTCACTGATGGTGAGATCCGACTGCGAACTCTGCTCAGCTTGGCTAACCATATCTATTAATCTCTGATCACTGCGCTACCCAGTTCTAATCTGATCCATGATCCTGGGCTCTATCCGCAAGCTAGCCAAAAATCCAGTCTCTACCTCTTTAACTCTGATTTGAAGTTCGGCAAACTGCTCTAACAAATCCCATTCCCTGATCATCATAGCAGATATCATACTCTTCCTGCTCAGGGCATCAGCAACCACATTCGCCTTACCCGGATGATAAAGAATCTCACATTCGTAATCCTTAAGGAGTTCCATCCATCTCCTTTGTCTCATGTTTAACTCTTTCTGATCAAAGAGATATCTCAAACTCTTGTGATCAGTGAAGATCTGGAATCTCTCCCCATATAAGTAATGTCGCCAGATCTTCAAAGTAAATACCACAGCGGCTAACTCCAAATCATGCGTGGGGTAATTCCGCTCATGGTCTTTCAGCTGTCGCGATCCATATGCGACCACTCTTCCGTGCTGCATCAGCACACACCCCAATCCTTGGTGAGATGCATCGCTATACACCGAGAATCCTCCTGATCCCTCAGGGATAGTTAACACAGGTGCCGCTGTCAATCTCCTTTTTAATTCCTGAAAACTGAGCTCACATTGATCAGTCCATATAAATGGAGTCTCTTTACGCATGAGCTTAGTCAAAGGGGCGGCAATCCTTGAAAATCCTTCCACAAATCTTTTGTAATACCCTGCCAAACCAAGGAAGCTTCGTATCTCAGTAACTGTCTTCGGTCTCTCCCAATTAAGCACAGCCTCCACCTTGCTTGGGTCCACTGATACTCCTTCCTCTGAGACTATATGACTAAGGAAAGCTATCCGGTTCAACCAAAACTCACACTTACTAAGCTTTTCGTATAATTGCTTATCTCGAAGTATCTGAAGTACTAACCACAAATGCTGTGCATGCTCCTCATACGACCGAGAGTACACCAGGATATCATCAATAAAGACTATCACAAATTTATCCAGATAGTCTCTAAACACTTCATTCATCAATCTCATAAATGCTGCAGGGGCGTTCGTCAATCCAAAGGACATCACCAGAAATTCGTAATGGCCATACCTTGTCCTGAAGGCCGTCTTTGGAATATCTTCTTCCTTGATCCTCAATTGGTGATAGCCCGATCTCAAATCAATCTTAGAAAAGACTGATGCCTCTCTCAGCTGATAAAGTAGATCATCAATCCTGGGTAGTGGGTATTTATTCTTCACCGTGGCTTTATTCAACAGCCGGTAGTCTATGCATAATCTGAGACTACCATCCTTCTTCTTAACAAATAGTACTGGCGCTCCCCACGACGAAACACTGGGTCTAATAAACCCTTGATCCAATAACTCCTATAGTTGTCTCTTCAACTCCTCAAGTTCCACTAATGCCATCCTGTAAGGAGGTTTAGAGATCGACTGAGTATCTGGTACCAAATCAATGGTAAACTCCAGCTCTCTCTCTGGTGGTAAACCTGGCAATTCATCTGGGAAAACATCCAGAAATTCACACACCATAGGTATATCCTTAATCCTCGGATGTTCCCGCTCATCGTCTGAGATGAGTGTCTCATAACCTTCACATGAATAATCATATTTAATATTCTCCAAAATAATATCAAAATTCTCAAATTACTTCTAGAATTCCACATATTCATTTTCTCAATACCTCAATCGTACACTATAAGGTTCAGGTAGGGAGAAAGTTACAATCTTAGTGTAGCAGTCTAAACTCACTCGATTGGTCGCCAACCAATCCATCCCCAGAATTACATTAAACCCATGTACATTCAACATGATTAGATCTGCTAACATCACTCTATCTCCCACCTTTATCTCACATCCTCTACAGATTAACTCAGTTCTCTGGGATTCATGCATAGGGGTATTTACATGTAGTATATATTCTAGAAGTTCAAACTTCAAGTTTAATCTACATGCAAAATGCTCAGAAATAAACGAATGCGTGGATCCTGAATCAATCAACACATGAGCCTTATGATTACAGACAGAGAGTGTACCTCTTATAGTTTCTGCCGAAGTGTCTGCGGTCTCCTTATCCAGGGCAAACACACATCCCTGTGCCACAGGTTTCTTCCCTTTCTCTGCCGCAGTGGCCCGTCTCCGGGGATCCACTCTCTGAGGCTGTTGTCTAGTGGGCTCCGGAGCATGTGGTATCTGAGGTTGGGGACAGTCCTTCACTCTGTGACCCATGTCACCACATCTAAAACATCCATGGATCGACCCAGTACAACTTCCTTCATGTGATCGGCCACAGTCTCTACAAAACCTTGTCTCCGGCCTGACATATCGAGGGGTCTCCTTGATAATAGGATAGGCTCTGGGTCTCTCCAATCTGTCCCTCTGCACCTCAATCCTTCCTCTTCTGAAGGAACCTCTCCGAGCCTCTGTTTGGAAAAATGCTGGCCTCTTGCCCTTATCTCTATTCACCGCTCTGAGCTCATTCTGGGATTGTACAATCTCAATCCCTCTTTCAATCTCTTGTGCTAGTCTCAGAGCATCTCCAAACTCAGTAATGCATAGCCCTATCAATCTATCTCTGATGACGGGCTTCAACCCATACACAAACTTCTCTGTGCGGAGCTCTTCACTCTTGAAGGTCTCTGGGCATATCTCAATAGTGCTGTGAATTGGCTCTCATAGTCATCCACAGACATGTCACCCTGTACCAAACTCAAAAACTCGGCCTGTTTCTTTCTCTGAGCGGCCCGTGGTACATATTGGGTCCTAAAAGCTGTCTGAAACTCTTCCCAACCAATCACACCATGGTGGGACATCAAAATACCCTGGGTAGTACCCCACCAATCTCGAGCTCTCCCCTTCAGCATATAGGCACTCATACTGACCCTCTCAGCATCGGTGCACCCCAGGATATCAAATATAATTCTTAATTCCGTCAACCACTCCTCAGCCTCCGTAGGATCCTTCTTTCCCTTAAATGCGGGTGGATTCATCTTCAGAAAATCCCTTAGTCGGACCATGCTTCTATCCTCAGGCTGAGTGACGGGAGGCACTGGGGGTATGGGAGGTCCTTGTGGTGGTGTAGGGGTAGTATCCGAGGCATTAACTCCAAAGTGTTGCGCGAATAACGCTGCCATCTGCTCAAAACCTTGCCTCACATCGATCTCAATCCGATTAAATCAAGAGTTAGGACTCTCTGGTTGTGGGACAGGTGGCAGAGGGGACTCTGCCTGCCTCCTCGAACGACCTCGTCGTTTACTCATTCTCTATCTCAACTCGTCTCCTGCGCGTACATATCAAAATTGATTGAAATCTCAATCCTCAATTTCAGTTCATGACCAGACTATTACAGACACTTGGGATGTATTCTATTTCACTTAACCGACACTGACAGTACTAGACACCCTAAGCTCTGATACCAAGAAAACTTTGTCACGCCCCGAAAATGCGGAAAATAGGGCTAATTCAAAACTTTTTACTCATTAATTCACAATTAAGAGTGCATTCCTGTGCAGTGTCATACATCATCATAATTATTATGCCTCAGGATCTCATCACTAGGATTTAAATATCATATCAAATATATTAATCCATCTCAAGTTAATTAATCCTAACACATCCCATATAATGTTATACATCGAGTGTCTGCAATTGCAATAATAGTCTGGGTACATGAAAAGATAAATATACCTCAAAGTACAAAATATATAGCCTGGAGCTCAAATCCTCCACTAGCCACTACTCCGTACGTCGCAGGGAAGTCCTTATTCACTTGAAGAACTCTAGGGGGAAAGGAAAACAGGGTGAGCTTCTAAATCGCTCAGTAAAGGGAGTAAGGAACTCATTTCATAAACTAAAATACACATCACAAAAGGTTTATTCGTATGTGAAACTCATTTGAAAACCATAGCATGAAAATACTCAAAACGACATTCTCATATCTCAAATCATGTGAAAACATGAAGTAAAAGGCTCACTCTAGAGCAATAACAAAGCATGTGAAAACAACGCGATAAACGCTTTCTCAAATACGTGATAAAATCACAGTAAAAATAATGCACGTGGCACAGCCACTAAACACGCGTGGCATAGCCACTGTTTTAATTTCTCACGTGGCAAAGCCACAAAACACACGTGGCAAAGCCACTGATTTAAAATCACTCGTGGCATAGCCACAAAACACACGTGGCAAAGCCACTGATTTAATTTCTCGCGTGGCATAGCCACAGAATAGGGTTTCTCAACCTGGCGTAGCCACCAATTGGGGTATAACGTGGCACAGCCACCAATGGGGTTTCTCAACGTGGCACAGCCACCAATGGGTATAACGTGGCACAGCCACCAATGGGGTTTAACGTGGCACAGCCACCAATAGGGTTTAACGTGGCACAGCCACCAATGGGGTTTAACGTGGCACAGCCACCAATGGGGTTTCTCAACGTGGCACAGCCACCAATGGGGTATAACGTGGCACAGCCACCAATGGGGTTTAACGTGGCACAGCCACCAATTTTACGTGGCATAGCCACAGAATAGGTTATTCTCACGTTACCAGAACGGAGAAGAATTCGGGCTTACATGCTACCAGAGCAATGCCCGGTGTGTACTCACAACTACACACCCAAGTCTTATCACATAAGACAGGTTTGCCTTCACGTAAAACTCGTAATGGTTTTTCTCTCATAAAACTCATTTAAAAATCATTTTGTACTCATCACAAAACGTAATAAAACCGAGTTCCAACCGGCAAAGCACACGCACACATTTCTCAAATCTCAATATTACCTTAACGTGAACCCAGTTATAAACTCATAAAAACATTGGGTTCCAACTGGCTATAAAAATTGTGTGCAATTATATCTCAACACAAAACACTCAACATGCTTGTTTTATAAACCACAATTCATGCTAAAATAGTTTACAATTCACATACACAAATGGTTTAGATTTCCCTTACCTCTTTGCACCTCGTATAGTGCAATCGTTTCCCCCGTATCACGGACTAGCCTCACCTTCCACTCTAGAACTCCCGAGCTGTCCAAACGATGTTAAAACATCAATACTCAATTATCTCATAACCCTCAATTCTCAAAATCGAGCATAATTGCTCATAACACCTTAAATCTCTTGATTTCTCGTAACTCAACCCTAAACTACAACCTCATTCACAATATCTCAATGTCCTACATTCCTTATGCCAATTATCTAGGCTAATTCTCCACATTGTCTATATTTCCATTTATAGCTCAAAATTCCTAAAATTACCAAAATTATCAAATATCTACATTACTCCAACTACATTGCAATTTCATCAATCCCTAATCCTTTCTCAACTATTTCAACGCAATGACAACCACCAATAGCATCAAAATCAGCTCAAATATCAAGATCGAGGTTTAGAAATTACCCAAAGCTTGTGAGACGCACAACTCACGCCTCGATCCGATTCGTCTTTCGATTTCCAAGTATGTTGTTCTCCCTTTGATGAGGAACAACTTTCCTTCTTGCCACAACAGCTGATTCGGCCGAAAATGGGGGATTTAGATGAGTGAGAAAGTTAGGTTTTCGGAAAAATGGGGGTTGGAAGAGAGAGAAAGTGAAATTTCAGAAGAAAACACGGGTTCCTTATATAGACTGGAGGTAGGAGATCGATCTGCCTCTTGATGAGATCGATCTACGTTTGAAATTTGGGGACGATCTGGGCAATTTTATGCCTAGGAGATCGATCTGTCGAGGGGTGAGATCGATCTCTTTATGGCTTTATGAGATCAATCTGCTCCTAAGGAGATCGATCTTCTCCCCAAACAGAATCATTTGGAGATCGATCTCTTCCTCATGAGATCGATCCTTTCTCAAACAGAATCATAAGGAGATCGATCCTCTTCCATTGGAGATCGATCTGCTCCTTAAATTTCTCCTTCCTTGTCGTTTATAACTCACCAGATCGATCGCTCCTTCTCCCAGATCGATCTGTCCTCTTAGTTCATGCTTATTTTACACACTTAACATATAAATCTCCAATTATAATTCCCACAATTTACTTAGCTCAATAAATTACACTTCGAATTCTTATTACATCAATAAAATATGTCTGAAATTCTCAGATCTCACATTACCATACTACTTATCTATATAATACCCAACAAATATCCTCTAAAAACATGAATTTCTATTTTATTTACTGAAACTCTACTTAAACTATTCTCTAATTTAAGCATTGGAGTTCGCGCACAGGGATAAATCCCTGTATCTCTCTGATCTCTACTATTTTTACAAAGCTTTTCGTACATTGGACAAGAAGACTCAAGCATACACGTCAGCATCTACTCATTGTTGTTTTGAGCAACAATAGAAAGAGAAAATTACAAGGAGAGAGAAGATCCTATAAGAGTTGAAAAAGCTAACTAACACTTCAAGATAAATTGAAGATTAACTTTAGATAAACATTGGAATTTGTAATTAAATTATGTCTTGAAGTAAGAATCCCATCATTCCCTCACTATATAAAGGGATCCTAAAGGGCTAATTATATCACCAATTGACCTAGTTTTGATTTTATAAAATTGTAAAACTCTTTTTCTATTTTATAAAGCATTTTTTATTATAAAATTTTTGGGTCAATTGTTTTTTCTTTATTTTAAATAGTTTATAGATTTCTTTATTTTATTTTATATAGTTTGTTGAGTTGTTTTTCTTTTTTTTTTTTGATATATTGTCAAAATTCTTTTCTTCTCTAATAAGATTGCCAACTTCTTTTTATAATACTAAGTTCATGTTACTTTTTTTTTAATAAATTTGATTGCTTTATAATGTCTAATAAGTAGTCTTTTAATTCGGTTAGTATGTATTTTAAATTAATATTGGATAGAGTATGTTGTGAGAAGTATGAAATTATAATATATCATTGATTAAGTATCTAAGATTTTCCATAGCATCTTTTTATGATTGTTAGTTTAATTTGATATGATGTATACTGTCATGACCTAATTTACCGAAAATCACCACAAATATTTCACTTTTTCTTAGCTTTCCTTCTATGACAGTTTCAAGCATCTGTTGGGCTATGATTCGGTATTAGTTTCATCTCCTTTACTTACCATATCATTCATTCTATATCATGCATACATGTTAATATAAACTATCTATAGACTGTAAATACTTTTATGTCATAAGTGAGCTCACGTATATTTTTATATAAAAATACATCCCCAATATTACATTCATTTACATCACTGTGCTGTTATATGTTCATATACAAAATAATACATATGTGTATACCTTTTGCTCGATGGGAATGCAGTGGACAGAAAGGAATGCAATTCTTCAGCTGTACTCTAGCTACTGCGGATGCTCTGTAGAGAGGGGGAAAATGAAAGGGGTGAACTCACTAGCTCAGTAAGGAAATCAGGCAAGCAAGTAGATAACCATACTATCTACATGAATATAATGCTATGCCTTAAAATATTCCGTTTCATTTAACATCTAAAGCATGTATCTTTCTCTGTAAAACTTATGCAAAGTATGTACACATTCATCCATGTATACTAAAATCATGCTTGTTTATAAATGCAAGAAATTCATACAAAATGTTGCATTCTCATATAAAGCTTATAAAACATATTATATCATGCCATTTCATTTAAATCATAAAACTGTGGCATTTCATCGTGTCAAAATATGAAAAGTGGGGCTCAACCCATCCCTCGGGTTTACCCTGTTTCATAAACATTTACAGTTATATAAAATCACAAAGTCACATGTCGAGGCTCGACCCATCCCTCCGATCTACCTAATTTATAAAAAATTATGTGACATATCAAGTAAGAAATATTAGGTGAGACTGACGACTACTGGTATAATTTCGAGGACTATGATCATATCTTAATTTTGGTGATCCCAGGCTACACGGTACCTAGTGTGCGTGTCACGCCCTCCACCTGCACGTGACCTACCAAAAACCACCACAAATGTTTTCGCATTTTACTTACCTCTTCTTCTGTCATAACTCCACACCAAACTATTGGGCTGTGATTCGATATTATTCACCTCAACCACATTCATTCCATAATATGCATACATGTCAATATAATTATCTATTGACTGTAAGTACTCTTTTCTTAAATGAAATTACATATATTAAATGCAATACATGTACATATACATCCTCGACCTTACATTCGTTTACATAACTGTGCTTTTACATTGTTCAGTACAAAACGTTCGAATGTGTATACTGTGAGACCCCGTATATGTATAGTTGTAACGTGTGTAATTAGATCAATGAATGCTAATGGACTTGTAATGTAAAGTGTAATTGATGTAAGTCCATGGACTCAATTTACATATGTGTAATATGATTTGTAATGTACATATAAGTTTCATTGTGTATAAATATGAAGAAATGAGTTCTTATAAGTGATGAATGTGATTTGAACTCAAAATGAGTAGTGTGGTAAATGGAAGGAAGTTGCATGAATATAAATGCTTCCATTTGGTTTTATATAGTATACCTTTGGATATACAAGGAATGTACACAAGTTTCAATGTGAATAAGGTATGAATGGATGCCATTTTCAAGTCATAAAGGTGGACGGATGAGAAAATGGCTATGGCAGCAGATTAATGATGTTTTTGGTGTAAGTTGCAGTAGGAAAACTGTAAGAAATTTGGAAAATATGAAGGCCGAATTGATCTCATAGGATGAGAGATCGATCTGGAGGAGCCAGAATGCTCTTATTTGAGCAATGGAATAGAGCAGATCGATCTCCAATGGGGCCAGATCAATCTCCTAAGCATTCTATAATGAAAAGATCGATCCTGAAGCATACAGATCGATCTCCTTAGCTCTCTGTTTGGAGCAGATCGATCTCAAGTTTCGACAGATCGATCTCATGCTTAAAATACCGTGAAAAAAAGGGAATTAAGGGGACCAGATCGATCGATCTCCTCCTAGTGCAGATCGATCTCCTCAAGCTATTTCTATAAAAGGAGCAGTGAAAATCTGTTTTTTCTGAGATTGAACAAGTTCTTCCCATTTCCAACCCAAAACCTAAGTTTATCTCTCTAAAATCATCCATTTCCAGTAAGAATTGAGGGGAGACTATTAGGTACCAAGTTGTTCATCTTGAGGAAGAGAACAACATAGTTGAAACCCAAAACCTCATTGTTGGTATTGAAGGAGCAAGGAGCATTTTTCATTTGGAGCAAGAAGAGAAACCATATTTGGCAAGTTTCTAAGACTCTAATCTAAGTACATTGTCAATTTTATTGATTTTGCGGTTGATTGGCATGTAAATGGATGATTGAAACCATTTAGGTAGTGTTGGAACTAATGTAACCTAGAAAATGGAATGCCTCTAGTGTGAGAAAGTGTGATTTGGGGAGTTGGTGGTTTATGGGTTATGATAAGTTGTTATTTGTGTAATATGGATGATTTGAAATAGTTATGTGGAGTTATATTGTGAGTTTAGAGAAGTTATGAAGATGGGTATATAAGATGATTGATAAAATGCCATAGTGAAGAAATCAATGAAAAATGAACATTATGAGCTTAACATCGATTTAATATCGATTTGGAATAATAAATAAGCCTAAAAGAATCCGTAGACTCGAGTTATGGGTAAAGTAATGAAACAAGGACTCATAAGCGTTAATAGAGACTATAGACCGAATCAACTATAGTAAACGCGAGAGTTGGATTATAATGGCCTAAAACGCTATGCAATACGTTTATGTGCAGTTTCGGAGAGTTCGTTGGAGACGAATCAAACCGTACGAGTAAGCAGCTCTAAGGAATTTGAATCACGCGTTGCGATTCTAGGTAAGGGAATTCTATAAGTATATAGAGGTAGCTGCTCGTATTTTATGGAAATATAGGGCGTTATGAAATGCATGAATGTTTGAGAAATTGGTTATTTGGTATGCAAAACTGGTTACGAATGTCGGATGATTTGGTTTTATATGGATGTATAAAAAGGGATAGTAAGGCTAATAATTACATAAATCACGTGTTTTGAATGTTTTCACAAAACACAATGCTTTGATTTGAGTAAATAAAAGGATAGGCTGGCTAGTGTTTTATTGATGTTATGGAATAGCGCCTATGAGGTGCTAAACATGTTTGGGATGTGTTTTGAATGCATATGAGCCTCCTATCGAGCTATGTGAATTGAATCGCGCTAGATTTTGATGCTTTGATTTGCATGAAAGTGCTAGAGCTTAACTCGAGCTTTGATTTGATTTGTGATGATATGTTATAAATCGTACTAGAGCTTCTACTCGTACGTGACTTTTGAGTGATTTTCTTATGCGTATAAACGTATTGGAGCTGTGCTCGTATGTGGTTTCTTTAAGATATGATGCATGAGTCGTGCTAGAGCTTTTCTCTGATAATTCTATAATTTTAGAATTATTTATTCTGAATTTCCTAATTAATTATTTAAATCCCCAATTTATTTTGTTAATTATCCCCTGTATTTAATTAAAATTCTCATGTTTACATATAAATTAAATCCGGATGAATTTTGAATATTTCGATAGAAAATAGACCAAAATTGAGCTAAAATGGAGATTGGACCACGCGGACAACAAGAGCCTAGCACATCTAATTGGACAAAGGGACAGATTACATGGAAATATTATTTTTCAAGAAGCCAATGGTGTGAAGACAAGTGGCCAAACAATGCCAACTCATCTAAGATGAAAAAATTACAATTGTACCCCTAAGTTTGTGTATAAATAGAATATGATGGCAATTGAAAAAGGGGGTAGCCTATGTTAGAATAGAAGTAATTTAGGAGTAGATCTAAAATTAGGGTAGAATAGTTTTTTTTTTTTAGGTTAATTTTAAAAGGTCTTATTTTCTTTGTTTTCAGGAGGCTGCCGCATAAATTTTTTTATTTTAGCTTCCAGTTTCTTTTCTCCATAGCTACTATTTTATTCAACTTATTTTTATTATGAAAATTTTTTCTCTTTAGTCTATCAGTATCATTGCTTAGAAATATTTGTTTGTCATTTCAGTTTGCTTCAATCGTCATCATCTTGTTTTTGCTATATGTTTTAATCCCCTTTCGGTTATAGTCTAAAGTATTTGCAAATCTTTAATCATCAATGACGATCATGATGTTTGATTCATTATTGTCGATGTAATATGTTGGGATAATTCTGTGCATCGATTGGTAATAATAGAAGGGTGGAACAATATCGGTTTGGTGGGGAAATGACTAAAATCGTGGCTACTGAAAGAAACCGAGACCACTAGGATTCGTCTTTTGTGTTAAAACCTTCTCCACCCTCTGTTTAATTTTCATGGTAGCAGTGATCTCGATGAATATCAGAAGAGGCAGCAACTAGTTGTGACAGCAGCCAGGCATCATAGCTAAAATCGAGAGCCAGTATTCATCCCTCTGTTCTGCCTTGTTCTTTAAGCAGTTCACCGTTCATCATTTCTTATGTTTTTCTATTTTAATTCATTTAAATCTCACTTAAAAGTAAGGTTTAGGATAAATGATCATTGCATTTCAGTAAGTTTCTCCTCTGTCGACATTTAAACTTGTCTCGATTTGTTTGATACTGATTAACAGGTTGTTAAATTATTTTTGGCTCTAAAATCTGTTGTTGCGTGTTTGTCTGGATAGGGAGAGCTGTATGAGAAATAGCTCGGGAATGAAGGTTGGTGCAGTATTGTTTTCTGGTTCATCAGTAACGGCAGCAAACAATGCATAGGAAGAAGTATGTACAGTGCAGAACAACACTGCAACCCGAGACCTGAAGCAGCACCTGGACGTACCCGAGACTTGAGGCAAAACCAGCAGACAGACCTGTAGCAGAGCTGGACAAGAAGTTAGCAGCACCTATATGCACCTGGAGCAATAGGCCATATGCAAAACCGAGAGCTGAGTGTAGAGGATACTTATAGCAGTAAGCGGATAGCAGCTGGGAACCGAGAATGCTGGGAAATGTTTTGGTGAAGAACATGAACAGTGTTTGGAGGGACCTTTGAATGATTTAATTTGGTTAAGGCCTTGTTTGGCCACCTCTATTTTATTTAGTTTAATTTCTATGGCATTTTTATTATGGTGATTGTTTCATTAGTTGTTAGTTTAGTGAAGTGTTAGTTGATAATTGTAGGTTAAATTTAATATTTTAAGTGTTAATTTAATCTTTAGTTTTAAGTTTTAGTTGATAGTTAATTTGAGGTTTTATGTTTTAGGACTTAATTTTAGTTTAGTATTTTAAGAATTGCATTTAGAATTAATTTATATTAAATGTTTTTCATGCATTTTTAATTTAGTCTTTATTTTCATTAGATTTTAGTTTAAGTAATTTGCAAACTTTATTAGTTTAATTACATGCATTTTTATTTTAAGTTTGTTTAAGTTTTAGTTTAATTAATTTTATTTCCTTATTTCTATTTTTGCTTTTTATTTTAATTGCGTTATCTTTTGCAGGTACTTTTTTTTATTGCTTGGGGCACTGTAAGTTCTTTTAGCTCGGTTTTATTTTTTTTATAGTTTTAATATTTTTAGTATTTTTAATTAGCCTTAGTAGATCATCCACTTTAATTTCATAATTTGCTAAAATATACTCAGGGTAAAATTAACCGATAGTTAATTACGCTAGTCAACTTCTCTGTGGGACGATAATCTCAGGACTCAAATCCCATTATTACTTGTACGACCCGTGCACTTGCGGTAATACCTTTAAAGCATGTCAAGTTTTTGGTGCCGTTGCCGGGCAAGTTTTAATTAGTCGTTAATTAATATCGGTGAAATTATGCTTAGGTGTAATTCTAGCTTGTGAATATTTAGGGTGTAAATATTTAGAAGTTTAATCTAGATTAGTGAATTGAAAAATTAAAATTAAAAAAAAAATAGGACTTTCTGATGTTTGCATGCGTAGAGCCAGGAGTTTTGATTGCTTTCCTCTAGATCTTGAAATTGAACGCACTCTTAGAAAAATTCGAAAGGACTCTCGGAAATTTATAGCTCCGCTGCAAAACACGATGGCAGAAAATAGGAAAATTAGGAGCGTTGGAGATTATGCAATGCTGACAATTGGAGGATATTATTCCGGCATTAGACCACCAGCTGTCCCTACAAATAACTTCAAAATTAAGCCCGCAATCCTCCAGATGATCCAAAATTCTTTACAGTTCAATAGGCTTCCACACGATGACCCACATGCTCACCTTGGGCAATTCCTGGACTTATGCAACACGTTCAAACATAATGGATTAACTGATGATGCGCTTAGGCTTAGATTATTCCCCTTCTCACTTAAGGATAGGGTGCGACACTGGTTAACCGCCTTGCCTCCAGGATCCATTTCTACATGGTACGAGTTAGCCCATCAATTTCTATCTAAGTTTTTTCCTCCCTCTAAAATGGCCCAACTCCGTAGTAACATATCTTCCTTTGCCCAATTTGATTCGAAAACTCTTTACGAAGCATGGGAACAATATAAGGAGCTTTTTAGGAAGTGCCCTCACCATGGCCTACCTCTGTGGTTGCAAGTCCAGACCTTCTACAACAGACTTACAAGCCCAAATAGGACCATTGTTGACGCTGCTGCGGGTGGAGCGCTAATGTGTAAAACACAGGAGGAAGCTTATGAGTTGTTAGAAAAGATGGCGGCTAACAACCATCTATGGTCCTCGGAGAGGCAAATGCTAAAGAAGCCGACGGGTATTTATGAGTTTGACACACTGTCTACCTTGACCTCTCAAATTGCTAATCTTACGAAGAAGGTAGAGTCACTCTGTACCCAACATAATCTTCCCACTAGTCCTAACCCTGTGTATTCTGTCCAAAGTCCTTTTCTTTCCTGCGAGCTGTGTAGTGGTACCCACTCTGTAGATAGGTGTTCGCTCAACTTAGAATCGGTTCAGTATGTTGCCCCTTCTCAAACACAACAGAACAACCCTTTTTCAAACACCTATAATCCAGGGTGGGGGAACCATCCTAACTTCTCCTGGAGCCAAAACCAAGGGCAAACTTCTAGCTCTAGACCTGTAGGACTCCCTAGTTTTCAAGCTTCACCGGTTCAGGCACCATCACAGCCGCAACTGCCATATCATCCACCACATCATCCATCCCCACCTCAATTTCAATATCATCCATCACCACCATCACCACAACCCGTACAGCCCCAACATTACCATGCACTAGCAACTAAGAAGAAGCCCTCGCTTGAGGAAATGTTCATGACTATCCTACAGAATCAAGCTGCCTCAATTAAGAACTTAGAAGTTCAGGCTGGACAAATAGCTAGTGCTCTTAGCCAACGTCCTCAAGGGACCCTTCCTAGTAACACTGAAGTTAATCCTATTAAGCAAAGGGAGGGTAAGGAACATGTTAGATCCATCACCCTTAGGAGTGGCAGAGAGCTAGATGAGCCACAAGTTAAGTCTGCACCTGAACAACCCATAGTTGATAAACCCTTAAGTTCTAAGGAGGCAGCTCAGAAGGAGCAGGCTCGGGCTGCAAAGGAAGCAAAGCGAGGCGCTTCTTCATCTATACCTTCTTCTTCTTCATTGCCTTCCTCGTCCCCTGATTCTACACAGGTTCCCACTACATTGCCTCTAGTTAAACCACCAGTACCTTTTCCTCAGAGGTTCCAAAATCAAAAACTGGAACAACAATTTGCTAAATTTCTTGAGGTTTTTAAGAAGCTTCACATCAACATTCCTTTTGTAGATGCCTTAGAGCAAAGGCCAAGTTATGTGAAGTTTTTAAAGGATATCCTCTCGAGGAAGAGAAGATTGGAAGATTATGAGATGGTGGCCTTAACTAGGGAATGTAGTGCAATTATCCAAAGAAAATTACCCCCCAAGCTCAAGGATCCCGGGAGTTTTATCATACCCTGAACTATTGGAAATTTATTTTTTGGTAGAGCCCTGTGTGATTTAGGAGCTAGTATCAATCTAATACCTTTTTCTATCTATCAGAAGTTAGGAATAGGGGATGTCAAGCCCACTACAGTGACCCTTCAGCTAGTAGATCGATCCATTAAATATCCAAAGGGGGTCATTGAGGATGTCTTAATAAAGGTGGAGAAGTTTATTTTCCCAGTAGATTTTATTATACTAGATATGGAGGAAGACAAGGAAGTCTCCATTATTTTAGGCAGACCTTTCCTAGCTATTGGTAGGACGATAATTGATGTGCAAAAGGGGAAGTTCACTATGAGAGTGCAAGATCAGGAAGTGAAGTTTAATGTTTTGAAACCTTTGAAGCTCCCTGGTGACTCTCAAGAGTGTTTTAAGATAGAGATTAATGAGGATATAAGGCTTAAGCACATGAAATCTGAAAGAATGAGGGAAGTAGATAGAGCTAAGGAGGATTTAGCTATTAACATTCTATCACCATTCTGGCTAATCCTCCTACTCTTCGCCCTGCTGCTGAGTGTTGTTTTCTTCAGCTGCATTTGAAGTGGTATTGTTTTTTCTTTTCACTTTTTGTATATAGTTCTTTTTCTTTTTCTTTTCTGTTGTTTCTTTCTTTCTTTATTTTGCAGGTTTATTTTCTAGTTTTACGCTTTCAATAAAAGCTTCAGTTGTTCATCATCTTCAGAAAGGGGAGTACTTTGTTCCTGAACTTCAATTCTTATATTATCTGCACACTGAAGACACTGTGCACTTTATGTTTGGGGGATGGGATATCACTTTGAGCATTTTTCAAAAATTTGAGCAAAATTGAAAATTTTTTTGAAATTTTTTTGGAAAATCTAAGCTTAAACTATTTGATTTTGGGATGATTTAGTGCTTAGCATGTAGTTTTCCCATATTCCGATGATATGACCCCATGATTAAGTATGATTTTGATTGAGTAAGAAACATGATTATAGGAAAAGCATGAAGTTGAGTTCTTGAATTTGTTTTGATTCTGATTGTGATTTCCTCATCTTACGCACATGTCATGTCATGAATCTGTAGATTTATTTAGAGAAAGCTTATGTGGACTTAGGATTGCATTTGTTTAGTTGATTTTGTGTATCATATTCTAGAATTTGTTTGATCTAATATAGAGGTGAAATATTAGATCACACTTAATTAGGGAGATGATTTAGGTCATCTTTGGATCGTTTAAGCTTTTCTAGCCGACCCTGTACATATTTTACCCCTAGTCACCCATCTGGGCCAAATAAGCTTTTCTCTGTAAATACAAATGCAAAATTTCCTTAGCTTAAATACTCTTTTCCTATCCCTTACCCCGAAAGCATGAAAGTCATTGGGATATATTATGAGCTTTGTACATTTGGGTATTTGGTGATAGTGAAAATTCAAAAAAAAAAAGAAGAAAAATTCAAAAAAAAAAGTTTAGCAAAAGAAATTAGTTTGGGGGAAATAAATTTGAGCTCTTACATTAAAGATCCTCGAAGTAATGCATGTTAAGGGGTAATTAAACCTAAATTGACTTTATCATACCATAACCTCAGCCTTACATTACAAGCTTAATAAAGTCCTATTGATATTTGATTAAGTGTGACTACATTAGTGGAAAGATTAGTGAAAAGAAAACTTATGGGAATGATCACATGTCTTTGACTTCACATTCATTATGTTTGCATAATCTAATCTGGATAATGTACTGTGAAGTGACTTTGACATTTTTCACACACTCACGAGGAGTCCAATTTGGGTTAGAACTTATGATTGAATAATTTTGAATGTTGGACTTGTAATTGTGAATCTTTAAGATCATAGTCTGTACTTTTTCTTTGAGGATAATATTGGGGAAATTATTGTGTTTAGTACTTGTCATTCTTACAATTATTTTGTTTTGCTTGAGGACAAGCAAAAGCTCAAGTTTGGGGGTGTGATAATTCTATAATTTTAGAATTATTTGTGTTTAATTTCCTTATTAATTATTTAAATCCCCAATTTATTTTGTTAATTATCCCCTTTATTTAATTCAAATTCTCATGTTTGCAGATAAATTAAATCCGAATGAATTTTGAATATTTCGGTAGAAAATAGATCGAAATTGAGGTAAAATCAAGATTGGACCACACGGACAACACGAACCTAGCACATCCAATTCGACAAAAAGACAGATTACATGGAATTATTATTTTTCAAGAAGCTAATGGTGTGAAGACAAGTGGCCAAACAATGCCAACTCATCTAGGATGGAAAAATTACAATTGTACCCCTAAGTTTATGTATAAATAGAATATGATGGCAATTGAAAAGGGAGTAGCCTAGGTTAGAATAGAAGTAATTTAGGAGTAGATCTAAAATTAGGGTAGAATAATTTTTTTTAGGTTAATTTTAAAAGGTCTTATTTTCTTTGTTTTTAAGAGGCTGCCGCATAAATTTTTTTTATTTTAGCTTCCAGTTTCTTTTCTCCATAGCTACTATTTTATTCAACTTATTTTTGTTATGAAAAATTTTTCTCTTTAATTCATCAGTATCATTGCTTAGAAATATTTGTTTATCATTTCAGTTTGCTTCAATCGTCATCATCTTGTTTTTGCTATATGTTTTAATCCCCTTTCGGTTATAGTCTAAAGTATTTGCAAATCTTTAATCATCAATGCCGATCATGATGTTTGATTCATTATTGTCGATCTAATATGTTGGGATAATTTTGTGCATCGATTGGTAATAATAGAAGGGTGGAACAATATCAGTTTGGTGGGAAATGACTAAAACCGTGGCTACTGAAAGAAACCGAGACCATTGAGATTCGGCTTTTGTGTTAAAACCTTCTCCAGCCTCTGTTTAATTTTCATGGAATCAGTGATCTCGATGAATATCAGAAGAGGCAGCAACTAGTTGGGACAGCACCCAGGTGTCATAGCCAAAACTGAGAGCCAATATTCATCCCTTTATTCTGCCCTGTTCTTTAAGCAGTTCACCGTTCATCATTTCTTATGTTTTTTTTTGTTTTAATTCATTTAAATCTCACTTAAAAGTAAGGTTTAGGATAAATGATCATTGCATTTCAGTAAGTTTCTCCTCTGTCGACATTTAAACTTGTCTCGGTTTGTTTGATTTCATTTCATATTTACTGATTAACAGGTTGTTAAATTATTTTTGGCTTTAAAATCTGCTGCTGCGTGTTTTTCTGGGGAGAACTGTATGAGAAATAGCTCGGGAATGAAGGTTGGTGCAGTATTGTTTTCTGGTTCATCAGTAACGGCAGCAAACAACGCATAGGAAGAAGTATGTACACTGCAGAACAACACTACAACCCGAGACCTGAAGCAGTACCTGGACGTACCCGAGACCTAAGGCAGAACCAAGAGACAGACCTATAGTAGAGCTGGACAAGGAGTTCGCAGCACCTATATTCACCTGGAGCAATAGGCCATATGCAAAACCAAGAGCTGAGTGCAGAGGATACTTGTAGCAGTAAGCGGACAGCAGCTGGGAACCGAGAATGCTGGGAAATGTTTTGGTGAAGAACATGAACAGTGTTTGGAGGGACCTTTGAATGATTTAAATTGTTTAAGGCCTTGTTTGGCCGCCTTTAGTTTATTTAGTTTAATTTCTATGGCATTTTTATTATGGTGATTGTTTCATTAGTTGTTAGTTTAGTGTAGTGTTAGTTGATAATTGTAGGTTAAATTTAATATTTTAAGTGTTAATTTAATCTTTAGTTTTATGTTTTATTTGATAGTTAATTTGAGGTTTTATGTTTTAGGACTTAATTTTAGTTTAGTATTTTAAGAATTGCATTTATAATTAATTTAGATTAAATGTTTTTCATGCATTTTTAATTTAGTCTTTATTTTCATTAGATTTTAGTTTAAGTAATTTACAAACTTTATTAGTTTAATTAGATGCATTTTTATTTTATGTGAGACACGAATTTTCATGCTATTGTTCATTTTAAGATAAATCGAGAAGTTTAAAACTTGTGTAAATGTTTATACAGGGCGTAGAAAGATAAAGATGCCCGGGATAGTGGCATGAAGCTGGAGGCACGTGTTTCGAGGTAAGATCTCGAATTTAAGTAATTTTCAATAAAGTATGATTTTAGGTATGTTATGATGATTAGAAAGTGAAACTAATACATCAGAAGTTAAAAAATTTGTAAAACTTGGGTTTACACTAAACCGAGCAAATGAGCCTAGAAATAGAAATAAATTCTAGAAATTCACAAAAATTATTTCGAGGCTATAGGAAATTATTATAAGGCATAATTTACATGAGGAATGAAAATTGAGTGGAGATATGGAGGTTTCGGTGATCAAATGAATTTTTAAAGTGAACCAAAAACCTTAAGTTACATTGTTCCGTAATGACCAAGTTTTGTAAAATGGGCCCAATCGGGAAAATTTTCTTAAACAAGTGGGCCCCAAATTTTTATGAGAATACTAGAGACATAGTATCACACTTGAGAAGTGGAAATTTGGAAGAAAATGGGCCAAAACTATTTTTCATGGATTTTTTAAAACTGACCAGTGGGCTGCCCCAACCCAGTGAACTGAATACCCATTAGGAAAAGCCCAATTTTGACTCATCTAAAAAGTCCGCTTTATAGCTTAGTTTAGTGAAAAATCGAAAGGTGTGAGAATTTGTAAGAATTGGATTGATAAAGTGTGGATTATGGATATGAATGGGTATGTAGGTTATTAAGATAGTGAATGTGAAGTTAGACTGATTAAATTGGATAAAATAGCTTAAATCGGCACTTAAATCGGTAAAACAGAAAATAATAGGAAAAGTTGACAAAAAGGTCAAATTTGGTCAAATCTTAAGGAGATAAATACATATTTGGATATGTTGAGATGAAATCAAACAATATTTGATAATTTGGTATCATTTTGGGCAGCTCAAGAATTTGGCAAGCAAAACGAGGTAAACTCGAACCCCGACAGAGTAAGGCTGTTTTAGCTCCGTTGAGGTAAGGGATGCAATTTAAAATAGTACTAACCTCCTATATCTCTTTATTGTTCATAAATGACTTGAAAATCGTAGAAAGAAATCTGTTTGAAAATCATACTTTCTCGGTTTAAGTCCGAAAGGAATAATAAACCGTTTTTAGATACTGAAATCATCGTTTTCACTTATTTTGTATAAATAAAATAGATATACATATTTTGTATGAATTATGACTTGATTTGATGATTAAAATTTCCATATGAAAGTAAGTAAGTAAGTATGAAAGTAAGGATTTTGAGATGACAGGCTACTATTAGTATATGCTGAGTGTATAATCATGCTTGCTACTTGTGATGTCTTGGCTCCGCCACACGTAGTATTAGTTTAGATTCACCAGTGTAATGTCTATTCCGCCTTAGTGGTGTTGTTTTTCACTACACGTGGTGTCTATTTTCGAAGTATCTTATGACTGCACGGTGTGTGCCTCTGGTGCCCGTGCCCTAGCTGTGTGCTAGTGTGATTGAGATATTATATTAGAACCGCTGTACGACCCTGATCCAGTCTACAGCCCTTACCATAGCCATAGGTATTATTACCTCTACTGAGGATATGATATGTTGCATGATAACTATGTTGAAATAGCCTAGTCTCCATGTTTTAATGTATAATATTTTAACAAAGAAAGTATGTATGATGTTTTAGTATATGAAAGTACGTACAACGTTTTGATGAAGTATGATGTATTTTAAAGTAAGCATGTAAAATGGGTTTCTAAGTATGTAGGTACGGAAGTATGTTTATTCTGATTTTCTAATTGTTTTTAAATGGTTAGAATTGTTTTAAATGCATACCTTACTGAGCTTTTCCCCAGAAGATCACCCCTTCTCCTCTCCCATTTCAGAGTACCTGCAATGAGATTATTCAGCCATTTACACGTACGTGAGTAGTTGGTGGATTCAGTGCCTCCCAGACTACTTTCAATACTAGCTCAGGTATATCATCGAATATTTATTCCCAGACATGTATATTGTACAGATACTGGATTGTATATAAATACTTTTGGGATGTAATTAGTTGTTTTATGGATTATTTTGTAAACGTTTTAGGAAGTGAATGAAATGTCGATGATACTGAGTATGGATGTGGAAGTTGTAGTAGTAAAAATGTAGAGTTGAAAGTAATAAGTTTAAGAAATAAAATCAACTGCCTTGCGAATATAAATTGCGTTTACCTGCAGGGGGATAGGATATATTATAAAAGGTTATGCTGTCGAAATATTTGGTAAAATTAAACAGTTAAAAGAATAAGTAAAGAAAGAAAAGAAGAAACCTACACTGTACAGGAATGCAACCTAAGTAGAAAAATAATATTTAAAGGAAAAAGTTAGCCCCTATTTTCGCGCTTCTGGGGCTTTACAGTTAAAGTGGTATCAGAGCAAGGGTTGTCTAGTACTGTCAGTGTCGATATTTAATGTGTGATTACATCCCAAGTATCTGTACTTGTTTGGTTATAAATTGTATATACCTGTTATAGCTATAGCTAAAATTTATTGGTATCGGTGCAGGTAATACGTAATCAGTTACCATGAGTGGTAGAAGAGGTCGCCCACGGAGGCAAGATCGATCCCCTTCACCTCCTCTCCCTCAACCAGAGAGTCCCGATTCCTAGATGAGGAGATTAGAGTAGAGTGTTCAAGGCATGGGAGAGGGGCTTAAGGCCCTCACAGCTATGCTTGCCCAGCAGTTTGGGGCACATGGTTCAGATACCGGTGCTACTACGCCCGCACCTCCTCCTCCGCCTCCTCCTCCACAGGCCCCTCAAGCACCTACGGTAGTTCAGCCTCAGGTACAGATTGGGGTAAAGGAAAAAGATAAGGTTGGAATGAAAGACTTTCTGAAGATGTACCCTCCAGAGTTTAAGGGTGTGAAGGAACCAGTACGGGCTGAGGAATAGTTGGCCGACTTGGAAAAGATATTTGAGTGTTTAGAGTATACAGATGCAGATAGAGTTAGAATGGTGACCTATATGTTGACTGGACAGGCTGGTATTTGGTGGAGAACTACCAGAACATATTTGAGGTCCCGACACCCAGAGATTACCTGGAAGACTTTCCTAGCTACTTTCAGGGGTCAATATGTACCGCCTGCTGCCCAGCAGAGAATGCAGAAAGAGTTTTTTGAGTTATCACAGGGCAACATGACTGTGGATGAATATGAGAACAGATTTACTACTCTTATGCATTATGACCCTGAGACAGTCAGAGATGAGCAGCGTCGCACGCAGAGGTTTCTATCTGGGTTGCGACCAGCCATTCGGGACAGACTCCTTGCTTTACGTGTTACAGAATTCAATGATGCACTAGAGCATGCTCAGGATATTGAGAGAGGCCTCGATGTTACTCAGGCTCAGTACAGATTTCGGGGGAAGTCAAAGGGTAAAGGTAAAAGAGTAGAGATCTCTAGATTAGAATCGATTAGGGGTCAACCGAAGAGACTAAAGCTTGGCGAGGCTCCTGTGAGGGTTGATAAGCCTGGGACTACTACTGTTACCCTTGTAACCACTCGGAGTCATCTGTTACCTATGAGAACTTGTAAAGATTGTGGTAAGATGCACAGTGGGCCATGTTACTGGCGAGTGGGTGCCTGTTTTGGTTACAGACAGAGGGGACATCTGATTAAGGATTGTCCATCATTGTCGACCCCACAACCCCATGATCAGCCAACCCCACCTCCTGAGAGACAGATACATGCTGCACAGAGGCAAGCCCCCTAGAGACAGGCTACAGCGAAAGAGAAGGGTAAGAAGCCTGTCACCCGAGGACGAGTCTTCACACTTGATCAGGAGACAACGGATACCTCATCCGATGTTATCAGAGGTAATCTTCTTGTCTGTAATCATCGAGCTAATGTTTTGTTTGATCCTGGATCCACACACTCGTTCATTACACCTCAGTTTACAAAATATCTACATGTAAAATCTGAACCCCTAGATTTTGTATGTCATATTAGTACTCCCATGCATGAGACACAAATAACTGATAGAGTGTGCAGGAACTGTGAAATCAAGGTGGGAGACAGGGCAATGAATGCAGATCTAATACTACTAAATATGTTTGGTTTTAATGTAATATTAGGAATGAACTAGTTAGCCGCTAATAGAGTAAGTTTAGATTGCTATACTAAGACTGTAACCTTCTCCCTACCTGATAAATTTGAAGTATATTTTGCAGTTAAGAAATGAAACATATGATGTTATTAAATATGAAATTCCATGAACTTTTTTGATGTTTTATTGTTGATGAAGGTTATATAGCCTATGTTTCGGATACGAGCCGGGAACATCCAAGTATACAGGATATACCAGTTGTTTGTGAGTTTCTGGATGTATTTCTTGATGAGCTACCAGGGTTGCCACTGGAGAGAGAGCTAGAGTTTTCTATTGACTTAGTACCAGATACCCAGCCAATCTTTAAGACTCCCTATAGAATGGCACCAGTCGAATTAGAGGAGCTGAAGAAGCAGTTACAGGAATTGCTGGACAAGGGTTTTATTAGACCCAGTGTGTCACCTTAGGGAGCTCCGATTTTGTTTGTGCGAAAGAAGGATGGTAGCCTCCGGTTATGCATAGATTACCGATTGTTGAATAAGGCTACAGTAAAGAACAAATACCCCTTGCCCAAAATCGATGATTTATTTGATCAATTGAGAGGGGCTTCAGTATTCTCGAAGATTGATCTAAGGTCCGGCTATCACCAGTTGAGAATCAGAAAAGAAGATGTGGCCAAAACAGCATTCAGAACCAGATATGGTCACTATGAGTTTTTGGTGATGCCCTTTGGCCTGACCAATGCCCCTGCTGCTTTCATGAGTCTGATGAATGAAGTATTTTGGGATTATCTAGACCGATTTGTGATTGTCTTTATTGATGACATATTGGTTTACTCTAAGTCCCGAGAGGAACATGAGCAGCATTTGAGGACAGTGCTCAAGACTCTTCGAGAGAAACAGTTGTATGGGAAACTGAGTAAATGTGAATTTTGGCTGGAGCAGATAGCTTTCCTCGGTCACATTATATCTAAGGATAGGGTGTCAGTTGATCCGTCTTAGGTTGAGGCAGTACTCAAATGGGAACAACCGAGAACTATAACAGAGATTCGAAGTTTTCTAGGGCTAGCGGGGTACTACCGAAGATTTGTAGAGGGATTCTCCAGAATAGCAGCTCCACTGACTAAGCTCACGCGTAAAGGAGTTCCTTTTATCTGGTCAGAAGCATGTGAGCAGAGTTTTCAGGAGCTCAAACGGAGACTAACTGCCATGCCTGTCCTGACTATTCCGAGTGGTTTGGGAGGATTTACGGTATACTGTGATGCATCTCACCAGGGTTTGGGATGTGTACTGATGCAGAATGGTCGAGTTATAGCTTATAGTTCTAGACAATTAAAGGACCATGAGCGAAACTATCCCACCCATGATCTAGAATTAGCCGCTGTGGCATTTGCTTTGATGATTTAGCGGCACTACCTGTATGGTGAGAAATTTCATATCTTCACTGACCATAAGAGCTTAAAGTATATATTTGATCAGAAGGAGCTTAACATGAGATAGAGACGGTGGTTAGAGCTTCTTAAGGATTATGACTGTGAGATTGTGTATCTGTCACGACCCAAACTACCCAAAAATCAGAATTAATTTTTCACGTTTTATTATTTTCTTTCATTGTTTACCTGTCCTCTGATCGTGACCACACTCCACTAATGAATTGGGCTGTGCATCAATGCCAGTCCCACCATACATTTACCATCTAACTTATTTCTTCTCCAGTCATTTATAAAATGTCTACAATATTTATACATCCCCTAGAGACACTTACAAACATGTTACTGTGCTATGCTTATGTAGATACAATATGTACAAGTGTATATACCTTATGTTGATGGGCAGCAGCGGATATCCGGAATGCAGTACTGAGTCGCCTCAACTTCAACTGGAGATTATCTGTAGGAGAAAATGAAAGGGGTGAGCACATCAAGCTCAGTAAGGCAAACCTACGAATAAGTAGGTAACCATACTACCTACATGAACGTAGTGCCATGCATAAACCACCCTTTCTCCACACATTTTAAAACAAATGATATGAGTTATGATGTTATGTAAAACACATTTGCACGGAAAATTCAACATGCAATTATTTCAAATCATTTCTTTCTCAATTAAAATTTTCACAATAAAGTCAGGACCTGACTCACACAAAACCATAAAAATCGATTTACATTCACACATGGGTTTAAAAAGCATGGAAATACCATTATGCAAATTTAGTTTAAAACCCAGTTTGATCTCATCAAAATCGTCGACATGCGAGACTAGGCAACGTCTGTATATAGGCAAATAACCAGGACTATGGCCATATGTCTCCTCGGGAGTTCCTCAGCTACACAGATCCTAGTGTACGTGTTCTCACCATGATCGGGAACCGCCCAGGAGGTGGGTCAATCCATCCCGTCAGTCTTATCCGATCCCAGGCATCCAAAGATCCTGCATCTGGAGATGCCGTATCCGAAGATACCACACGGTACATCGTACTCCATGCTACTTGCACGGTACATCGTACTTCGTGAACCCATATAATATCTCTATACTCATGCCATGTCTCAAAACGCACGTGCGGGCCTATTTAATCGGTGACACACAGTCTATCCGATGCTCCAAGCACGGCTTATCGTATGATCTCTGAAAGTAGTGCGAGCGGTGCTCTAACACTGTCAGTAAATCAAATAAAACTAGTGCGAGCTAAGCTCTAGCACTCTATATGCAAACCATATGAAAAGCTGGTGCGAGCGAAGCTCCAACACCCTGTCTCAAAAATCACATAAAAATATGGTGCGAGTTAGACTCTAGCACCCTGTCACGTAAATCATATATATATGTATACAAATCTGGTGCGAGTTGGACTCCAGCACCTATGCATGTAAAACTCTAGTGCGAGCTCTCGCTCCAGCACTAATGCGTGCATCACACAAATCGAAAATATCGTGCGAGCTGAGCTCTAGCACGTCACATGTCAATAAAACGCGTAGGCGGCTCTGTTTCCTCAAAACAGTTTTCAAAACAATTTCACGTTGAAAGTATGCAATGCTGTGCATTTTCTTTCAAGGTTAGCCAGCCTACTAATGCATGCATCAAAACACCTCCAGAATGAGCAAGAACCTCTTGTTCTTGCTCCTCCCAACTTTTCCTAAATTTGTAAATTTTACCCTTAACAAGGGTATTTTAGTAATTTGCCCATTCGGGGCACTAAAATTATTATTTGACCTCTAGACCCTTCAGATAATTTTTAAAGACTGCATATGAACTTGAAATTGCGTAAAGTTTACCTCTAGCAGTCCGTAGAATTCCCTTACCTTATTTTCCTGTCGAGTTTGACCTTTTCTTTTCCACTGTTGTCTCGTCGCGCAGTCCGATATGCTCCCAATCAAATGTCCGGAACTGCGTATAATTATTTCTCAGGTCAGATAACATACAATTTAATTGTATTTAATCTTTTCTGGGCTTAATTTAAATCATTGGGCCCATTTACCCCTATTGGGCCCGATTGCACCTTAATGGGCCTTAATCGGCCTTAAGTCCGTTTTTCCACTTAATTTTCACTTTATCGAGGCCTATTGGGCTCATTGGGCCCACTAATAATTTATTGGGCCTCGTTCTAATTCTTGAATAACTAAATCGATTATTTACGACAATTTATCTAAATTTACATAATTTAATTCAATTTATGCGAAAATCAAATCAATATCACGCATAACGAGGTAATTGTCGTAAATAAGGGTTACTTACCCGAGATTCCATGCTAGTACAAAATTCGAGGCTGTCTCGAGCTCTCGGTGGATGCCAATCGTCGAGCTACATAATTTCATAATTTTTCGGGTAAGTTTTCAGCCCAAAATTAATTAAATTAAATACTCTAAAATTTAAATCGGGTCAATTCGACCGCTCATTGACTTACCCGAAGCTCGGTTGCATCACTGGAATTTTCTCCAATTTTTCCTCTTTTTCTTTTTCCCTTTTTCTTCCTTTTTTCCTCTCTTTTTGGCTGAACCGGTTCAGTCCGGTTCGGACCGGTTCAGACCGCCGGTTCATTCCGGTTCGACCGGTTCACCACCGGTTCAAGGCCTTGCCGGTCGGTTCTCTGCCGGCTTCCACCGCCAGCAGCTTCGTAAGGTTGTCCGCAGCTCGAATCTGCCCTCAGTTTCACCCAAGTCCGCCGAAAAGTCACCGGTCCGGCTGTTCTCTTTTCTGCCGTCGAAACCCATTTTCGATCTTGGCCGTCGCCGACGATTCCGGCCGTCTCGCCGGCTGCTACCAGTCTCAAAAGGACCACCTCCTCCTCACGGTCACACCGGTGGCCTCCGTTCACGCCCAGTCGCGGTGGTTCACCGGAAATCAGCCTGCTTGTCCGTCGGTCTTCCTTCGCTCCGATCGGCTTAGTCTGGCCACCTGACTGAGCGATTCCGGTGCCATCTTGCTCGCCGGCCTCCCCTCTTCCTCGTCGGCTCCTCGTCGGGGGTCGTTGGTCACCGGACAGGGGTCCGATCTTCCTCGGTTTGTGGCGTCCGTTTTCGTTCTCTGCTTCTCTTTCGCGATTTCGTTTTCTGTCTTTTTTTTTTCAGATTCTTTTTATTTATTTTAATTATTACACTATTCTTTAAAATATATTAAAATACCCAAATATCTCCCAAAAATTATTATTTTATTCTAAATTAATTAATTTAATTTTATTTAATTTATTTATTATATTTTAATCCTTTTTCAGGTATAATTTCTCCGTATTTTTTGGATATTGTCCCGAATGACTTTTCGATATATTTTTCGATTATTTTCGGGATTATTTTTTCGAACTAAAAATCTCGATTAATTTCGATTAATTCCCATAAATTAATATCTTGATCAATTTAACCCAAAATAAATTTATTTCACCTTTATTGACCAAGATTTCTCAAATCCATATTTTTAATTAAATTTCCTTATCGAATTTACACCGACTTTCGATCTTTTGACCGTTTTGCCCTTACACGTGTTCGGGATTAATTTAACCCGACTTCCCTTCACGAATGCTCCTTCATTTCATATTTTAATTAAATTCGGGTCTTACAACTCTCCCCCACTTAAGGAATTTGGTCCTCCAAATTAGAACCAATTCATATGAGTCCATAAACTACTCCGGGTACATCAATCGTATCATACTTCTTTAATTCTCACGTGACCTTTTTCGGAGTGTAACACTACCAAAGGACTTTAATTAGGGAGATCATCTTAAACCTCATTACTTTCTCTTTCCTGTTTACTGCCCGAATCAACTTCTTCAATATACTTATATTTGCATTAAGCTGAACGTTGGATCTCATATCTCATCACCTATGCTGGATCTGGATAGTATTCCCGAAGTATCAAAAGATGGAACACATCGTGGGTGCCTGCTTATTCAAGTGATAACACCAATCTACAGGTCTTATCTCCCACTTATCCAATCTCTCAAAATATTTCATCCAGCGCAACTCAATTTACCTTCTTCCAAAAGTTCGCTATGTCCTTATTCTCTTAGGACAAGAAACATTTCAACCATACTAATTCACCAAGGGTGAATTCCAATACTTGTCTATCTGCTCTGAGGTGTTCTTAATCTCTCTCTTAACTAAACATCCTCAGAGACTTATTATCCAAAGTCAAAAATAATTTTATCTGTCACCCACCTTTTCTTATCCAATTTGGGGAACAACCCCTACAGCCATACAGTGGCAACTGTCACTATTGACTAATTCGATTAGAAATCAACTGATCATTCTAGGAGCTTATAAAATCAATGGCACACGCTTTCATCGGATCCTCCAGAACTTGTACAGTCCTCTTTGACTGACCATCTGTCTGAGGACGGAAAGCTGTGCTAATACTCAGTCGGGTTCCCATAGCTTCCTGAAAAATATTCCCTGAAGTAAGAAGTGAAGTGGGAATCCCTATATGTTACCATGCTCACTGGAACGCTACTTCATGTTCCATAATCTTCCTTGTACCTGAATCCTCATACACACTCTGAGTATTTGGGGATTTCATAACCAGAAGGTGGGTAGACTTAGTTACTCTATCGACTATCATCCAAATAGCCTCGTAATTCACCTGGGTCCTCTGTAACCCATCACGACATTCATGGAGACTTGCCCTCATTTTTTGTGCCGTGTCGATATAGGTAGAGGCTGCAATAACTTTGCAGACTTTTAATATTCCACCTTATCCCGCTGACATACTAGGCACTTTTCCACAATCTCTACCATATCTCTTTCCACATTTGACCACCAATACCCTTTTCGAGATTTCGATATATTCTTTACTTCCGTATGCACTGCATACCCCGAAGAGTGAGCTTCTGACAATATTACTATCTCATCAACTGTGGTCCTGGGGAGCACTTATACTGTCTCTGAGCCTCTCTATAAATCATTATCATACTTTGTGAACTCTATCACTGTACCCTTCTGAATCTGACCCACACCATCGACACCCTGCCGATCATCATGCTATGCCTGTCAAATCCGGGCACTCTCATCGGGTTCTAATCTCAGGCTAGCTGTTACATAATCACTGTCATCATCAGAAGGGGTCACATCAATACTGAGGCTCATAACTGCTCTAGCAGCTCACGCTCCCTGACCATCATATGTAGTACCATCCCGAGGCTCTTTCTGCTCAAAGCATCAGCCTTTCTTGGGTGGTACAATTTTCACAAATCAACTCTCTCAGAAGCTTTAACCCACTATGTATTCTCATATTCGTCTCTTTCTGTAAAAACAGATACTCGGGCTTTATGATTAGTGCATATCCACAATTTCTCACCATGTACATAATAGTACCATATCCTCAGCACAAATACTGTTGCCAACCTTAAATCATGGGTATCTTCCCATTATACATCAATACACAGCTCCTTCATAATTTTGAGGTATCCATACTCACTGAAAACCTCTTGAGCTGTTGGGTATGGTGAAATTAATCACAGTGGTCAGTTCATACTTCACTACATCGAAATTTATATCACATCGATCATCTTATTTATCGTCTTATTCAAAGACCACGTTTTCTTAGTTAAACGTGTCGTCAAGGTATATCCTTTTTAGAAGTCGCAACAACCCATTTGTAAAAGCAATTTTTCAATTATTGCTTATAATCTGCCCTAGACTTTAACTACACCCAACATATCATCGATAATGATGATTACGAATCGGTCTAATCCTTGGCTCATCCATGCGTAAGCGTATAAGATCCTTCAAAATCGCTTACGTCTTCAAGTACTAACCTGCGTCACTTCCTTTTCTTATTTTAACGGTTCCTATTAAATTTTACTATGTTAACCTTCATGATTTGTCGAATTTTAATATTCTTATCGTCTTAGTAAGGGTATCTTAATGCTAAAGGTATTTATTGCGACGATCGATTTCACGTTATAGGTTATATATATATATACTTTTAGACGCTGTCAAGTCTTCAGGCGGGGAGGTATTTTGAAATACCTTTATTAACCCTTAGACTTAACCACAATTACTTTATATACCAGTCCATGTGGTTACAATTTGTATTCGCTACTAATTGCTTTAATCCTAATGACTTCATATCGTAAGGATGTTCTCACCTTGCATACGCCTCTTACTCCAGTACATCTTGTATTTAGGATCAAAACACATCTCCAAGATTATCTCTTTCGTATATCAATTATAACGAAACTCTTGTCATTATTCGTTCCATGAGTACAATCCTTTAATTTCAACTGTTGCACCCCTTTTTATCACTTATCAACACTTACAGTATACTTTTTAGTGATGTTTTCACCCCTGTTTTCAACTTAAAATCTCTATATCCATATTTCGTTAATTAATCCTCCTCTATTGGGGTACTCATTTATCAGTATTGTGCCCAATGATGTAGGCATTCATGCCTTTTACTCACTTATATGCGAATGAAGGCGGTATGAATAAAGGTGTGGCACCAGGATCAATGAACATATGTACTTCATTATTCATAACAAGTGTGGTATCTTACACCACATCCACGAAACATCAATAGTGTCCTGGTCCAAGACATCCTCTTGCCTTTATCCAACAGCCTACTTTCCTTTTTTCTTTTCGGCTATTGCCTCCCTTCTCATTGCAGCTATACCAATGAAGTTTTTCTCTGTCTCTTTACTTTTCTGTAGGGCGATCTCGCCCAACTCTGTGCAATCAAAATCAATGGTCCGTCTTACCACACTTAACGGCCATTTTCATCAATACAGTGTAGGTATAGACCCTCCTTCCGTGGTATCCACCACACATCCCATACTACTTACAGTGATCACACTGCTACTCTGCTTCGTAGCAGGTCGGGGTCCTCCAATCACAATGCCCCTCAAGAGTGCCAAAATTGGATGCACTGGGGTCTTACCAATTATCTTACTCCATAACTCATCAAATCTAATCTTTAACCAATTACCATTTTCTCATTTTTAACATCTTTGTCATTTCTCGATTCTCTTTTCTGTCTCTATTTCAGCCTCATTACCTTTCCCAATCTCAGAGGCGTGCAATTCGTGTTCTTATTTACCCAACTGTAAATCTGCGCACTGCCTCGGTATAAGTAATATCTCACGGGGCCAATTGGACTCTAATTGACAATCTGAGCCCTTTCATAAACTTTTAGATATCTCGACTGTCACTTTTCATAGTGTCGAGGTAATTTCTACCTAAAAATACAATCGAGTTTCCATACTCGTCAATAAATCAAATCCACTGGGTCAGAGTAAGGACTTTAATCTGAAATTTCCTTTAAATCATGTCCGAGATACCCTGTCACCGGAATACATCCAATAAGATTTCTCATCTTAGCTATGGATGTTTAACACTTAAGATGGGTCGAGCGGGTTTCCACCAATGTTCTACTGCGCCCTCTGATCTCATTCATAATCTGAGCAATTAGCTCCTCAAAATAATTCCCATGCTCCGCTTCAATCTCGCGAAGCGTGTCTCAGTACTGTCCGATCTCTCTATCGGATTCAATAGGGCATGCTCAACATTAGCCTCCATTTGAATCTCATCTCGATTCTCATAAGTCAACTCAGCACGACTAGCAGGCTCAGGTTTACCTCTATGACCTCTGCCTCGTGCACTATCTCATCCAACGCGACTCATATTAGGCATTCCTGCATTCTCGACCATTTCTTAGTCAAAACCCATCTCGATAGACACTATTGTATCTAACCAAGCACAGTAACAAGGGGATGTAATTTCCTAATTACTGACACTAACACATATCAGACCAATTTCTGCTCTGATACCAAACATGTCACGACCCAAACTACCCAAAAATCAGAATTAATTTTTCACGTTTTATTATTTTCTTTCATTGCTTACCTGTCCTCTGATCGTGACCACACTCCACTAACGAATTGGGCTGTGCGTCAATGCCAGTCCCACCATACATTTACCATCTAACTTATTTCTTCTCCAGTCATTTATAAAATATCTACAATATTTATACATCCCCTAGAGACACTTACAAACATGTTACTGTGCTATGCTTATGTAGATACAATATGTACAAGTGTATATACCTTATGTTGATGGGCAGCAGCGAATATCCGAAATGCAGTACTGAGTCGCCTCAACTTCAACTGGAGATTATCTGTGGGAGAAAATGAAAGGGGTGAGCACATCAAGCTCAGTAAGGCAACCCTACGAACAAGTAGGTAACCATACTACCTACATGAACGTAGTGCCATGCATAAACCACCCTTTCTCCACACATTTTAAAACAAATGATATGAGTTATGATGTTATGTAAAACACATTTGCACGAAAAATTCAACATGCAATTATTTCAAATCATTTCTTTCTCAATTAAAATTTTCACAATAAAGTCAGGACTCGACCCCTCCTTCGGGTGATCCTGACTCACACAAAACCATAAAAATCGATTTACATTCACACATGGGTTTAAAAAGCATGGAAATACCATCATGCAAATTTAGTTTAAAACCCAGTTTGATCTCATCAAAATCGTCGACATGCGAGACTAGGCAACGTCTGTATATAGGCAAATAACCAGGACTATGGCCATATGTGTCCTCGGGAGTTCCTCAACTACACGATCCTAGTGTGCGGGTTCTCACCATGATCGGGAACCGCCCAGGAGGTGGGTCAATCCATCCCGTCAGTCTTATCCTATCCCAGGCATCCGAAGATGCTGCATCCGGAGATGCCGTATCTGAAGATACCACACGGTACATCGTACTCCATGCTACTTGCACGGTACATCGTACTCCGTGAACCCATATAATATCTCTATACTCATGCCATGTCTCAAAACGCACGTGCGGGCCTATTTAATCGGTGACATACAGTCTACCCGATGCTCCAAGCACGGCTTATCGTATGATCTCTGAAAAGTAGTGCGAGCGGTACTCTAACACTGTCAGTAAATCAAATAAAACTAGTGCGAGCTAAGCTCTAGCACTCTGTATGCAAACCATATGAAAAGCTGGTGCGAGCGAAGCTCCAACACCCTGTCTCAAAAATCACATAAAAATATGGTGCGAGTTAGACTCTAGCACCCTATCACGTAAATCATATATATATGTATACAAATCTGGTGCGAGTTGGACTCCAGCACCTATGCATGTAAAACTCTAGTGCGAGCTCTCGCTCCAGCACTAATGCGTGCATCACACAAATCGAAAATATCGTGCGAGCTGAGCTCTAGCACGTCACATGTCAATAAAACGCGTAGGCGGCTCTGTTTCCTCAAAACAGTTTTCAAAACAATTTCACGTTGAAAGTATGCAATGCTGTGCATTTTCTTTCAAGGTTAGCCAGCCTACTAATGCATGCATCAAAACACCTCCAGAATGAGCAAGAACCTCTTGTTCTTGCTCCTCCCAACTTTTCCTAAATTTGTAAATTTTACCCTTAACAAGGGTATTTTAGTAATTTATCCATTCGAGGCACTAAAATTATTATTTGACCTCTAGACCCTTCAGATAATTTTTAAAGACTACATATGAACTTGAAATTGCGTAAAGTTTACCTCTAGCAGTCCGTAGAATTCCCTTACCTTATTTTCCTGTCGAGTTTGACCTTTTCTTTTCCACTGTTGTCTCGTCGCGCAGTCCGATATGCTCCCAATCAAATGTCCGAAACTGCGTATAATTATTCCTCAGGTCAGATAACATACAATTTAATTGTACTTAATCTTTTTTGGGCTTAATTTAAATCATTGGGCCCATTTACCCCTATTGGGCCCGATTGCACCTTAATGGGCCTTAATCGGCCTTAAGTCCGTTTTTCCACTTAATTTTCACTTTATCGAGGCCTATTGGGCCCATTGGGCCCACTAATAATTTATCGGGCCTCGTTCTAATTCTTGAATAACTAAATCGATTATTTACGACAATTTATCTAAATTTCCATAATTTAATTCAATTTATGCGAAAATCAAATCAATATCACGCATAACGAGGTAATTATCATAAATAAGGGTTACTTACCCGAGATTCCATGCTAGTACAAAATTTGAGGTTGTCTCGAGCTCTCGGTGGATGCCAATCGTCGAGCTACATAATTTCATAATTTTTCGGGTAAGTTTTCAGCCCAAAATTAATTAAATTAAATACTCCAAAATTTAAATCGGGTCAATTCGACCACTCACTGACTTACCCGAAGCTCGATTGCATCACTAGAATTTTCTCCAATTTTTTCTCTTTTTCTTTTTCCCTTTTTCTTCCTTTTTTCCTCTCTTTTTGGCTGAACCGGTTCAGTCCGGTTCGGATCGGTTCAGACCGCCGGTTCACTCCGGTTTGACTGGTTCACCACCGGTTCAAGGCCTTACCAGTCGGTTCTCTACCGGCTTCCACTGCCAGCAGCTCCGCAAGATTGTCCGCAGCTTGAATCTACCCTCAGTTTCACCCAAGTCCGCCGGAAAGTCGCCGGTCCGGCTGTTCTCTTTTCTGCCGTCGAAACCCATTTTGGATCTTGGCCGTCGCAGACGATTTTGGCCGTCTCGCCGACTGCTACCGATCTCAAAAGGACCACCTCCTCCTCACGGTCACACCGGTGGCCTCCGTTCACGCCCAGTCGCGGTGGTTCGCCGGAAATCAGCCTGTTTGTCCATCGGTCTTCCTTCGCTCCGATCGGCTTACTCTGGCCACCTGACTGCGCGATTCCGGTGCCATCTTGCTCGCCGACCTCCCCTCTTCCTCGTCGGCTCCTCGTCGAGGGTCGTTGGTCACTGGAGAGGGGTCCGGTCTTCCTCGGTTTGTGGCTTCCGTTTTCGTTCTCTGCTTCTCTTTCGCGATTTCGTTTTCTGTCTTTTTTTTTTCAGATTCTTTTTATTTATTTTAATTATTACACTATTCTTTAAAATATATTAAAATACCCAAATATCTCCCAAAAATTATTATTTTATTCTAAATTAATTAATTTAATTTTATTTAATTTATTTATTATATTTTAATCCTTTTTCGGGTATAATTTCTTCGTATTTTTCGGATATTGTCCCGAATGACTTTTTGGTATATTTTTCGATTATTTTCGGAATTATTTTTCTGAACTAAAAATCTCGATTAATTTCGATTAATTCCCATAAATTAATATCTTGATCAATTTAACCCAAAATAAATTTATTTCACCTTTATTGACCAAGATTTCTCAAATCCATATTTTTAATTAAATTTCCTTATCGAATTTATATCGACTTTTGATCTTTTGACCGTTTTACCCTTACACGTGTTCGGGATTAATTTAACCCGACTTCCCTTCACGAATGCTCCTTCATTTCATATTTTAATTAAATTCGGGTCTTACAGTATCATCCGGGTAAAGTGAACGTGGTGGCAGATGCTCTCAGCAGGAAGGGTATAGTGTCGCATATGATGGTCAGAGAATGGGAGCTATTGGAACAGTTCGTCGGACTCCAAATTAATGTTGAAGAAGCGGAGGTTGGATTTATGGCTAGCCTGCAGATTGAGCCCAGCATCTTAGATCAGATCAGAATGGGGTAAAGAAATGATCAGAGGTTACTTGAGATGGTTAGCCAAGCAGAGCAAGCTTTGCAGTCAGATTTTATGGTCAGTGATGACAGGCTGTTGAGGTTCAAGGGCTGAATCTATGTTCCGAGCGATGATGCCCTCAGATAGCAGATTTTGAGAGAGTTTCACTGCTCCCGCTACACCATGCACCCAGGCAGTACCAAGATGTATCATGATCAGCGGAAGGTGTATTGGTGGGTTGGTATGAAGCGAGATGTAGCAAAATTTGTGGCCAGATGCTTGGTATGTCAGCAGGTTAAGATTGAGCATCAGAAGCCCGTAGGATTTCTTAAGCCCTTGCCAGTGCCTACATGGAAATGGGAGCACATTACGATGAATTTTTTTATGCCCCGGACCCGAAGAGGTCATGACGCAATCTGGGTAATAGTTGACAGATTGACTAAGAGTGCCCATTTCCTCGCCATTAAGAGTACAGATTCTTTGAGTACCTTGGCAGAACTGTATGTCAGAGAGGTAGCTCGTTTATATGGGGCTCCCATGAGTATTACATCTGATAGAGATTCCAGGTTTACCTCCAGATTTTGGACACATTTTCAGGAAGCTATGGGATCTCAGTTGAATCTCAGCACTGCCTATCATCCTCAGACTAATGGTCAGTCCGAGCGGACTATTCAGACCCTAGAGGATATGTTGAGGGTGTGTGTAATGGATTTTAAGGGTTCATGGGATGACCATTTGCCCCTCACAGAGTTCGCATATAATAACAGCTACCATACTAGTATCGTGATGGCACCTTATGAAGCTCTTTATGGTAGGAGATGTAGATCCCCAGTTGCTTGGGAAGAAGTGGATGATCGAAAGATTATGGCTCCCGATTTAGTGGAACAGGCAGCGAAGGGTGTTCAGATTATTTGTAACAGACTTCGGGCAGCTCAGAGTCGGCAGAAGAGTTATGTCGATGTGCGTAGACAGCCACTAGAGTTTCAGGTTGGGGACTTTGTGTTTTTGAAGGTCTCTCCGAGCAAGGGCATCATACGTTTTGGAAAGAAAGGGAAGTTGAGTCCTCGCTTCATCGGTCCATTTGAGATACTTGAGAGAGTGAGAGATGTTGGTTACCGGTTAGCTTTACCTCCACAGCTTTCTGGATACATAACGTCTTCCACATCTCAATGTTGAGGAGATACAATCCGGATCCCTCCCATGTCATTGAATATGAAGCTTTGGACATCCAGGGAGATATGAGTTATGTAGAAGAACCTATCCGGATACTCGACAAGAAGGAAAGGGTACTTCGGACGAAGAAGATCCCATTGGTAAAGATTCTCTGGCAGCACCACTCCATGGAAGAAGTAACCTGGGACTAGAGAATCTTATGAGGGAGAAGTACCCTCGGTTGTTTGACGGACCGAGCTGAATTTGGAGGACC
This sequence comes from Firmiana major, assembly GCA_033439115.1. NCBI lineage: Eukaryota > Viridiplantae > Streptophyta > Magnoliopsida > Malvales > Malvaceae > Firmiana > Firmiana major. The sequence continues at coordinate 26,922,476 of CM065913.1, forward strand.
AAATTCTTAAAAAGGTAGGGAGGAATGTGAGACCCAAATTTTCATGCTATTGTTCATTTTAAGATAAATCGACAAGTTTAAAACTTGTGTAAATATTTATACAGTGCGTAGAAAGATCGAGATACCCGGGATAGTGGCATGAAGCTCGAGGCACGTGTTTCGAGGTAAGATCTCGAATTTAATTAATTTTCAATAAAGTATGAATTTATGTATGTTATGATGATTAGAAAGTGAAATTAATACATTAGAAGTTAAAAAAATTGTAAAACTCAAGTTTACACTAAACCGAGCAAATGAGCCAGAAATAGAAATAAATTCTAGAAATTCACGAAAATTATTTCGAGGCTATAGGAAATTATTATAAGGCATAATTTACATGAGGAATGAAAATTGAGTGGAGATATGGAGGTTTCGGTGATCAAATGAATTTTTAAAATGAACCGAAAACCTTAAGTTACATTGTTCAGTAATGACCAAGTTGTGTAAAATGGGCCCAATTGGGAAAAATTTCTTAAACAAATAGGCCTCAAAATTTTATGAGAGATACTAGAGACATAGTATCACACTTGAGAAGTGGAAATTTGGAAGAAAATGGGCCAGAACTATTTTTCATGGATTTTCTAAAACTGACCAGTGGGCTGCCCCAACCCAGTGAACTGGATACCCATTAGGAAAAGCCCAATTTTGACCTATCTAAAAAGTTCGATTTATAGCTTAGTTTAGTGAAAAATCGAAAGGTGTGAGAATTTGTAAGAATTGGATTGATAAAGTGTGGATTATGGATATGAATGGGTATGTAGGTTATTAAGATAGTGAATGTGAAGTTAGAAGGATTAAATTGGATAAAATAGCTTAAACCGGCACTTAAATCGGTAAAATCGAAAATAATAGGAAAAGTGGACAAAAAGGTCAAATTTGGTCAAATCTTAAGGAGATAAATACATATTTGGATATGTTGAGATGAAATCAAACAATATTTGATAATTTGGTATCATTTTGGGCAGCTCGAGAATTTAGCACGTAAAACGAGGTAAACCCAAACCCCGACAGAGTAAGGCTGTTTCAGCTCCGTTGAGGTAAGGGATGCAATTTAAAATAGTACTGACCTCCTATATCTCTTTATTGGTCATAAATGACTTGAAAATCGTAGAAAGAAATCTGTTTGAAAATCATACTTTCTCGGTTTAAGTCCGAAAGGAATAATAAACCGTTTTTAGATATTGAAATCATGGTTTTCACTTATTTTGTATAAATAAAATAGATATACATATTTTGTATGAATTATGACATGATTTGATGATTAAAGTTTCCATATGAAAGTAAGTAAGTATGAAAGTAAAGATTTTGAGACGACAGGCTACTATTAGTATATGCTGAGTACATAATCATGCTTGCTACTTGTGGTGTCCTGGCTCCGCCACACGTAGTATTGGTTTAGATTCACCAGTGTAGTGTCTATTCCGCCTTAGTGGTGTTGTTTTTCACTACACGTGGTGTCTATTTCCGAAGTATCTTGTGACTGCATGGTGTGTGCCACTGGTGCCCGTGCCCTAGCTGTGTGCTAGTGTGATTGAGATATTATATTAGAACCGCTGTACAACCCTGATCCAGTCTACAGCCCTTACCATGGCCATAGGTATTATTACCTCTACTGACGATATGATATGTTGCATGATAACTATGTTGAAATAGCCTAGTCTCCTTGTTTTGATGTATAATATTTTAACAAAGAAAGTATGTATGATGTTTTAGTATATGAAAGTACGTACAACGTTTTGATGAAGTATGATGTATTTTAAAGTAAGCATGTAAAATGGTTTTCTAAGTATGTAGGTACGAAAGTATGTTTATTCTGATTTTATTATTGTTTTTAGATGTTTAGAATTGTTTTAAATGCATACCTTACTGAGCTTTTCCCCAGAAGCTTGCCCCTTCTCCTCTCCCACTTCAGAGTACCTGCAGTGAGATTATTCAGCCATTTACATGTACGTGAGTAGTTGGTGGATTTAGTGCCTCCCAGACTACTTTCAGTACTAGCTCAGGTATATCATCGGATATTTATTCCCAGACATGTATATTGTACAGATACTAGATTGTATATAAATACTTTTGGGATGTAATTAGTTGTTTTATGGATTATTTTGTAAACGTTTTGGGAAGTGAATGAAATGTCGATGATACTGAGTATGGATGTGGAAGTTGTAGTAGTAGAAATGTAGAGTTGAAAGTAGTAAGTTTAAGAAATAAAATCAACTGCCTTGCGAATATAAACTGCGTTTACCTACAGGGGATAGGATATATTATAAAAGGTTATGCTGTCGAAATATTTGGTAAAATTAAATGGTTAAAAGAATAATTAAAGAAAGAAAAGAAGTAACCTACACTCTACAGGAATGCAACCTAAGTAGAAAAATAATATTTAAAGGAAAAAGTTAGCCCCTATTTTTGCGCTTCCGGGGCGTTACATTTTAAGTTTGTTTAAGTTTTAGTTTAATTAATTTTATTTCCTTATTTCTATTTTTGCTTTTTATTTTAATTGCGTTATCTTTTGTTGGTACTTTTTTTTTATTACTTGGAGCACTGTAAGTACTTTTAGCTCGGTTTTATTTTTTTTATAGTTTTAATATTTTCAGTATTTTTAATTAGCCTTAGTAGTTCACCCACTTTAATTTCATAATTTGCGAGAATATACTTAGGGTAAAATTAACCGATAGTTAATTAGGCTAGTCAACTTCTTTGTGGGACGATAATCTCGGGACTCAAATCCCATTATTACTTGTACGACCCATGCACTTGCGGTAATACCTTTAGGGCGTGTCATGCTCGCACAAGTTTTCACATTGTGGTATGTATAAGGTTGTGGAAGTTGGTAAGATCCTCAAGCCCTGCATCCTTAAGCCCAGGGAGGTGAGGAGGCTCTGTTAGGCAGGGAGGCTCTGTTCGTTGGGGAGGCTCTCTTATGGTAAGATCCTTAAGCCCTACATCCTTAAGCTAACATCCTTAGGCCCGAGGAGGTAGGGAGGCTCTGTTAGGCAGGGAGGCGCTGTTCGGTGGGGAGGCTCTCTTACGGAAGGATCCTTAAGCCAACATCCTTAAGCCCTGAAGGGGTAGGGAGGCTCTATTCGGCAGGGAGGCTCTCTTACATGGGTATGGAAAATTCTTAGTATGGGGTAGATAAGACTTACGAATGGCACCCCGACCATGATATGAGTCTGCAGAGTACGCTGTACTGTGTATATCACATGGAGTACGATGCACCACGTGATGATTATGTGATGAGAAAGACTGGCGAGGGATAATCCACCTTCGTGCCAGCACGATACCCCGCACACCTAGATGCGTGTGGTCTAGGATGAATTATGATGTAGTTGGTCCACATAGTCATTTAGGATATAGTGACTTGGTCTTTTTATACATATGTTGATTGTGATTATTCAAGGTAGACCCGAAGGAGGGGTCGAGCCTTGTGAACTTGATTTGTGAAATGAAAATGAGGTTGTGATTTAGAATTGATTTCGATGGGATTTTACGTATTTGAGAAGGAGATGTAATTTTAAAAGGAGATTTCTTAAATGAATTGCCTTTTTTATGAGTTTAATGAGAATGAGCATGAGATGTTTTCACATGTTCATATTCTATGTTTTATATGCCAATTTTACATGATTTTGGATACATGATATATATGTATACTCATATGGCATAGTTTTATTCCTCATGCTCCTATTATAAATGATTTATGCATAACATTATCAGCATGTAGATAGAGCAGTTATCTACCATGCTTGCATTGTTGCCTTCCTGAGCGTGTGGTTGCTCATCCCTCTCTATTTTCCCCCCTTCCTATAGAGCGTGCATAGTGGCCTAATGAGGACTGAGGCATTATGTTTTTGGACATTCGCTGCTTCCATCGTCGAAAGGTATATACACAGTGATTCCTTTTGTATCTAAACAATGTAATGGCACAGTAATGATTGAGTTGTAATTATGGGAAACGTAGATGTCAGTAAACATGTTCTGTATGAGTAAATGATTTAATTTCGAATATATGACATCGTTTTTATTAATTGTGGATGAATGGTAAGTGGTGATTATTATTTTCTCACAGCCCAACTGTATCTGGTGAGTTTGTTCATGATCGAGTAGAGGTAACAATAAAACGTGAAAAATTTATTGAGATTTTTGGTTAAAAGGAAATGAAAAAGGGTCGTGACATATACCTTTCGTAAGATGGATATGCAGCGGATCAAGGAATATCAGTCCTTAGCCGTGCTCAACTACTATGGACACTCTATAGAGAAAGGGCAATAAAAAGGGGGTGAGCTCACAACTCAATAAGGAAATAAGGCAAGCAAGAAGATAACCACATTATCTACAAAATACAATGCTCATGCCACTAAATCACTTCCTTTTCGACTCATATCTAAAACATGTGTCTTTATTGAAACATTTATGCAATATATACATATAGATACAAATCATCAGTTATGAAACTGAAAACATGCTGGTTTAATAATCTCAGCAGTTTATGCAAAACATTGCATTTCTTATGTAATTCATATAAATCACATTTTATCATGCCATTTCAATTAAATCAAAACAATTATGGCATATCGTCATTTAAAAAGATGGAAATCTGGGCCTCACCCATCCCTCGGGTTACCCTTTTCACACACAACATGTTCAAATTATAAAATCATGTGATAATTTATTTAAGAAATCTCAAGTGAATGAAAAGAGATAGGCGACTACATGTTCCGAGATTATGATCATAACTCATTTTTCGTTATCCCAGGCTACACAATACTCGGTGTACGGGGCCTCACATTTGTTGTAATAGGAGGTGGGTCAAATCCTCTATCGTCAACTCATAACTCAATCACATCGTGTACTCACGGTACATCGCACTCCATGTGACATACACGGTAGAAAGTACTCCATGGACCCAATCCTCATAGTAGGGGTGCTTGCTATAATTCTTAGCCCTCATACCATGGGTAATAGTTTTTCCATAGCCCTCGACCATATCTCAAAATATTTCACGTGTGAGCATATAATCAGTGTGACACATAGTCAGCACAGACTCCCAACATGGCTGTTTCATGCTCTCTCTTTCAAAATCTAGTACGTGTGAGTAAACTCCTAACACGACCACATACACAAGTTATATAAATCTAGTGCGAGCAATGCTCCCAGCACTATGTCATGTAAAACTGGGTATGAGCAATGCTCCCAGTACTCTATCATGTATAAATTGCATAAAAATCAAGTACGAGAATATATCAAGTACTATGTGATGAATATCTCATAAAATCTAGTGTGAGTATTCTCTAGCACTAATGATTCTCACACAAACCGATAGATGGCTTATTTCAATTGAAATTTAATACAATCAAATCAAATCGGCACTCAAATGTGTTGTTTTCGCATATACATGAAAACATTAGCCATTCTATCAATGCAACTATCAAAACTAGTTACAAACATGCTTCCTATCAAAACTTTTCTATGCACGAAATTTCATATATAGTATAATAATTAAAATTCTATTCAAAATACGTGTAGCTACCTCTAGCTACTCATGAAATTCCCTTACCTCAGATCACGTCGAGTGACCTCACTTTCTCGGTGCTGCTCACTCTCGTAATCCGATCAGCTTCCAATATAACTTCTGAAGCTGTTAATAATCATTCACATCAGTATACATTAATATACTTTGTTTTTCACTTGCATGACTCTAAATCAATGCATTTAACTCCTCTCAATGCCTCAATCTCATCACTTTCTCCCATTATGGTATTTCACCATAATTCTTATATACCTATATTCATTTCTCATCTATTCCAATTTATGTATTTCATAAAACTATCTTACATTCTTACATACATGCTTATTTCATCCTTAAATCCATGTTTACTCAACTTTCTCATCATTTTCTCAAATTCATGCCAATATTTAGGTCATGAATATTTAACATGATTCAATTGTTTTCAGCAAATCAAACATACACCAATCAACTCACCTAGACACCTATATTAGCATATATGAAGTTGGTGTATTGAATCTTACTTAGCTCAATTTTTCCTTTTTTTTTCCAAATTTGGTAAAATCTACCTTGTTCCTTCAATCCTAAATTCCAACTTCTAGTTTCCAACTATGTTGTTCTACTCATTACTAAGAACAACTTTGTTGAAATTAATCTCACTCAAAACTGCTTGAAAGATGAAGATTTTGAAGTAGAAAAGTTAGGTTACACTTTGGTTTTAAATGGGAATTGGTGCTATTGGGAAAAATTGAAGTACAGAATCGTGTATATATAGAATTGCTCTTGGAGATCAATCTCCTAACGATGAGAGATCGATCTGCCCTGCATTTTCCACTTCAAAAAATGACTTTTCAAGCTTAGGAGATCGATCTGCTCTAAAGCATGACATCGATCAGCTTTACACAGAACCTTAAGGAGATCGATCTGGCCTTACTATGAGATCAATCTGTTCTATCTAAAACCCTTTGGAAATCGATCTGCTTCAGCCAAAACTTGTTAAAGATCGATCTGCATTAAGTGAGGGATCGATCAGCTCTTGTTGAGGGATCGATCCCTCTTACAGACGTTGTGGCATTGCATTTTCAAGCCATGAGATTGATCTTCCTTACTAATGAGATAGATCTGATCCTCTTCTGAAGTAGTTCTACTGTAATTTTTTCCCAAAAATCACTGTTACATTCATATTCGATTTGCTTAACTACCCATTTTGTATTTCATACTCATTTGGAACTTTAAAACATTCACTCCTTATGATTTATATCAAATGTGAGTTGTCCACAAATCATAAAGAGTACATATTAAATTTATGGGCTTTACATTCGAGGCATCACTACTGTAACAGTAGGTGGGTCAAATCCTCCTCGCCAGCTAACAACTCCACAACTTCACAACACCACAACACAAATACTCACGGTACAACGTACTCCGTGTACTGTACACGGTATAAAGTACTCTATGAACCCTATTTCATTTTCGATAGTCATTGCTATGTCTTAAAATACACGTGCGAGTATCTCATACGTGTGACACACAGTCTACATAAGGCCTCCAACACGACTGTTTCATGTCATCTCTTCCAAAACTAGTACATGCAAGTAAACTCTAGCACGACCTTATGCACAATCATTTAAAATCTAGTGCAAGCCATGCTTCAACACTATATCATGTACAATCATGTAAAATCAAGTACGAGCCATGCTCCAGCACTATGCATGTACAATTCATGTAAAACTGAGTACGAGTATCACTCCAGTACTCTATCATGCATAAATCACATTAAAATCAAGTACAAACAACACTCCAATACTATGTTATGTATTACACAAAAATCTAGTGCGAGTAGTACTCCAGCACTAATTTATGTAGAAAACATATAAAATCTAGTACGAGCAATGTTCTAGCATAATTTGTTTTCACAAAACTCGATAGATGACTCATTTAAAAGAGATTCACTCAATTAAATCAAATCGGCACTATATTGTGTTGTTTTCGCATATAACATGAAAACATCGACCAATCTATCTATATATATGCTAAACAGCATCAAAACCACTCAAAAACACACTTGTCATACTTTTTAGAACTTTTCCTAACTTTTGACTTATTGCCCTTAATAGGGGTAAAATCGTAATTTACCCATATCGGGTCTCTATAATTTTTATTCACTTTCTCTGACCCTCAGACTTTTTAAGTGAATGTAAAAGAAAATGAAAATACGCGTAGATATCTCTAACTACTCATAAAATTACTTTACTTGGAATCACGTCGAGAAATTCCACTTTCTCAAAGCTACTCGATCACGCAGTCCGATTCGCTCCCAATATAATCTATGGAGCTGTATATAACCATTTATCAAGTTAATTACACTTTTTGAACTTTATTTCATGTTTAATACAGTCTGTTTCACTTAATGGGCCTGTTTACTTTTATTGGGCCTAATTACATCTTAATGGGCCTAACTTTGTCTTCAGCCCATTTCACTTTACTATTCATTTCATCTGGGTCTATTAGGCTTGTGGGACCCATTAACTCCTATTGGGCTTAGTCCAAGGCCCATAAATCCTTATTGTGCTAAACCCACCTTGACTTGGCCCATTTGGCCTCTCGGTCATGGCATGTGGCCAAAAGCCAAGCATGTCACCCATGCCGTCGATCACGCCACCATCATGCTACCCTTGGCCAATTCACTAGCCATTCACTTTGACATTTTAACAAACATATGACATGCATGCTTTAGGCTTTAGTTTTTCTTCATTAATGCATTTTATCAAACACCCTGTATTGCATTTTCAATTCATCTACCAATTTACCAAACTGATTAAAACTAAGCAATCATGTACACATGTTTAGCAACCTAACCATGCATTAATATCACATGCATCTTCATGAAAACCAAAATACCCATTTTTGGCCTAAGCTTGTTCATGATGATTTCATGTGTTTCAATCCATAAAACATACACTAATCAACTTGAATTAATTCCTAGATAAATATACTAGAGTTTGAAAGCTTAAAATTATACCTAACTACCTTTTCTCTTCTTAGTCGAGACTTAGGGAGAATTTTAGGTGGTACAATTCAGCTCCTTGGTTGTTAATTTTTGGGTATGTTATTCTTCTCTCAATTTGGAACAACTTTCATGAAGGTTGCTTGTTCCAAATATGCCTTGAAGTTAGAGATTTCTAGTGAGATAACGCTTGGTAGATTATGTTTTAATGGTGTCATCTTGTTGTCGAGAGCTTAAGGGAAGAAGAAGACAACTTAGCTAAATTTTTCCTCAACCTTACTTACTCATTAAGTTTAATTTTCAGCCCTTGAATTGGGCTTAGCAATTGGCTTGGACTTAGGTTCTTTTTGGGCTTGTAAAATGGGCTTGGAAATTAAACAATGGGCTTGGAAATTAGGCTTGCATTTGGGCTTTTCGGTTTGGGCTTTTTCCTTGGGCTTTTAGGCTTGATTTTTCTACAACAATTGGGCCTTCAATCCACTTTATTTGGGCTAATGAAATGGCCCAACAATCAGCCCAATTACCTATGAAATTTTTGACCCATACTTGTTTAAGCTTAATGAGCTTTAAATCTCTATCGTTGGCCCATTGAGTTTTACCCATTTAATTTAATCTGGATTTCGATTAAATAAATTTTCCATACTTAAGGAGATGAAGATTGAGTGTTTTAATAAAAAATCTTTCTTTCCCACTTTTTAACCTTACTTGGGTTAAAACTTAACCATGGTTAGTTCTTTATTGTCAAAGTCAACATTTCTTAACTAACCTTGACTTTTCTTGATCATTAACCACATTTGACTTTTTCTCAAAAATCCAAAAGTGTCAATTTCCATCATTTACACTATGATCTCTGTGTTTTGGCCGCTTCTGGGAGGTGAATGTGTCAAAAACACCTCAAATGGACGATTTCGAGTTTGTTTAGCCCCTTTATGGCTTTTCCTCTACTTTGACATTTTCGGGATCAAACCTGTAAACTCCACAAAATTTCTATATTTAATTAGACAATAAAATAAATTTAACAAAAGATTTTTAATGGTAATACAAATATTCGTTGTAATGCTTGAGAAGTATGGGAGTTGAGAAATTTGGGAATGGATGAGAGCCCGAAATACAGGAGGTGAGGAGAAAATGCAAGTATAGTGATATTGCTGAATTTTAGATTATTAGTTCAAAATTTTATGGAAAGTTTTAATTGAGGTTTCACAAGAAATAAATAAAATAAAATAAAAATATTTTCACTACAAACAAGGCAAATTTAATGAAAATGGGTCACAAATATATATATATATATTTGATAAATTAAAAGAAAATATTTTTAAATAAATAAAAAGAAAATAAGAAATAAGAAATAAAAAAATCTGATCGCGCGATCTTCTCCCCCATTTTCCCCCTCACTCTTGCTCTCTCCCTTCTGCTATCCAATGAAAAAATCGTGAATCGACCCCGACGACCATCCAGCTACCCTTCCAACCATCCCCTAATCCCTCCGACACCACAATACACCTACAGTGGCAGTATTCCGAAAAAAATATAAATACAAAAAAATACCCAGTTGATATTTCCCCATTTTTGCATAGTGACTCCTAGGTAAAAATCTAAGGTTTATCTAGTTGAATTTCTATGTAAATTGCATTATGAAAGAATGATTGTTGTATGAATTAGTTTAAATTTTGGTTGTGAAGAAATTTGAAAACTAGGGTTAATTGGACAATTAGGGATTTAAGAATTAGATAAGAAATTTAATATTATGAGTTGAATTATCAAAAAAATTGGGGTTAAAGGTTGAGATGAAAATGGAATGGGAGGAATAAGTGGATAAATATATATATATATAGGTTTATGTACGTGTGTGTATTGATATATGTGTAAATGTATATAAAACACCTTTACTTATGTATGTACAAGTGTGCACACGCATAATATGGTGGAAGGAAGGAAATTATATAAATTGGTAAGATGAAGGACTAGTCAATGGAGAAGATAACTATAGAATTTGTGGTAGAATTAATTATTTCATATGTATCATGGAGTAGGAAGGAGGAAGAAAATTTGATGAGGTCCATCAAGCTGAACATGTTTTATAGAATGTGTACATTTTGGGCAATATTGAGAAGTTAGGAATTAGATTTCAAATATATTTTTTGGATGAATGAGATCATGATTTTAAAACGTTGTAAACCATTAAAGAAATTATATATGATATTAAAAAATATATATGAATTATGGTGTAGGAGAATCGTAAAAAGATTTAAGGGAGAATACTTGGAGGCGTCATTACTCGAACTGGTACTTCCGATAAATTGAGGTAAGGGTGTAATTTAAGATGGTAATGGTATCCCTACCCTTAGACTCCGATTTATTTACATGTTTTTGAGCTTTCTCGTGCAGCCCTTGATTGTAAAACAAAACCCTACACCTATTAAGCCCAAGTTTTATTTGGTCATGTTTTCGAAATAAAGAAATGCCATATGAAATTAAATGCATAGGTTCGAGCATGATTTCTGAATAAATGTTATGGTTTCGACTTACGTATGAATTGATTTCATGTTTTTGAAAGAAATGAAATTTGGTATGTGAACACATGCTTAAGAAAAGAAATTTTTTTTCAAAAGGTGATTGTAGAGGCCGCCTCATGAATCTTGCAAGAACAAAATGCCACACAGTCTTTCTGTTTTATGAAAGAGTTTTCAGATTACAAGAAATTCAGTTTTATTACTCGGTATGAGTTTATGGGCTATAAAACCCAAGAAAGATTTTGAAAACTCTTTTGAGACGAAAAGGCAATGTATAGTGGAATTGTAGGGGCCACCTCTTAAGTTTGATAGGAGTAAAGTGCCACACGGTTCACAATGACATGCGATCTTGGGGGCCACCTCTTGGGTTTTGTGGGAGCAAAGTGCTACACAATCTGTGACTGTAGGGGCCACCTTTTAGGTCTTACAGATGCAAAGTGCCACACGGTCAATGCATTTTTGTCATGCGCGCCTTCATGGCATATATGAATTTCGCCTTCGGGTGTGATTGAATTGTTATATGACCTTGATCATGTTTACAGCCTTGCTATGGCCATTTTTATGATTTCCTTCTACGGAGGATGAAAATGTTGTCATCGCATGACAATCCTATAAGTTAGCCTAGTCTCCATCTGATATGAACTAGGTTATAAGATTTTGATCCTTTGATACATGTTTATGCATCAGTTATGCTTTTGAAGTTCTATCGGTTTTAAAAGATTCTGAAGTTCTGTATGTTTCGAAAGATTGTGAATTAACTGAATAGATTTGTTACTTCGAAATTATATTTCTGTTGTTTATGTTTTCAGTTTACGCATTTTGGAAGCTATGTGATATTTGTAAGGAAATGCTATCTTTTAGTTTTATCATGCATTCAGTGTGATTCAGCCACCATGATCATTTTAAATTCATTTCTTATTGGACTTTTTCTCGAAAGCTCACCCCTCTACCGTTCAGATTATTTGCAGTGATCTACAGACGCTACCTGCCACGTACACGACATAGGCTGGTTGAAAGATCTACCTTAGGCTACTTTTTGTAAACGCAGAAGTATACCACTGCATTCCTTTACCAGACACATTTTGTAAGCACAGACATATAGTGAAAATACTTTGTTGGGATGTAATTCGTAAGAAAACAAATGTAAAAAATATTTCTTTTGAGAATTAATCTTGGAGTACTAATCTTAGTTGGAATGGATATACATTGGCTTGATGATGCAAATTGGGAAGTATGTTTGATAGTTGTGGATATCTAGGATTGTTAAAGCATTTGATTTACATGTGGGAAGGCTTATATATAAGTCGTTATGCTTGTAAGACCCGATTTTATTTAAAACACGAAATGAAAAATGCAAAAGGATTGAAATGGAATTCCTGAACACGTTGAAGGATAAAACGGTCAAAAGATCGAAATTCAGTATTAATCGTGACAAGAAAATTTAATTAAAAATATGGGATTGAGAAATCTTGATCAATAACGAAGAAATAATTAAATTTCAAGTTAAATTGATCAAGATATGAATTTATAAGAATTAATCGAAATTTTCACTTTGAGAAATTATCCTGAAAATAATCGAAAAATATTCTTGAAAGCCGAAATAAGACCGAGAAATTCATTTATTAAATAAATGAATAAAATAATAATTTTTTTAGATCTTTTGGATTATTTTTGAATATAATAATCAATTAAAATAATTTTAAAAATAAATTATAAATAAATAAAAAACTGGAAATCGCGTTTTGCAATTTCTAGGAATAGAAAATGAAAGGAGAAGCCGAAAAATCGAGGGAAATGAATTCCCTCCGATCTGACGACTATCGGCGGGACTGAGGAGCCGGCGAGGGCCGAAGAACGTAGCCCTACATCGAGCAACCCACCAGCGGCGGCGACGGGCCATGGAGAAGCCGAAATCGGGAGATCGACGGATGGGAGGCCAAAAAGGGAGAGAGGAGATTGGTGGCCATCAGCATCGATTCGTCCAACCCAGAGGCCCGATGGTGAACGCCAAGGCGCAGTCGAGCTGAACGACACCTGTAACGGCCCGAGAACCGGCCGGACGGCACCGAAATGGCGAAATGAAGCTTGAATCGGTACGGTAGGATCAGCGAAGCGACGTTATGCTGAATTGGACCGGATCGGTTCAGCCAAAAAGAAAAGGAAAAGAAGAAAAAAATGGGGAAAAGAAAAAGAGAAAAATTGGGAAAAAAATCCCAGTGATGCAATCGAGATACGGGTAAGTCGGTAAATGATCAAAATTGACCGATTTAAATTTTGGAATATTTAATTGGATTAATATTTGACTGAAAGTTTACCCAAAAAAATATTTAATTTTGTAGCTTGGCAATTGACGTCAAACGAGAGCTCGAGACAGTCTTGATTTGCATACTATCATGGAATCTTGGGTAAGTAACCATTATTTATGATAATTTTTCATCGTTATGTGTGTTAAAATTTACCGCATAAATTACGGATTTAAATTTCGCATTAAATGAATTATATTTTGAAAATTGGGATAAATTGTCGTAAATAATTCATAAGCTATTCAAGAATTTAGAAAGAGGTCCAATAAATACTTATGGGCCCAATGAGTCCAATAGGCTCGATAATGTGAATAGTAAGTGAAAAACGGGCTTAAGGCCGATTAAGGCTCATTATGGTACAATCGGGCCCAATATGGGTAAACGGGCCTAATGATTTAAATTAAGCCCAAAAATATGAAATATAATTAAATATATTGTATTTGACTTGATTTATCCGCAGTTCCAAAGATTGGATTGGGAGTAAATCGGACTGCGTGACGAGACATCAGTGGAAAGGTTAGACTGTACAAAAAAATGAGGTAAGGGAATTGTGTGAGTAGCTAGAGGTAGCTACGCGTACTTTAAATAGCTTTTGTATACACTGAATATGTATGTATACATTGATATTGTACAAAGGTCCTAAAAATGGTTTAAAGATTTTAAGGACTCGACATAGGAAAAGACTATTTTACCCATATTGAGGGAAGTTCACCTAAGGATAGTGAAAGCATGACATGCATGAAATGCATGATTTAAGGAATTTTTTGAATTAAGGAATTTTTTTGGTTTTTAAGCAAAGCAAATCGGTAGATTGGCCAGTAATTGTATAAATTTCACAAGATAACACTACATAAGTGTTATTTATATTTAAAATGAAATTTCTTTGGAAAATAGGCCAACTATCAAGTTTATATGGAAACAGATAGTGCTGGCACATAGCTCGTACTATATCTGCGTTTGTGAGTGTGCATAAAATGTGCTTGAGCGATTGCTTGCACCGACTTGTGTGACATCATATGCATGAAATGTGCTAGACCGGTTGCTCGCACTGATTTTTATTATTGTGAAATGCATGAGAGGTGTTGAAGCCTAGCTCGTACCCTGTTTTGACTGTTTTGACGGTTTTGACTGAATATGCATAAAATGGTGCTGGAGCGATTGCTCGCACTAATTTTAATGATTTGACATGCATGAGAGGTGCTGGAGCCTAGCTCGCATCTAGTTTTGATTTGATAATTGCATAAAGTGTTGGAGTGTAACTCGCACGAGGTTTGTTGTATTTATGCATAAAGTCGTACTGGAGCGTTGCTCGTATGAAGTTTTGATTTACTTGAGCATTCATTCGTGCCGGAGCGTTACTCGCACGAAGTTTTATATGGATTTATAACTCATTTTAAAGACGTACTGGAGTACTATTCTTACACAGATTTTACTGATTTTTATGAAACCGTGCTAGACCTTCGCTCACACGAGATTTTATGATATCATGAATATGCATGGAGCCGTGCTAGAGCTTTATTCACATAGGGATTTATATGACATGCATATAGCCGTCTTGGAGCCTCCTGTAGACTGTGTGTCACAGTGAGATGATATGCCCACATATGCATACTGAGACAGATATGGTATGGGTGGATAAGACCTATTGCAGGCACCGTCTGGCTGAGATTAGGTTCACGGAGTATGATGTACTGTGTATATCACATGGAGTACGCTATACCGTGGGTATTGTTAGAGTGGAGTGGCATTAGGCACGAGGCAGCAAGCCTTGCTCTCGTAATCCTGATGTTATGTTGTTCTGGCGGCAGGATTGACCCACCTCCCGTTTCAGGTGTGATACCCCGTACACTAGGTACCGTGTAGCCAGGGATCACTAGGTTATGGCCATAGTCCTTGTTGTTACTGATACAGTCACCTACTTCTCTCACATGATATAACTTGTGGTTTCAATAGACCAGGGTAGACCCGAGGGAGGGATCAGGCCCCCGATTTTGTGATTTATACTGAGATGTGATTTTTAACAAAATTTTATAACGAATTGTTTTAATGAATTTTATGAGATGCTTAACCCCTTCGGGTTATTTTAAATTGCAGCTTTAATGAAGCGATTTAAATGCAGTAGCATGATGAGTTTTCCATGCGTTAATCATAAATTCATGAAAAGAATTGTTGCTCATAATTTGTTTTACATGGCATGATCTTGATTTACCTCATGCTAAGTATGATTTAATGATGTCACATAAAATGCCATTGATGCATAAGTAGTATGATTTATATATGCATGAACAGTTCTATAAACTAAGTCATTGATGACATACATGATTTTGTGCTTGAGATTTTAATGAAAAGAAATGGATTTTAAGGGCATGGCATTATGCAAATGTAGATAGTGGAGCTATCTACTTACTTGCATAATTGCCTTACTGAGCGTGCGGTTTGCTCACCCCCTTATTTTCCCATCTTTTCAGAGCACTTGCAATAGTTAGTGAACGGCTCAGGATTTACATGCTTGGTATCCGCTGCTTCCCATTGAGAAACAGGTATACACATTTGTATAGTTTTGTATCTAAATATGTAATGCACAGTACTGTAAACGTATATGATGTCAGGGATGTAAGGTTATGTAAATACCATTGTGTATGTATTTAGTTAAAGTCAAAAGATAGTAAACTCTTATATGTGAATGTGATTATGGAAATGGAATGATAATTTGTGTAAGGGAACTAACTCTGAATCATAGCCCAACTGTTTGTAGGATGGTCACGATGAGAGAAAGGTAAGAATTAAATAATAAATGAAAAAGCGTAAACTTTACTCTGATTTTTAGGTAATTTGGGTCGTGACAGTTTTTGCTATCATAGCTAAGTTGGCCTGATATGAGTCGGTGTTAGTGGTTAAGGAAGTTTACATCCTCATGTACTGTGCATTATTTAGATACAATTGTGTATATCGAGATGGAAGTGCAGCTAAGAATTTGGTTTTGAATGCAAGAATAGACTCATTAACTGATAGTCGTTATGGTAGAGAGGCGAGTACACGAACTCGAGGCCTTAGAGGTAGGCCTGAGAGTCGTATTGAGTCGTCATATGAAACTCAAGATGAGATTGACGTGGAAGCTGGTATTGAGTATGCCCCACAGAGTCCGACAGAAAGATCGGACAGAGTCCGACAGATTGATCGAAAAGTATTGAGACACGTTTCGCGAGGTTCGAGCGGAGTGTGGAGAATATTTTACGAGCTAATTGCTCAGAGTATGCATGGGATTTGAGGGCAAGTCAGAGCATTAGCGGAAGTCTGCTCGACCCACTTTAAGAGTTAGACATCCAGAATGTATATGGAAAATAACTTTAGATGTATTCCGGTGATAGAATATCGCGGATACTGCTTAAAGGAATTATAGATAAAATTATTTACTCTGACCTAGAGGAAATGGCTGATTAACGAGTATGAATCTCAGTTTATATACCTGCCCAGATATGACCTGACACTATGAACAGTGAGAGTCAATCTCACGACCCTCAACTTACCAAAATACGTACAAATTTTTTGCATTTTCATGCATCAATCCTTAATCATCCTTCCTCGATCGTGAACAACCACACACTTAACAGTTGGGCTGTGTGTCGACGTCTAACTCACTCCACCATACCAATTCAATTTGAAACATTATTATGAGTAAACACTTGTATAAATGTATATATATCAGAGTTGTTACATGTGTTTACATTGTTTTACATCCCCAGTGGTTACATACAAAATGCTACTGTGCTATGTCTAGTTTAGATACAAAATAATCCAAGTGTGTATACCTTTAGCGATGGGATGCAGCGGATTACCAAAAAGGGAACGCCTCCAGTCACGTCCAATCTATACTCAAATCTCTGTAGAGAGGGGAAAATAAGGGGGGTGAGCAAACCACACGCTCAGTAAGGCAATCATGCGAACAGGTAGATACTGCACTATCTACGTGATCGTGATGCCATGCTCAAAAGCATTTAATTCATTGTTTATCTCAAAACATGAGTGTATGATTGTGTTAATGGTATGTAAAGCATTCATGCTATTAAAATTCAGTGCACATTTCAACTCAAAGCATGGTATATATCATCATGCATAATTCACAATAAAAGCATGGCATTAAACATCATGCATTTTCACAATAAAGCATGGCATTAAACATCATGCATTCGTGCACTTTAAAAAAACCATTAACAAATCAATTCATCACTGGTCAGGTCTCGGCCCATCCCTCGGGCTTTCCTGACCCACAATCATTTCAAATATGGATTTAATCTCAAATAGCAGTAGACATGTGAGATAGGCAGTTCAACAGTAGGTAATAACCTCAAGGCCTATGTACATAACCTGTGATACCGGCTACACGGATCAGGTGTGCAGGATATCACCACTATCTGCTTCCACACGGGAGGTGGGTCAAATCCTACCCGTCGGTCCATAGCAGATCTCGTCCAAAGACGGCACATCACAACTCAACACGGTACAACATACTCCATGCTACATGCACGGTACGACGTACTCCGTGGACCCAATCAACACATCATATCACGCCACATCTCAAACGCACGTGTGAGCCTATTTAATCGGGGCGACCTCTGTCTATCCGAAACTCCTAACACGGCTAATTAATCATGTCAAAACAATGCACGTGTGAGCCTATTTAATCGATGTGACACCCAGTCTACTCGAAGCTCTAAACACGGCAACATACAAGGTGGGCATCCAGTGCGAGACAAACTCGAGCACAATGCCAAAACAATTATAAAATCCATGTGAAAACTAGTGCCTTTTGCACTCTTTCATACTCACGAAATCATGTAGGTGGCTCAAAACTTGCAAAGTATGATTAACAAAACCAAAACACACTCATCTCTTTTGCAAATCATTTCAATGTTAGCCAACCTACCAATCATTTGCTAAAAAGCAATAAAACATGATTTTCGAAGCAATATGCTTTTGTTTTCATGCACATTTCTCAAACTCCCAACTTTTACCCTTCAGTCACCCAACAACATTTCCTAGTCTCATGCATTCTAGCAAAACATTTAAGCGCCCAAATCACGCACAGATATCTCTAAGAGTCCACACAATTCCCTTACATCGATTTACTTGGTGTGACTCCTTTCCTTTTAGCTTCTCACGCTCTTGGCTCAACTCGCCTCGGCGTATCCTCGGAAGCTGCGATTCATTCATTAAATTGATTGAGTTAATGTATTTAACCCATAATTGACCTCACTAGTCAATATTATCCACTTATGCATTTTACAAATGCCTTAATCCACATTTTACCTCCTTTAGGTAAATCTCACAATTTATCCACTAACCACATCTTAAAATCATACCACAACACTATAAATAACTTTTACATATCTCATTCATCATTAATCTCCATACATTCCACTTTCTCACTCTAGACCATTTCTAGGTCATAATCATTCCAATGTATTTAGATAGTTTCTAACCATCCATACATGCCAAACAACTCCAAAATCAATTAAATAAACAATGTACCATAGTTGGAGTGTTAGAATCTTACCCAATTGATTTCTCCTCTTGCTCCAAATGGCAATGCCCTTAACTTCTTCAATATCAACAATGGGAAAATGCCTTCCAACTATGTTGTTCTTCTCTTTAATAGGAACAACTTTGCCTCTAATGGTCTCTCTTCAAACCTCACTGAAAATGGCTGATTTTAGAGAGAGAAAGTTAGGTTTTTGGGTTGAAAGTGGAAGATTTGTGTTTTTCCCAAAATTTTCTGATTTTCAGCACTCCTTATATAGAATTAGCTTGAGGAGATCGATCTGGCCCAAGAGGAGATCGATCTGGTCCCTTAAAATCCCTCTTTTTCACGGCATTTTTAAGCCTGAGATCGATCTGTCGAAGCATGAGATCGATCTGTTGAGGCATGAGATCGATCTGTCGAGGCATGAGATCGATCTGCTCCCAAACAGAGAGCTAAGGAGATCGATCTGGTCCATTGGAGATCGATCTGCTCTATTCTTTTGCCCAAATAAGAGCATTCTGGCTCTTCCAGATCGATCTCTCATCCCATGAGATCGATCTGCCCTTCAAAATTTCCAGATTTCCTGCAGTTCCTCTGCAACAACACTTACCAAACATCCTTAATTTGCTACCATGATCTTTTCCTCATTTATTCATCTTTGAGGCTTGAAAATGGCATCCATTCTCACTTCATACACATTAAAACTTGTGTAGGATCTTTGTATTACCAATGGTACTTATTATAAACAAAAATGGAAGTGCACATCTTATGCAATTCTACTTCCATTTTACCAAACTATTCATAATCCATTCTACACACATTCTCCACATGTTTAAGTCCATTTCTACACATTCATACATAATGAAACTTGTATGTACGATTACCACTCTCATTACAAGTGTGTACATTACTTATGGACTTACATCACATATACTTCACTCATGAATTCATAGTACAACTCTATTTACACTTCTATGTACATATATACCCTTATACATATACGGGGTCTCACATTCTCCTCCACTTAGAAAATTTGGTCCTCCAAATTGGAACCAATTATTCTGTGAACAACTCGGGATACCTCTCCCGCATCAAACTCTCAAATTCCCATGTGGCTTCTTCCACAGTGTGATGTTGCCAAAGTATCTTCACTAAGGGAATTGTCTTTGTCCTCAGCACTTTCTCTTTTCTGTCCAATACCCGAACTGGCTTCTCAACATAGGTCATACCTTCATTGAGCTCCAAAGGCTCATATCTTATCACATGTGCCGGGTCCGGGTGATACTTCCTCAACATGGATATGTGGAAGACGTTGTGCACACTTGCCAACTCTGGTGGCAATGCCAACCTATAAGCCTTGTCTCCCACCTTATCAAGTATCTCAAATGGCCCTATATATCGAGGGCTCAACTTTCCCTTCTTCCCAAATCTCATAATTCCCTTCGAAGGGGAAACTTTTAGAAACACTGACTCACCCACCTCAAACTCTAGTGGTCTCCGTCTCTTGTCAGCATAACTCTTTTGCCTGCTCTGAGCTGTCCGTAACCTCTCACATATCAATTGGACGTCCTCAGAGGCTTGTCTAACCAAGTCGGGAGCAAAGATCTGTCTGTCACCAACCTCTTCCCATCCAATAGGGGAACGGCATCTACGCCCATACAATGCCTCATATGGTGCCATCCCGATACTCGTATGAAAACTGTTATTATACGCGAACTCTGCGAGTGGCAAATGGTCATCCCAGGAGCCTCTAAAATCCAATGCACACGCTCTCAACATGTCCTCCAGGGTCTGTATAGTCTTCTCTGACTGACCATCTGTCTGAGGATATAATACGGTGCTAAAATTCAACTGGGTCCCCATCGCTTCCTGAAAATGTTCCCAAAAGTGGGAAGTGAAGCGGGCATCCCTATCAGAAACAACGCTCACTGGAATTCCATGTAGCCTCACTATCTCGCGCACATATAGGTTCGCTAACTGGCTCAGAGTATCAGTAGCTCTCATAGCTAGGAAATGGGCTGATTTCGTCAACCGATCTACAATCACCCATATGGCATCATGACCTCTCCGGGTCCTCGGTAATCCCATCACAAAATCCATGGTGACATGCTCCCACTTCCATGTCGGTATCGGTAGAGGCTGCAATAACCCTGCAGGCTTCTGATGCTCTACCTTCACCTGCTGACACACGAGACACTTAGCAACATATTCAGCAATGTGCTTTTTCATTCCCGACCACCAATAAACCTTTCGAAGGTTTTGATACATTTTGGTACCCCTGGATGTATCGTATACTTCGATGAGTGAGCCTCTGTCAGGATCAACCTTCTGATCTCTGCGTCATCAGGAACACATATCCTACCTCTGAACCTCAACAATCCATCCGAACTTAACCCAAAGTTCGTCTCCATACCCCTCTGTATCTGCCCAACAATATCACTACACTGCTGATCAACTCGCTGAGCCTGTCGGATTCGATCTACCAGATCCGGTTCCAACTGCAGGCTAGCTATCATAAATCCACTATCAGCGTCAGGCGGGGTCATATCCAAACTGAGGTTCATGAACTGTTCCAACAGCTCGTGTTCCCTGATCATCATAAATGATACCATCCCGAGATGCTTCCTACTCAATGCATCAGCAACCACATTTGCTTTACCCGGGTGGTATAGGATTTCACAATCATAATCCTTTAACAGCTCGAGCCATCTCCTCTGTCTCATGTTCAACTCTTTCTGTGAGAACAGGTACTTAAGGCTCTTATGATCTGTATAAACCTGAAATCTCTCACCATAGAGGTAGTGGCGCCATATCTTCAGCACAAACACCACCGCTGCCAACTCCAAGTCATGGGTCGGGTAGTTCCTCTCATGATCCTTTAACTGTCTTGATCCATAGGCTACTACCTTCCCATCCTGCATCAATACACAGCCCAATCCTAGGTGTGAAGCATCCGCATACACCGAGAAACCTCCTGAGCTGGTAGGAATGGTGAGTGTTGAAGCTGTAGTTAATCTCCTTTTCAACTCCTCAAAACTGTCTTCACACTTTTTATCCCACACAAACTCTACATTTTTCCTCGTGAGACGTGTCAAAGGAGCAGCTAACCTCGAAAATCCCTCTACAAACCTTCGATAATACCCAGCTAAACCCAAGAAACTTCTGATCTCTGTCACTGTCTGGGGTCTCTGCCACTGAACTACGGCCTCAATCTTAGATGGATCCACTGATACTCCATCCTTTGATACTATGTGACCCAGAAAAGAGATCTGTTCCAATCAAAAGTCGCACTTACTGAGTTTAGCATACAACTTCTTCTCTCGGAGGGTTTGTAGCACTATCCTTAAATGCCTTTCATGTTCCTCTCTAGACCTTGAATACACCAGTATATGATCAATAAACACAATAACAAATCGATCCAAGTACTGGTGGAATACCTCATTCATCAAAGACATAAAAGGTGCGGGAGCATTCGTCAACCCGAATGGCATAACCATGAACTCATAATGTCCATACCGGGTGCGAAAAGCTGTCTTGGGTACATGTCCACCTCGTATCTTCAACTGATGGTACCCTGATCTCAGATCTATCTTGGAAAAGACCTGCGCTCCCTTAAGCTGATCCAACAAATCATCGATGCGTGGAAGGGGATACTTATTCTTGATGGTGGCCTTATTCAACAACCGGTAGTCTATACACAGTCGGAGGCTTCCATCCTTCTTCCTTACAAACAGAACCGGTGCTCCCCAAGGTGAGACGCTCGGCCTGATGAACCCCTTCTCCAGCAACTCTTGTAATTGTTTCCTTAACTCCTTTAACTCAACTTGAGCCATTCTGTATGGTGGCTTGGACATCGGCTCTGTACCAGGTGCCAAATCTATACCAAACTCCATCTCCCTATCTGGAGGTAACCCTGGTAACTCATCCGGAAAGACATCTGGAAATTCCCTAACCACTGGTATGTCTTCCAATTCCGGACGTTCCTTATCCGTCTCAATCACAAAAGCGATGAATCCTTCACATTATTCTTTCCACCATTAGTATCATAAATCATCACATCACATACATAAATGAAATCAAATTTATCTTTCATACATCATGTATCAAGATTGTACTCATCACACTTATAATAATCATGTTCTTTAATTTCAGTTCACAAAATTAAGTACAAGATTGTCTATCTTTGGAAATATCAAGGTTTTAGCATGACAATCCATAATAATATGATTGGCAACCAACCAATCCATTCCTAGGATAACATCAAAATCACTCATATTTAATAAAATTAAATCGGCTGCCATCTCTTTACCTCCTATCTTCATTTTACAATCCCTATATGTATGCTCAGTCAACTGACTATCATTCATAGGGGTAGATATCAACAACATCTTATCAAGCAGCGTGGGTTTTACATGCTTCATCAATTTACATGCAAAGGATGGCGAAATAAAGGAATGCGTGGCACCAGGATCAAACAGTACATAAGCTTCTAAATCAAAGATTTGGATGGTACCTTTTACCACATCTGATGACTGATCTGCAGTATCCTGATCCAGTGCGTGCACTCGTCCTCTGCTTACACCCACTGCTTGCTTCCCCTTTTTCTCAGCTGTAGCCCTCCTCCTCGGAGCAGCTGTACCAACTGGAGCTCTCTCTGGCTCCTTGCCCTTCTGTGAGGCTCTCTCTATCATCTCTGGGCAGTCTCTGATTACGTGCCCTGGCTTCCCACATCTGAAGCATACAACCTGAGGTCCATAACATGGTCGCGTACCATGGTACCTACCACACTTGCCACACTGTTCTGTAGTAGGTCGTGGTCCTCCAATCACGATTCCCTTAGCTGGAGCGATGGACGGATACATGGGAGTATCAACTGCCCTCTCCCGGATCTCATTAATTCTCGGCCTCTTTCCAGAGAATCTCTTGCTTCCTTTATAGCTGAAACCTCTATCTATCATAGGTCTCTTCTTATCTCTGTCCTTCATCTTACCAACCTTTCCAAACTCCGAGGCGATTCTATCAACATCTTGTTCACATAATTGCGCCCTGCGCACTGCCTCCTCATAGGTCGGTATATCCAGGGGAACCAATCTAGACCTGATGGTTGGTCTCAATCCATCCACAAACTTCTGGATCTTCTCGACCTCATTACCCATCGTGTTGGGATCATACCTGTCCAGGGATATAAAAGCAGTCTCATAGTCATCCACAGTCCTGCTCCCTTGGGTCAGTCCCAAAAATGCCATCTTTAGCTTCCGCTGTGCGGTATCCGGGACATACTGTCTTCGAAAGGCCTCTAGAAACACATCCTAGCTGATCTCAGTATGTCGGGCTCTCAAAATAGGCCTGGTGGATTTCCACCAATGTTTTGCTGATCCCTTCAGCATAAAAGCGGCAAATGCTACCATCTCTATAGTAGTACACTCAAAGAACCCATATAATTTCTCGATCTCATTGATCCAATCTTCAGCCGCTACTGGGTCCTTTGCTCCACTGAAAGACGGTGATCCAAACTTCTGGAACTGTCGCAGTCTATCCAAATCACATCCATATCCCCAACCTCTACTGCCTGGCATAGCAACCGGCGTAGGCACATCCTGTGTGGGTGGGGTATCTGTCGTCTGAGGTCCTTGGGCTTACCTTGCCTGTGCCTCGGGAGCTGCTGCCTACTCGGCATCACCCTGTGTAGCGGGACTCTGTCTACCACCAACTCCAGACAAAGATTGGGTGACCAACTCCACAATCATCTCAATGCTCCGCTCAATCCTCACGAAGCGAGCCTCAGTACTCTCGGGTCTCTCCTCTGGACTCTGTGGAGCGTGCTCAACATCAGCCTCCACCTCAACATTCTCCTGAGCCTCGTGTGTTTCTGGCTCAACACGACCCCCAGGCCTACCTCTACGGCCTCGAGCCTGTGCTCTCATCCCTCTACCGCGACTGGTATTAGGCATACTTACTTAGTTCCCTACATTCACAACCAAATACTTAGTCAACCCATCGACATACACTATTTGAATCTAAACAAGCACAGTAACTTGGGGATGTAATTTTTCACTTATTAAGTATTTTAGACACGACACATGTCAGACCAACTCGAGCTCTGATACCAACTTCTGTCACGACCCTCAACTTACCAAAATACGTACAAATTTTTCGCATTTTCATGCATCAATCCTTAATCATCCTTCCTCGATCGTGAACAACCACACACTTAACAGTTGGGCTGTGTGTCGACGTCTAACTCATTCCACCATACCAATTCAATTTGAAACATTATTATGAGTAAACACTTATATAAATGTATATATATCAGAGTTGTTACATGTGTTTACATTGTTTTACATCCCCAATGGTTACATACAAAATGCTACTGTGCTATGTCTAGTTTAGATACAAAATAATCCAAGTGTGTATACCTTTAGCGATGGGATGCAGCGGATTACCAAAAAGGGAACGCCTCCAGTCACGTCCAATCTATACTCAAATCTCTGTAGAGAGGGGAAAATAAGGGGGGTGAGCAAACCACACGCTCAGTAAGGCAATCATGCGAACAGGTAGATACTGCACTATCTACGTGATCGTGATGCCATGCTCAAAAGCATTTAATTCATTGTTTATCTCAAAACATGAGTGTATGATTGTGTTAATGGTATGTAAAGCATTCATGCTATTAAAATTCAGTGTACATTTCAACTCAAAGCATGGTATATATCATCATGCATAATTCACAATAAAAGCATGGCATTAAACATCATGCATTTTCACAATAAAGCATGGCATTAAACATCATGCATTCGTGCACATTAAAAAAACCATTAACAAATCAATTCATCACTAGTCAGGTCTCGGCCCATCCCTCAGGCTTTCCTGACCCACAATCATTTCAAACATGGATTTAATCTCAAATAGCAGTAGACATGTGAGATAGGCAGTTCAACAGTAGGTAATAACCTCAAGGCCTATCTATATAACCTGTGATACCGGCTACACGGATCAGGTGTGCGGGATATCACCACTATCTGCTTCCACACGGGAGGTGGGTCAAATCCTACCCATCGGTCCATAGCAGATCTCGTCCGAAGACGACACATCACAACTCAACACGGTACAACGTACTCCATGCTACATGCACGGTACGACGTACTCCATGGACCCAATCAACACATCATATCACGCCACATCTCAAACGCACGTGTGAGCCTATTTAATCGGGGCGACCTCTGTCTATCCGAAGCTCCTAACACGGCTAATTAATCATGTCAAAACAATGCACGTGTGAGCCTATTTAATCGATGTGACATCCAGTCTACTCGAAGCTCCAAACACGGCAACATACAAGGTGGGCATCCAGTGCGAGACAAACTCGAGCACAATGCCAAAACAATTATAAAATCCATGTGAAAACTAGTGCCTTTTGCACTCTTTCATACTCACGAAATCATGTAGGTGGCTCAAAACTTGCAAATTATGATTAACAAAACCAAAACACACTCATCTCTTTTGCAAATCATTTCAATGTTAGCCAACCTACCAATCATTTGCTAAAAAGCAATAAAACATGATTTTCGAAGCAATATGCTTTTGTTTTCATGCACATTTCTCAAACTCCTAACTTTTACCCTTCAGTCACCCAACAATATTTCCTAGTCTCATGCATTCTAGCAAAACATTTAAGCGCCCAAATCGCGCACAGATATCTCTAAGAGTCCACACAATTCCCTTACCTCGATTTACTTGGTGTGACTCCTTTCCTTTTAGCTTCTCACGCTCTTGGCTCAACTCGCCTCGGCGTATCCTCGGAAGCTGCGATTCATTCATTAAATCGATTGAGTTAATGTATTTAACCCATAATTGACCTCACTAGTCAATATTATCCACTTATGCATTTTACAAATGCCTTAATCCACATTTTACCTCCTTTAGGTAAATCTCACAATTTATCCACTAACCACATCTTAAAATCATACCACAACACTATAAATAACTTTTACATATCTCATTCATCATTAATCTCCATACATTCCACTTTCTCACTCTAGACCATTCTAGGTCATAATCATTCCAATGTATTTAGATAGTTTCTAACCATCCATACATGCCAAACAACTCCAAAATCAATTAAATAAACAATGTACCATAGTTGGAGTGTTAGAATCTTACCCAATTGATTTCTCCTCTTGCTCCAAATGGCAATGCCCTTAACTTCTTCAATATCAACAATGGGAAAATGCCTTCCAACTATGTTGTTCTTCTCTTTGATAGGAACAACTTTGCCTCTAATGGTCTCTCTTCAAACCTCACTGAAAATGGCTGATTTTAGAGAGAGAAAGTTAGATTTTTGGGTTAAAAGTGGAAGATTTGTGTTTTTCCCGAAATTTTTTGATTTTCAGCACTCCTTATATAGAATTAGCTTGAGGAGATCGATCTGGCCCAAGAGGAGATCGATCTGGTCCCTTAAAATCCCTCTTTTTCATGACATTTTTAAGCCTGAGATCGATCTATCGAAGCATGAGATCGATCTGTTGAGGCATGAGATCGATCTGTCGAGGCATGAGATCGATCTGCTCCCAAACAAAGAGCTAAGGAGATCGATCTGGTCCATTGGAGATCGATCTGCTCTATTCTTTTGCCTAAATAAGAGCATTCTGGCTCTTCCAGATCGATCTCTCATCCCATGAGATCGATCTGCCCTTCAAAATTTCTAGATTTCCTGCAGTTCCTCTGTAACAACACTTACCAAACATCCTTAATTTGCTACCATGATCTTTTCCTCATTTATTCATCTTTGAGGCTTGAAAATGGCATCCATCCTCACTTCATACACATTAAAACTTGTGTAGGATCTTTGTATTACCAATGATACTTATTATAAACAAAAATTGAAGTGCACATCTTATGCAATTCTACTTCCATTTTACCAAACTATTCATAATCCATTCTACACACATTCTCCACATGTTTAAGTCCATTTCTACACATTCATACATAATGAAACTTGTATGTACGATTACCACTCTCATTACAAGTGTGTACATTACTTATGGACTTACATCACATATACTTCACTCATGAATTCATAGTACAACTCTATTTACACTTCTATGTACATATATACCCTTATACATATACGGGGTCTCACAGTCAAAATGTCTGAAAGTTCATAGAAGGGCTCAAATTGTCAATTAGAGTCTGATTGGGCAGTTAGATATCACTACCTATGCCGAGTCAGTGCGCAGACTACAATTGTGTGAATAAGATCATGAGTTGCATGCCTCTGATATTGAAAAAGGTAGTAAGGGCCGAAATTGAGACAAAAGAGAATAGAGAATGATAGAGATGTCAAAACGAGAAACATGGTAGTTTGGTAAAAAGCTTAGAGCTCTAAAGTCATGAGGTAAGATGATTGGTAAGGCCCTAGTGTATACTTTTGAGGGGTATTATGATTGGAAGACCCCGACTTGCTACGGAACAGTATAGGATATGTGGTAGTTACCTCGAAAATAAGATGTTGGAAGAGGGCGAGTGTATGCCTTGGACCAGGACACTACTAATGTTTCATCTGATGTGGTGGAGGATACCACACTGGATAAGAATAATGAAATAATTATTTTGATTGATCCTGGTGCCACGTATATATTCATATCGCCTTCAGTTGCTTATAAGCTAGTGAAAGATGTGAAGCCTGTACCCTTAGGCAAGATGATGATGGTTAGATGATTATTACTAACTGAATATGGGTATAGGGATTATAAGTTGAAAATGGGGGAAAAAGGATATGTCAGCCGATTTTATTCAATGGAATATGAATAATTTTGAAGTAATATTTAAGAATAGATTGATTCGACTGCAAACTATGCTATTCAGATTTCTATCCTCAGATAGTGATGTTTTCACCCCTGAAAAGTGTATTGTAAGTTTGACAAGTAATGAAAGAGTTTTCTATAAGTGATATATAAAAGGAGATAAGCTTTGAGATGTGATAGATCCTGAATACGAGATATATTAGAATAAGAGGCATATGCAAGGTAAGAATATCTTTGATATGTAAAGTAATTTAGATTAAGCGATATGTAGTGAATATGAATTGAGGCCAAGGATAAGAGGAGTATATATCCACAACTAGTCTATGTGGTCAAGTCTGAGGGTTAATAAAGGTATTTCAAAGTACTTCCCCGCCTGAAGACTTGACAACGTCTAGAAGCGTACACATAACCTATAAATTGAAATCAACAGTCGTAATATATACATTTAAAATTTAGGTACCTTTACTGGTACGATAAAGAAATATAGAATTCGATTAATCCTGAAGGTTTAAAAAAATTAAAATTTTATAAAAGCCGTTAATATAAGAAAAAGGAAATGACGCGGGTTAGTATCTTGAACGAAAGCGATTTCGAAATGACATTATAAGTTTATGCGTACATAGGTCAAGG
Organism: Firmiana major; assembly: GCA_033439115.1. NCBI lineage: Eukaryota > Viridiplantae > Streptophyta > Magnoliopsida > Malvales > Malvaceae > Firmiana > Firmiana major. The sequence continues at coordinate 26,951,795 of CM065913.1, forward strand.
ATATGGGTGATTGAAATATTTAGTTGAACTCAACTACAATGAGGTATTTAAACCTTACATGGACTGATTGGTTGTCATCTTTAGCGATAATATTTTGATGTATTTGAAGTTCAGGGAAGAGTATAAGTAGAAATTGGAAACTGTCTTACAGACGAGTTGTTAAGAGTTTCTCGAAATGGGTTGTTCAATTGACACATCTTGTTCTGAAAAGATTGTATGCCAGTAGGATGATAAGTATGAAAGTAGCTTCGGTGAGTTTTGGTATATTGAAGTAAAAAACTGACCACCATAATTATTCTCACCATAACCAATAGCTCAAGAGGTTTCAGTGTGTATGGATACCTCAAAATAAGGATTGGACTGTATATTGATGTAAAATAGGAAGATAGTCGATTATGGATCCAGATAGTTCAAGGATCATGAGAGAAACTATCCGACCCATGATTTAGAGTTGACAACCGTAGCCTTTACACTAAAGGTATGGAGCTACCACTTATACGGTAAGAAACTTCAGGTATGCACTGTTCATAAAAGCCCCGAGTATTTATTTTCACAGAAAGAGTAGAATATGAGATAACCAAGAGGGTTAGAGCTTCTAAGGATTATGATTGTGAACATTGTACCACCCAGGAAAGGCTAATGTAATGGCTGATCCCTTGAACAGAAAGAGCCTCGGGATGGTATCACATATGATGGTCAGGAAGCGTGAGCTGCTAGAGCAGTTGTGAGCCTCAGTAGTGTGTGATCCCTTCTGATGATGACGGTGATTTTGTGACAGCTAGCCTGAGGTTAGAACCAAATTTAAGTGACCGAATTTTCCAGGCTTAGCGTGATGATCGGCATGGTGTCAATAGTGTGGGCCAGATTCAGAAGGGTATAGTGATAGAGTTCACAGTGAGTGATGATGACTTACAGAGGTTCAGAGACAGTATATGTGCTCCCCATGACCATAGTTACTGAGATAGTGTTATTGTCAGAAGCTCACTCTTCGGAATATATAGTGTATCCGAGAAGTAATAAATATATCGAAATTTCTGAAAAGGGTATTAGTGGTCAGATATGAAAAAAAAAACATTGTAGAGATTGTGGAAAAGTGTCTCGTATGTCAACAGATTAAGGTAGAGTACTAGAAGTCTACAGGATTATTGCAGCCTCTACTCATATATTGACACAAAAATAGGAGTAAGTTACCATGAATTTTGTGATGGGTTACAGAGGACCCGGATGAATCATGAGGCTATCTGGGTGATAGTCGATAGATTGATTAAGTCTAACCACCTTCTGTCTATGGAAATCCCCAGATACTCTGAGTGTATAGGCGGAGTTATATTTAAGGAATATTGTGAAGCATTATGTAACCTTCCAGGAAGCATGATATCAGATAGGGATTCCCGCTTCACTTCCCACTTCTAGGAATGTTTTTCAGGAAGCTATGGGAACCCGATTGAGTGCTAGCCTAGCTTCCGTACTCAGACATATGGTCAGTCAGAGAGGACTGTACAGGTTTTGGAGGATATGATGAGAGCGTGTGCCATTGATTTTATAAGCTCCTGAGCTGATCAGTTGTTACTAATCGAGTTCACCAATAATGACAGTTGTCACTTGAGTATCAGGATAAGATTTTATATGAGGCATTGTATGGCCGTAGGGAGTTACTTCTCAACTTGGATAAGAAGAAGTGGGTGACAGATAGAGAATTGCTCTCGAATTGGTAAGATAAACCTTTGAGGATGTTTAGTTAATTTTTGAGAGATTAAGAACACCTCAGACCCGACAGAAAAGCTATGTTGACAGGAGACAGAAAAACCATTGGAATTCACCGATGGTGAATTAGTATTGTTGGCAGTTATTTGTCCTAAGGACATAACGAGATTCGAAAAGAAGGCAAATTGAGTTTTGTTAGATTGAATCCTTAAGATATTAGACAAAGTGGGAGATAAGGCCTATAGGTTGGCGTTACCACTTGAATTACCAGGCACCGACAATGTGTCCTATCTTTTGATGCTTCGAAAATACTATTTGGACCTAGCATATGTGATCGGATATGAGCTCCAACAGCTTAGCTCAATGAAAGTATAACATATGTTGAAAAATCGATCCGGGTATTAGACGGAAGGAGAAAGTGTTGAGGCTTAAGATGATCTCCCTAGTCAAGTCTGTTGGTAGTATTATACTCCGAAAAAATTCACATGGGAATTAAAAAGTATGATGCGATAGACGTACCAGAGTAGTTTATGGACCCATTTGACTTGGTCCTAATTTGGAGGATCAAATTTCTTAAGTGGGGGAGATTGTAAGACCCGATTTTATTTAAAACACGAAATGAAAAATGCAAAAGGATTGAAATGGAATTCCCGAACACGTTAAAGGGTAAAACGGTCAAAAGATCAAAATTCGATATTAACCTTGACAAGAAAATTTAATTAAAAATATGGGATTGAGAAATCTTGATCAATAATGAAGAAATAATTAAATTTCGGGTTAAATTGATCAAGATATGAATTTATAGGAATTAATCGAAATTTTCACTTCAAGAAATTATCCCGAAAATAATCAAAAAATATATCGAAAAGCTTAAATAAGACCGAGAAATTCATTTCTTGAATAAATGAATAAAATAATAATTCTTCTAGATATTTTGGATTATTTTTGAATATAATAATCAATTAAAATAATATTAAAAATAAATTATAAATAAATAACAAATAAATAAATAAATAAATAAACTGAAAATCGCGTTTTGCGATTTCTATGAAAAGAAAACGAAAGGAGAAGCCAAAAAATCGAGGGAAACAAATTCCCTCTGATTCGACGACCACCGGCGGGACTGAGGGGCCAGTGAAGGCAGCCCGACATCAGGCGGTCCACCAACGGCGGTAACGCGCCGTGGAGAAGCCGTAATCAGGAGATCGATGGAGAGGAGGCCGAAAAGGGAGAGAGGAGAATGGCGGCCATTGGCACCGATTCGACCTACCCCAAGGCCCGATGGTGAATGCCCAGGCACAGCCGTGGCAAACGGCACCGGTAACGGCCCGAGAACTAGCCAGATGGCACCAAAACGGTAAAATGAAGCCTGAACCGGTACGGTCGGTTCAGCACAACAACGGTGTGCTGAATCGGACCGAACCGTTTCAGCCAAAAAGAAAAGGAAAAGAAGAAAAAAAGGGGAAAAAGAAAAAGAGAAAAAATTGGGAAAAAATCTTAGTGATGCAATCGAGCTACGGGTAAGTCGATAAGCGGTCAAAATTGACCAATTTAAATTTGAAAATATTTAATTGGATTAATATTCGACTGAAAGTTTACCCAGAAAAATATTTAATTATGTAGCTCGACAATTGACGTCAAACGAGAGCTCGAGACGCTCGATTTTGCATACTATCATGGAATCTCGGGTAAGTAACCATTATTTACGATAATTTTGCATCATTATGCGTGTTAGAATTTACCGCATAAACTACGGATTTAAATTTCGCATTAAATGATAATATTCTGGAAATTGGGATAAATTGTCGTAAATAATTCACAAGCTATTCGAGAATTTAGAACGAGGTCCAATAAATACTTATAAGCCCAATAGGCCTCGATAATGTGAATAGTAAGTGAAAAACGGGCTTAAGCCCGATTAAGACCCATTATGGTACAATCGGGCCCAATATGGGTAAACAGGCCCAATGATTTAAATTAAGCCCAAAAAATATGAAATACAATTAAATATATTGTATTTGACCTCGTGAACATTTATCCACAGTTTCGAAGATTGGATTGGGATTAAATCGGACTGCGTGACGAGATATTAGTGGAAAGGTCAAACTGTACAGAAAAATGTGGTAAGGCAATTGTGTGAGTAGCTAGAGGTAGCTACGCGTACTTTAGATAGCTTTTGTATACATTGAATATGTATGTATACATTTATATTGTACAAAGGTCCTAAAAATGGTTTAAAGATTTTAAGGACTTGAAATAGGAAAAGACTATTTTACCCCTATTGAGGGAAGTTCACCTAAGGATGATGAAAGCTTGACATGCATGAAATGCATGATTTAAGGAATTTTCTGAATTAAGGAAATTTCTTGGTTTTTAAGCAAAGCAAATCGGTAGATTGGCCAGTAGTTGTATCAATTTCACAAGATAACACTACGTAAGTGTTATTTATATTTAAAATGAAATGTTTTTGGAAAAGAGGCCAACTATCAAGTTTATATGGAAACAGATAGTGCTGGCACATAGCTCGCACTGTATTTACGTTTGTGAGTGTGCATAAAATGTGCTTGAGCGATTGCTCGCACCAACTTGTGTGACATCATATGCATGAAATGTGCTAGAGCGGTTGCTCGCATTGATTTTTATTATTGTGAAATGCATGAGAGGTGATGGAGCCTAGCTTGCACCTTGATTTGACTGTTTTGACGATTTTGACTGTTTTGACTAAATATACATAAAATGGTGCGGAGTGATTGCTCGCACTATTTTTAATGATTTGAAATGCATGAGAGGTGCTGGAGCCTAGCTCGCATCTAGTTTTTATTTGATAATTGCATAAAAGTCGTGCTGGAGTGTAACTCGCATGAGATTTGTTGTATTTATGCATAAAGTCGTACTGGAGCATTGCTTGTATGAAGTTTTGATCTACTTGAGCATTCATTCTTGCTGGAGCGTTACTCGCACAAAGTTTTATATGGATTTATAACTCATTTTAAAGACGTACTAGAGTACTACTCGTACGCAGATTTTACTGATTTTTATGAAACCGTGCTAGAGCTTCGCTCGCACAAGATTTTTTGATATCATGTATATGCATTAACCCGTGCTTGAGCTTCGCTCACACAGGGATTTATATGACATGCATATAGCTGTGTAGGAGCCTCCTATAGACTATGTGTCACAGTGAGATGATATGCCCACATGTGCATACTGAGACAGAGATGGTATGGGTGGATAAGACCTATTGAAGGCACCCCCTGACTGAGATTGGGTTCACGGAGTACGATGTACCGTGTATATCACATGGAGTACATTGTACCGTTTTGATTATTAGAGTGGAGTGGCATTAGCCACGAGGCAGCAAGCCTTGCCCTCGCAATCTTGATGTTATGTTGTTCTGGCGGCAGGATTGACCCACCTCCTGTTTCAGGTGTGATACCCCGTACACTAGGTACCGTATAGCCAGGAATCACTAGGTTATGGCCATAGTCCTTGTTGTTACTGATATAGTCACCTACTTGTCTCACATGATATAACTTGTGATCTCGATAGACCAGGGTAGACCCGAGGGAGGGGTCAGGCCCCCGATTTTTTTATTTATATTGAGATGTGATTTTTAACAGAATTTTATAACGAATTGTTTTAATGAATTTTTATGAGATGCTTAACCCTTTCGGGTTATTTTAAACTGCAGCTTTGATGAAGAGATTTAAATGCAGTAGCATGATGAGTTTTCCATGCGTTAATCATAAATTCATGAAAAGAATTGTTTCTCATAATTTGTTTTACATGGCATGATCTTGATTTACCTCATGCTAAGTATGATTTAATGATGTCACATAAAATGCCATTGATGCATAAGTAGTATGATTTATATATGCACGAATAGTTTTATAAACTAAGTCATTGATGACATACATGATTTTGTGCTTGAGATTTTAATGAAAAGAAATGGATTTTAAGGGCATGGCATTATGAACATGTAGATAGTGGAGCTATCTACTTACTTGCATAATTGCCTTACTGAGCGTGTGGTTTTCTCACCCCCTTATTTTCCCATCTTTTCAAAGCACTCGCAATAGTTAGTGAACGGCTCAAGACTTGCATGCTTGGTATCTGCTGCTTCCCATTGAGAAACAAGTATACAGATTTGTATAGTTTTGTATCTAAATATGTAATGCTTTGTACTATAAACGTATATGATGTCGGGGATGGAAGGTTATGTAAATACCATTGTGTATGTATTTAGTTAAAGTCAAAAGATTGTAAACTTTTATATGTGAATGTGATTATGGAAATGGAATGGTAATTAGTGTAAGGGAACTAACACCGAATCATAGCCCAACTGTTTGTAGGATGGTCACGATGAGAGAAAGGTAAGAATTAAATAATAAATGCAAAAGCAAAAAATTTACTCTGATTTTTAGGTAATTTAGGTCGTGACAATCCTGCCGAAATTTCTATCGACCATTTAGCTGTAAAATATAATTTAAGTATAATTGTCGATGAATAAGTAAGATAAAAAAAATAACACTAAACAGGAATGCAGTCTAAGTGAATGAAGGACTAAGTAGGAATTTAAAATTTCAAAAAAAAATTCCTTCGAATTTCCAAGGTCAGGGGTCGTTACAGATTTAGGTGGTATCAGAGAAAAAGCTGTCTAGTACTGTCAATGTCATTAATAAGGATAAAATTTCATCTGAAATGTCTGTGCTTGTCTGGTTGTAGGCAATGTATACCTAATGAAGTTAAGATTTGAACTTTGGTTTACACACAGGTAGTAGATCAAGTGTATCATACGAGGAAGACGAAGAAGCCCACGAAGGCAAGCTTAGCCACCTCCACCTCCTCCACCACAGCCAGAAAGCCCCAATACTCGTATGGCTCAGTTTGTACAGCGATTGGAGCAGCTTCTCGAGCGAGGACTGGAATCAAGAGCTACCTTGGTTACCCAACACATAGGGGTAAATGCTTCTGATTCAGCTGGCACAGCACCGATTCCTACTCTGGTGCTAACTCCTCTACAAGCACCTCCTCCTCCACAAGTTCCCCCAATACCTTTGGCACCTCAGCCGCCCATATAGACTTGGACTTTGGAGAGGAACATTGGTAGAATGAGGGATTTCCTAAAGATGAAGCCTCCAGCATTCAGAGGAGTTAAGGATCTAATAGAGGCTGAAGAGTGGCTAACAGACCTAGAGAAGATTTTTAATTATTTGGGGTGTTCTGATGTGGAGAAGGTCTCTATGGCCACATACATGTTGAAGGGCCAAGTAGAATACTGGTGGGGATCCACTAAGGTCCTTCTAACTATTCAACATCTAGTGATTGGTTTGGGATGCATTCATGTCAGCATTCAGAGAGTAGTATGTTCCACGAGTTGCCCAACAGAAGTTGCAGACTAACTTTTTGAATCTGGTATAGAGCAGTATGACTGTGGATGAGTACGAGAGCAAGTATGACCTCGGGACGTTCAGAAATGAAGGGCGTCGTACTGAGAGGTTCCTATCTGGGTTAAGACCGACTATTAGAGACAGGCTATTGGGATTATGGATCATTGAGTTTAGAGATGCTCTCGGTAGGGTACAAATGATTGAGAGGGGTCTAGATATTACACAAGCTGAGTATAGCTCTTGAGGAAAGATTGGTGATAAGGGTAAGAGGATAGAGTCTGCCAGACATGGTTATCAGAGGGGCTAGCCCAAGAGGCAGAGGACAAATGAGTCTAGGACTAGGGTTGATAGGCCCACAGCTATAGTACCTACTCCACAAACTACCAGAGGTCTGCAGCAATATGGAAAGTTATGTAGGGAATACAGTAAACCCCATGAAGGCATTTGTTACTGGGCCATATGGAGCTGCTTTGGGTGTGGACAAAAGGGGCACATGGTAAGGGATTGCCCACAGAAGAAGATTCCACAACCCCTAGAGCAACCACGACAACCTGAGAAGTAAGTTCTCCAAATACATATTCCACAAAGACGGGCTACTGCAGCAGAGAAGGGCAAGAAGCCTATCACTCAAGGGAAAGTCTTTGCCTTGGATAGAGCGACTGTTAATACCTCTACGGAGACTATTCGGGGTAAGCTTTTAGTTTACAATCTTAAAGAACATGTAATATTTGATTCAGGTTCTACGCACTCTTTTATATAACCCCATTTTGTATGTAAATTACCTGTGAAACCTGAGCCTCTATATTTCAAGTTACACGTTACCACACCCCTGTATAAATCTTAAAGGACTGATATGGTGTGTAGGAATTGTGAAATTAAGATAGGAGATAGGGTAACGTTAGCAAATTTAATCTTACTGAACATGTATGGCTTCGATGTAATTTTGTGTAAGGATTGGCTAGCCACCAATCGCGTAAGTCTAGATTGTTACACCAAGACTGTAACCTTCCTTCTACTTGATAAGTTTGATGTATGCTTTGCAGTTAAGGAATAAAATGCATGATTTAAATTATTGATGAGCTTTCTGATGAATGTATTAATGTGAAGGTTATGTAGCGTTCATCTTTGATGCTAGTCGGGAACGCCTAAGTGCTCAAGACATACCTATGGTATGCAAATTCCCCGATGTATTTCTCGATGAATTACCAGGACTACCACTGGAGAGGGAGTTAGAGTTCACAATAGATTTGGCTCCAGATACACAACCTATCTCGAAGCCTCCTTATCAGATGGCCCTTGTCGAACTTGAGGAATTGAAGAAGTAGTTGCAAGAACTATTAGACAAGGGGTTCATTAGGCCAAATTTATCTCCGTAGGGAGCTCCAATATTATTTGTGCAAAAGAAGGATGGTAGTCTCAGGTTGTGTATAGACTATAGGCTGTTGAATAAGACCACAATCAAGAACAAGTATCATTTACCCAAAATAGATGATTTGTTTAACCAGTTAAGAGGGGCTACGGTGTTCTCAAAAGTTGACTTGAGATCAGGCTATCACCAATTGAGAATCAAGAAAGAGGATGTTTCAAAAACGGCATTCAGAACGAGATATGGCCACTATGAGTTCCTCGTGATGCCCTTTGGTCTAACTAATGCCCTAGCTGCATTTATGAGCTTGGTGAACGAGGTGTTCCAGGAGTATCTAGATCGATTTTTCATAGTGTTTATTGATGACATTCTGATCTACTCAAAGACCCGGGAGGAGCATGAGCAGCATTTGAGGATAGTGCTCCGAATTCTCAGAGAGAAACAGTTGTATAGGAAACTGGATAAGTGTGATTTTTGGTTGGAACAAATAGCTTTTCTGGGCCACATTATTTCTAAGTACGGGTTGTCAGTTGATACGTTTAAGGTAGAAGTAGTACTCAATTGGGAGAGACTGAAAACTGTTACAGAAATTCAGAGTTTTCTAGAACTAGCTGGGTATTACAAGAGGTTTGTTGAAGGTTTCTCCAAGATTGCCGCTCTACTGACTAAGCTGATACGTAAGGATGTTCCATTTGAATGGACTGATCAGTATGAGCAGAGTTTTCAGGAACTCAAGCAGAGATTGACCACCGCCCCAGTATTAACTATTTTGAGCGGATCTGGAGGATATGCAGTGTTTAGTGATGCCTCATATCAGGGATTGGGGTGTGTGCTTATGCAGCATGGGAGAGTGGTCGCGTATGGTTCTCGTCAGCTTAAGAACCATGAAAGGAATTACCCTACCCATGACTTAGAGCTAGCCGCAGTTGTTTTTGCTTTGAAGATATGGCAGAACTACTTATATGGAGATAGATTTTAGATCTTCACTGACCACAAGATTTTGAAGTACATATTTGATCAGAAGGAGCTAAGTATGAGATAAAAACGGTGGATAGAGCTCCTCAAAGACTATGACTACGAGATTTTTTATCACCTGGGCAGGGCAAACATGGTAGTCGATACTCTAAGTAGGAAAGGGATGGTTTTTATTATGATGATCAGAGAATGGTAGTTGTTGGAACAGTATGCCAAGCTCAATGTAAGTGTGGAGGTAGTAGATGTTGGGTTCATGGCTAGTCTGTAAATTGAACTTAGTATTTTAGATCAGATCAGAACTGGATAGAGGGGTGATAAAAAACTATTAGACATGGTTAGTCAGACAGAGCAGAACATGCAGTCGGACTTTATGATCAGTGAAGACGGGCTATTGAGGTTCAAAGGCCGTATATGCATTCCAAACGATGATACCCTGAGACAGAGGATTTTGAAGGAGTCTCATTGCTCTCGATACACCATGCACCCAGGGAGCACTAAGATGTACCATGACTTACGAAATGTGTATTGGTGGATCGACATAAAAAGGGATGTGGCAGAGTTCGTGGTCAAGTGTTTGATTTGTCAACAAATTAAGATTGAACACCAAAAGCCAGTATGGCTACTTAAGTCTCTTTCAGTGCCTACTTGGAAATGGGAGCACATTACCATGGACTTCATTATGGGCTTACTGATAATTCTATTTTTAATAGAATTATTTGTGCTTAATTTCCTAATTATTTATTTAATCCCCATATTATTTTATTAATAATCCCCTTTATTTAATTAAAATTCTTTAATGTGCAGATAAATTAAATCCTAATGAAACTCAGTCGTTTCAGTCGAAATTGGGCTGAAAACGGGCTACAGGAGACTAGACCACTTCCAAATTGTAGGTCGAGTCACCAGTCGTTTGGACACATGTGATGCCAGGTGTCCGTATTTTATTTGCTCTGAACGAAAAGATCGACGGACACCGTACGAACCTTCTGAAAGGCATACGTCAGGCCAATCGTACAACCAATTGGACAAAAAGATGAGTGACGTGGAAATATCTACTCTGTAGTAAATAAAATGAAGATAAGTGGCCAAACAATACCAACTCATCTAGGATGAAAAAATTACTATTTACCCCTAAGTGTGTGTATAAATAATATGATGGCAATTGAAAAAAAATTTAGGAGTAGGGTAAGTAGGGTAGAATTTAGGAGTAGTGTATAGTAATTTAGGAGTAGTTTTAATTTAGGGTAGCTTTAAGTTTTTAAGCTTTCCGTATAGTTTTTTTTCTTAGCCACCATTGTTCTTATTTTCAATCTTTACTGTTCACAGAACTTCCTTTATTCTGTTGATGAAAAGTTTTATCTCTTTCCTAGTTCTTTTGTAATTCACGTTGATTGCTTCATTGGTTATGTTTATTTTTACAAGTTTTAGGTTACAAAAGTTGGATTTCTTTTTCTTCTTCGATATTTCATTTCATTGTGTTGGTTTCTAGGTATGAGGAGCTTGTGACAGAAGCCATTATACTCAACCCGTTGCCACTGTTTCTCTTTCATTTTCCTGCACATTTATTTCATTCCGATTATCTTGCAATTTTTAGTTTATACATTTCATCATTCTCCATTTTACAGTTCGGTCATGTTTCAGTTATTACTATTCCATCATAGTTATACGATTTTCTATTTTTATTTATTAAAGTTTAATTTGGAAAATTTAGTTTTGTAAGTGAGGCACTCTTGGCTAAGTATTTGGTGCAAATTTGTTGCTGGTTGTTGTTCCTAAGTTCTGGCATAGTGAAACGGTGAAGGCTGAACCGAGCAAGAAGCAGAGGGATATAGCAATAGTGCTGAGGTTGCCAGCGTAACGAGCTGTTGTAGTGGACAGGGACCGATTCCTTCCACTCTGTTATCCTCTGTTTCATGAGCATTGTACTGTTCAATCTTTTTGCATGCTGTCTTTTTGCACTAACTTAGTAATCAGTAGCTGCAGGTTTCCAGTGATGAGTGACTAAGCTCGGGTGCTAGTTAGCTACTACAGCTGATCTGCATGGGCAACATGAGCTGCAGCTGAGGCACAAGACAAAATTTTTGTGCTGCTGTAAGGTGGCGAGAATGGGACCGAAACTGATCCTAGGGAAGTTTACCTACTGGGTGTGAATTGCAAAACAGGTGTCGGGCACAACTATTTTCAGATCACGGAATGGAATAGCTTGGTACAGGAACAGAGGCTGGAGCGAGGTAGTAGGTGCTGAGCAGGAGTTGTGCAAACGCTTGGATTGTTGCAGCAGATTGGCAGTAAATGAAGGAACCAGGAGGCAGAAATGGACAGTGCAGGGAACGGACAGCAGCCTTGAGCAGCACCTGGATGTAGGAGCAAGCGGATAGAACCGGGAACCAAATGAGCGGGACAGCAACTGAAGCAAAATACGAAAAGGACGATACCAGGAGTAGAGGACAGGACACACCGAGAGCACCTGAAAATGAAAATTAGAGAAGAACAATGAACAGTACACTTGCATCGGGACAACTTGGTTGGATTCTTTGATTAAGGCCATGTCTGGCAAATTTGGAAAAGTCCCAATTTAATTTTTTAAGCATTTATTTTATTTATTTTTATGGTTGTTATTATTCCTTTTGATATTATTAGTTAGCTTAGGTTAAAGTAGAAGTCTTTAATTAGTTTGCATGTTAGTATATTTTCTTAGTTTGTTATTAGTTAAAGTCGCACAATAGGGTTTAAGGCTTTACTTAGGTAGTATTCATTTATAGCATATAGAGTAGAATTATTTCATGCATTTTTAATTTAGTCCTCATTTTAAATTTAATCCAATAATATTTTCATGCATTATTTAGATTTTGTTTTATTGTTAGTATTTAGTTAGAGTTAGGTTTAAGAATTTCTTTAGGTAAGTAGATTTTTATTTTATTAGACTTTAGGTTAGTTTAGCTTGCATTTTTATTAAGTAGTTTAATTTCATGCATATTTTATTTTAAGTTTGTTTAATTTTGGTTTAATTAATTTGTTTTCTTTATTTTCATATTTGCATTCTAGTTTAATTGCATTTTAGTTAAGTAATTTTAACTGTTTTAATTTTCTTTTGTAAGTAATTACTTTTAATTGCTGAGAGCACTGTAAGTAATTTTAGCTATGTTTAATTTTCTTTATTTTATAGTTTTTATTATTTTCAGTATTTGTTTAATTTTAGCCTTGTAGATCACCCATTAAGAAATCATAATTTGCTAGGATATACTTAGGGTAAGATTAACCGGTAGTTAATTAGGCTGATCAACTTCTCTATGGGACAATATTCTAGGACTCAAATCCCATTATTACTTGTACGACCCGTGCACTTGCGGATAATATGTTTAGATCGTATCACTTACCTAGGACCCGAAGGGGTCATGATGCAATCTGGGTGATCGTAGACAAATTAACTAAGAGTGCCCACTTCCTTGCCATTAAGAGTACAGATTCTTTAAGTGCCTTAGCAGAACTGTATGTCAGGGAGATAGCTCGGTTACATGAGGCTCCCATGAGCAGTCCGTCAGATAGAGATTCCCGATTCACTTCTAGATTTTGGGCTCATTTCCAAGAAGCCATGGGATCTCAGCTTAATTTTAGCACTATCTATCATCCTTAGACCGACGGTCAATTTGAGAGGACCATTCAGACATTAGATGATATGTTATTGGCATGCATATTAGAGTTTAAAGGTTGATGGGATGATCATCTACCTCTTACAGAATTCTCTTATAACAACAGCTATCATGCTAGTATTGGGATGGCACCTTATGAGGCCTTATATGGTAAAAGATGTAGGTCTCCAGTGGCATGGGAAGAAGTGGGTGACATAAGGATTTTGGCTCCCGATCTTGTAGAACAGGCAGCTGAAGGTGTTCGGATAATCTGTGATAGACTTAAGACCACACAAAGCAGGCAGAAGAGTTATGGAGATAAGCGTAGGCGGCCACTTGAGTTTCAAATTGGGGACTCCGTGTTTCTTAAGGTATCTCTGAGCAAGGGTATCATACGATTTGGGAAGAAGTGGAAACTGAGTCCACGCTTCATCGGTCCATTTGTGATTCTTGAGAGAGTGGGAGATGTAGCCTATAGACTGGCCTTACTGCCGCACCTTTCTGGGGTACATAATGTCTTCCATGTCTCGATGTTACGGAAGTATTATTTGGATCCCTCATATTATTGAGTATTAGCCTTTGAGAAATTAAGCGGACATGAGCTACATTGAGCAACCTATCCAGATTTTGGACAGAAAGGAAAAGGTACTTCGGTCAAAGAGTATTCCTCTGGTAAAGATTCTCTAGCAACATCATTCGGTTGAAGAAGCTACATGGGAACTAGAGAGCCTTATGAAGGAGAAATACCCCCATCTATTCTGAGGAACTAAGATGAATTTGGAAGACCAAATTTTTTAAAGGTGGGGAGAATGTAAAATCCATAAAATTTCTATATTTAATTAGACAATAAGATAAATTTAATAAAAGATTTTTAATGGTAATACAAATATTCGCTGTAGAGCTCGAGAAGTATGGGAGTCGAGAAATTCGGGAATGGCTGAGAGACCGAAATACAGGAGGTGAGGAGCAAGTGCAACTATAGTGATATTGCGAAATTTTAGATTATTAGTTGAAAATTTTATGGAAAGTTTTAATTAAGGTTTCATAAGGAATAAATAAAATAAAATAAAAAATAAAAATATTTTCACTACAAACAAGGTAAATTTAATGAAAATGGGTCACAAATATATATATTTGATAAATTAAAAGAAAATGTATTTAAATATATAAAAAGAAAAAAAGAAATAAGAAATAAAAAAAAACTGATCGTGCGATCGTCTCCCCCATTTTTCCCCCTCACTCTCGCTCGCTCCCTTATACTAACCCGATCTCTTTCCCCCCTCCCTCACTTCAGCTCTGTTTCACCTTACCACTGGCAACCCCAGCTCCACCCCGAAGCCGACAAACCTTTCCCTTTCCCTTCTTCCCCTCGCCAAACCGAGAGCTCAAGCCGAGAAACCCCTCTATTTTCGTAAAACACCGACTGTCGACGACAAAATCGTGAACCGACAACCCCGACGACCATCCAGCTACCCTTCTGGCCATACCCTGCTCCCTCCGACACCACAGTACACCTACAGTGGCAGTATTCCAAAAAAATATATAAATACAAAAAATACCTAGTTGATATTTCCCCATTTTTGCACAGTGACTCCTAGGTAAAAATCTAAGGTTTATCTAGTTAAATTTCTGTGTAAATTGCATTATGAAAGCATGATTGTTGTATGAATTAGTTTAAATTTTTGTTGTGAAGAAATTTGAAAACTGGGGTTAATTGGACAATTAGGGATTTAAGAATTAGATAAGGAATGTAATATTATGAGTTGAATTAAAAAAAAATAAAAATTGGGGTTAAATGTTGAGATAAAAATGGAATGAGAGGAAGATGTGGATAAATATATATATATGGGTTTATGTATGTGTGTGTATTGATATATGTGCAAATGTATATAAAACGCCTTTGCTTATGTATGTACAAGTGTGCACACACACAATATGGTGCTAGGAAGGAAATTATATAAATTGGTAAGAGGAAGGACTAGTCAATGGAGAAGACAACTATAGAATTTGTGGTAGAATTAATTATTTTATATGTATGGTGGAGTAGGAGGGAAGAAGAAAATTTGATGAGGTCCATTAGGTTGAACCTGTTTTATAGAATCTGTACATTTTGGGCAATATTGAGAAGTTAGGAATTAGATTTCAAATATATTTTCTGGATGAATGAGGTCACGATTTTAAAACATTGTAAACCACTTAAGAAATTATATATGATACTAAAAAAATATGAATTATGTTGTAGGAGAATCGTAGAAGGATTTAAGGGAGAATACTTGGAGGCGTCACTACTCGAACTGGTACTTCCGATAAATAGAGGTAAGGGGTGTAATTTAATATGGTAATGGTATCCCTACCCTTAGACTCCAATTTATTTATACGTTTTTGAGCTTTCTCGTGCAGCCCTTGATTGTAAAACAAAACCCTACACCTATTAAGCCCAAGTTTTATTTGGTCATGTTTTCAAAATAAAGAAATGCCATATGAAATTAAATGCATAGGTTCGAGCATGATTTCTGAATAAATGTTATGGTTTCGACTTATGTATGAATTGGTTTCATGTTTTTGAAAGAAATGAAATTTGGTATGTGAACACACGCTTAAGAAAAGAAATTTGTTTTCAAAAGGTGATTGTGGGGGTCGCCTCTTGAGTCCTGTGAGAACAACGTGCCACAGTCTTTTTGTTTTATGAAAGAGTTTTCAAATTACAAGAAATTCGATTTTATTACTCGGTCTGAGTTTATGGGTTATAAAACCCAAGAAAGATTTTAAAAACTTTGTTTTGAGACGAAAAGGCAAAATATAGTAGAATGTGGGGGCCACCTCATGAGTCCGATGGGAGCAAAGTGCCACGCGGTTCACAATGACATGTGATCATGGGGGCCACCTCTTGGGTTCTGTGGGAACAAAGTGCCACACAGTCTGTGTGACTGTAAGGGCCATCTCTTCGGTCCTACAGATGCAAAGTGCCATAAGGTCAATGCATTTTTTTCATGCATGCCATTCGTGGCATATATGAATTTCACCTTCGGGTGTCATTGAATTGCTCTACGATCTTGATCACGTCTACAGCCTTGCCATGGCCATGTTTACGATTTCCCTCTACGGAGGATGACTATGTTATCATCGCATGACAATCCTATAAGTTAGCCTAGTCTCCATCCGATATGAACTAGGTTATAAGATTTTGATCCTTCGATACATGTTTATGCATAAGTTATGCTTTTGAAGTTCTATCGGTTTTAAAAGATTCTGAAGTTCTGTATGTTTCGAAAGATTGTGATGTAACTGAATAGATTTGTTACCTCGAAATTATATTTCTGTTGATTATGTTTTCCATTTACGCATTTTGGAAGCTATGTAATATTTGTTAGGAAATGTTATCTTTTAGTTTTATCATGCATTCAGTGTGATTCAGCCACCATGATCATTTTAAATGCATTTCTTACTAGGCTTTTTCCCGAAAGCCCACCCCTCTACCTCTCAGATTATTTGCAGTGATCTACAGACGCTACCTGCCGCGTTGTGAAACCCAAATTTTCCCATCTTATGTTACTTATGAGGAGTAAATTACAGCTCAATATAATGTTTTGTAGGCCCGCAAATGATCAAAGTACTCGGTTTGATTTGGTCCCGTGCACATTAAAGGGTAAAATGGTCAAAAGACCCTAATTTCGATGTAAATTTGATAAGGGAATTTCATTTAAAATATGGATTTAGGAAATCTTGATCGATAAAAAAGAAATTATTGAATTTCGAGTCTAATTAGTCAAGATACGAAAATATTACGATAAATCGTAATTTTCGCCCGAGACATTATACGAAAATATGGGAAAAATTATACCAGAAAAATAAAATAAGACTGATAAATTCATTAAATTGATTTAAGGAATAACATATGATTTTATTTAGATATTTTGGGTATTTCATTATATTTTATTTGATTAAAATAAAATATAATGTAATTATAAAAAAAAAACTGAAATTTTCGTGAATTGCAAAATCTGAGAAGGAAAGAAAACAGAAACATGAAGAAGAAGAAACGAAGTAGAGTGACCGAGAGACCGACCGAGCATCGACGATTCACTGGCGCCAGATGAGGCTCGACGACCACCGAAAAATGTTGCTCGGCACCACGCGACCCTCCTGCCACCTGAACGCGTCGCACCGACGTCGAATTCTGGCGGATCGAGGAGAGGAAGCCGCTAGGGAGAGAAGAAGATTCTGACAGTTCCACCGACGATTGACCCCAGCCGACCCTAGCCGAACATTCCCTTACTCCAGGCGCATCGATTGGCACCAGAAAGAGCTGGGGAACCAACCGAAAAAGAGGTGAATGGTGACAGAGAAGCCTGAACCGGTACAGACCGGTTCAGTAAGAGTGCACTGTGCTGAACGAGACCGGATTGGTTCAGCCAAGGAAGAGAGGAAAAAGGGAGAAAAAAAAGAAAAAAAAGAGAAAAAGGAAAAAAATGGGAAGATTTACGGGGATACACTAGATTTCGGGTAAGTCGGTAAGAGGTCAAAAGTGACCGATTTAATTTCTGAAAAATTTATTTAAATTATATTTGATCGAAAATTTACATGAAATTAAATATAAAATTGGGCAGCTCAACGATAGATCGTGTACGTGAGCCCGATCGAACTCCGATTTACACACCATCGTATAATCTCGGGTAAGGAAAGCTTGTTTACGACAATTTATGTAATTATCGCGTATTAAAGATTTATTTTACGAGTTACGGATTAAATTTCGCTTTTAGTGGATTATATTAGGATTTTTAATTAAATTGTCGTAAATGATATACAAGCTATTCAAAGAGTCTAGAAAAAGGCCCAATAAGTACTGATGGGCCAGTGAGCCCAATAGGCCTTGATGAAAGAATTAATAAGTGAAAACGGGCTTAAAACAGATTAAGACCCATTAAGGTGCAATCGGGTCCAATAAGAGAAAAATTTACCCAATTAGCTAAATTGACTATAGTAAATATGAGAAAAATATTTATTGAGTTAAAATGACTTAATAAATAATTATATGCAACTCCGAGACTAGATTAGGAGAAGATCGGACTGGACAAGCTCCGACAGAGAGATTTAGCTACGTACTCGACAGGATTCGAGGTAAGGGATATAATTTAGAGTAGCGTTAATGCTCCTCCATCCTTACCTACGGTTTTTAAATATGAATTGAATGAGATTTTGTGAAATGGATTTCCAACTGTCTTCAAACCGAAGCCAAAACCATTTCTCGAGTTTTCAACATGTTTTCTATATATGAGATACAGTTTTACAGCATAAATGTTTATAAAAGTGATTTTTCACTTCTAAGACAAAAGCATAGTGTTTTCATGTGAGATTAGGGTTAAAGTCCTAATATGTTTTATGAAACTATGTTTTCATGATATGGGTTGAAGTCCCGAGAATTGTGTTTCCATTATACGAGTATGAGTCCCGAGAAATGACTATGATAACTATACTTTCCATGTTTACACAGGCTAGAGTCCCACAATGATTTATGAACCATGTTTTCTTTGAGAAACGAGTTAGAGTCCCGTAACGATTTTGAGAATCGGGTTAGAGTCCCATAATGGTTTTCAGTACATGGGTATAAGGCCTAAAATGATTTTGATGAAACGGGTAAGAGTCCCGAAATGATTTTAGTGGGGTAAACGGGTTAAAGTCCCGCAAAGGCATGATGTGATGATAGTCAGAGTGTTCTGGGGTCGATTTTGCATACATAGGGTAGAGTATGAAGACGATCAAGGATCTTCCTAGCCGACGGCCAGAGAACGGGCAGGGCTCTAACTTGAATTACGCGTATAGTCCACATTTGGTGGTGCATGTGAGTTCGTGCGTATAGTCCACACTTGGTGGTGCGCGAGATAGGGCAGCGTACGACCCTGATTCGGTCCTACGGCTCCCCTGTACAATGGCCATATGTACCTATGATGAATGCCCTACGGGACCTAATGTATGATATCCTTTGGGACGAGTATATGATTATGCTTGGCTCTACGATGAATTGACAGAATGAATTATGTCTTTGGACATTTCATGCTACCTGTTTTATGATTTGCTATTGAGCACAGATTTTCTATGATGAGATTTTAAAGGTAGCAATGAGTATGTTTTACGAAATGTGCCTGTGATAGCATGATTTCACTTTTAAAGTGACAGTGTGATATAATTCACGTATTTTGAGCTTTTGAGATGCTTTATATATGTTTACACTATATGCTATGATTTCAGCATGATACGTTTTACAAAAAACAATGTATAGGTGTAAACCGATGATTTTAAAGCATGTTTTTACTGCTTTTATGAAATGTAAGCATCTTTACTCCATTGCATAAGTATGTTGATTTGTAAAACTATGAGTTTTACCATGTTTTGAGTATTTAAAGTTATTTTAAATGTATCTCTTACTGAGTCTGAAAAACTCACCCCTCCTTTCCATCTCCCAGATTACTTACAGTGAGTCTATTGCACATATGAGATTATGGTCATTGACGAGGCTGTCCGACCTTTCATCATATACTTTTGTAGCCTTGAGGTACTGTCTTACTTGTATTCTAGACATAGTGTACAACATAGACATTTTGTTTATGACAGTTGGGATGTAATAGTTGTAAACGAATTTTTTTAAAATGAAAATGGTTTTAAATCTAGAAATGGGACAGGAAAACAACTTAATTAAGGGATAAAAAGTTTAAATTAGCCTCATTTTTTCGAGCTTCCGGGGCGTGACAACTTTGCTTGGTATCAAAGCGAATGTTGTGTAGTACTGTCGTGTCTAGTAATAAGAATATATTACATCCCAATGTGTCTATGTATGTCTGGTAATAAAGTAAGCATATTTGTCAAAGTATGACTATATTTATGGATTATGGGTAAATAGTAGATCACTAATCATGAGTGGTAGATGAGGCCATTCACAGAGACGAGCTCAACCCGCTCCATCGTCTCCTCCTCAACTCGAGAACCCTACCGATAGAATAAGGAGGCTCGAGGAGACAGTACAAGGTAGGAGGGAAGGACTTATACCCTTACCACTATGTTTACCTAGTAGTTTGGGGCACGTACACCCGGTACGGAGACAACTACTCCTACGTCTGATCCTACCCCACCACCAGTTCCTCCAGTAGCCTCAGTTCCTCAGCTAGCAGTTCCTTAGCATAGGGATGATAGAGAGACTCAGAAGGTGTGAGATTTCTTGGGCATGCATCCTCCGGAGTTCACAGGGGCTAAAGACCCAGTTAAGGCTAAGGAGTGGATCGTAGATATTGAGACGATCTTCCAGTTTTTTGGGTGTACTAATAGGGAGAAAGTGACCATGGTAGGATATATGATGAAGGGACAGGCTAAGTTCTGGTAGAGATCCACATAGACAGTATTAGTAGAGGATCCCTCAGAAATCACATAGAATGCTTTCTTAGTTGCATTCCGAGAGCAGTATGTACCGCTTGCAGCTTGAAAAAAAGATGCAAGCAAAGTTTTTAGACTTGAGACAAGGAAGTTCTACAGTAGGTGAGTATGAGAACATATTTATGACCTTGATGTGATATGATCTAGAGACAGTTAGAGATGCTCTGAGGTGAGCCCAGGAGTTAGAGAGGGGCTTAGACGTTACTCAAGCAGAGCATGGTTTCAGGAGTTCAGGCAGAGATAAGGGGAAGAAAGCAGCTACTTCCCGATATGAGTTGAGAAGGGGTCAGCCCAAGAGACAGAGGGCAGAAGGAACACAGATAGGGACTAGTAAGCCCAAGACTACAGTGGGTGTTACAGGTATGATCAGAGGCCCTGAGATAAGAGTGCCATGGTGCAGGACATGTGGCAATATTCACACTAGACCTTACCGCGCAGGTACCTTTACTTGCTATAGATGCGGTAAAGTAGGGAACATAATAAGGGAGTGTCCGCTTATGAAGCCTCAGGAGCCTCGTGAGGCACCTTGATAGATAGAGAGACCAGCTCAGGCTCCATAGAGGTAAGCCATACAGAGGAGAGCTACAGCCGTAGACAAAGGCAAGAAGCCTATCTCCCAGGGCCGAGTGTTTATTATTGATCTGGAGATAGTTGATACATCTTCCAATGTTATCCAAGGTACTCTCCTTGTCTGTAATCATAAAGCACATGTACTGTTTGACCCAGGTTCCACACACTCGTTTGTGTCACCACGATTTGCATATAAGTTACATATGAAACCTGGAGTCACTAGATTACATGTTGCACATAAGTACACCTATGCACGAGATACAGAAATCAGATATGATATGTAAAGCTGGTGATATGATGGTAGGAGATAAGAAGTTGTTAACAGATCTAGTATGGTTGAATATGCAAGACTTTGATGTAATATTAGGCATGGATTGGTTAGCTACCAATCGTGTAAGTCAAGACTGCTACACTAAGACCTTAACTTTCTCCTTACCAGAAAAGTTCAGTGTATGTTTGGTTAGAAAGTAATAAAAGTGCATAGTGTTAAAGTTATGAAATGATATGATGTTTATGTATGAGATTGACATATGATGTTTGATTGTATGAAGGTTACATTGCCTTCGTTTCTGATAAGAGTTAGGAACCACTAGTATACAGGATGTTTCGATGGTATGTGAGTTTTTCGATGTTTTTTTCTAGAGGATTTATTGGGATTACCACCAGAGAGAGAAGTTGAGTTTGCCATTAAGCTAGTACCAGATTCCCAACCAATCTCCAAGCCACCTTATCGAATGTCCCTAGTAGAATTAGAAGAATTAAAGAAGCAGTTGCAAGAACTACTTGATAAGGGCTTTATAAGGCCTAGCGTAGCACCATAGGGTGCTCTGGTACTGTTCATCAAAAAGAAGGATGGTACTTTCCATCTATGTATAGATTACAGGCTTTTGAATCAAGCAACAGTTAAGAATAAGTATCCCCTTCCAAGGATAGATGACTTATTTGATCAGCTAAGAGGGGCTTTAATGCTTTTAAGGATAGATTTGAGATAGGGTTATCATCAGCTAAGGATTAAGGAGGTTGATGTATCGAAGACAGCATTTCAGACCCGATATGGGCACTACGAGTTCCTAGTTATGCCCTATGGATTGATTAATGCCCCAACTACATTCATGAGTCTTATGAACAATGTCTTTTGAGAATACTTGGATAGATTTGTGATAGTATTCATTGATGATATCTTGATTTATTCTGGATCCCATGAATAGTATGAACAGTACTTGAGGACCATGCTTTAGACTCTACGTGCAAAGAAGCTATATGGTAAATTTAGTAAGTGTGCTTTCTGGCTAGAAACAGATTTCATTCCTCAAACAAGTGGTATCTAAGGATAAAGTGTCAGTAGATCCATCCAAGGTAGATGCAGTATTGAGATGGGAAAGACCGAGGACAGTCACGGAGGTCAGAAGCTTTTTGGGATTGGCAGGTATTATAGACATTTTGTCAAGGGGTTTTCTTGAATTACAGCTCTATTGACCAGACTGACCCATAAGGAGTTTCAGTTTTCATGGTCTCAGTAGTGTAATCAGAGCTTCTAAGAACTCAAACGTCGGTTGACTATGGCACCAGTCTTCACCATTCTGAGTGGTTCTAGTGGATTTGTGGTATACAATGATGCTTCCCACCAGGGTCTTGGCTGTGTGCTTATGCAGCATGGTAGAGTGGTAGCTTATGGATCCCGTCAGCTAAAGGATCACGAGTGTAATTATCCCACTCATGACTTTGAGTTAGCTGCAGTAGTGTTTACACTCAAGATATGGCGACATTACTTGTATGGAGAGAGATTTCAAATCTTTACTAACCATAAGAGTCTCAAGTACTTGTTTGATCAGAAGGAGTTGAATATGAGACAATGGAGATGGATAGAGCTCCTCAAGGATTATGACTGTGAGATTTTATACCATCCTAGTAAGGTGAACGTGGTAGCCGATGCCCTGAGCTGAAAGGGTATGGTGTCCTACATGATGATTAGAGAGTGGGACTTATTAGGATAATTCGCCAAACTCAGGATCAGTATGGATGAGATTGAGCATGGATATATGGCTAGCCTATAGATTGAACTAAGTATATTAGACCAGATTAGAGCTGGACAGCGAAACGATCAGAAGTTATTGGATATGGTTAGCCGGCAGAGGAGAGATCACAGTCTGAGTTTACGGTCAGTGATAATAGATTACTGAGATACAAGGGCTTTATCTATGTGCCACATGATGACACCTTAAGACAAAGCATTCTAAAGGAGTCCCATTATTCTAGATTCACCATGCACCCAGGCAGTACCAAGATGTACCAAGATCTTCGGAAGATGTATTGGTGGATTGGGATGAAAAGAGATGTGGCAGACTTTGCTGCTAGATGTCTAGTTTACCAGCAGATTAAGGTTGAGCACTAGCTATCTGCCAGATTATTGAGGTCATTGTCGATACCTATATGGAAATGGGAGCACATTACGATGGATTTCATTATAGGATTACCGAGGACCCAAAGAGGTCATGATGCAATCTAGGTAATTGTGGACAGATTGACAAAGAGCACTCACTACCTAGCCATTAAGAGCACAAATTCACTGGATAAGCTAGCTGATTTATATGTCAGGGAGATAGCATGACTGCATGGGGCACCTGTGAGCATCACATCTGACAGAGATCCTCATTTCATTTTTAGATTTTAGATTGGATTTTAGGAAGCTATAGAGTCTCGATTGAACATAAGCACAGCCTATCATCCTCAGACAGATGGTTAGTCTTAGCGGACTATATAGACCTTAGAGGACATGTTAAGGGCGTGTGCCTTGGATTTTAAGGGCTCATGGGATGACCACTTACCTCTTGTAGAGTTTACTTACAATAACAGCTATCAGGCTAGTATTGGAATAGCTCCATATGAGGCTCTTTATGGCAGGAGGTGTAGATCCCCAATTGCTTAGGAAAAAAGTGGGCGCGAGGAAGATCCTTACTCCCGATTTAGTGGAACAGGCAGCGAAAGGTGTTCAGCTCATATGTGACAGATTGAAGATTGCACAGAGTAGGCAGAAGAGTTACGTAGATGTGCTCAGTCGTCCTCTTGAATTTTAGATTGGGGACTCTGTATTTGTTAAGGTGTCACTGATGAAGGGTATAGTACGCTTCGAAAAAAGAGGAAAGTTGAGTCCTCGCTTCATTGGTCCATTCAAGACTGTAGGCAAAGTGAGAGATGTAGCATATCGGCTTGTACTACCTTCTCAGTTGTTAGGTATACATGATGTCTTTCATGTTTCGATGCTAAGGAAGTATCATCTGGACCCTTCTCATGTCATCGAGTACGAGCCACTAGAGATTCATAAGGACATGAGCTATGTGGAGAAGCCAACCTGGATTCTAGATAGAAAAGAGGAAGTGCTTCTATTTAAGACTATTCCACTAGTAAAGGTTCTCCGGCAACACCACAAGATAGAAAAAGCCACTTGGGAACTAGAGAGTCATATAAGGGAGAAGTACTCGCACCTATTCAATGGACTAGCTTGAATTCAGAGGACTGAATTCTTAAAAGGTGGGGGAAATGTGAAACCCAATTTTTCCCATCTTATGTTACTTATGAGGAGTAAATTACAACTCAAAGGAATGTTTTGCAAGCCCACAAATGATCAAAGTACTCGATTTGATTTGGTCTCGTGCACATTGAAGGGTAAAATGGTCAAAAAACCCTAATTTCAATGTAAATTCGATAAGGGAATTTCATTAAAAATATGGATTTAGGAAATCTTGATCGATAAAGAAGAAATTATTGAATTCCAAGTCCAATTGGTCAAGATACGAAAATATTACGATAAATCGTAATTTTCGCTTGAGACATTATACTGAAAATATGGGAAAATTATACCAAAAAAATAAAATAAGACTGATAGATTCATTAAATTGATTTAAGGAATAAAATATGGTTTTATTCAGATATTTTGGGTATTTTATTATATTTTATTTGATTAAAATAAAATATAATATAATTATATAAAAAATTTGAAAATTTCGTGAATTGCAAAATCTGAGAAGGAAAGAAAACAGAAACGCGAAGAAGAAGAAATGAAGCAGAGAGACCGAGAGACTGACCGAGCACTGACGATTCACCGGCACCAGACGAGGCCCGACGACCACCGAAAAATGTTGCTCGGCACCGCGCGACCCTCCTGCCATCGGAACGCGCAGCACTGACGTCAGATTCCAGCGGATCGAGGAGAGGAAGCCGCGAGGGAGAGAAGAAGATTTCGGCGGTTCCACCAGCGATTGACCCCAGTCGACCCTAGCTGAAGGTTCCCCTACTCCAGGCACACCGATTAGCGCCAAAAACGACTGGGGAATCGACCAAAAAATAGGTGAATGGTGACGGGGAAGCCTGAACCGGTACTGACCGGTCCAGTGAGAGTGCAGTGTGCTGAACCAGACCAGACTGGTTCAGCCAAGGAAGAGAGGAAAAAGGGAGAAAAAGAAAGAAAAAAAGAGACAAAGCAAAAAAAAGGGAAGACTTTTTAGGATACACCAGACTTCAGATAAATCGGTAAGAGGTCAAAATTGACTGGTTTAATTTCTGGAAAATTTATTTAAATTATATTTGATCGAAAATTTACCCAAAATTAAATATAAAATTAGGCAGTTCGACGATAGATCTCATACGTGAGCCCGATCAAACTCCGATTTACGCACCATCGCATATCTCGGGTAAGTAAAGCTCATTTATGACAATTTATGTAATTATCGCGTATTAAATATTTATTTTACGAGTTACGGATTAAATTTTGCATATAGTGGATTATATTGGGATTTTTAATTAAATTGTCGTAAATGATATACGGGCTATTCAAAGAGTCTAGAAAAAGGCCCAATAAGTACCGATGGGTCCAGTGAGCCTAATAGGCCTTGATGAAAGAATTAATAAGTGAAAACAGGCTTAAAACGGATTAAGGCCCATTAAGGTGCAATCGGGTCCAATAAGAGAAAAATTGGCCCAATTAACTAAATCAACTATAGTAAATATGAGAAAAATATTTATTGAATTAAATTGACTTAGTAAATAATTATATGCAGCTCCGAGACTGGATTAGGATCAGGTCAGACTGGACGAACCTCCGACAGAGAGATTTAGCTACATACTCGACGGGATTTGAGGTAAGGGATATAATTTAGAGTAGCGTTAATGCTCCTCCATCCTTACCTACGGTTTATGAATATGACTTGAATGAGATTTTGTGGATTTCCAACTGTCTTCAAATCGAAGCCAAAACCATTTCTCGAGTTTTTAGCATGTTTTCTATATATGAGATACATTTTTACAGCATACATGTTTATAAAAGTGATTTTTCACTTCTGAGACAAAAGTATAGTGTTTTCATGTGAGATTAGGGTCAAAGTCCTGATATGTTTTATGAAACTGTGTTTTCATGATATGGGTTAAAGTCCCAAGAACTGTGTTTCCATTATACGGGTATGAGTCCCATAATGATTTATGAAAACCATGTTTTCTATGAGAAACGGGTTAGAGTCCCATAACGATTTTGAGAATCGGGTTACAGTCCCGTAATGGTTTTTAGTACACGGGTATGAGGCCCGAAATGATTTTGATGAAATGGGTAAGAGTCTCGAAATGATTTTAGTGGGGTAAGCGGGTTAAAGTCCCGCAAAGGCATGATGTGATGATGGTCAGAGTGGTTTGTGGTCGGTCTTGTAGACATAGGGTAGCGTATGAAGATGATCAAGGATCTTCCTAGCTGACGGCCAGAGAACGGGCAGGGCTCTAACTTGAATTTCGCGTATAGTCCACATTTGGTGGTGCATGTGAGTTCCTGCGTATAGTCCACACTTAGTGGTGTGCGTGATAAGACAGCGTATGACCCTAATTCAGTCCTACAGCTCCCTTGTACAATGGCCATATGTATCTATGATGAACGTCTTTCGGGACCTGATGTATGATGTCCCTCGGGACGAGTATATGATTATGCCTGTCTCCATGATGGATTGAAAGAATGAATTATGTCCTTGCACATTTCATGCTACCTGTTTTATGATTTGCTATTGAGCACAGATTTTCTATGATGAGATTTTAAAGGTAGCCATGAGTATGCCTTACGAAATGTGTCTGTGATAGCATGATTTCACTTTTAAAGTGACAGTGTGATATGATTCACGTATTTTGAGCTTTTGAGATGCTTTATGTATGTTTACACTATATGTTATGATTTCAGCATGATACGTTTTACGAAAACAATGTATAGGTGTAAACCGATGATTTTAAAGCATGTTTTTACTACTTTTATGAAATGTAAGCATCTCTACTCCATTGCATAAGTATGCTGATTTGTAAAACTATGAGTTTTACCATGTTTTGATTATTTAAAGCTATTTTAAATGTATCTCTTACTGAGTCTAAAAAACTCACCCCCTCCTTTCCATCTCCCAGATTACCTACAATGAGTCTACTGCACATTAAGATTGTGGTCGTTGACAATGCTGTTCGACCTTTCATCAGATACTTTTGTAGCCTTGAGGTGCTGTCTTACTTGTATTCCAAACATAGTGTACAACATAGAGATTTTGTTTATAACAGTTGGGATGTAATAGTTGTAAACGGATTTTTTTAAAATGAAAAAGGTTTTAAATCTAGACATGGGATAGGAAAACAACTTAATTAAGGGATAAAATGTTTAAATTAGCCTCATTTTTCCGCACTTCCAGGGCATGACATGCGTACACGATGTAGGTTGGTGGAAAGAGCTACCTGTCACGATCTCCACCCGTGACTTACCAAAAATCACTACAAAGTTTTTTGCTTTTTACTTACCTTTCTCTTCACCAACAGTTGGGCTGCGATTCGGCACTAGTCTTCTTATTCACACTTACCTAATCACATCATATATACATGTCATCATAAATATTGACTTTACATTAACATAATTACATCCCCAGTATTACAAACGTGTACATCATTGTGCTTATACATTATTTAGATACAAAATAGTACGCGATGTGTATACCTTTAGCTCTATGAGAAATGGCAGCAGACAAAAGGAATGCTATACTTCAGTCGAACTCAATCTACTGTGTATGGTCTGTAGAGAGGGGAAAATAAAGGGGGTGAGCTCACATCTCAATAAGGAAATCAGCAAGCAAGTAGACGTCCACACTATCTACTGAAATTAATGCTTTGTCATTCCTTCTCTTATCTCAAAAGCATGAATCAAAACTGATATATTAGTAGTACAGAATAAATCTCATGTACTTAAAAATCATGCTTAGTTATAATATGTAGGCATTCATGCAAAATAGTGCATCTTTATAATTTCGAAATGCCTTTATAGAAATGATGTCATTTACATATAAATCTCAATAAATATGGCAGTTCACAACACAACTCAATAATCGATTTTTGACCCATCACTCAAGTCTAACCGTATCATGAAAACAGGTGATATATCATGTGAGACTTAGTGGTTAAATGCAATACTCTCCTGGACTATGGCCATATCCTAAAATGGTGAAATCCCATGCAACATTGATCTCGGTGTGCAGGTATCACTGCTGTAACAAGAGGGGGGTCAGTCCATCACAATCGCCAACTATAAACTCCTCAACTCCACAATGCCACCACACGGTACAGTGTACTCCATGCCACTCGAACAGTACAACGTACACCTGTGGACCCTTTCCTCATGGTCGGGCTGCTTGCCATAGGTCTTAGCCCTCACACCATGGAAATACATCATAGTCGGGGTGCCTGCCATAGGTCTTAGCCCTCATACTAAGAAAAATAATGCCACGTCTCTAAATCCATGTGCGAACATCTCAATAGTGTGACACTCAGTCTACATGAGGAAATCGTCACGGTTTTTCTAACATGTCTTATATATCACGTAAAAACTACAGTGCGTGTCTTGAGTGTGACTTACAATCAACACTTCGCCTCTAAACACTGTGTATGCATCTCAAAATATCAAACACTAGTGCGAGTAACCTCTAACACTGGGTTAATGCATAATTTTCATTTCAAATCAAGTACGAGCTATCGCTCTAGTACTATATCATGTGTAAATCATGAAAAATCAAGTACCAAGTACGAGCAATGCTCCCAGCACTCTATCATGTAAAACTGAGTATGAGCAAAGCTCCCAATACTCTATATGCATCAATCACAAAACTAAGTATAAGTGATGCTCCAAGTACTCTCACATGCATAAATCGCATTTAAAATCAAGTACGAGTATATACTCAAGTACTTTATGATGCATATCTCAAAATGTAGTGCGAGTATCCTCTAGCACTTGTGATTTTCACACAAAACCAAATAGATGACTATTCAAATCACATTTCACCCAAGGAAATCAAATAAGCACTCAAATGTGCTATTTTCAGATAATTAGGAAAACATTAGCCATTTTATCATGCAGATCATGCATTTTGGGTCACAACATGCTTCTTAGGTATTTTCACCCTATTTTTAGATAAAATACACTTATTCTCATTTATCTCTATCAGAACAACATGTCTCTTTAAGGGAATTCATATATAATATAATATCAAAATTCTATTCGAAATACGTGTAGCCATAGCTACTCACGTAATTCTTTTACCTCGGATCACATCAAGTGACCTCTCTTCCTCGTTTCTGCTCACTCTTGCAGTCTGATTAGCTTCCAAATGTGATTTCTGAAGCTGTTATACTTATTGGCATTAGTATATCTCTATATATTCATTTCATTTGCTAAATCTCAATTAAACACATAATTTTCATCACTTCTCCAAATATGGTATAAAATCACATTTTCACATAACTATATTCATTCTCCTTATTTCCAATTTATGCATTTCATAAGATTAACTTATAATCTTCCCTACATGCATATTCCATCATCAAATAAATGTGAATACCATTTCCTCATCATTCTCCCAAATTCTCACAAATATCTAGGTCATGGTGATTTTTCATTATCCTTTCATTTCCAACATGTCAAACATATGTCAATTTACTCGTCAATATACCTAGTTTAACATATATCAACTTGTGCATTAAATCTTACCTAGCAGAAATTTCCTTCTTTTTTCACCAAAATGGTAAAATCCTCCTTACTCTTGAAACCTTTGATCTCAATCTCTTATTTCCAAGTATGTTGTTCTCCTATTTGCCAAGAACATCTTTGCTCACTTATACCTTACTTAAAATTGATCACAAACTGAAGTTTTCTAGCCTAGAAATGTTAGGTTTAGGTTTGGTTCTTGAATGAAATAGTAATTCTCAGGAAAAATGAAGTGTAGAACCCAGTATTTATAGAATTGTTCTAGGAGATCAATCTTCTAGCCAATGAGATTGATCTAGCAATTTTCCTCTCAAAATTGACCTTTCAGGCTTAATGAGATCGATCAGCTCTTGCCTAAGATCGATCTGCACAACATAGAACCTTAAGGAGATCGATCTGCTCTTGCATGAGATCGATCTAGCCCCATTGGAGATCGATCTGCCCTGTTCCATTGCATGAACAAAAGCAGTTTTGGCTCTTCCAGATCGATCTTCCCTTCAATGAGATCGATCTGTCATTCATATTTTCTAAATTTTACTACAGTTTTCTGCAGTAACTAATCTCAAACATTCTAGATTTTGCTACTATAGTCATTTTCTCATCCAACCACCTTCAAGGCTTGAAAATGACATCCATTCATAATTTATATACATTAAAACTTGTGTGCATTCATTGTATAGCCAAAGGTATACCACACAAACTCAAATGGAAGCACAAAACTCATGCAACTTCATTCCAATTCACCTCTCCACTCAAAACTCAATATAGTCAGATTCCACTCATGAAAATATCCCTCTTACACTTGCTATACACTTTAAAACTTGCATGTATTCATTCCATACACATTTACAAACTTCAAATATCAAATCCTCATAATTTACATTAAATGTGACTTACTCATACATCACAAGTCATAAAGGTTACATTTACAAATTTTTGGGTCTTACACTACCCTAGGCAACTTTTTGTACATGCAGAGGTATATCATTGCATTCCTTTACCAGACACATTTTGTAAGCATAGACATATAGTGGAAATATTTTGTTAGGATGTAATTCGTAAGAAAACAAATGTAAAGAATATTTCTTTTGAGAATTAATCTTGGAGTACTAATCTTAGTTGGAATGGATATATGTTGGCTTGATGATGCAAATTGGGAAGCATGTTTGATAGTTGTGGATATCTAGGATTGTTAAAGCGTTTTATTTGCAAGTGGGTAGGCTTACATATAAGCCGTTATGCTACCGAAATTTCTATCGACCATTTAGCTGTAAAATTTAATTTAAGTATAATTGTCGATGAATAAGTAAGATAAAAGAAACAACACTGAATAGGAATGCAATCTAAGTGAATGAAGGAATAAGTAGGAATTTAAAATTTCAAAAAAAAATCCTCCGAATTTCCAAGGTCAAGGGTCGTTACAAAACCGAACCAACTTTCCTTCATAAACCCTCTATGTTCTTACATTTTAAGTTTTTCCCTTCAGTCAGAAAGATTTGAATCCCTTCGATTTAGCCTGTGGATATCTCGCCCCTTATTTTCCCTTTACCTGACTTATATGCATTTAAGCATTTTACTAATATTTTCAATTCAGTAAATGCTCTTCTTATGATCCAAATAACATATCAAATGTTCACACATAGGAATCATAAGGTACATAGCAAAAAATTATAGGTCTTACATATACTGTTTGAATAAATTTAATAATCTACTGCTATATTAGAAACTTAAGTTTCTAATTACTTAATGTTCGAAATCAATTAGAGATGGAGGAAAATCTAAGATTAAGTTAAACAATTCAAGTTCTTTCTTTTGTTACTTAATTTCAATCAATATCTTTCCAAGATTCTAAAGCTGCTACATGAATATATCTATGAAGTTCTTACTAGGCAGTTTAAGTAGTTAGGAATTAATTACAGAGCTTGTTGTAATTGACTAATAAGTAGGGAAAGATAGTGTAATAGAGCTTGTTGTTATGTTACGGTTGAATGCTTAATTTAATTAAATTTGTAGAAATTCAATGATCAATAAAAAAATCCAAGACAATTAAGATGCATGCTGACTGAAACTCTTTATAAAATTTGTCAAAGCTAATTTCTTTATTTTTTTATAGTTGCTGATTTTTATATTATAATTTACTAATTTTTATTGATTATTAAATAAAAAATCTATTCTCTTTTTAGAAACTCCCTTTTCTTTATTTTTCTCTCTCTTAGAACTTTAATTGGCTTTGATTCAATTACGACAATCTTTGTGGGATCAATCTATGCTTCCCTAATTATAAATTATCGAAATTAGACTAACTTTTTTTACTTTTGGTACCTTTAACACGAATCAGTATGAAAGCTCACGCTCCTAAACTAAAAACTGAAATGTTATGATTCGGATATAAAATATATGTCAAATAGTCAAGTAGCATTCTTAACTTATGCAAAAGTTGTAGGTCTCACACATCAAGATTTTCGATGGAAATGATCCATTGGTAAAATATCATCAGTGAAACCATGTATTTTTGTAATGTACCTACGCGTAATCGTACTCTCAAACCCTAACTTTGAACATAGACTTGTGTTTCATTCTTAGATCTGAATTTGTGGCCGATCAACACCTAAACAGCAAAAAGAATGGTGTCGACTCTAGATTTTATGTTTTGTAATTACGTTTAGAAGCTTAGACATTTGTAAGACCTAAAAATTCAGTGTCATTTCTTTAAGAAATTGACATTTTAATCATGGACTTATGTAATCTAGATCAATAAAGAAGAAATATTTAAATTTCAGGTCCAATTGATCAAGAAATAAAATTATGGTAAAGACCCAAAATTTTCTACCTCGAGAATTTATCTCAGGAATATGAAATATATATATATTTGTCAAGACCCAAACTACCCAAAAATACAACCGAGTTAATTTTTTCGCGTTTTATTGTTTACTTAAATTCTTACCTGTCCTCGAATCGTGACCAACACTCCACTAATAATTGGGCTGTGCGTCAATGCCAGTCCCACCATTCAATTACCATCTAACTTATTTCTTCTCCAGTCATTTATAATTGTTTACATTATTTATACATCCCCTAAAGTTACTTACAAATATGTTACTGTTCTATGCTTATGTAGATACAATATGTACAAGTGTATATACCTTATGTTGATGGGCAGCAGCGGATATCCGGAACGCAGTACTGAGTCGTCGCAACTTCAACTGGAGATTATCTGTGGGAGAAAATGAAAGGGGTGAGCACATCAAGCTCAGTAAGGCAATCCTACGAACAAGTAGGTAACCATACTACCTACATGAACGTGGTGCCATGCATAAACCACCCTTTCTCCACACATTTTAAAACAAATGATATGAAT
The DNA here is from genome assembly GCA_033439115.1 of Firmiana major. Classification (NCBI taxonomy): domain Eukaryota; kingdom Viridiplantae; phylum Streptophyta; class Magnoliopsida; order Malvales; family Malvaceae; genus Firmiana; species Firmiana major. Next base: position 26,985,243 of record CM065913.1, read on the forward strand.
TATGATGCTATGTAAGTCGAGTTTGCACGAAAAATTCAACATGCAATTCATTTAAATCATTTCTTTCTCATTTAAAAATTTCACAATAAAGTCAGGACTCGACCCCTCCTTCGAGTGATCCTGACTCACACAAATCCATGAAAATCGGTTTACATCACACATGGGTTTAAAAAGCATGGAAATAACCATCATGCACATTTAATTAAAAACCCAGTTTAAATCATCGAAATCGTCGACATGCGAGACGAGGTAATATCTGTATAACGGCAATAACCAGGACTATGGCCATATGTTTCCTCGAGAGTTCCTCAGCTACACGGATCCTAGTGTGCGGGTTCTCACCATGATCGGGAACCGCCCAGGAGGTGGGTCAATCCATCCCGTCAGTCTTATCCGATCCCAAGCATCCGAAGATGCTGCATCCGGAGATGCCGTATCCGAAGATACCACACGGTACACCGTACTCCATTCTACTTGCACGGTACATCGTACTCCGTGAACCCATATAATATCTCTATACTCATGCCATGTCTCAAAACGCACTGCGAGCCTATTTAATCGGTGACACACAGTCTACCCGATGCTCCAAGCACGGCTCATCGCATTTCTCATAAAATCAGTGTGAGCGATGCTCAGCACTCACATCAATCAATAAAATTGGCAGAGCTCGCTTTACATCCCCACAAGGCCGCCAAACTCATCCCTCACTCTCACCCCACCTAAGAGGTCTTTTGAGCCTATTGGGCCTTTTGGCTGACTCCAAGGGCAGACAGCGCTACTCCACAAATCCGGTAAAACTAGTGCGAGCTAAGCTCAGCACTCTGTATATAAATCACATGAAAATTTTATAAAATCTGGTGCGAGTTAAACTCTAGCACCCTGTCTCGAAAAAGCATATGAAATCTGGCGCGAGTTGTACTCTAGCACCTATGCATGTAAAACTCTAGTGCGAGCTCTCGCTCTAGCACCAAGGCATGCATCACCCAAATCAAAACATCGTGCGAGCTGAGCTCTAACACGTCACATGTAAATAAAAACGCGTAGGCGGCTCTGTTTTCTCAAAACAGTTTTCAAAACAATATCACGTTGAAAGTATGCAATGCTGTGCATTTTCTTTCAAGGTGAGCCAGCCTACTCATGCATGCCTCAAAACACATCCAGAATGAGCATAAACCTTTTGTTCTTGCTCCTCCCAATTTTTCCTAACTTTGTAAATTTTACCCTTAACAAGGGTATTTTGGTAATTTACCCATCCGGGGCCCTAAAATTATTAGTTGACCTCTAGACCCTTCAGGTAATTTTTAAATGACTGCAAATGAATTTAAAACTTTGTAAAGTTTACCTCTAGCAGTCCGCAGAATTCCCTTACCTTATTTTCCTGTCGAGTCTGACCTTTTCTTTTCCACAGTTATCTCGTCGCGCAGTCCGTTATGCTCCCAATCAAATGCCCGAAACTGCGTATTAATATTTCTTAGGTCAGATATTATACAATTTAATTGTATTTAATATTTTCTGGGCTTAATTTAAATCATTGGGCCCATTTACCCCTATTAGGCCCGATTGCACCTTAATGGGCCTTAATCGGCCTTAAGCCCGTTTTCCACTTAATTTTCACTTTATCGAGGCCTATTGGGCTCATTGGGCCCACCAATAATTTATTGGGCCTCGTTCTAACTCTCGAATGGCTAAATTTAATATTTACGATAATTTATCTAAATTTTTCATAATTTAATTCAATTTATGCGGAAATCAAATCAATATCACGCATAACGAGGTAATTGTCGTAAATAGGGGTCACTTACCCGAGATTCCATGCTAATACGTAAATCGAGGCTGTCTCGAGCCCTCGGTGGATGCCAATCGTCGAGCTACACAATTTCACAATTTTTCGGGTAAGTTTTCAGCCCAAAATTAATTAAATTAAATACTCGAAAACTTAAATCGGATCAATTCGACCGCTCACTGACTTACCCGAAGCTCGATTACACCACAAGAATTTTCTCCAATTTTTTTCTCTTTTTCTTTTTCCCTTTTTCTTCCTTTTTTCCTCTCTTTTTGGCTGGACCGGTTCAGTCCGGTTCGGACCGATTCAGACAGCCGGTTCTCTCCGGTTCGGCCGGTTCACCGTCGGTTCACCTCCTTGCCGGTCGGTTCTCTGCCGGCTTCCACCGCCAGCAGCTCCGTGAGGCTGTCCGCAGCTCGAATCTGCCCTCGGTTTGGGTCGAGGTGGCCGGAATGCCGCCGGTCCGGCTCTTCTCCCTCGGCCGTCAGACCCATTTTCCTTCTCTTGGCCGTCGCCGGCGATTCCCGCCGTTTCGTCGGCTGCCAATGGGCTCAAAAGAATCGCCTCGGTCCGGTGATCATTTGGCTAGGTCGAATCCGAGCTATGGCGCCGCCGTTCGTCGGAAATCGGGCCGTTTCTCCTCGGTTCTTTCCCCCCTCCGATCGACTTCCTCCAGCGACTACACAGCGCGATCCCGGTACCATCTTGCTCATCGACCTCTCCTCTTCCTCGTCGGCTCCTCGTTGGGGTCGTTGGTCGCCGGACGGCTCGCCGGCCATCCTCTCTTCCTCGGTTCCGTTTCTTCCGTTTCTGTTTCTTTCTTTCTCTCTCCCCGACCCATTTTCTCTTTTTTTTATTTCTTTTATTAATTATTTTTATTATTATTATTTATTTTAATTATTACACTATTCCTTAAAATACTCTATAAAAATCCAAAATATCCCTTAAAATTATTATTTAATTCTAAATTAATTAATTTAATTTTTATTTAATTTATTTATTAAATTTTAACCTCTTTTTCGGGTATAATTTTTTCGTATTTTTGGGATATTGTCCCGGGTGACTTTTCGGTATATTTTTCGATTATTTTCGGGATTATTCTTTCGAACTAAAAATCTCGATTAATCCCGATTAATTCCAATAAATTAATATCTTGATCAATTTAACCCAAAATAAATTTATTTCACTTTTATTGACCAAGATTTCTTAAATCCATATTTTAATTAAATTTTTCTTATCGAAATTATACCGACCTTTGGTCTTTTGACCATTTTGTCCTTACACATATTCGGGATTAATTTAACCCGACTTCCTTTCACGAAAACTCATTCATTTCGTATTTTAATTAAATTCGGGTCTTACAACTCTCCCCCACTTAAGGAATTTGGTCCTCCAAATTAGAACTAATTCACATGAGTCCATATACAACTCCGCGTACATCGATCGTATCATACTTCTTTAATTCTTACGTGACCTTCTCCGGAGTGTATTACTACCAAAGGACTTTAATTGGGGAGATCATCTTAAACCTCAATACTTTCTTTTTCCTGTTTAATGCCCGAATCAACTTTTCAATATACTTATATTTTCATTAAACTGAACTTTTGGAATTCATATTCGATCACCTATGCTGGATCTGGATAGTATTGCCGAGCATCAAAAGCTGAGACACATTGTGGGTGCCTGTTAATTCAGGTGATAATACCAACCTACAGGTCTTATCTCCCACTTGTCCAATCTCTCAAAATATTCCATCCAGCGTAACTTAATTTACCTTCTTCCAAAAGTTCGCTATGTCCTTATTCTCTTAGGACAAGAAATATTTCAATCATACTAATTCACCAAGGGTGAATTCCAATACTTGTTTATCTGCTCTGAGGTATTCTTAATCTCTCATCCTTAACTAAACATCCTCAGAGACTTATCATCCAAAGTCGAAAATAATTTCTATCTGTCACCCACTTTTTCTTATCCAATTTTGGGGAACAACCCCTACAGCCATACATTGCCTCATATCTTGTTATCCCGATACTCAACTGCCAACTGTCGTTATTGGCAACTTCAATTAGAAATCAACTGATCATTCCAGGAGCTTATAAAATCAATGGCACACGCTTTCATCGGATCCTCCAGAACTTGTACAGTCCTCTCTGACTGACCATCTGTCTGAGGATGGAAAGCTGTGCTTAATACTCAGTCGGGTTCCCATAGCTTCCTGAAAATATCCTCCGAAGTAGGAAGTGAAGCGGGAATCCCTATATGATACCATGCTCACTGGAACGCTACTTAATGTTCCACAATCTGCCTTACACATAAATCCTCATACACACTCTGAGTATCTGGGGATTTCATAACTAGAAGGTGGGTAGACTTAGTTACTCTATCGACTATCATCCAAATAGCCTCGTAATTCACCTGGGTTCTTTGTAACCCATCACGACATTCATGGAGATTTGCTCTCATTTTTTTTGTGCCGTGTCGATATAGGTAGGTGCTGCAATAACTCTGCAGACTTTTAATACTCTACCTTATTCTGCTGACATACTAGGCACTTTTCCACAATCTCTACCATGTCTCTTTTCACAGCTGACCACCCATACCCTTTTCAGAGATTTTCATATATATATATTCGTCACTTTCTGTATGCACTGTATATCCCGAAGAGTGAGCTTCTGACAATATTATTATTATCTCATCAACTGTGGTCCTGGGGAGCACTTACATTGTCTCTGAACCTCTCTGTAAATCATTATCATACTCTGTGAACTCTGTCACTGTACCCTTTTGAATCTGACCGAAACTATCGACATCCTGCCGATCATCACGCTAAGCCTATCAAATCCGGGCACTCTCATCCGGTTCTAGTCTCAGGCTAGCTATCACATAATCATACCAATCACTGTCATCATCAGAAGGGATCACATCAGTACTGAGGTTCACAACTGCTCTAGCAGCTCACGCTCCCTGACCATCATATGTAATACCATCCCGAGGCTCTTTCTGCTCAAGGCATCAGTCATCACATTAGCCTTTCCTGGGTGGTACAATTTTCACAATCACAATCGCTCAGAAGCTCTAACCCACTATGCATTCTCATATTCGTCTCTTTCTGTGAAAATAGATACTCGGGCTTTATGATCAGTGCATATCCATAATTTCTCACCATGTACATAATAGTACCATATCCTCGGTACAAATACTGTTGCTACCAACTTTAAATCATGGGTATCTTCCCATTATACATCAATACACAGCTCATTCATAATTTTGAGGTGTCCAGACTCACTAAGAACCTATTGAGCTGTTGGGTATGGTGAAATTAATCACGGTGGTCAGTTCATACTTCACTGCACCGAAATTCATGTCACATCTATCATCTTATTTATCATCTCATCCAAAGACTACGTTTTCATAATTAAACGTGCCATCAAGGTATATCCTTTTAGAATTCGCAGCAACCCATTTGTAAAAGCCATTTCTAATTGTTACTTATAAATCGCCCTAGACTTTAACTACATCCAACATATCATCGATACTGATGACTACGAATCGGTCCAATCCTTGACTTATTTACGCATAAGCGTATAAGATCCTTCGAAATCGCTTACGTTTTCAGGTACTAACCTGCGTCATTTCCTTTTCTTATCTTAACGGCTCTTATTAAATTTTTCTATGTTAGTCTTTATGATTTGTCGAATTTAAATATTCTTATCGTCTTAGTAAAGGTATCCTAATGCTAAAGTTATCTATTACGACGCTCGATTTCACGTTATAGGTTATACATATATACTTTTAGACGCTGTCAAGTCTTCAGGCGGGGAGGTATTTTGAAATACCTTTATTAACCTTCAGACTTAACCACAACTACGTTATTTCTCAGTTTATGTGGTCACAATTTATATTCGATACTAATTGCTTAACCTCAATTACTTCGCATATTAAGGGTATTCCTTACCTAGCATATATCTCTTACTCCAATACATATTGTATTTGGGATCAAAACACATCTCCTTCTTATATCAATCATGACAAAACTCTTGTCATTACTCATTCCGTAAGTACCATCATTTGCTCCCTTAATTTCAACTGTCGCACCCCTTTTTATTACTTAAAATCTCTATATCAGTATTTCGTTAATTAATCCTCCTCTATTGGGTACTCATTTATTAGTATTGTGCCCAATGATGTAGGCATTCATGCCTTTTACTCACTTATATGCAAATGAAGGCAGTATGAATAAATGTGTGGTACCAGGATTAATGAACATATGTACTTCATTATTCATAACAAGTGTGGTATCTTACACCACATCCATGAAACATCAATAGTATCCTGGTCCAAAACATCCTCTCGCCTCCGTCCAACAGCCTACTTTGCTTTTTCTTTTCGGCTATTGCCTCCCTTTTCGTTGCAGCTATACCAACGAAGTTTTTCTCTGTCTCTTTACTTTTCTGTCTCTATTTCGGCCCCACTACCTTTCCCAATCTCAGAGGCGTGCAATTCATGTTCTTATTTACCCAACTGTAAATCTGCGCACTGCCTCGGTATAAGTAATATCTCACGGGCTAATCAGACTCTAACTAAAAAGTCGAGCCATTTCATGAACTTTTAAACATCTCGACTGTCACTTGTTCATAGTGTCGAGGTAATATCTGCCAAAAATATAACTGAGTTTCATACTCATAATCAATTTAGTATTCCTGGGTAGTGCAAGAAATTTTTTCTTTAAATCATGTCCGGGATATCCTATCACTGGAATACATCCAATAAGATTTCTCATCTTAGCTATGGATGTTTAACACTTAAGATGGGTCGAGCGGGTTTCCACCAATACTCCGCTGCGCCCTCTGATCTTATGTATACTCTGAGCAATTTGCTCCTCAAAATAATCTCCACACTCCGCTCCAATCTCGCGAAGCGTCTCTCAATACTGTCCGATCTCTCTGTCGGACTCTGTGAGGCATTCTCAACATTCGCCTCTATTCCAATTTCATTCTGATTCCCACAGGTCAACTCAGCACGACTTAGCAGACTCAGGTCTACCTCAACGACCTCTGCCTCGTGTACTATCTAATCTAACGCGACTCATATTAAGCATTCCTGCAATCTCAAGCATTTCTTAGTCAAGCCCATCACGATATACACTATTGTATCTAACTAAGCACAGTAACACGGGGATGTAATTTCCTAATTACTGACACTGACACACATCAGACCAATTTCTGCTCTGATACCATAATAATTGTCACGACCCAAACTACCCAAAAATACAACCGAGTTAATTTTTTTGCGTTTTATTATTTACTTAAATTCTTACCTGTCCTCGAATCGTGACCAACACTCCACTAATAATTGGGCTGTGCGTCAATGCCAGTCCCACCATTCAATTACTATCTAACTTATTTCTTCTCCAGTCATTTATAATTGTTTACATTATTTATACATCCCCTAAAGTTACTTACAAATATGTTACTGTGCTATACTTATGTAGATACAATATGTACAAGTGTATATACCTTATGTTGATGGGCAGCAGCGGATATCCGGAATGCAGTACTGAGTCGTCGCAACTTCAACTGGAGATTATCTGTGGGAGAAAATGAAAGGGGTGAGCACATCAAGCTCAGTAAGGCAATCCTACGAACAAGTAGGTAACCATACTACCTACATGAACGTGGTGCCATGCATAAACCACCCTTTCTCCACACATTTTAAAACAAATGATATGAATTATGATGCTATGTAAATCGAGTTTGCACGAAAAATTCAACATGCAATTCATTTAAATCATTTCTTTCTCATTTAAAAATTTCACAATAAAGTCAGGACTCGACCCCTCCTTCGGGTGATCCTGACTCACACAAATCCATGAAAATCGGTTTACATCACACATGGGTTTAAAAAGCATGGAAATAACCATCATGCACATTTAATTAAAAACCCAGTTTAAATCATCGAAATCGTCGACATTCGAGACGAGGCAATATCTGTATAACGGCAATAACCAGGACTATGGCCATATGTGTCCTCGGGAGTTCCTCAGCTACACGGATCCTAGTGTGCGGGTTCTCACCATGATCGGGAATCGCCCAGGAGGTGGGTCAATCCATCCCGTCAGTCTTATCCGATCCCAAGCATCCGAAGATGCTGCATCCGGAGATGCCGTATCCGAAGATACCACACGGTACACCGTACTCCATGCTACTTGCACGGTACATCGTACTCCGTGAACCCATATAATATCTCTATACTCATGCCATGTCTCAAAACGCACGTGCTAGCCTATTTAATCGGTGACACACAGTCTACCCGATGCTCCAAGCACGGCTCATCGCATGTTCTCATAAAATCAGTGCGAGCGATACTCAGCACTCACATCAATCAATAAAACTGGCAGAGCCCGCTTTACATCCCCACAAGGCCGCCAACCTCATCCCTCACTCTCACCCCACCTAAGAGGTCTTTTGAGCCTGTTGGGCCTTTTGGCTGACTCCAAGGGCAGACAGCGCTACTCCACAAATTCGGTAAAATTAGTGCGAGCTAAGCTCAGCACTCTGTATATAAATCACATGAAAATTTTATAAAATCTGGTGCGAGTTAAACTCTAGCACCCTGTCTCGAAAAAGCATATGAAATCTGGCGCGAGTTGTACTCTAGCACCTATGCATGTAAAACTCTAGTGCGAGCTCTCACTCAAGCACCAATGCATGCATCACCCAAATCAAAACATCGTGTGAGCTGAGCTCTAACACGTCACATGTAAATAAAAATGCGTAGGCGGCTCTGTTTTCTCAAAACAGTTTTCAAAACAATATCACGTTGAAAGTATGCAATGCTGTGCATTTTCTTTCAAGGTGAGCCAGCCTACTCATGCATGCCTCAAAACACATCCAGAATGAGCATAAACCTTTTGTTCTTGCTCCTCCCAATTTTTACTAACTTTGTAAATTTTACCCTTAACAAGGGTATTTTGGTAATTTGCCCATACGGGGCCCTAAAATTATTAGTTGACCTCTAGACCCTTCAGGTAATTTTTAAATGACTGCAAATGAATTTAAAACTTCGTAAAGTTTACCTCTAGCAGTCCGCAGAATTCCCTTACCTTATTTTCCTGTCGAGTCTGACCTTTTCTTTTCCACTGTTATCTCATCGCGCAGTCCGTTATGCTCCCAATCAAATGCCCGGAGCTGCGTATTAATATTTCTTAGGTCAGATATTATACAATTTAATTGTATTTAATATTTTCTGGGCTTAATTTAAATCATTGGGCCCATTTACCCCTATTGGGCCCGATTGCACCTTAATGGGCCTTAATCGGCCTTAAGCTCGTTTTCCACTTAATTTTCACTTTATCGAGGCCTATTGGGCTCATTGGGCCCACCAATAATTTATTGGGCCTCGTTCTAACTCTCGAATGGCTAAATTTAATATTTACGACAATTTATCTAAATTTTCCATAATTTAATTCAATTTATGCGGAAATCAAATCAATATCACGCATAACGAGGTAATTGTCGTAAATAAGGGTCACTTACCCGAGATTCCATGCTAATACTTAAATCGAGGCTGTCTCGAGCCCTCGGTGGATGCCAATCGTCGAGCTACACAATTTCATAATTTTTCGGGTAAGTTTTCAGCCCAAAATTAATTAAATTAAATACTCCGAAACTTAAATCGGGTCAATTCGACCGCTCACTGACTTACCCGAAGCTCGATTACACCACAAGAATTTTCTCCAATTTTTTTCTCTTTTTCTTTTTCCCTTTTTCTTCCTTTTTTCCTCTCTTTTTGGCTGGACCGGTTCAGTCCGGTTCGGACCGGTTCAGACCGCCGGTTCTCTCCGGTTCGGCCGGTTCACCACCGATTCACCGCCTTGCCGGCCGGTTCTCTGCCGGCTTCCACCGCCAGCAGCTCCGTGAGGCTGTTCGCAGCTCGAATCTGCCCTCGGTTTGGGTCGAGGTCGCCAGAATGCCGCCGGTCCGGCTCTTCTCCCTCGGCCGTCGGACCCATTTTCCTTCTCTTGGCCGTCGCCGGCGATTCCCGCCATTTCGTCGGCTGCCAATGGGCTCAAAAGAACCACCTCGATCCGGTGATCATTTGGCTAGGTCGAATCCGAGCTATGGCGTCGCCGTTCGTCGGAAATCGGGCCGTTTCTCCTCGGTTCTTTCCCCCCTCCGATCGACTTCCTCCGACGACTACACGGCGCGATCCCGGTACCATCTTGCTCGTCGGCCTCTCCTCTTCCTCGTCGGCTCCTCGTCGGGGTCGTTGGTCACCGGACGGCTCGTCGGCCATCCTCTCTTCCTCGGTTCCGTTTCGTCCGTTTCTGTTTCTTTCTTTCTCTCTCCCCGACCCATTTTCTCTTTTTTTATTTTTTTTATTAATTATTTTTATTATTATTATTTATTTTAATTATTACACTATTCCTTAAAATACTCTATAAAAATCCAAAATATCCCTTAAAATTATTATTTAATTCTAAATTAATTAATTTAATTTTTATTTAATTTATTTATTAAATTTTAACCTCTTTTTCGGGTATAATTTTTTCGTATTTTCGGGATATTGTCCCGGGTGACTTTTCGGTATATTTTTCGATTATTTTCGGGATTATTCTTCAGAACTAAAAATCCCGATTAATCCCGATTAATTCCAATAAATTAATATCTTGATCAATTTAACCCAAAATAAATTTATTTCACTTTTATTGACCAAGATTTCTTAAATCCATATTTTAATTAAATTTTTCTTATCGAAATTATACCGACCTTTGGTCTTTTGACCATTTTATCCTTACACATATTCGGGATTAATTTAACCCGACTTCCTTTCACGAAAACTCATTCATTTCGTATTTTAATTAAATTTGGGTCTTACAATATTTCAAGAAAATAAGGATGAATTATGATGTATATAAATTTATGGAAATAAATTAAATAAAATATATGTACATGTGTGTAGGAAAATAAATGTATAAAATACATTATGATAATATAATAGTATTGTAATAATATAAGATATTTTGGTATATTATTATTATAATAATATTATATTATATGATATTATATTATATTATATTATATTATATTATATTATATTATATTATATTATATTATATTATATTATATTAAAATACAATATATATATATATATATATAGAAATGAAAAACAAAAACAAAAAAAGAAACTGAAAATGAAAGAAGCAAAACCGAGAGGAAATCGGGGAGGAAGAAGAGGAGAGCGTCGGTGAGAGGAAGAGAAGCCCAAAGGGAGGTGGAGGACGCCGACCGAGGGAGTCGATGCCGGCCAACCTAGAGAAAACCGGTGAAAAGCGAAGATCGACGAAGGAAAAGAGAGGACAGCGTCAACGAGAGGGAGAAGGGTCGAACCGACCACTACTCAGCCAGCCCAGGCTTGGCCACCACCAGATCCAGGCATCCGAGGCCCAGCAGACTTGCTGGAAGTGGAAGCTAGTGAAAACCAAGCATCACAGCCTCCGAACAGCCAAATCACCACTGAACCGGTTGGATCGATTCAGTGTGAAAGGGGCATAACCGATCCGAACCAGTTCAGCAGGAGAGAGAATGAGAGAGAAAAAAATTGAGAAAAATTTAATGATGCGTTGGGTTTACAGATAAGCCGGTAAGCAGTCGAAATTGACCGATTTAACTTTCACAAAATTAGATTGAAATTATATTTGACCAAAATTAATCCGGGTTAAATATATAAATGTGTAGCGCGACAATAGGAGAAAAATGTGAGTTTGATCGAGCCTCGAATGGCGACCCATCACAAAATCTCGAGTAAGTGAATCTTACTTACTATAACTTGTGTAGTTATACGAGTTAGGAATTAATCACATAAATTGCGGATTAACTCTGTATAAAATGTTTTATGTTAGAAAAGGCTTAAGATGGTGTAATGGTAGTGTTAATGGGCCCCACAGATGGCCTAATAATTGTTAATGAGCTTATGGAGCCCAATGGGCCATAACAAAATAAATGGTAAATTCGAAATGGGCTTAAAATAGAGTTGGGCTCAATAAGAGGCAACGAGGCCCAATAAGAGCAATTGGGCCCATTTGACGAAATAGATTGCATAGAAAAGGATAAAGAGTTATCCGACTTAATTAGTGTGATTGATAATTATCTACAGCTCCAGGAGATATATTCGAAGTCGAATAGACTGATTTACGAAAAGTGGGAAAAGGTGAAAAAGTGCATTCGATTGGATTCCAGGTAAGTTATCTATGCAAGCTTTTAGAGATAGCTATACGTATTTTCATCGTCGTTTACATTCAGTTAAATTACGTAAAGAGTATGGATATGAAATTTCTGGATAGTACCTAAATATGAAAAAATTATGAAAATACCCTTAGACTTGAGAATTTCTGGAAATGCATAAAGTGCATGAAATCCATGTTTTCTCTGTGAAAAAGAGATTTTGTGAAGCTGAAATGATAGACTGGCTCATTATTTCACTGTATGCATTAAATTGCACGTTTTTCTAAAGTGTGATTTGATTGACGAGTGATTTGATGGGATGTTACCCTCTCACTCTGTTTTGCACTGTTTTGCATATCGTGTAAGACCCGATTTTATTTAAAACATGAAATGAGAAAAAAAATCAAATGAAGGATTAAATGGTATTCCCGAACACGTGCAAGGGTAAAACGGTCAAAAGATTAAAATTCGATATTAATCGTGATAAGAAAATTTAATTAAAAATATGGGATTGAGAAATCTTGATCAATAACGAAGAAATAATTAAATTTCGGGTTAAATTGATCAAGATATGAATTTATTGGAATTAATCAAAATTTTCACCTCGAGAAATTACCCTGAAAATAATCAAAAAATATACTGAAAAGACGAAATAATACCGACAAATTCATTTATTGGTTAAATGAATCAAATATAATTTTTTAGATATTTTGACAAAAATAATAATATTTAATAGATTAAAATAATATTAAAAATAAATTATAAATTAATTAATTAATTAAAAAAATTTATTTTTGCGAAAAGCGAAAACTAAAGGAAAACGAAGCAGATGTCGAGCCGTCTGCCTCAACGACCGACCACCGGCGATCGGCCCAGGCGACTGGCTGAAGGAGGGACAGCTGAGGCCACCACCGGTGCTGGTAGGCGGAAGAGAGGCGGCGAACAGCAGCAAGAGAAACAAGAAAGAGAGAACCGAGAGACGGAGAGAAGCTAAACGATGAAGGAAAGGAAAGTCACCGACGGCGAGGAGAAAAGAGGTCGGACCGACCACTTTTTTGTCACCTCGGACGAAACCGACCGCAGATCCGTGCATCGGACTATCCCGTAGAGCTGCTGGCCTAATATGGGTAAACGGGCCTAATGATTTAAATTAAGCCAAAAAAATATGAAATACAATAAATTGTACTGTATTTGACCGGATGTATACTTATACGCAGTTTCGAAGATTTGATTGAGAGCAAATCGGACTGCATGACGAGACATCAGTGAAATGTCAGACTGTACAGAAAAATGAGGAATTTTCGTGGTTTTTAAGCAAAACAAATCGATAGATTTGCCAGTAATTGCATAAATTTCACAATATAACACTACGTAAGTGTTATTAAGATTTAAATGAATTTTTTTTGGAAAATAGGCCAACTATCAAATTTATATGGAAACAGATAGTGTTGGCGCATAGCTCGTACTATATCTGCGTTTGTGAGTGTGCATAAAATGTGCTAAAGCGGTTACTCGCACCAACTTGTGTGACATCATATGCATGAAATGTGCTAGAGCGGTTGCTCGCACTAATTTTTATTATTGTGAAATGCATGAGAGGTGCTGGAGCCTATCTCGCACCCTGTTTTGATTGTTTTGACTTGATATGCATAAAAAGGTGCTGGAGCGATTGCTCGCACTAGCTTTTATGATTTGAAATGCATGAGAGGTGTTGGAGCTTTGCTCGCATCCTGTTTTGATATGATAATTGCATAAAAGTAGTACTAGAGCCTTGCTCATACGTGATTTAATCGATTTAATTGTATAAAGCCGTGCTAGAGTGTAACTCACACAAGATTTGATTTATTTATGCATAAAGCAGTGCTGGAGTGTAACTCATATGAGATTTGATTTATTGATGCATAACACCGTGCTGGAGCTTGCTTGCACAAAGTTTTATATGGATTTATAACTCATTTTAAAGAAGTACTAGAGTACTACTCGTACGTAGATTTTACTGATTTTTATGAAACCATGCTAGAGCTTCGCTCGCACGAGATTTTCTGATATCATGAATATGCATGGAGCCGTGCTAGAGCTTCGCTCACACAGGGAATTATATGACATGCATATAGCCATGTTAGAGCCTCATGTAGACTGTGTGTCACAGTGAGATGATATGTCACACGCGCGTACTGAGACTAGATGGTTTGGGTGGATAAGACCTATTGTAGGCACCCCTTGACTGAGATTGGGTTCACGGAGTACGTTGTACCGTGTATATCACATGGGGTACGTTGTACCATGGGGATTGTTGGAGTGGAGTGGCATTAGCCATGAGGCAGCAAGCCTTGCCCTCATAATCTTGATGTTTTGTTGTTCTAGCGGTAAGATTGACCCACCTCCCATTTCAGGTGTGATACCCCGCACACTAGGTACCGAGTAGCCAGGGATCACTAGGTTATGGCCATAGTCCTCGTTGTTACTGATATAGTCACGTACTTGTCTCACATGATATAACTTGTGGTCTCGATAGACCAGGGTAGACCCGAGGGAGGGGTCAGGCCCTCGAGTTTGTGATTTTCACTCAAATGTGCTTTACTACTATTATGCTAGATTTTTCAAAGAATTTTATAATGAATTGATTCATAAGATGCTTAACCCCTTCGGGTTATTTTATATTGCCGATTTAATAAAGTTATTTAAATGTAGTAGCATGATGAGTTTTCCATGTGTTAATGATAAATTCATGAAAAGAATTGTTTCTCATTATTTGTTTTACATGGCATGATCTTGATTTACCTCATGCTAAGTATGATTTAATGATGTCACGTAAAATGCCTTTGATGCACGAATTACATGATTTCTATATACACAAATAGTTTTGATAAACTACGTCATTAATGTATTCATGATTTTGTGCTTGAGATTTTAATGAAAAGAAATGGATTTTAAGGGCATGGCATTATGAGCATGTAGATAGTGGAGCTATCTACTTACTTGCATAATTGCCTTATGAGCGTGTGGTTTGCTCACACCCTTATTTTTCCATCATTTCAGAGTACTCGTAGTAGTAAGTGAGCAGCTGAGGACTTGCATTCTTGGTATCCGTTGCTTCGTATTGAGAAACAGGTATACACATTTGTATAGTTTTGTATCTGAACATGTAAATGACAGTACTATAAACGGATATGATGTCAGAGATGTAAGGCTATGTAAATACCATTGTGTCTGTATTTAGTTAAAGTCAAAAGATAGTAAACTCTGATATGTGAATGTGATTATGGAAATGGAATGGTAAATAGGTGAGAGGTGACTAACACCGAATCATAACCCAACTATTTAGTAAGATGGTCACGATGAGAGAAAGATAAGAATTAAATAATAATCGAAAAGCGAAAAATTTGTAGTGATTTTAGGTAATTTGGGTCGTGACAGTTTTTAGTATCATAACTAAGTTGGCCTGATATGAGTCGGTGTTAGTGGTTAAAGAAGTTTATATCCCCATGTACTGTGTATTATTTAGATACAATTGTGTATATCGAGATGGAATTATAGCTAAGAATTTGGTTTTAAATGTAAGAATATAGACTCATTAACTGATAGCCGTTATGGTAGAAGGGCGAGAGTACACGAGCTCGAGGCCGTAAAGGTAGGCCCGAGAGTTGTACTGAGTCGCCACATGAGACTCAAGATGAGATTGAAGTGGGGCTGATGTTGAGCATGCCCCACAGAGTCCGACAAAGAGATCGAACAGAGTCTAACAAAGGAATCGGACAATATTGAGACACGCTTCGCGAGGTTGGAGCGGAGTGTAGAGAATATTTTACGAGATAATTGCTCAGAGTATGCATGAGATTTGAGGGCGAGTCAAAACGTTGGTGGAAGTCCGATCGACCCACCTTAAGAGTTAGACATCCATATTGGACATGAGAACATAATTTTAGATGTATTCTGGTGACGAAATATCCCGGACATAATTACAAATAACATTCAGTACTCTGACCTAGAGGAACTAGTTAATTGACAAGTATGAATCTCAGTTTATATACTTGGACAGGTATGACTCCGACACTATGAGCAGTGAGAGTCGGGATGTCTGAAAGTTCATGGATGGGCTCAGATTGTTGATTAGAGTCTGATTAGCCCATTAGATATCACTACCTATGCCGATGCAGTGCGCAGACTACAGTTGTGTGAATAAGATCATAAGTTACACGCCTCTGAGTTTGGGAAAGGTAGGTAAGGGCTAAAATAGAGACAAAAAGAAAATAGAGAACGACAGAGATGTCAGAATAGGAAAAAAGGTAGTTTGGTAAAAGCTTAGAGCTATTAAGTCACGGGGTAAGATGATTGGTAAGGCCCCAGTGTATCCAAATACAGTACTTTTGAGGGGTATTATGATTGGAGGACCCCGACCTGCTACGAAACAGAGTAGGATGTGTGGTAGATACCAAAGAAAGTAGGCTGTTGGATGAGGGCGAGTGTATGCCTTGGACCAGGACACTACTGATGTTTCATCTGATGTGGTGGAAGATACCACACTAGTTAAGAATAATGAAAAAATTATTTTAATTGATCCTGGTGCCACGTATATATTCATACCGCCTTCAGTTGCTTATAAGCTAGTGAAAGATGTGAAGCCTATACCCTTAGGCAAGATGATGATAGTTAGCTGATTATCACTGACTGAATATGAGTATAAGGATTGTAAGTTGAAAATGGGGGAAAAAAGGACATGTCAGCCAATTTTATTCAATGGAATATGAATAATTTGAAATAATATTTAAGAATAGATTGATTCGGCCGCAAACTATGATGTTTAGATTGCTATCCTAAGATAATGATGTTTTCACCCTCGAAAAGTGTATTGTAAGTTTTAATAAGTAATGAAAGAGTTTGTTACAGGTGATATATGAAAGGAGATAAGCTTTGAGATGTGATAGATCCTGAATACGATATATATTAGAATAAGAGGCATATGCAAGGTAAGAATATCTTTGATATGTAAAGTAATTTGGATTAAGCGATATGTAGGGAATATGAATTGCGGCCAAGGATAAGAGGGGGATATATCCATAAGCAGTCTATGTGGTCAAGTCTAAGGGTTAATAAAGGTATTTCGAAATACCTCCTCGTCTGAAGACTTGACAGTGTCTAGAAGCGCACACATAACCTATAAATTGAATTCGACAGTCGTAATATATACATTTAAAATTTTGGGTACCTTTACTGGTACGATAAAGAAATATAGAATTCGATTAATCATGAAGGTTTAAAAAAATTAAAAATTTTATAAAAGCCGTTAATATAAGAAAAAGGAAATGCCGTGGGTTATTATCTTGAATGAAAGCGATTTTGAAATGACATTATACGTTTATGAGTACATAGGTCAAGGATATGGGTGATTGAAATATTTAGTGGAACTCAACTACGATGAGGTATTTAAACCTTACCTGGACCAATTGGTTGTCATCATTAGCGATGATATTTTGATGTATTAGAAGTCCAGGGAAGAGCATAAGTAGCAACAGAAAACTGTCTTACAGACGAGTTGTTGAGAGTTTCTCGAAATTGGCTGCTTAGTTGACATTTGTCGTTCGAAAAAAGAATGCATACGAGTGGGGTGATAAGTATAAAAGTAGCTTCGGTGAGTTTTGTATATTGAAGTAATAAACTGACTACCATAATTATTCTCACCATAACCAATAGCTCAAGAGGTTTTAGTGTGTATAGATACCTCAAAATAAGGATTGGGATATGTATTGATGTAAAATAGGAAGATAGTCGTTTATGGATCCAGATAGTTCAAAGACCATGAGAGAAACTAACTATCCAACCCATGATTTAGAGTTGGCAGCCGTAGCGTATACATTGAAGGTATGGCGCCACCACTTATACAGTGAGAAATTTTAGATATGCACTGATTATAAAAAGCCCCGAGTATCTATTTTCACAGAAAGAGTCGGATATGAGAACAAAGAGGGTTAGAGCTTCTGAAGGATTATGATTGTGGAAAATTGTACCACTCAGGAAAGGCTAATGCCTTGAACAGAAAGAGCCTCAGGATGGTATCGCATATGATGATCAGGGAGCGTGAGCTGCTAGAGCAGTTGTGAGCCTCAGTAGTGATGTGATCCCTTCTGATGATGATGGTGATTTTGTGACAGCTAGCTTGAGGTTAGAACCGAATTTGAGTGACCGAATTTGACAGGCTTAGCATTATAATTGATAAGGTGTCGATAGTGTGGGTCAGATTCATAAGGGTATAGTGACAGAGTTCACAATGTGTGATGATATCTTACAGAGGTTCAGAGACAGTATAAGTGCTCCCCAGGACCATAGTTGCTGAGATAGTGTTATTGTCAGAAGCTCACTCTTCGGAATATATAGTGCATCCGGGAAGTAATAAATATATCGAAATCTCTAAAAAGGGTATTGGTGGTCAGATATGAAAAGAGACATTATAGAGTGGTGGAGAAGTGTCTTGTATGTCAGCAGAGTAAGGTAGAGTATGAGAAGTCTGCAGGATTATTGCATCCTCTACCTATATTGACATGAAAATGGGAACAAGTCACCATGAATTTCGTGATGGGTTATAGAGGCCCGGATGAATCACGAGGCTATCTGGGTGATAGTCGATAGATTGATTAAGTCTACCCAACTTCTGGTTTTGAAATCCCCAGATACTCTAAGTACGTAGGCAGATTTATATGTACAAAAAATTGTAAAACATTGTGTAGCGTTCCAGGGAGCATGATATCAGATAGGGATTCCCGCTTCACTTCTCACTTCTGGGAATATTTTTTTTAGCTATGGGAACCTAATTGAGTGTTAACACAGCTTCCATCCTCAGACAGATGGTCAGTCAAAGAGGACTGTACAAATTCTGGAAGATATGATGAGAGTGTGTGCCATTGATTTTATAGGCTCCTGAGATGATCAGTTGTTACTAATCGCATTCGCCAATAATGACTGCTATCACTCGAGTATCGGGATGACTTTATATGAGGCATTGTATGGCCGTAGGGATTGTTCCCCTACTTGGATAAGAAGAAGTAGGAGACAGATAGAGAATTGTTCCCGAATTGGTAAGACAAACCTCTGAGAATGTTTTGTGGATTGTGAGAGATAATGAACACCTCAGAGCAGACAGAAAGACTATGCTGACAAGAGACAGAAAACCATTAGAATTCACCTAGGGTGTATCAATATTGTTGGTAGTTACTTGTCCTAAGGGCATAAGGACATAACGAGATTCAGAAAGAAGGCAAATTGAGTTTCGTTAGACTGAATCCTTTGAGAGATTGGACAAAGTGGGAGATAAGGCCTATAGGTTGGCGTTACCACTTGAATTAGCAGGCATCCACTATGTGTCCCGTCTTTTGATGCTTTTGAAATACTATCCAGACTCAACATATGTGATCGGATATGAGTTCCAACAGCTTAGCTCAATGAAAGTATAACATATGTTGAAAACTCGATACGGGTATTAAACGGAAGGAGAAGGTGTTGAGGTTTAAGATGATCTCGCTAGTCAAGTCTGTTGGTAGTATTACACTCCGGATAAAGTCACATGGAAATTAAAAAGTATGATGCGATAGACGTACCGGAGTTGTTTATGGACCCATTTGACTTGGTTCTAATTTGGAGGACCAAGTTTCTTAAGTGGGGGAGATTGCAAGACCTGATTTTATTTAAAACACGAAATGAGAAAAAAAATCAAATGAAGGATGAAATGGAATTTTCGAATACATTGAAGGGTAAAACGGTCAAAAGACCAAAATTCGGTATTAGTCATGATAGGAAAATTTAATTAAAAATATGGGATTGAGAAATCTTGATCAATAACGAAGAAATAATTAAATTTCGAGTTAAATTGATCAAGATATGAATTTATTGGAATTAATCGAAATTTTTCGCTCGGGAAATTATCTCGAAAATAATCAAAAAATATACCGAAAAGATGAAATAATATCGATAAATTCATTTAATTGGTTAAATGAATAAAATATAATTTTTTAGATATTTTGGCAAAAATAATAATATTTAATGGATTAAAATAATATTATAAATAAATTATAAATTAATTAAATTAATTAAAAAAATTATTTTCGCGAAACGTGAAAAATGAAGGAAAACGAAGTAGAGGCCGAGCCGTCTGCCTCAACGATCGACCATCGGCGACCAGCTGAAGGAGGGACAGTTGATGTCACTGTCGGCACTGGTAGGCGGAAGAGAGGAGGCGAACGGTGACGAGAGAAACGAGAAAGAGAGAACCGAGCGAGGGAGAGAGGAATCCAGCGACCGGCGTCGATCTAGGCCCGGCCTCCGACAGTCGAGGGAAGCCCGACCCCATAAAAACCCCCAACCACCGGAACACGCGCCTCCAGCCACCGAAAAACCCGCAAATGGCTAAGGAAAAGAAAGTCATCGACGGCGATGAGAGAAGAGGCCGGACCGACCACTTTTTGGCCACCTCAGATTAAATCGACCCCAGATCCGTGCATCAGACGATCCTGCGGAGCTACTAGCGACGGAAGCCGACAGAGAACCGACTGGCGAAGCCCTGAACTGGCTGAACCGGACTGAACCGGCTGGACTGAACTATTTTGAACTGGGTTGAACCGGACCGAACCGGTTCAGCCAAAAAGAAAAGGAAAATAAGAAAAAAAGGGAAAAAGAAAAAGTGGAAAAATTGGAGAAAATTTCAGTGATGCAATCAAGCTACGGGTAAGTCAGTAAGCAGTCGAAATTGATCGATTTAAATTTTGAAATATTTAATTCGATTAATATTCGACTGAAAGTTACTCGAAAAAATATTTAATCGTGTAGCTCGATAATTGATGTCAAACGAGAGCTCGAGACAACCTCGATTTACGTATTATCATGAAATCTCGAGAAACCCTTATTTACGATAATTTGCATCGTTATGTGTGTTAGATAAATTACGAATTTAATTTTCGCATTAAATGAATTATATTCTAAAAATTGAGATAAACTATCGTAAATAATTCATAAGCTATTCGAGAATTTAGAACGAGTTTCAATATATACTGATAGACCCAGCTAGCCCAATAGGCCTCGATAATGTGAATAGTAAGTGAGAAACGGGTTTAAGGCTGATTAAGGCCCATTACGGTACAATCGGGCCCAATATGGGTAAACAGGCCCAATGATTTAAATTAAGCCCAGAAAATATGAAATACAATAAATTGTATTGTATTTGACCTGATGTATATTTATAGGCAGTTTCGGAGATTTGATTGAGAGCAAATCGGACTGCGTGATGGGACATCAGTGAAATGTCAGACTGTACAAAAAAATGAGGTAAGGGAATTGTGTGAGTAGCTAGAGATAGCTATGCGTATTTTAATAGCTTTTGTATACACTGAATATGTATGTATACACAGAATATGTATAAAGGTCCTAGAAATAGATTAAAGATTTTAAGGACTCAAAATAGGTAAAAGGCTATTTTACCCCTACTGAGGGAATTCACCTAAAGATGGTGAAAGCATGACATGCATGAAATGCATGATTTAATGAATGTTTTTAACTGTTTGACTTGTTTTGACTTGATATACATAAAAAGGTATTGGAGCGATTGCTCGCACTAGTTTTTATGATTTGAAATGCATAAGAGGTACTGAAGCTTAGCTCGCATCCTATTTTGATATGATAAGTGCATAAAAGCCATATTGGAGCCTTGCTCGTACGTGATTTAATCGATTTAATTGCATAAAGACTTGTTGAAGTGTAACTCGCACGAGATTTGATTTATTGATGCATAACACCGTGCTGAAACTTGTTCGTACGAAGTTTTATATGGATTTATAACTAATTTTAAAGAGGTACTGGAGTACTACTTGTGCGCAGATTTTACTGATTTTTATGAAACCGTGCTAGAGCTTCGCTCGCACGAGATTTTATAATATCATGAATATGCATAGAGTCGTGCTAGAGCTTCGCTCGTACAGGGAATTATATGACATGCATATAGCCATGTGGAACCTCTTGTAGACTGTGTGTCACAGTGAGATGATATGTCACACGTGCGTACGGAGACTAGATGGTATGGGTGGTTAAGACCTATTGCAGGCACCCCCTGACTGAGATTAGGTTCACGGAGTACGTTGTATCCTGTATATCACATGGGGTACGCTGTACCGTGGGGATTGTTAGAGTGGAGTGACATTAGCCACGAGGCAGCAAGCCTTGCCCTTGCAATCCTGATGTTATGTTGTTCTGGCGGCAGGATTGACCCACCTCTCGTTTCAGGTGTGATATGCCGCACACTAGGTACCGTGTAGCCAGTGATCACTAGGTTATGGCCATAGTCCTCATTATGAGCATCGTGGATATTATGATTATCTACCTGCTTTCATATATTAATGTAAGTGTTTGAAAAGTAAATGCATTTGTTTTACGAGATGATAGAACATGCATTATGAGCATCGTAGATAGTGTGGTTATTTACCTATTTTCATATATTTCTTACTGAGCATGTTACGCTTATACCTTTATTTTTCCCCCTCTACAAAGCATTTCAGTAGAGTGTATCAATGCGTCCATCCTGCGATCTTTTACACACAGCTATCCAGCAGCATCGAGGTATACGTACATATGTATATTTGTATCTGAATAATAGTGTACACTGATGTATTCATGTTATATGGGGGATGTATATGTAAGGCAATATAAACGAGTTTCTAATTATGAAATAGTAAATTTATAAGCTTCCGCGGATGTTAGTGCCTGGGATGAAAGCATTGCCTGTTATACATATATATAATATATGAAACTGAGTAATGGATATTGACTCCCAGCCCAACAAGTGAAGTGTGGTAAGTTTACGAAAAATTTGTTGTGAATTTTGGGAATTTGGGTCGCGACAGGAGTGGTATCAGAGTATTGTTAGTCTGATGTGAGTCTGTGTCAATAGTTAGAAAGTATACATCCTCATGTTACTGTACATTATTAGATACAATTGTGTATACTAAGCTGTGGTTAAACTGAGAAATTGACTGTGTATGTTGGACGATCAGGATGTCTGATGGACATCGCAGCAGAGGGGAGAGTTAGCATTCTCAAGGCAATAGAGATAGGTCCGAGAGATACAGTGATAGGTCCGAGAGACCTTGTGAATCGTGATACGAACTACGCCCACTCTAAGTGACCTAGACATGTATTCGCAAGGGCATGGGTCATACAAGTAATAATGGATTTGAGACCCGATTGTCATCCCACAGAGAAGCTGAATTGCCTAATTAACTACCGGTTAATCTTACCCTTAGTATATCCTAGCAAATTATGAATTTTTAGTGGGTGATCTACAAGACTGAAACTAAAAATACTGAAAACAATAAAAATTATAAAATAAAGAAAATAAAACAGAGCAAAAATTACTTACAAAGCTCCGAGCAATTATAAGCAAATACCTACAAAAGATAATTAAAACAATTAAAATTAATTAATGCGAATAAACTAAAATGAAAAATATGAAAATAAAGAAACAAAATTAATTAGACTAAAATTAAACAAACCTAAAATAAAATTCTCATGTAATTAAACTACTTAATAAAAATGCAAATTAAGCTAACCTAAAGTCTAATAAAATAAAACTTCTATTAATCCTAAAGAAATTCTTAAATCAAACTAAGAAATTAACTGCCTATAAAATGATCCTAAATTAAATCTAACTCTAACTAATTACTAGTAATAAAACAAAATCTAAATAATGCATGAGAATTAATATTTTTGGATTTTTTTATTTTTCAATTAAAAACTAAATTATGAACTAATTCTATCTCTAAATTAATTCTAAATGCAACACATGAGTTTCTTAAAAAAAATAAAATTACCACCCTAATGTAATAAAAAAATTAACTATTATCCTAATTAAAACTAATCACTAATTTAACAAACAATGAAAATCTATTTTTCCTAACTTAACAAATAATGTAAATGACATAAAAAGATCAAAAACATGCTAAACCACTTATAATAGTAAAATGAAATGGCCAAACGTGGCCTTAACCAAAACTTCCAGCTAGCTTGCGGTCCCGTGTATGTACTGCTCACTTCCTGCTCCAAGCGGCTGCTCCATTCCCTACAACACAGCACGCAGCACGTCACCAGCTTGTTTTGCATAGCCCAGCACACACGCCACCTTCTGCTTCAGCCATGCATTATTGCGTTTCTGACCAGCACGCCATCTGCTCCTGCACATATCGCATCTGCCAACACGTACAAGAGCTGCTGCCAAGCCTTCAAGAATGGTACTAGCCTTGCTTCATCACCGATCATCTACCTGCAACAGATACAGAGAACGCCCAATAGCTGGAGCGGCAGCGGTCCATTCCTGTCACACACATCTTTTGCCACCCACGTCCTTGCTGCTCTACTTTACATGTCCCAGCCACGCCCTCAGCTCAGGTTCCAATAATGCCGAATCGAAGGCAATGTCTCCTGCTATACCAAGAACAAAAGTGCTCTACGGCATTCTGTTTTGTTGCCCATGATACCGCCAAGGGGACCTAGCTAGGTGGAAGAGTGATTATAAATTGAGCAGAAACCAGAAGATTGGAACAAAATCAGGTAAGCAGAATCACAACAGAAAAGTTAAAAATCAAATACATTAATCTAGTAACTAGAATCCTAGAGAAACCTAAAAACCATAAACTAGCATTGAAGAACTGCAGCACTAAGTTGGAATGTAGCAACGCAACTATTGAGACCAGCTCTCACTGCGTCGAGTAGTTAGCTCTTTCTCTGATCTCCAGCCTACATTAACTTAGCCTCAAATCGTGTCACACAGTTGCAGCAACAAACAAAAAGATTAATGCAAAATAACAAGATAGCTCAGGTGAACAGTCAAAATAAACTAAAGCAGAGCCGAGCAGAGGAAAGTCTGGGATTCCTGTCCACTGTAATTGTGCCTTCCAATCTTGATTTTGCACCAAACAGCTTCAGTCTCCCCGTCCTGCCAACTCCATGCACAGCTCTTAACATAGAAAACAGTAGAGGTAAAATCGTGGAGTTTTAAGAAATCAACAGAGCTAAACCACTCCTCATGCTCTTACACGAATAACAATAAATGACAACAATAAAAACATAATAGTAAATATGTCTAGTTAAATTGGTTTATGCAACAATGCAACCAGTAAGTCTGATCAAGTCTAAATTAATGGAAAATATAAAGAGAAGCATGGAAGGGGTTAAATGATGAGCGACTGTCTTCCGAATGAGCCATGTAATAAAAAAATAGTAAATAAAGAAATGAAGTTTTCATTCAAGAAACTTAGTCGTTCTCCAGCAAAGGAAGAACGTGTAAAATATTAGGAATAAAGATTGCTTGTCACCATGCTTACTTTCCGAATGAGCAATAAAGGAAAATGAAAACAAATAGAATATTCAAGAAATTTGTAACATTGTAAATGAAATCTTTTAAAGGAAGTAAAAAATAAAAAATATGAAAGCTTGCTGACTAACAGAAATGGTGGCAGCCACCGTTTTCTCGAAAAACAAAAAGGAAAACCCAAAAATAAACTTAACAATGGCAACTAAAATAAAACTAAAAGCTACCCTAAATTCTACACACCTTTTCAATTGCTCATCATGTTCTATTTATACACAAACATAGGGGTACAATGGTAATTTTTCATCCTAGATGAGTTGGCATTGTTTGACTACTTGTCTTCATTTGATTTGCTGCAGAGTAGATATTTCCACGTCACTTGTCAGTTTGTCTAGTTGATTATGCAATGGGGCTCGATGTGTGTCTTCCAAAAGGTTGGCATGGTGTCCATTATTCTTATCTTTTTGGAGCGAATAAGATATAGACACCTGGTATCATGCGTGTTCAGACGACTGGTGACTTGGTCTGCAAATTGGAAGTGGTCCAGTCTTCTTTAGCCCTTTTTCAACCCATTTTCTACTGAAACGACGAGTTTTATCCAGATTTAATTTATCTGCACATTAAAGAATTTTAATTAAATTAAGGGGATAATTAATAAAATAAACTAGAGATTTAAATAATTAATTAGGAAATTAAGCACAAATAATTCTATTTTAATAGAATTATCAAATCGTCATGTGATCATGTCCCATCAGGTCCAGTTGAGACTACTGATCTTCACGTTACGAGATTAGAGCAGAGTTGGAACACATTTATGGAGTTGTTCACTAAGGCAATGGCTAGGTTTGAGAGTAGGCAAGGCCCGATTGCTCATATGACTCCTACTGAGTCGGCAGCTACTGTTGAGACACCTACACCTATACATCCTGCACCTATGCCACGTACTACTAAGACCCCTATATCGTCAGGTACTACTTAGACCCCTATACCACATGTAGTTCCACAGCAGACAGGTGAGGATTCAAGGTATGATTGTTAGTTTGATCGATTAAGGCAATTTCAGAAGTTGAAGCCTCCATCGTCCAGTGGGGTCAAGAATCTCGTAGGAACAAAGGATTGAATCAACAGGTTAGAGAAGCAATATGGCTTTTTTCGATGTTTGTCCATTGAGAGAGTGACCTTTGATACATTCATGTTAGAGGGCAAGGTAGAGTATTGGTGGAAATTTGCCCTACCCATCCTGAGAGTTAGATATCAGATGATTGATTAGGAGATCTTTTTGGATGCTTTTAAGAGGCAGTATATCCCAGCCACTACTCAGAGGAGATTACAAATGGAATTTATTGGTCTGATCTAGGGGAATAGGTCGGTAGACAAGTATGATTCTCGATTTACATCCCTGGGAAGGTATGACTCAGATACCATGAGCGGTGAGATGCGAAAGGTTCGCAAGTTTATGAATGGATTGAGACCTTCCATCAGAGTCAAAATTGCCCCATTTGACGTCACGACTTACGAGGAGGCTGTGCGTAGAGCTCAGTTGTGTGAGTAAGACTATGAGATGCATGTCCCTGAGTTTGGTAAGGTCGTGAAGGACAGGAATAGAGATCAGAAGAGATCAGCAGAGGACCGTAGTGTTCGAGTGGGGAAGAGGTCGTTTGTTAGACGACTAAAGGTCGATGAGTCACATGGTAGAATGATTAAGCCCTTAGTATATAAG
Organism: Firmiana major; assembly: GCA_033439115.1. Classification (NCBI taxonomy): domain Eukaryota; kingdom Viridiplantae; phylum Streptophyta; class Magnoliopsida; order Malvales; family Malvaceae; genus Firmiana; species Firmiana major. Next base: position 27,012,308 of record CM065913.1, read on the forward strand.
GTCTAGACTCCAGCTAGGGTATAGTAATTGGAGGACCCCGATCGACTACAGATCAATATAGAGCATGTGGTAGATACCACGGTAGTAGGCCATGCCACGTATTGACTGGAGCATGCTTTAGATATGGCAATATGGGCATATGATAAGGGATTGCCCAGAGTTGGCCAAGATAGCCCCACAGAAGGGCAAAGAGTCAAAGAAGGATACAACTGGTACTTCTACCCTGAAGAGGAGGGCTACAGCTAAAGAGAAGGGGAAGCAAGTTGTAAGATGCGGTCAAGTATTTTCCTTGGATCAGGTGGCCGCAAATGCTTCTGTAGATGTGATAAAAGGGTATACCGCACATGTGGTTGATACGGATAAGGCACACCCAAAATTGACAGACATCCCAGTAGTTAGGGAGTTTCTTGATGTCCTCCGGATAATCTAGTTGCCACCAGATAGGGAGGTCGAATTTTGTATAGATTTGGTGCCTGGTACTAAGCCGATATCCAAACTACCGTATCGTATAACTCCGATGAAATTGGAGGAGCTACAAGAGCAATTTCAAGAATTGCTAGATAAGGGGTTCATTAGACCGAGTGTTTCATCTTGGGGAGCACCGATTTTGTTTATTAGGAAGAATGATGAAAGCCTCCGACTATGTATTGATTACTGGTTGTTGAATAAGGCTACCATTAAGAGCAAGTACCCCCTTCTACGTATTGTTGATCTATTAGATTAGCTTAGACGAGCACAAATCTTTTCCAAGATTGATATGAGATCTGGGTACTATCAGTTGAAAATTTGAAGTGGAGATATACCCAAGACAGCTTTTCATACCCGATATGGACACTATGAGTTTTTGGTTATGCCTTTCGGGTTAACGAATGCTCCCGCAGCTTTTATGGCATTGATGAATGGAGTGTTCAAGCCATTCCTGGAATGGTTTGTCATAGTGTTCATTGATGACATTCTAGTGTATTTGAAGTCCAAGGAAGAGCATGGCCAGCATCTGAGCATTATGCTACAGACCCTTAGAGAGAGGAAGTTATATACGAAGCATACTAAGTGTGATTTCTAGTTAGAACAGATATCATTTTTGGGTTTTGGCTGGATATTACCACCAATTTGTAGAAAGTTTCTCTAAATTGGCTGCTCCATTGACACGTCTCACTTAGAATAATGTTGCGTTTGAGTGGGACAGTGCATGTGAAAAGTGTTTTCAGGAACTGAAGCAGCGACGGACCACCGCACCGATTCGCATTATACCGAACAGATCAGGAGGTTTCTCAATGTATGCAGATGCCTTTGGACAGCAACTGGGCTGTGTATTGATGTAGAACGGGAAGATAGTTACTTATTGATCCAAACAACTTAAGGATCATGAGAAGAACTATCCGCCCCATGATTTAGAGTTGACAGCCATATCGTTTGCACTGAAGATGTGGCGCAACTATTTTTTCGGTGAGAAATTTTAGGTATTCACTGATCATAAGAACCTCAAGTATCTGTTTTTAATAGAAAGAATTGAATATGAGGCAGAGACGATGGGTAGAGCTTCTGAAAGACGATGGGTAGAGCTTCTGAAAGACGATGATTGTGAGATACTTTATCATCCGAGTTAAGCGAATGTAGTTGTTGGTGCCTTGAGTAGGAGGAGCCTCGAGATGGTATCGTACATGATGGTTAGGGAACTAGAACTGTTAAAGCAGTTTACTAGCCTCAGTCTGGATATAGACCCTTCTGACACTGACGCATATTGTGTGATAGCTAGTCTGATATTTGAAACCGAATTTGATAGACCGGATCAGACAAGCTCAGTGTATTGATCGCTTCTGTGTTGATATGCATAGTCAGATACAGATGGGTAGAGTGACTGAATGTATAGTTAGTGATGATGGCCTGCTAAGATTCAGAGGTTAAATTTTTGTTCCTGATGACCTACAGCTAAAGAGATTGATTTTGATAGAAGCTCATTCATCGAGGTATACAGTGCATCCGGGGAGTAATAAGATGTATAAGAATCCTCGAAGAGTGTATTGGTGGTTAGGGATGAAGAGAGATATGGCGGAGTATGTGGCCAAGTGTTTGGTGTGTCAACAGGTTAAGGTGGAGCATTAAAAATTTGTAGGGTTATTGCAGCCTTTACCTATACCGATATGGAAATGAGAGTACATCACCATGGATTTTATCATGGGTTTACTATAGACCTGACGGAGCCATAATGCCATTTGGGTGATTGTAGATCGATTGCTGAAGTCAGCTCACTTCTTAGCCATGAAGGCTACGGATACTCTGAGTGCGTTGGCGAATCTATATGTATGGGCGATTGTGAGGCTACATGGCGTTCCAGTGAGTATTGTGTCTGACAGTTATTCCCGCTTCACTTCCCACTTTTAGGAACATTTTTAGGAAGCTATGGGAACCTGATTGAGTTTCAGTACAGCTTTCCATTCTCAGTCCGATGGTCAGTCAGAGAGAACTATCCAAGCTTTGGAAGATATGTTGAGAGCTTGTGTAATGGGCTTTAGAGCTCTTGGAATGATCATTTACAATTAGCCGAATTCGCCTATAACAACAGTTATCACTTGAGTATTGGGATGACACCTTATGAAACGTTATAGGGCCATAGGTGTCGATCTCCAATTAGATGGGAAGAAGTGGGTGACCGAAAGATGTTTGCTCTTAATTTAGAGAAGCAAGCCTATGAAATGTCAGGTTGATATGTGATAGATAGAGGACAACTTAGAGTAGGCAGAAGAGCTATGCTGACACGAGGCGAAGGCCTTTGGAATTCACCGTGGGTGAATCAATATTCTTGAAAGTTTCTCCCTCAAAAAGGGATAATGAGATACTGGAGTGAGTGAGAGATAGGGCTTGTAGGCTAGCCTTGACACCTGAGCTAACATGCATTCATAACGTCTTCCACATATTGATGCTTTGGAAGTACCATCTAGATCAGACACATGTGATTCAGTATAAGCCATTAGAACTCAAAGATGATATATCGTATATAGAGACGTTAATTCGATACTGGATAGGAAAGAGAAAGTGTTACGGACCAAGACGATCTCTCTGGTTAAGGTTCTCTAGCAGTAACACACTTCAGCCGAAGTTATGTGGGAATTAGAGAACCTGATGCGAGGAAAATATCCGTACCTATTCAAGAATTGACTTGGTTCTAATTTGGAGGAACAAATTTCTTAAGGTGCGGATGAATGAAAGACCCAAAAATTCGATGTCATTTCTTTAAAAAATTGACATTTTTAATCATGGACTTATGTAATATTGATCAATAAAGAAGAAATATTTAAATTTCAATTCCAATTGATCAAGATATGAAATTATGGTAAAGACCCAGAATTTTCTACCTCGAAAATTTATCTCGGGAATATGAAATATATATATATTTATATATATATATATATTTCGGGAAAATAAGGATGAATTATGATGTACATATATTTGTGGAAATAAATTAAATAAAATATATGTACATGTGTGTAGGAAAATTAATGTATAAAATATATTATGATAATATAATATTATTATAATAATATAAGATATTTTGGTATATTATTATTATTATAATAATATTATATTATATGATTTTATATTATATTATATTAAAATATAATATAATATATATATATAACTGAAAAACGAAAAAAAAAAGAAACTGAAAACGAAAGAGGCGAAACCGAGAGGAAATCGGGAGGAAGAAGAGGAGAGCGACGATAAGAGGAAGAGAGGCCGGAAGCGAGGTGGAGGACGCCGACCCAAGGGAGTCGACGTTGGCCAATCCAGAGAAACAGATGAAAAGCGGAGATCGGCAAAGGAAAAGAGAGGACGGCGTCGGCGAGAGGGAGAAGGGCCGAACCAGCCACTTTTCGGCCAGCCCAGGCTTGGCCACCACCAGATCCACACATCGTGAGGCCCGTCGGAGTTGCTAGAAGTGGAAGCCGACGAAGAACCGATCGGCACAACCTTCGAATGGCCAAATCGCTACTGAACTGATTCGGACCGATTCAGTGTGTAAGGGGCTGAACCAGTCCGAACCGGTTCAGCAGAAGAGAGAAGGAGGAGAGAAAAAATTTGGAAAAAAATTGGGTGATGCCCCGGGTTTACGAATAAGCTAGTAAGCGGTCGAAATTGATCGATTTAACTTTCAAAAAATTAGATTGAAATTATATTTGACTGAAATTGATCCGGGTTAAATATATATATGTGTAGCGCGATAATAGGCGACAAATGTGAGTTCGATCGAGCCTCGAATGGCGAGCCATCACGAAATCTCGACTAAGTGAATCTTACTTACTATAACTTGTGTAATTATAAATGGTGAACCTCCAATGGGCCGTAAAAAAATAAATGGTAAAGTCGAAATGGGTTTAAAATAGAGTTGGGCTCAATAAGAGGCAATGAGGCCCAATAAGAGCAGTTGGGCCCATTTGACGAAATAGATTGCATAGAAAAGGATAAATGAGTTATCCAACTTAATTAATGTGATTGATAATTATCTACAGCTCCAGGAGATATATTCGAAAACGGATAGACTGATTTATGGAAAGTGGAAAAAGGTGAAAAAGTGCATCCGACTGGATTCCAAGTAAGGGATCTATGCAAGCTCTTAGAGATAACTGTACGTATTTTCAACGTCGTTTACATTCACTTAAATTTCATATAGAGTATGGATATGAAATTTCTGGATAGTACCCAAATATGGGAAAATTACAAAAATACCCTTAGACTTGAGAATTTTTGGAAATGCATAAAGTGCATGAAATGCATGTTTGCTCTGTGAAAAAAGAGATTTTGTGAAGCTGAAATGATAGACTGACTCATTATTTCACTGTATGCATTAAATTGCACGTTTTCTAAAGTGTGATTTAATTGACGAGTGATTTGATGGGATGTTACCCTCTCACGCTGTTTTGCACCGTTTTGCATATCGCACTTGGTTTTGAGTACCACTGTTGTGGAAAATAGAGCCAGCTATCTATTTTGTATGTATGACATCGTGTTAGAGCTATGATGAGATCTGTAGATTGATACACTCGCACTTGATTTTGGTATTGCATATGTATAGATCGTGCTGGAGCACTGCTTGCATTGGATTCTATTGTGATTTGTGATTGAGATCATGCTAGAGCCCTCATGTTAACTGTGTCACATTGGCAGGCTATGGTTGATAATTTATTTGGTTGGGGTGGTGAGCTTGTGACTCAGGCACCTACAACTATGTGATAATATTACTCTGGTTCACAGAGTATGTTGTACCGTGTAGACAAAATGGAGTACACTGTACCATGCAACTATGGGTTGTGAGGATTGCGTCTTTAGACTCGGGCATGTTGTGTCATTGCTCTAATCTGTGATAGTCCTTAGATAAGAGCCGATGGATAGACTAATCCCCTCCTCAGACTCAGATATACCCTGGCACACCTGATTCGTGATAGCTGGTGGGTCTCGAACTTTGTCCAATTGTCTCTTGGATTTGTGTGGAAATCCCTGCCTAATCTCACCTATTTTTATTGGTTTCGGTGATGAAACAAATTGTGATTTGATTTCTATGATGAAACCATTTGAAATGAGAATATGATTTAAATGTGAGTTTCTATACTGAACATAGAAATATTTTACTCTGAATGAGTTTTGATATTCGGTTTTTGGCTGTAAATTGCTATGTGTTTTACTATGCTGGTTTTGTGAATGCCATGGGTTTTTCGATATAAACCATGCATTATGAGCATCGTGGATATTATGATTATCTACCTGCTTTCATATATTAATGTAAGTGTTTTGAAATGTAAATGCATATATTTTACGATATGATAAAATAAGCATTATGAGCATCATAGATAGTGTGGTTATCTACCTGCTTTCATATATTTCTTACTGAGCGTGTTATGCTCATCCCTTTATTTTTCCCCCCTCTATAGAGCATTTCAGTATAATGTATAACTGCGTCCGTCTTGCGATCTTTTACACACAGCTATCCAACAGCATCGAGGTATACGCACATATGTATTTTTGTATCTGAATAATAGTGTACAGTGATGTAGTCACGTTATATGGGGATGTATATGTAAGGCAATATAAAAGAGTTTCTAATTATGAAATAGTAAATTTTTAAGCTTCCTCGGATGTTAGTGCCTGGGAAGAAAGCATTGCTTATTTTACATATATATAATATATGAAACTGAGTGATGGATATTGACCCACAACCCAACAAGTGAAGTGTCACGACCCAAATTACCTAAAAATCAGAGTAAATTTTTCGCTTTTTCAATTCCTTACCCGTCGTGAACAGTTACACTACTAAACAGTTGGGCTATGATTCGGTGTTAGTCACCTCTCACCTATTTACCATTCCATTTTCATATTTCATTTACATATCAATTTATTTAAACAAAATACATCCCTAATATTACATCCATATACAGTACTGTACCTCTATATGTTCAGATACAAAATTATACAAATGTGTATACCTGATCTCGATAAGAAGCAGCGGATAACCAAAATGCAAGACTATTGTCATTCTCTTCTACTAAATGTACCCTGTGGGGTGGAAAATGAAAGGGTGAGCATAAACAGCTCAGTAAGGCAATAATGTAAACAGGTAGATAACTATAGTATCTACGTGCTGATAATGTCATGATATAAAATCGTTTATATTTGGAGCATGAGGTATGACTAAAACGATGCCACATGTATGTATATATCATATAAGAGAAATCATGAAATCGATATATAAATCAAACATGGAAAATCATCATGTATGACATCTCATGCTCGTCACATAAAAACTTATTTGTTTCATTACAAACTCATCACGTTAAAACTTATTTGTTTTATCATAAAACAACCTCTTCAAGGTCAAACCCATCTCTCGGGAATACCTTGATTCATTAAATCGCATCAATTTTAAAAACATAAATCGAGACATTACCCCTCCTTCGGGTTTGTCCTGGTCTATTCAGACCGTATGATATCATGTGAGGCATGTAGGTTACTGTATGAAAAATCGAGGACTATATCCATACTTTGTCCCAGTGATCCCAGGCTACACGGATCCTGGTGTGCGGGGCATCACAACTGCAACGGGAGGTGGGGTCAAATCCTACCCGCCAGAATATTAAGTAACATCATCGAGTCATCATGACTGCATGGTACAGCTGATAGGCCCTAAGGGTGTTATCCGCATGTGCACGGGTTGTACAAGTAATAATGGGATTTTGAGTCCCGAGTTATCGTCCCACAGAGAAGTTAACTAGCCTAATCAAGTACCGGTTAATCTTACCTTAAGTATATTCCAGCAAATTATGAAATTGCAATGTGGGATCTACTAAGGCTAATTAAAAACACTGAAAAGCACTAAAATAATAAGAACTAAAGGAAATAAAACCGAGCAAGAAGTACTTACAATACTCCAAGCAATTAAAAACAACAACCTACAAAAGATAATTAAAACAGTTAAAACTAATTAATGCAATTAAAATAAAATGCAATTATGATAATAACAAAGCAAGATTAATTAAACTAAAATTGAACTAACCTAAAAATGCAATTAAACTACTTAATCAAATACAATTTAATTTAACCTAAGATTTAGTGAAATAAATTTACCCCTAATCTAATTCTAAATGAACATTTAATTAACTATCAACCTAATTAAAACTAAGTTCTACACTATTAAGCAAGAATATTAATTATGCAATTTAATTAACAACTCTAAACTAAGCTAACAAATTAAATTGGAAATAAACTAAACTAAAATGCATGAAAATGAGTTAATGCCAAAATGCAAAAACCAAACAAGGCCTTAGCATTTTTAAACATTCCCTCCAAAATACTATTCATTCATCAATTTGCATTTCCATTTCCAGGTCACGGTCTCGGGTTGGTTGCTAGGCGTGTCCACTACTGTTTGCTACCAACTCTGCCTCGGTTTCTGGCTGCCAACTGCCCCAGCACTTCCATGCCCCTCGGTTGTGTCCTGCATCTGTACATCACCATGTTGTCCTGCTTTACCATGGCTACAACTGCCCGACTGTTAACCAGGTGTTGCACGCAACCTCTGCAATCACGTCGAGGAGAAGTAACCACCCTTGCTCCTTCTAGCCGATCCACACAGCAGCAACCTATAGTGATGCAGATCAGCAACTCGTTACCGTGCTTCAGCAACCCAGTGTGCATTAGAGAATGTCCAGTAATGCCTGATTCTGCCACGTCCAGCAGGGCCCGACACTGCTTCCTGCCCAGACTTGCTCTCGGTTCCTACTCTCGGTGTGATCCAGATGATGTCCACAACTATGTCCAGGCGATGTCCACTTCTGCTGTCTGCTGCACCGATCCTGTTTCTGCTCCCAATCTATCGATCGCTGGTTCAAGTCTGCATTAAGGTTTCAGGGATGAAAACAGAGCATAACAGAGGAGAAGTCTCGATTTCCAGGTGTGCTGCTGTTTCGGATTGTTTGCTACTGCTGCTCTCTCGGGTTTATCTCCAAATGATTGTCCAAGTAGTGAACGATGAAGAGCAGTGAAGAGCAGTGAACGATGAAATCCTCGGGTTTATCTCCAAATGCTCTCTCGGGTTTATCTCCTATATTACTGCTGTTATGCAATGAAGAGTAGTGAACGATGAAATCCAGCAAGAAGGCTAACCGAGAATCACTAGAAATTTGAGAACTCAAGTGCAAAAGAAAATCAAAGACTAAGCTTATCAAACCGAGAGCTCAACCATGAAACAAAGATTAAGCTTTTCAGAATAACCCAACATAAAAATAAAGAAATGGAAGCTTGACAAAACCAAGAATAAGGAAAGAGAATTGATTGCCATTAAAATGATCGATCCAAGACTAGAAAAATGAAGGACATGAAAATGGATTGAGCAATAAAAGTAAATGGAAGCTAACGGGAAAGAGAAGCTTGAAAAAAAATCAAACTATCCTAACACTACTCCTAACTACATTACACTACTCCTACTCCTAAAAATTACATTCATCTTCAATTGTCATCATTTCCTATTTATAAGCACACTAGGGGTAAAATGGTCATTTCCACATCCTTGATGAATTAGCATTTTTTTGGCCACTTGTTTTCACACCATTAGCTCCTTGAAAAGATATTTCCATGTCATCGGTCTTCTTGTCAAATTGGATGTGCTAGGTGGCATGACTCGTGTTATCCACGTGGCTCAATCTCGATTTTAGCCAAATTTCGGTCCATTTTCTACCGAAATATTCAAAATTCATCCGGATTTGATTTATCTGCAAACATGAGAATTTTAATTAAATAAAGGGGATAATTAACAAAATAAATTGGGGATTTAAATAATTAATTAGGAAATTAAGCACAAATAATTCTAAAAATATAGAATTATCACACCCCCAAACTTGAGCTTTTGCTTGTCCTCAAGCAAAACAAAATGATTGTAGGAATGACAAGTACAAAACACAATAATTTCCCCAATATCATCCTCAAAGAAAAAGTACAAACTTATGAAATCAAAGAATCACAACTACAAGTCCAGCAGTTAGAATTATTCAATCATATGTCCTAACCCAAATTGGACTCCTCGTGAGTATGTGAAAAATGTCAAAATCACTTCTCAGTACATTATCCGGATCAGATTATGCAACATAGTGAATGCAAAGTCAATGACATGTGATCATTCCCATAAGTTTGCTTTTCGCTTCTCTCTCCACTAATGTAGTCACACTCAATCAAAGATTAATAGGACTTCATTAAGCTTGTAATGTAAGGCTGGGGCTAAGGTATGATAAAGTCGATTTAGGTTTAGTTACCCCTTAACATGCATTACTTCTAGGATCTATAATGTAAGAGCTCGAATTATTTCCTCCAAACTTATTTCTTTTGCTAAACATTTTTTTTTTGAATTTTTCTTCTTTCTTCTTTTCTTTTTCTTTTTCTCTTTTCTTTTTTTTTCATCATTTTTTTTATACATACTCTTTCACTACCACTTAATACCCATATAGCTCACAATATATCTCAATCATTTTTCATGCTTTTGGGGTAAGGGATAGGATAAAGTATTTAAGCTAAGAAAAATAACACAGGTATATTTACAGAGAAAAGCTTATTTGGCCCAGATGGGTGACTAGGGGTAGAATATGTACAAGGAAGGCTAGAAAGGCTCAAACGATCCAAAGATGGCCTAAATCATCTCCCTAATCAAGTGTGACCTAATATTTCGCCTCGAGATTAGATCAAACAAATTCTAGAATATGATGCACAAAATCAACTGAACAAATGCAATCCTATGTACACATAAGCTTTCTCTAAATAAATATACCGATTCATGACATGATGTCAGGACCCGTTCTCAATCCATGACTTTAACTAAAATCACTAAAAATTTTTCGCATTTTTTAACTTACTTTTCCTCTCTTCAATGGTTGGGCTGTGATTCGATGTCAGAGTCTTCGCTTACCACATCATCCATTTCATACATACATGTCAATTTATTTCTGACTGTAACTGCTTTTATTATACATGTAAGATTATACAAAATATAATACTAATACATTCCCCATAATAGATAGCGTATACATCACTGTGCTGTTTCTATGTTTAGATACACAACTGTACATAATAGGTATACCTGGCGATCAATAGGAACTAGCAGTGGACTCAGGAATACTCTCCCTCGATAGCTCTCGCTCTACTGCTGACGCTCTGTAGAGAGATGTAAAGAAAGGGGGGTGAGCATACAACGCGCTCAGGCAGGAAATCAGGCAAGCAAGTAGATATCAACACTATCTACTCAAAATAATGCTATGCCTTGAAAGCGTTATTTCCTTTACTTACTTTCAAAAGCATGTCTTGGAATATAATATATATACTTGTACAGAATAAATCCCATGTACAGAAAATCATGCTTTCTTTCTCAAATGTAGGCATGTAGTGCAAAACAATGCATGGTATATAAATCATGCCTTTATGTAAATCATGCCATGTATATTTAAATCACAATAAATGTGGCATCAAATGATTCACAACACAAAATCGGAGTCCGACCCATCCCTCAGGTCTGTCCGCAATTTAAATCAATCAATCAATGTGATATATCATGTCAGACTCTGTGGTTAAGTGCAAATAGTATCCTGGACTATGATCATATCCGAAATGTGATCATAAGCTACACGGAATCCTAGTGTGCGGGGTATCACTGCTGCAACGGGAGGGGGGTCAGTCCATCACAACCGCCAGCTATATCCTCCTCAACTCCACAACAACACACGGTACAGCGTACACCTTGCGCCACTCAGGCACGGTACAAAGTACACTCGTGGACCCTTCCTCACGGCCAGAGTGCCTACCATAGGTCTTAGCTCTCGCACCCGTGGAATATCAACATCACAGTCAGGGTGCCTAACATAGGTCTTAGCCCTCGCGCCTGTGGAAATATCATACCACATCTCAATACCCTCATGTTGGCCATCCTCTCAAGATGTGACACTCAGTCACACAAGAATGCGGCATGAATAGGTACCATGTATATAATATCACATACAGTGTGCGCCCTCGAGTGCGACACACAGTCGACACTATGCTCGAACACTGTTTCACATCACAAACTCAACTAAGTCAATGCATAGTTCATGTATTAAATCAAGTACGAGCAATAGCTCCAGTACTATGATATGCATAATATCATCAAATCAAGTACGAGCCATAGCTCCAGTACTATGTCATGTATAAACCATGAAGAATTGAGTACGAGCAACGCTCCAGCACTCTGTCATGTATCTCATGTAAAACTCGAGTACGAGCTAATCGCTCCAGCACTCTGTCATGCATATAACATATAAAACTGAGTATGAGTAAAACTCCAGTACTCTATCATGCATGTCATGGAAATCTAGTGCGTATCAAAATCCAACACTAATGTATGTGGAAAACATATGAAATCCAGTGCGAGCTATGCTTTAGCACGATTCATTCTCACATAATATGATAGATGGCTCTTTGAAAAGGGATTGTTTACAAAATATTAAAATCAACACTATAAAGTGTGCTTAAGTCACATCAACCTTAAAATCATTAGCCCATCTATTTATTTTCATGCTAAACAGCAATTAAACACTCACAATAATAGTTTCCATGCTTTTTGTAACTTTTCACAAAAGTTGACTTTTTGACTAACTAGGGGTAAAATCGTAATTTGCCACTATCGGGTTGCAATAATTATTATTCACTTTCTCTGACCCTCAGAGTTTTTAAGTAAATGTAAAAGCGGATGAAAATACATGCAGGTATCTCTAACTACTCGTAAAAGTCCCTTATCTCGGATCACGTCAAGTGACCTCACTTCCTCGGTGCTGCTTAATCTCACAGTCCGATCAGCTCTCAATGTAAACTACGGAGCTGTAAATAACCATTCATCAGGTTAATTATAATTTTTCTACTGTATTACACATTAATACAGTCTATTTTCCCTTAATGGGCCTTAAAAATCCATAATGGGCCTAACTAGGCCTTAAGCCCATTTTCATTTTACTATTCACTTTTGTTGGGCCTATTGGGCTTGTGGGGCCCATCAACTCTTATTGGGCTTGTCCTAGGCCCATTACATCCTATTGGGCCTAAAATAATTGGGCTTGGCCCATTGGGCCTCTCGACCACATGCCATGGCCGAGAGCTACCCATGTCTCGGTTTTACCATGGCATGTCATCCATGCCTATTATTTAGCCATTTTCACTTAAACATTTCCACAAACACTTGGTAGGCAACATTACCAATCATCATATAGTTCATTTAGGCATTTTATCAAACACCTTGATTGCCAACAAATTACATGTACTAATTAATCAATTTGATTAATTCTAATTACACCATTAACATTAATACATGTACACTAATCCATTTATGTCTTAAAATCATATTGACATAATTTAACATCCCATTACTCACTCTCGGCCTAACCCATTTCATGGTGATTTAATATGTTTCAATGCTTAAAACATATATCAACATACTTGAAATCATTCATACATTAACATATATGAAATTGGAAATTAGAAAATATACCAATTGTTGTGTTCACCCTTTGGCCGAAACTTTGGAGGCTCTCAATTTGCTCTCTATGACTCCTTGATAGCCAATTCCAACATATGTCACTCTCCTTTCAATTTGGAACAACTTCCATGAAGAATGCAAGTTCCAAATATGCCTAATTCCTAGTGATTTCTAGTGAGAGAAAGCTTGGATAATATGTTTCAATGGTGTCTTCTTCTAGCCGGATTTGGTGTGATGAAGATGACAATGGTGTGGCTGAATTTATAAGCCATATACTTAGCCATTAAGCTTTACTTTTCAGCCACTTGACTTTCCAAACCTTAGCCATGAGTCACCTTATGAGTCACCTTATGAGTCATAGTTAACTTTAACTATGGTTAGATATTTATCTCATGGGCTTTTCCAATTGGGCTTCTCGGTTTGGGCTTTCGGGCTAAAATTTTTTACTATACCTCGGGCCTTTAATTGTCTTAAAATTTGGCCAATCAATTGGTCCAACAATTCAGTCTAAAGGACCTAAGAATTTCGATATACGTTTAGTATACCTTAATGGGCTTTAAAATTTTCACCTTAGGCCCATTACGTTTTTAACCATTTAATTTATTTCGGAATCCTTCCGAATAAATTTTCCTTACTTCCGAGGATGATTATCTTGTATTCTAGCCAAGAATATTTTTCCCCAAATTTTTCTCCACACTTAGGTTAATTTTTAACCATGATTAGTCAACTATGGTAAAAGTCCACTTTCTTAACTATAGTTGACTTTTTCCTTAACCATTGACCATGTTGACTTTTTCTTCAAATTTTGAAAGTGTCATATCTTATGTCTTACACTCTCGTCTTTATATCCCAACCGCTCCCGGTGGATAATTTCACCCGAAACTCCTTTTCTCGCCAAAAAGGTCCATTTTACCCTTTTTAGCTTTTACTCTCATTTTGTATGTTCGGGACTAAATCAAGCTGACTTGCCTTCATGAGCTCTCTACGCTCTCATATTTTAAGTTCTTATTTTCAGTCAGAATGATTTAGATTTACTCGGTTTAGCCTGTGATACCCATCGCTCACATTAGGCATTTTATGTAGCTTTTGCGTGTTAATTCATTTCACTAACACTTTAAGTCTAGTAAATACTCTTCTTATGATTCAACTATAATTACAGAGTGTTCATACACATAGGAATCATAAGGAAATAAGCTACAAAAAATCTGGGTTTGACAATCCTCCCCCACTCAGAAAATTTAGTCCTCCAAATTAGAACCAAGTCAGTCCTCAAATAGGTGAGGGTACTTCTCTCGCATCAGACTCTTTAGCTCCCAAATAGCTTCCTCTGAAGTATGATGTTGCCAGAGAATCTTCACTAATCCGATGGTCTTCGACCTCAATACCTTCTCCTTCCTATCCAATATCCGAATCGATCTCTCAACATATGACATGTCCTCTCGGAGCTCCAAAGGCTCGTAACTGATCACATGTGCCGAATCCGGGTGATACTTCCGAAGCATCGATATGTGGAAGACGTTATGGACACCTGATAAGTCTGGTGGCAATGCCAACCTATACGCCTTATCTCCCACTCGATCAAGTATCTCAAAGGGTCCAATATAGCGAGGATTTAGTTTCCCTCTCTTCCCAAATCTCGTTATGCCCTTAGAAGGAGAAACTCTAAAAAACACAGATTCACCAACTGCAAACTCTAGTGGCCTACGTCTCCTGTCAACGTAACTCTTCTGTCGACTCTGAGCTGTCCTCAATCTCTCAACTATCAACCGAACATCCTCAGAAGCATGTGTAACCAAATCAGGAGCGAAAATCTTACAGTCACCCACTTCTTCCCATCCAATAGGGGAACGACATCTACGGCCATACAAAGCCTCATATGGTGCCATCCCGATACTCGAATGATAACTGTTATTGTAGGCGAACTCGGCTAGTGGCAGGTGATCATCCCAGGAGCCTCGATAATCTAGCACACATGCTCTCAACATGTCCTCCAAAGTCTGTATAGTCCTCTCTGACTGACCATCTGTCTGAGGATGGAAAGCGGTGCTCAAACTCAACTGGGTTCCCATGGCTTCCTGAAAATGTCCCCAAAAGTGGGATGTAAAGCGGGAATCCCTATCAGAGACTATGCTCACTGGTACACCGTGTAACCTCACTACCTCGCGTACGTACAGTTCTGCTAATAAACTCAGAGTATCGATTGCTCTCATAGCTAGGAAGTGGGCTGACTTTGTCAATCTGTCGACGATCACCCATATAGCATCGTGATTCCTGCGGGTTCTCAGTAAACCCATCATGAAATCCATGGTGATATGCTCCCATTTCCATGTCGGTATAGGTAGAGGCTGTAATAACCCTGCAGGTTTCTGATGTTCTACCTTCACCTGATGACATATGAGACACTTTCCACGAAGTCTACTACATCTTTCTTCATACCCGACCACCAATACACCTTTCGGAGGTTCTGATACATCTTGTTACTCCCCGGATGTAACGTATACCTCGACGAATGAGCTTCCGCCAATATCAATCTCCTCAGTCCTGGATCCTCGAGAACACACAATCTACCTCTAAACCTCAGTCGTCCATCGAAACTCAACTCAAAGTCAATCACGGTGCCCTTCTGCATCTGACTACTCACATCCATACAAAATGGATCAGTCTGCTGAGCTATTCTAATCCTGTCCAACAGATCCGGCTCCAAGCGTAGACTAGCTATCACACAGCCTGTATCCATGTCAGAAGGCACAACTCCCAAACTGAGGCTAGCAAACTGCTCTAGCAAATCATGTTCCCTAACCATCATATACGATACCATCCCCAGGCTCTTCCTTCTTAAGGCATTGGCTACAACATTAGCCTTACCCGGATGATAAAGTATCTCACAATCGTAGTCCTTCAGAAGCTCTAGCCATCTTCTTTGTCTCATGTTCAACTCTTTCTGCGAGAACAGATACTTGAGGCTCTTGTGGTCGGTAAATATCTGGAACTTCTCGCCATATAAGTAGTGGCGCCATACCTTCAACGCAAACACTACTGCTGCTAGCTCCAAATCATGGGTTGGATAGTTCTTCTCATGATCCTTCAGTTGTCTGGATCCATAAGCAACTACCTTCCCATCCTACATCAATACGCAGCCCAGTCCCTGATGCGAAGCATCGGTATACACTGAAAATCCTCCTGAGCTAGTAGGGATAGTGAGAATCGGAGTGGTGGTCAATCGACGCTTCAACTCCTCAAAACTCTTCTCATAATCCTCGTTCCATACAAACGGTGCACTCTTCCGAGTAAGACGTGTCAACGGAGCAGCCAACTTTGAAAATCCCTCAACAAATCTCCGATAGTATCCAGCTACACCCAGAAAACTCCTGATCTCGGTGACTATCCTCAGCTGTTCCCACTGAACCACAGCCTCTATCTTAGATGGATCAACTGATACACCATCTCTCGATACAACATGTCCCAAAAACGAGATCTGGGACAACCAAAAGTCACACTTACTGAGCTTAGCATATAACTCATGCTCCTGTAGCGTCTACAACACGATCCTGAGGTGCTCCTCATGCTCCTCCTTGGATCTCGAATACACCAATATGTCATCGATAAAGACGATAACAAACTGGTCCAAATATGGCTTGAACACATCGTTCATCAAAGCCATGAAAGCAGCTGGAGCATTCGTCAATCCGAATGGCATGACCAAGAACTCATAATGGCCATATCGGGTACGAAATGCTGTCTTGGGTACATCTCCACTCCGAACCTTCAGCTGATGGTACCCAGACCTCAGGTCAATCTTGGAAAAGACCTGTGCTCCCTGAAGCTGATCTAACAAGTCGTCAATGCGTGGAAGGGGGTATATATTCTTGATGGTGGCCTTATTCAACAATCGGTAGTCTATACACAATCGGAGGCTCCCATCCTTCTTCCTCACAAACAGAACCGGTGCTCCCCAAGGTGAAACACTCGGTCGAACAAAACCCCTATCCAACAGCTCTTGTAACTGTCTCTTGAGCTCCTCCAGCTCAACTAAGGCCATGGTTATGGTGATCTCGAAATAGGCTCCGTACCAGGTACCAAATCTATATAGAACTCCATCTCTCTGTCTGGTGGTAACCCTGGCAATTCATCCGGGAAAACATCTGGGTACTCACTGACCACAGTAATATCTGCCAACTCCGGATGTGCCTTATCCATATCTACCACGTACGCAATGAAACCTTGATATGTCGAAGGTTTTCTAAATCAGTAATCATGTAATAATCATAACTACTCCTTTCATTTATTCTTATTAAACTTTACAACATATCTAGTAGGGTTAGGAAACATAACTGTCTTAGCATAACAATCTAAAACAGCATGGTTTGCAGATAGCCAATCCATTCCTAATATTATATCAAAGTCACTCATACTTAGTAATATTAGATTGGCTGTCATCTCCTTATCCCCTACTCTCAACTTGCAGTCATTATATACATATTCTACCACTTGACTACTATTCATAGGCGTACTTATCAACATCATCATACATAAATGCGTACACTCTACATGTCTTGCTAATTTACATGCAAATGAAGGCGATACAAAAGAATGCGTGGCACCAAGATCAATTAAAACATATGCTTCAATATCATAAATCAGGATGTTACCTCGAATCACATCTGATGAAGCATCAGCTGTTCCCTGGTCCAAAGCATGTACTCGCCCTTGCCCCATCACTTATTTCCCCTTCTCCTCTGCCGTCGCTCTACCTCTCTGAGCAGACATACCAGCTAGGGTTCTATCAAACTCCCTGCCCCTCAGTGGTGCAGTCACAAATGTCTCTGGGCACTCTCTAGCCATGTGCCCTTGTTTCCCACATCGAAAACACACAACAGGAGTTAGCGGACACGGTCTACTTCCATGTTGCTTGCCGCACCTCCTACACTGATCAACAGCAGGTCTCTGTCCTCCTATGATAATGCCCTTTGCTGGGGCTACAGTCGGATAAGCAGAAGGTCTAGCATATCTCTCTCGTGCCTCCTCTATCCGTGATCTCTTACCGAAGAGTCTCCTCCCTCCTCGATAACTGAAATCTCTAGTCGACCTCTTCTTCTGTATATCTATGTTATAGCTAATCTTCCCAAACTCGAAAGCATTCTTATCGTAATCCTGCTCACACAGTTGCGTCCTGCGCACTGCTTCCTCATAGGTCACTATGTCTAATGGGACCAACTTGGACCGCAAAATCGGTCTCAACCCGTCAATAAACCTGTGGACCTTCCTGGTCTCACTGTACATGGTGTCCGGGTCATATCTTCCTAGGGATAGGAATCAAGTCTCATACTCGTCCACAGATAGACTCCCCTGGTGTAGTCCCAAAAACTCTGCCTATAGTTTTCGCTGTGTGGTGTCGGGAACAAACTGCCTCCTGAAGGCCTCCCGAAATATATCCAACTAATGTCTGTGTGTCGGGATCTCAATATAGGTCGGGTGGACTTCCACCAATGCTCTGCAGCTCCCTTCAGTAGGAACGCAGCAAACGCGACCATCTCCGAGGTCGTACACTCGAAGAATCCATAAAGCTTCTCCAGCTCTGCTAACCACTCCTCAGCAGCCACTGGGTCTTTGACCCCACTAAATAATGGAGGTCTAAACTTCTGGAACTCTCGCAACCAATGCAGATCACATCCATACCCTAATCCAATACCACCCGAAACCGATGGAGGTGTAGGAGTATCTACAGTCCTCTGTGCATCAACTGTCTACGTAGGTGTATCAGGGGCAACTGCCTCTCCTGTAGCAACTCCTGCCTCCAGTCTCTACCTACCTGGCATCGTCTCTGCCAGTATCTCGATAACAGTCTCGAGACCACGCTCTAATCTCGTGAAGCGCATCTCGACACACTCGGGTGCCTCAGTAGCACCTGGAGTCTCATGCATACGTAATGGTCCGGCAGCGGCTTGTCCCTCGGGTCTATCTCCTCGGCCTCGAGCCCTACCTCTCATAACTCTACCACTACGCGTATTTGCCATTTAGGCAAAGTTCCTGCATTCATAATAATGAATTAGTCTATCTCCTATCTGGTATACACAATTATATCTAAACACAGCACAGTACTATGGGGATGTACACTTTCCTATTTTTCTAACACCGACTCACATCAGACCAACCTCTGCTCTGATACCATTCTGTCAGGACCCGTTCTCAATCCATGACTTTAACCAAAATCACTAAAAAATTTTCGCATTTTTTAACTTACTTTTCCTCTCTTCAATGGTTGGGCTGTGATTCGATGTCAGAATCTTCGCTTACCACATCATCCATTTCATACATACATGTCAATTTATTTCTGACTGTAACTGCTTTTATTATACATGTAAGATTATATAAAATCTAATACAAATACATTCCCCATAATATATAACATATACATCAATGTGCTGTTTCTATGTTTAGATACGCAACTGTACATAATAGGTATACTTGGCGATCGATAGGAACTAGCAGGGGACTCAGGAATACTCTCCCTCGATAGCTCTCGCTCTACTGCTGACGCTCTGTAGAGAGATGTAAAGAAAGGGGGGTGAGCATACAACGCGCTCAGTAAGGAAATCAGGCAAGCAAGTAGATATCAACACTATCTACTCAAAATAATGCTATGCCTTGAAAACGTTATTTCATTTACTTACTTTCAAAAGCATGTCTTGGAATATAATATATATACTTGTACAGAATAAATCCATGTACAGAAAATCATGCTTTCTTTCTCAAATGTAGGCATGTAGTGCAAAACAATGCATCGTATATAAATCATGCCTCTATGTAAATCATGCCATGTATATTTAAATCACAATAAATATGGCATCAAATGATTCAAAACACAAAATCGAAGTCCGACCCATCCCTCAGGTCTGTCCGCAGTTTAAATCAGTCAATCAATGTGATATATCATGTCAGACTCTGTGGTTAAGTGCAAATAGTATCCTGGACTATGATCATATCCGAAATGTGATCCCAAGCTACACGGAATCCTAGTGTGCGGGGCATCACTGCTGCAATGGGAGAGGGGTCAGTCTATCACAACCGCCAGCTATATCCTCCTCAACTCCACAACAACACACGGTACAGCGTACACCTCGCGCCACTCAGGCACGGTACAAAGTACACCCGTGGACCCTTCCTCACGGCCAGAGTGCCTACCATAGGTCTTAGCTCTCGCACCCGTGGAATATCAACATCACAGTCAGGGTGCCTAACATAGGTCTCAGCCCTCGCGCCTGTGGAAATATCATACCACATCTCTAATACCCTCATGCTGGCCATCCTCTCAAGATGTGACACTCAGTCACACAAGAATGCGGCATGAATAGGTACCATGTATATAATATCACATACAGTGTGCGCCCTCGAGTGCGACACACAGTCGACACTACGCTCGAACACTGTTTCACATCACAAACTCAAATCTAGTGCTAGCAACCTCCAGCAACAAGGTCAATGCATAGTTCATGTATTAAATCAAGTACGAGCAATAGCTCCAGTACTATGCTATGCATAATATCATCAAATCAAGAACGAGCCATAGCTCCAGTACTATGTCATGTATAAACCATGAAGAATCGAGTACGAACAACGCTCCAGCACTCTGTCATGTATCTCATGTAAAACTCGAGTACGAGCTAATTGCTCCAGCACTCTGTCATGCATATATCATATAAAACTGAGTATGAGTAAAACTCCAGTACTCTATCATGCATGTCATGAAAATCTAGTGCGTATAAAAATCCAACACTAATGTATGTGGAAAACATATGAAATCCAGTGCGAGCTATGCTCTAGCACGATTCATTCTCACATAATATGATAGATGGCTCTTTGAAAAGGGATTGTTTACAAAATATTAAAATCAGCACTATAAAGTGTGCTTAAGTCACATCAACCTTAAAATCATTAGCCCATCTATTTATTTTCATGCTAAAAAGCAATTAAACACTCACAATAATAGTTTCCATGCTTTTTCAACTTTTCACAAAAGTTGACTTTTTGACTAACTAGGGGTAAAATCGTAATTTACCACTATCAGGTTGCAATAATTATTATTCACTTTCTCTGACCCTCAGAGTTTTTAAGTGAATGTAAAAGCAGATGAAAATACATGCAGGTATCTCTAACTACTCGTAAAAGTCCCTTACCTCGGATCACGTCAAGTGACTTCACTTCCTCGGTGCTGCTCAATCTCGTAGTCCGATCAGCTCTCAATGTAAACTCTAGAGCTGTAAATAACCATTCCTCAGGTTAATTATAATTTTCCTACTGTATTACACATTAATACAGTCTATTTTCCCTTAATGGGCCTTAAAAATCCTTAATGGGCCTAACTAGGCCTTAAGCCCATTTTTATTTTACTATTCACTTTTGTTGGGCCTATTGGGCTTGTGGGGCCCACCAACTCTTATTGGGCTTGTCCTAGGCCCATTACATCCTATTGGGCCTAAAATATTTGGGCTTGGCCCATTGGCCCTCTTTGCCACATGCCATGGCCGAGAGCTACCCATGTCTCGGTTTTACCATGGCATGTCATCCATGCCTATTATTTAGCCATTTTCACTTAGGCATTTCCACAAACACTTGGTAGGCAACATTACCAATCATCATATAGTTCATTTAGGCATTTTATCAAACACCTTGATTGTCAACAAATTACATGTATTAATTAATCAATTTGATTAATTCTAATTACACCATTAACATTAATACATGTACACTAATCCATTTATGTCTTAAAATCATATTGACATAATTTAACATCCCATTGCTCACTCTCGGCCTAACCCATTTCATGGTGATTTAATATGTTTCAATGCTTAAAACATATATCAACATACTTGAAATCATTCATACATTAACATATATGAAATTGGAAATTAGAAAATATACCAATTGTTGTGTTCACCCTTTGGCTGAAACTTTGGAGGCTCTCGGTTTGCTCTCTATGGCTCCTTGATAGCCAATTCCAACATATGTCACTCTCCTTTCAATTTGGAACAACTTCCATGAAGAATGCAAGTTCCAAATATGCCTAATTCCTAGTGATTTCTAGTGAGAGAAAGCTTGGATAATATGTTTCAATGGTGTCTTCTTCTAGCCGGATTTGGTGTGATGAAGATGACAATGGTGTGGCTGAATTTATAAGCCATATACTTAGCCATTAAGCTTTACTTTTCAGCCATTTAACTTGACTTTCCAAACCTTAGCCATGAGTCACCTTATGAGTCACCTTATGAGTCATAGTTAACTTTAACTATGGTTAGATATTTATCTCATGGGCTTTTCCAATTGGGCTTCTCGGTTTGGGCTTTCCTAATAGGCTTTCGGGCTGAAATTTTTTACTATACCTCGGGCTTTTAATTGTCTCAAAATTTGGCCAATCAATTGGTCCAACAATTCGGTCTAAAGGACTTAAGAATTTCGATATACGTTTAGTATACCTTAATGGGCTTTAAAATTTTCACCTTAGGCCCATTACGTTTTTAACCATTAAATTTATTCCAAAATCCTTCTAAATAAATTTTCCTTACTTTTGGGGATGATTATCTTGTATTCTGGCCAAGAATATTTTTCTCCAAATTTTTCTCCACACTTAGGTTAATTTTTAACCATGATTAGTCAACTATGATAAAAGTCCACTTTCTTAACTATAGTTGACTTTTTCCTTAACCATTGACCATGTTGACTTTTTCTCCAAATTTTGAAAGTGTCATATCTTATGTCTTACACTCTTGTCTTTATATCCCAACCGCTCCCGGTGGATAATTTCACCCGAAACTCATTTTCTCGCCAAAAAGGTCCATTTTACCCTTTTTAGCTTTTACTCTCATTTTGTATGTTCGGGACTAAATCAAGCTGACTTGCCTTCATGAGCTCTCTACGCTCTCTTATTTTAAGTTCTTATTTTCAGTCAGAATGATTTAGATTTACTCGGTTTAGCCTGTGATACCCATCGCTCATATTAGGCATTTTATGTAGCTTTTGCGTGTTAATTCATTTCACTAACACTTTAAGTCTAGTAAATACTCTTCTTATGATTCAACTATAATTACAGAGTGTTCATACACATAGGAATCATAAGGAAATAAGCTACAAAAAATATGGGTCTGACATATGACATGTGCATAAGATGAGGCAATCGCAATCAGAATCAAAACAAATTCAAGAACTCAACTTCATACTTTTCCTATAATCATGCTTCTCATTCAATTAAAGTCAGACTAAATCATGGGGTCATATCATTGGAATATGGAAAAACTACATTCTAAGCACTAAATCATCCCAAATCAAACAATTTAAGCTCATATTATCGAAAAAAATTTTGAAAATTCTTTCTCAGATTTTCAAAAAAATTTTGAAAATTTATCCAATTTTTCACAAAATTGCTCAAGTGATATCCCCTCCCCCAAACATAAAGTGCACATTGTCCTCAGTATGCAGATAATATAAGAATTTAAGCTTAAGAACAGAGTGCAACACAAACAAAGAAAGACACAACAGAAAAGAAAAAGAAAAACAAACTATATACAAAGTAAAAAGGAAAAGACAACCACTTCAAATGCAGCTGAAGAAGACAACACTCAGCAGTAGGGTGAAGAGTAGGAGGGTCATCCAAAGTGGTGACAGGGTACTGACAGTTAACTCTTCCTGAACCCTATCTACTTCCCTTCTTCTTTCAGATTTTATATGGTTAAGCCTTATATTCTCCTCAATCTCTATCTTAAAACACTCTTGAGAGTCATTAGGGAGCTTCAAAGGTTTGAAAACATTAAACTTTACTTCTTGATCTTGGACTCTCATTATCAACTTTGTAGAATCAGAGGGCGAGGAAGGCAATGAATAAGAAGAAGGTATAAATGAAGAAGCGCTTAGCTTTGTTTCCTTGGCAGCCCGATCTTTATTCAAAGGTTTGAAAACATTAAACTTTACTTCTTGATCTTGGACTCTCATTATCAACTTTGTAGAATCAGAGGGCGAGGAAGGCAATGAATAAGAAGAAGGTATAAATGAAGAAGCGCTTAGCTTTGTTTCCTTGGCAGCCCGATCTTTAGATTCCTGCTCTTTCTGAGCTGCTTCGTTAGAACTTAAGGATTCTTCAACTATGTGTTGTTCAAGTTGGGACTTGACTTGTGGCTCATCTAGCTCTCTGCCACTCCTAAGGGTGATAGATCTAACATGTTCCTTACCCTCCCTTTGCTTAACAGGATTAACTTCAATATTACTAGGAAGGGTCTCTTGAGGACGTTGGCTAAGAGCACTGGCTATTTGTCCCACATGAACCTCTAAGTTCTTAATTGAAGCAGCTTGATTTTGCAGGATTGTTGAGAACATCTCCTCTAACGTAGGCTTCTTCTCAGCTGCTGGTGCATGGTAGAATTGGGGCTGCATAAGTTGTGGTGGTGGTGGTGGTTGATGGAAGTGAGATGGATGATGCTGAAATTGTGGTGGGGATGGTTGATGAGGCGAGTGATATGGAAATTACGGCTGTGATGGTACCTGAACCGGTGGAGCTTGAAAACCAGGGAGTCTTACAGGTCTAGAGCTAGAAGTTTACCCTTGGTTTTGGCTCCAGGAGAAGTTAGGATGGTTCCTCCAACCTGGATTATAGGTGTTTGAAAAAGGGTGTCTTGTTGCTTTAGGGGGCAACATACTGAACCGATTCTAGGTTGAGCGGACACCTAGCTATAGAGTGAGTACCACTACACAGCTCGCAAGAAAGAAAAGGACTTTGACAGAATACATAGGGTTAGGGCTCGTGGGAGGATTATGTTGGGTACTGAGCGACTCTACCTTCTTCGTAAGATTAGCGATTTGAGAGGTCAAGGTAGACAGTGTGTCGAGCTCATAAATACTCATCGACTTCTTTGGCATTTGCCTCTCCGAGGACCATAAATAGTCGTTAGCCGCCATCTTGTCAAAAGCTCGTAAGCTTCCCCCTCTGTTTTGCACATCAGGGCTCCACCCGCAGCATCGTCAACAATGATCCAATTTTGGATTGTAAGTCTATTGTAGAAGGTCTGGACTTGCAACCACAAAGGTAGGCCATGGTAAGGGCACTTCCTAGGAAGCTCCTTATATCGTTCCCATGCCTCGTAAAGAGATTCAGAGTCGTACTGAGCAAAGGAAGATATATTACTACGGAGTTGGGCCATTTTAGAGGGAGGGAAAAACTTAGATAGAAATTGATGGGCTAACTCGTCCCATGTAGAAATGGATCCTGGGGGCAAGGAGGTTAACCAGTGTCGTGCCCTATCCCTAAGCGAGAAGGGGAATAATCTAAGCCTAAGCGCATCATCAGATAATCCATTGTGTTTAAACGTGTTGCACAAGTCCAAGAATTGCCCAAGGTGAGCATGTGGGTCATCGTGTGGAAGCCCACTGAACTGTAGAGAAGTTTGAATCATCTGGATGATTGCGGGCTTAATTTCAAAGTTATTTGCAGGGACAGCTGGTGGCCTAATGCCGGAATAATATCCTCTAATCGTCGGCATCGCATAATCTCCAACAGTTCTAATTTTCCTATTTTCTGCCATGGTGAATTACAGCGGAGCTAATAATTTCCTGGAGTCCTTTCGAATTTTTCTAAGAGTGTGTTCGTTTTTAGGATCTAGAGGAAAGCAGTCAAAACTTTTGGCTCTACGCTTGCAATTATCGAAAAGTCCTTAGAAATTTTTTTTAAGTTTTTTAATTTTTCAATTTTTTTATTTTAATTAAGAGAAAATTTAACTAACCTAAGCTAAGGCTCTAAATATTTACAACCTAAATATTTACAAGCTAGAATTACACATAAGCATAATTTCACCGACATTAATTAATGACTAATTAAAACTTCCCCGGCAACGGTGCCAAAAACTTGATGGGCCCTAAGGGTGTTATCCGCAAGTGCACGGGTCGTACAAGTAATAATGAGATTTTGAGTCTCGAGTTATCATCCCACAGAGAAGTTGACTAGCCTAATTAACTACCGGTTAATCTTACCCTAAGTATATCCTAGCAAATTATGAAATTAAAGTGGGTGATCTACAAAGTCTGAAATTACAATACTGAAAGCAATAAAATAATAAAAGCTATAAACTAAAAAAAATTAAAACCGAGCAAAATTACTTACAATACTCCAAGCAATTAAAAACAACAACCTACAAAAAAAAATTAAAACAGTTAAAACTAATTAACGCAATTAAAATAAAATGCAATTATGAAAATAACAAAGCAAGATTAATTAAACTAAAATTGAACTAACCTAAAAATGCAATAGAACTACTTAATCAAATGCAATTTAATTTAACCTAAGATTTAGTGAAATAAATTTACCCCTAATCTAATTCTAAATGAACATTTAATTAACTATCAACCTAATTAAAACTAAGTTCTACACTATTAAGCAAGAATATTAATTATACAATTTAATTAACAACTCTAAACTAAGCTAACAAATTAAATTGAAAATAAACTAAACTAAAATGCATGAAAATGAGTTAATGCCAAAATGCAAAAGCCAAACAAGGCCTTAGCATTTTTAAACATTCCCTCTAAAATACTATTCATTCATCAATTTTCATTTCCATATCCAGGTCACGGTCTCGGGTTGGTTGCTAGGCGTGTCCACTGCTGTTTGCTACCAACTCTGCCTCGATTTCTGGCTGCCAACTGCCCCAGCACTTCCATGCCCCTCGGTTGTGTCCTGCATCTGTACATCACCATGCTGTCCTGCTTTACCATGGCTACAACTGCCCGACTGTTAACCAGGTGCTGCACGCAACCTCTTCAATCACGTCGAGGAGAAGTAACCACCCTTGCTCCTTCTAGCCGATCCACACAGCAGCAACCTATAGTGATGCAGATCAGCAACTCGTTACCGTGCTTCAGCAACCCAGTGTGCATTAGAGAATGTCCAATAATGCCCGATTCTGCCACGTCCAGCAGTGCCCGACATTGCTTCTTGCCCAGACCTGCTCTCGGTTCCTACTCTCGGTGTGATCCAGATGATGTCCACAGCTATGTCCAGGCGATGTTCACTTCTGTTGTCTGCTGCATCGATCCTATTTCTGCTCCCAATCTATCTAATCGCTGGTTCAAGTCTGCATTAAGGTTTCAGGGATGAAAACAGAGCATAACAGAGGAGAAGTCTCGGTTTTCAGGTGTGCTGCTGTTTCGGATTGTTTGCTGCTGCTGCTCTCTCGGGTTTGTCTCCAAATGATTGTCCAAGTAGTGTTATATCTCCTATATTACTGCTGTTATGCAATGAAGAGCAGTGAACGATGAAATCCAGTAAGAAGGCTAACCGAGAATCGCTAGAAATTTGAGAACTCAAGTGCAAAAGAAAATCAAAGACTAGGCTTATCAAACCGAGAGCTCAACCATGAAACAAAGATTAAGCTTTTCAGAATAACCCAACATAAAAATAAAGAAATGGAAGCTTGACAAAACCAAGAATAAGGAAAGAGAATTGATTGCCATTAAAATGATCTATCCAAGACTAGAAAAATGAAGGACATGAAAATGGATTGAACAATAAAAGTAAATGGAAGCTAACGGGAAAGAGAAGCTTGAAAAAAAATCAAACTATCCTAACACTACTCCTAACTACGTTACACTACTCCTACTCCTAAAAATTACATTCATCTTCAATTGTCATCATTTCCTATTTATAAGCACACTAGGGGTAAAATGGTCATTTCCACATCCTTGATGAATTGACATTTTTTTGGCCACTTGTCTTCACACCATTGGCTCCTTGAAAAGATATTTCCATGTCATCGGTCTTCTTGTTAAATTGGATGTGCTAGGTGGCATGACTCGTGTTATCCACGTGACTCAATCTCGATTTTAGCCCAATTTTGGTCCATTTTCTACCGAAATATTCAAAATTCATCCGGATTTGATTTATCTGCGAACATGAGAATTTTAACTAAATAAAGGGGATAATTAACAAAATATATTGGGGATTTAAATAATTAATTAGGAAATTAAGCACAAATAATTCTAAAAATATAGAATTATCAACAGCGTACTCCGTGTGACATACACGATACATCGTACTCCGTGGACCCAAATCATAGTCTGGGGGCGCCCGCCGTAGGTCTTATCCACACCAATACTATGTCGATAACCAACCCATGTCTCAAAGTATACGTGCGAGCATCTCAACTCACGTCTAGTGCGAGCAAAGCTCCAGCACCACGCTATGCATATCAGGATATCTAAAATCTCGTGCGAGCGAAGCTCCAGTACGATTTTGTGCACACACAAATTTCTCGTGCGAGCAATGCTCCAGTACGACTTTTCATGAGAAATAAATCAGTAAACTTTAGTGCGAGTAAGACTCTAGCACTCTTTTTATTCATGTAAATATGATAGGTGGCTCATCTTAATAAAATATCTTTTTAAAATCGTAACCGGTACAAACCGGTACTCTTTCGTATAATTCATTTAATCAACAGCCAACTTATGTGTAAATTTGCTTAAACCAAAGCAATACATTCATATAAAACATCAAAACATGAAAATCATGCAATTTATTTGCCTTACTACCCTTTTTGTAAATTTTACTCTCAGGGGCAAAATCATCTTTTTCTTTATTCACCTAAGCCCCGATTTTCGTAAAAATTATTATTTCGTTTCTAGATACTTTAAGGAATTCTAAGCCCTGTAAATCCCCTTAATAAATAAGTATAGAAATCTCTATGCACCTACAAAATTCTCTTACCTCGATTCACGCACGAGTTTATCCCGTTTCGCCCGTACCAGGTCTCTCAATCCAACTGCGCGTCAGCCAAGTCTATAGAACTGCATATAACCACATATTTTGGGTTAATTCACTTATTTTTATCAGTATATCACATTTATTGATCGATCTAAAGTACTGGGCCCGTTTTACTTTATTGGATCCGATCGCACCTTAATGGGTCTCGACCCATTTTCAACCCATTTTTACTTATTAAATCCCTTTTTCGGGTTTACTAGGCTCATTCAGCTTACCAATAATCATTGGTCTTCATTCCAAATTCATTGGATAGCCCGTATACTATTTACGGTAATTACGTTGCAATCCCGATCAATATGCCTTTTTTTTATACAGAATTAATCCATAAATTCCGTAAAATAATCGAACTCTGTATTAAAGGGTTCTAATTGTCGAAATTAAAATATACTTACCCAATATGATGCGGGGTACAAAAATCGAAGCTTAATTGGCTCTCGTTCGGGATTTATTGGAAAACTGCACAACTATATATTTAATCCCGGGTTACTTTTCGATTAACTATAATTTAAATAAATTTCTCGAAAATCAAATCGGTCACTTTTGACCTCTTACCGACTTACCCGAAGTCCGGTGTATCCCCGAAAATTCTTTCCCTTTTTCCTTTTTTTTTTTCCTTTTTTCCCTTCTTTCCTGGCTAAACTGGTTCGGTCCGGTTCAACCCGGTTCAGACTGATCCGGTTCAGTCCAGTTCAATCCGGTTCGATTGGTTCATCGCCTTACCGACCGGTTCTCCGTCGACTTCCGTCGCCAGTAGTTTCGCGGGATCGTCCGCAGCTCGAATCTACCATCGGTTTCGTCTAAGGCCGCCGGAAAGTCGTCGGCCCGACCTGTTCTCTCAACCGTCGGTACCCATTTCCTCTTTTCGCCGTTTTCGGCTCCGTCCGCCGATTTCGTCGGCCATGGCCACCACCAATCTGCTCGGCATCACGTGGGGAACCTTCGACAGTCGGTGGTTGGGGTCAAATAGGCGCCAGTAGGCGCCAATCGGAGCTCTTTCTCTCGCGGCTTCTCTCCCCGATTCGTCGATCTCTGACGAGTTCCACGGCGCGTCGCCGGCACTGTGAAGTCGCCCGGGGTCGGGCTGCCTTCGCCGGCCCTCGCCTGGGTCACTGGCGGCCAGTGGCTAGCCGGTGGTCTCCTCGGTTTTGGCTTTCGTTTTTTTTTCCTTCTCTCTCCCCGAAAATTTTTCCAGTTTCTCTCCTTTTTTTTTGATTTATTTTATTTTTATTTATTATTATTTATAAATTAGTTTATTATTATTTTATTCATTAAAATAGTAAAAAATATTCAAAAATATCTAAAAAATCAATTTTTTATTCCAAATAATTTTATTTAATTTATTTATTATATTTTTAACCATTTTTAGTATATTTTCTCCGTATTTTCGGGATATTGTCCCGAACGAAAATTTCGATTAATTCCAGTAAATTTATATCTTGATCAATTTAATCCGAAATTTAATTATTTTTTCGTTATTAATCAAGATTCTCAAATCCATTATTTTTAATTAATTATCTTATCGAATTTATACCGACTTTCGATCTTTTGACCGTTTTGCCCTTCAAGGTGTTTGGGAATTCCATTTCAGTCCTTTTGCATTTTTTAATTTCGGGCTTTAACTAAATTCGGGTCTTACATGAAGTGTGGTAAGTTCACGAAAAATTTGTAGTGATTTTTGAAAATTTGGGTCGCGACAACATTATAACAAGTATATTTTTTTAATAGTTTTCTTATTTAACATATTTTTTTAAAAAATCATTTTAAAATTTACAAAATAAAATATTATATTTTAATCAGATATCAAATTAACTAGGTTACATATATATATATATATATATATATATATATATATATATATATATATATATATATATATATATATATATATATATATATATATATATATATATATATATATAAAACACCAATACGTTGGGTCGGGCGTAGGCTTTAATGGTAAGGCCAAGCCTGATCTAATTTTTATCCGGCATAAATTTTCAAGCCCAAGCTTATCTAATGAACTTAATATTTTTATCTAAAACTTGAGCCTGATTTTGAAATTTGAATAGATTGTCTAACCTATTGAAAAATCGAGCCTAATTTTGAAATTTGAATAGAGTGTCCAACCTAAGAACAAGTCTAATTTCAAGTTATACTCATCAATTATACTCTAATTTTTGTAAATTAAATTATAATAGTTTTCACTATGTTTATAATGAGAAAATTAGCATAAAACATTTTAATCTCTCCTTAAAACATTTTAATCTCTCCTTGCAAATAAAGGTCTTTCCTGGAAAGCTCATTTTGAATGAGATTATGAGAATAATTTGAATTTGGAAGCAGTATGGCAAGAATTTTATTTTATTTTTATATATATTTGAAGAATTATAGAGTTTGAATCAATGTTTTGATAATCACACAAATTCACAACATAAATTAAAAAAAAAAACACACACACAAAAAAATTCCAGTGCGGAACACGGTAATAATCTAATTGTATTGAAGGTACATTATATCCATTTTTCATGAAAACAAATAGCAAAAGTCATAAGCCGAAAAGTATAAATTCAGCTTTTTTTTTTAAAAAACTTTACTAAAGTATGATTGAAATTATTGCCAAATATTGATTGATTTGTTTTACTATTATTGAAAGGAAATGAACATGTCGTGCATGTGAATTATGTACACTAGTATTCTTAGGTATAACCGGCATTGGTGACGGTAATTTATGAATGGGCTCATATTTCATACTTTGTCGTCAGTTATTGTATAGAAGTCACTTGAATATACAATTATGTTGTGCTTAAATGAATTGAAATAATTTTAACAAGTTTAATATTGTATATATTTTTTATTAATTCAGTACAAATTATTGATCTTGCATTTTGACTGTCATCTACTTATTGTCTATGATTTTATTTTATTTTAATTGCTATGATTTTCTCTTTAAAAGACATAAATTTGGAGAAATAGGAGAAATTTGAAGACAATATTCCTTTCAATCACTTTGGCTTGACTGAAACAGCAGAGTATAAAAAGTTTGCGACTTTTTCTCTAATTTATTTTTCTGTAGCTAATGGACCATGCAAAATCATTAGTCTTGGTCTTTGACCTGAGAGAGAGTACAACTGTTACAGCAAAGGTTCCATTATTTTAAGACATGGAATCGCACAAATATTGCTTTTCAAAGGGAGGAAATTAAAGAGCATTGGTACATTGCTTTTTTCAACATAATATATAGGAAGCATATCCACCCACCACAACCCAAACCATTGAGCACTTAAAGTTTGTAATTTGAGTGTTGTATTCGAACATTTTGATAAAATTGAATTGCATTTGATCTCTTGTTATTTTCGGTTTTTTATTGATTAAAAAATTTATTTGAATACATTATGTTAAAATGATTGATGATTTAATTGAATAAACTCTATCTCTCCAACTTCCATTTTTTTTTTTTTTTTGGAATGCATGATGAAGAAAATAGTTGTCTTACCTAAAAAGAAAAGTTCTCAAGTAATTTCAAATCTGTTCCAGCTTAATTATTTTCTCATAAAAGATAGTAATTATAATTTAAAAAATGTCATCTAATAGACGATGACATCAATATAATAACAAATCTTGATTACGTGCTAAACTCATATTTAATCCATCTTTAGAACGCCAGAAAGCTCTTCACGAAGCGTACTAACAATTCGATTATAAGCTCAAAAAAATTTTACATTATTACAATTACTATTATATATAATATTTTTAGAGAGAGAAGGAATTGTGAGAGTTTTTGTTGTGGTCTAACAATTTTTCCCCATATGAATTAATAAAGTAAAAGAAAAGTTAAAAAAAAAAAGGAGAAGAACAAGTTGGACATAACACATAAAACAATGAACTAATTAAATACAGGTAATTTATTGTAACAAAAATTTTAAGTAAAAGTATGGTTAAATAATGATGGTATAATTATTATTAGCATAGGAGGGGATTGTAATGATTTTGCTAATCATGGTGATCTTTTATTGATATCTATCCAAAAGTAAAAGATTATTTTATGGACAAACTACTTAATCAGTAGGCAATCTATAATCCCAATTAACAAAAACCTTTTTTTAGTTTTTCTGTAAGAAAATAGAAAGTGAAAGAAAATTAAGCTATGGCGAAATTCTTCTCAATTTTGTTTTCAATCTTTGTCGTGGGACTGAATTGCTGATGGGATTTGGTCCTGAATGTACTTCATGCAGTTCTTTCCTTTGAAAACGATGATCATCTCCGACAAATGACTGCATTAGAACAAGGAAATTGGAGACAGATATGAGAAAAAGTAAAACATATGCTTCATAATTAATTTTCCTTCTATATGAATGAAATAAAGAAAGAACAGAAAACCAATGAGAAAATTAAGGAAATTAAAAAAGCACTCCAAAAACCAAAGATTTATTATCTCACTTTATCCTGATAATCAAGATCCATAGATGATTCTCTAGCTTTGTCGTCAATCCCAAAATCTACAACATAAACCATTTCAAATTAATTAACTTATCAAATTATATGCAGAAAGAAGGACAGAGACGGATGGTACCTTCATGTTTTGACATGGCCAAAGCTGAATGAGGAAAGAGAGAGGAAAGCAGCAACATGATAAGAAGAAAAGATGATAAAAAATTCATAGCTTTAATAAGTGTGTCATGAGGATCAAGGAAATAAAATATAAGAGGGATAAGGATAGATGCAGTTGATGATGATATGTATATATTGCTTATATAAAAGAAAGATGAGAGAAAAGGGTTTTATTTTTAATACATGGAGGATGCAAGTGATGACATAGGTTTCGAGGAAAAAAAACAAAAAGAGACTGTCTTTTTGTGGGTGAAGACGTGGACAAGTTTCTGGTTAATAAGACAGTGGATTATTGGAGTTAAGTTTTGAGATTCTTTCTATACTTGTTACAAACCAGCATCCATGTGACCAAAAAGTTATATCAAGATAAACATGATATTACAATTTAGAAATTAGTATCTGCTTATTTTGGGTAAATGAATTGGTTTAGTCTTGAAATTACTCACTGTTTAAATCTTACAGTTAAGAAAACCAATTACGATTTATTGTGAGACCCATTAAAATCTTATAATTATTGTTCTCATCATTTTTTTTTTTTTTTTGGAGAAGGCCAAAACTTAGGTGGAATTTGTTAAGACAGTTATATTTGAAAACTACAAGCGGAAGGAAAATTTGGAAACATGGATATAGGGAGGACCGGATGAGTTGTCTTGGTAAATAGTAAAAACAAATAGCATCGTTGTCGACTTGTTTTGGTAAATAGTAAAAACAAATTATCACTGGCATATCTTGTTTGTTTAGCAGTTTGTTTTTCATTAGAATTTACAAAAATAATTGGTGTATTACATTTTTTAGATGGGTAATTTTGAAAATCACTTTACTAAAATTAAGTAAATTTATAAATAATTAGAACTAACTAAATTAGTAAATGCTTAAATTAAACTCAAACTCACACATGGTGGGACTTGAACTAAAGACTCATAGTGTAAAGTCCGAAGAGCGGAAAATGTGGACTAAATTTTTTTTTTCCCATTCTTATAGTTGTTAACGCATAATTTAGGTTTCGATTAACCTAGTTAACATTCATTAATAGTTTTCTTTTAGTCCGTGGCCCCATTAACTTATCAGTGATGTCCCACAGTGTGAGACCCCGTATATGTAAAGTTGTAATGTGTAATGAATGTGAATGGACTTGTAATGTAAAGTATGATTGATGTAAGTCCATGGATCCAATGTACGTATGTGTAATATGATTTGTAACGTACATACAAGTTTCATTGAGTATGAATATGAAGAAATGAGTTCTGGCAAGTAATGGATGTGATTGAAACTCAAAATGAGTAGTGTGGTAAAATGGAATGAAGTTATACTTCCATTTGGTTTTATGTAGCATACCTTTGGACATACAATGAATGCACACAAGTTTCAATGTGCATAAGGTATGAATGGATGCCATTTTCAAGTTATAAAGGTGGATGGATGAGGAAATAGCCATGGCAACAGATTAAGGATGTGTTGGTATGAGTTGCAGCAAGGAAACTACAGGAAATCTGGAAAACATGAAGGCCAGATCGATCTCATAGGATGAGAGATCGATATGGAAGAGCCAGAATGCTCTTACTTGGGCAATGGAATAGAACAGATCGATCTCCAATGGGGCCAGATCGATCTCCTAAGCATTCGGTGATGAAAAGATCGATCCTCAAGCACCCAGATCGATCTCCTTAGCTCTCTGTTTGGGACCAAATCGATCTCATGCTTTGACAGATCGATCTCATGCTTAAAATTTCGTGAAAATGAGAGATTTAAGGAGACCAGATCGATCTCCTCTTGGACCAGATCGATCTCCCCAAGCTATTTCTATATAAGGAGGGTTGAAAATCTAAAAATTTCGGAAAAAACACAAATCTTCCATTTCTAACCCAAAAACCTAACTTTCTCTCTCTAAAATCAGCCATTTCCAGCAAGAATTGAGGGGAGACCATTAGACATTAAGTTGTTCATCTTGAGGAAGAGAACAACATAGTTGAAACCCAAAATCCCATTGTGGGTATTGCAGGAGATAAGGGCATTGACATTTGGAGCAAGAAGAAAAATCATATTTGGTAAGATTCTAATACTCCAATCCAAATACATTGTCTATTTAATTGATTTTGGAATTGTTTGGCATGAGTATGGATGGATGGAAACACATAGGTTGTGTTAGAAACAAATGTAACCTAGAAAATGGAATGCCTCTAGTGTGAGAAAGTATGATTTGGGGAGTTGGTGGTTTATGGGTTATGATAAGTTGTTAAATGAGTAATGTGGGTGATTTGGAATGGTTATGTGGAGTAATAATATGTGTTTAAGTGAAATTGTGAAAATGAGTATGTATATGCTTGATAAAATGCCATAGTGAGGGAATTCATGAAAATATGAACACTATGAGCTTAATGT
This sequence comes from Firmiana major, assembly GCA_033439115.1. Lineage (NCBI taxonomy): Eukaryota > Viridiplantae > Streptophyta > Magnoliopsida > Malvales > Malvaceae > Firmiana > Firmiana major. The sequence continues at coordinate 27,048,118 of CM065913.1, forward strand.
CGATTTAATATCGATTCGGAATAAGGTAATAGGCCTAAGAAGATCCATAGACTCAAGTTTTGGGTAAAGTGATGAAACGAGGCCTCATAAGCGTTAATAGAAAACTATAGGTCGAATTGACTATAGTGAACGCACGATGTCATATTATATGGATCGAATATAATGCGGGATACGATTTTGTGCAGTCCCGAAGAGTTCATTGAAGACGAATCGAACCATACGAGTAAGCAGCTTAAGGAAGTGGAATCACGCATCGCGATTCCAGGTAAGGGAATTTTGTGAGTATATAGAGGTAGCTGCTCGTACTTTGAACTTGTGGGTGAATATTAGGTGTTTTATGAAATGCATGGTTGCTCAAGTAAATGATTGATGGTATTCGTGAATGATGATAAGTATATGTGTGATTTTGGTTTTGAGGTGGATTTCATGAAATGGGATAGTAAGGCTAATAATTGCATAAATCTAATATTTTGATGTCTTTCAAAACGGAATTGCTTGGTTTTAAGCAAGCTTGTAGATGGGTCGGCTAGTGTTTTATTGATGTTGTGGAAAAGCATTTGTGAAGTGCTAAGCTCGGTTGTCGGGATTGTTTGATTGTGTATGAGCCACCTATCGTATTTGCACGACATAAATCGCGCTAGAGCCTCGCTCGCGTTGGATTTCTATGTTTTCACTTGTATGATACGTGCTTGAGCTTAGCTCGCACTTTGATTTGAATTGTGATGATGTTTTATAAACCGTACTGGAGCTTACGCTCGTACTTGGATTTGAGTGGTTTTTCTTATGCATATAACCGTACTGGAGCTATGCTCGTACATGGTTTCTTCATATTTTTATGCATAAATGCCGTACTAGAGCGTTGCTCGTACGAAGTGATTGGTTTTTATGCATGAATTCGCGCTAGAGCGTAGCTCGCGCTGGTTTTCACACTGTGGTATGTATGAGGCCGTGGTGAGAGATACGGATTAACTCAGGGAACCCAACAGGCCTGACAGACCTCTTGAGTGGGGTGAGGTTGAGGGGCTAGGACCTGACATAATCCATTCAGGGAACCCAATAGGCCTAACAGACCTCTTGAGTGGGGTGAGGGTGAGGGGCTAGGACCTGAATCAGGGAACCCAACAGGGGCAAGCAAGGCCATGAGGGGCTAGGACCTGGTATTGAGGTTACTCCCACGCGCTCTTGAGACTATAAAGGTTACACTTGGCATGGGGTAGATAAGACCTACGGCAGGCACCCCCAACCATGTTATGGGTCCACGGAGTACGATGTACCATGTATATCACATGGAGTACGATGTACCGCGTGGTGGTTACTTGATTTGAGAAAGTCTGGCGGGGAACTAACCCACCTTCGTACCAGCATGATACCCCGCACACCGAGATCCGTGTGGTCTGGGATGATATGTGACGATTGGCCAACGTAGTCACTTGAGATATAGTAACCTGTCTCCTTGCTTGATTTACTTACTACCACATGATTTTAAATCTCTAAGTGTGATTTGTGATTGTTTAAGGTAGACCCGAAGGAGGGGTCGAGCCTCATGGAATTGATTTGTGAAATGAAAATGTGGTTGTGATTGTGAATTGATATGATGAGATTGTATGTGTTTGAGAAAGAGTTTTATGACTTGGGTTTAGAAAGGAGGTTTCTTAATGAATTACCCTTTTTATGAATTTAAATGAGATTGAGCATGAGATGATTTATACATGATATTTTTACCATGTTTATATGCCAATGTACATGATTTTGATACATGATATATATGTATACTCATATGGCATAGTCTTACTTCCTCATGCTCCTACTATAAACGATTTATGCATAACACTATCAGCATGTAGATAGAGTAGTTATCTACCAGCTTGCATTATTGCCTTACTGAGCGTGTGGTTGCTCATCCCTCTCTATTTTCCCCTACAGAGCGTGCATAGTAGCCCAGTGAGGATTGAGACGTAGTATTTTCGACTCCGCTGCATCTCCATCGCTTAAAGGTATATACACAGTGATTCTTTTTGTATCTAAACAATGTAAAAGCACAGTATTCTTTTGAGTTGTAATTATGGGGGATGCAGATGTCAGTAAAACATGCTTTTGTATAAGTACAAGATTAAATGCAAATGTATGACATCGTTTTATTTAACTGAGAATGAATGAGATGTGGAGTTTATTATTGACTCACAGCCCAACAGTGTGTGGTGAGTTAGTTCACGACCGGGTAAGGTAACAGTAAAACGCGAAAAAATTTTAGTAATTTTCGGTTAAAGAGACTGGAATTGGGTCGTGACAGAGATTGGTATCAGAGCTGTGATGGCCTGATGTGAGTCATTAATAAAACGTAGGAAAGTACATCCCCGTAGTACTGTGCTTTTGTTTAGATATAACTGTGTATATCGTGATGGATTGAGCTTAATAAATTATTATAATACAGGAAGTTAGGCACTATGCCAGTTACACGCAAAGGTAGAGGGGTGAGAGCACGTGCTAGAGGCCGTAGAGGTAGGCCTGAGAGCCGTGCGGAACCACAGACTGAGCAGGCTCCACAGAATCCTGCTGAGAGAGCAGAGGATACTGAGGCTCGCTTTACTAGGTTAGAGCGGAGTATTGAGAATTTGGTGGAGATAATCACGCAGGCCTTGGGCGCCGGTGACAGACGAGGTCCCGCGGCACAGCCTACTACTGAACAGGCAACTGCAGAGGCGGAGAGACCTCAGACTGTTGAGACAGCTACAGTTACACCACCTCCAGCCCAGGATATAGCTCCTCCTATCGCTCCACAGCAGAGCGGTAGTGAATTGGGTTATGACTGCGACTTGAGCAGGTTGCGAGAATTTCAAGCGCTGAAACCCCCAGTGTTTAGAGGGGTGAAGGACCCAGTGGTTACGGAGGATTGGGTGTATGAGATGGAGAAACTGTATAGGTTTTTTCGATACACTTCAACTGAGAAGGTAGCCTTTGCCATGTTTATGTTGAAAGGCGAGGTCGAGCATTGTTGGAGGTCCACCGAGGTTATTTTGAGGACCAAACACTCTGAGATCTCATGGGAGATATTTCTAGAGGCCTTCAGGAGACAATATATCCCAGCCACCGCACAGAGGAAATTACGGATGGAATTTATGAATTTGGTTCAAGGGAACCATACTGTGGACGAGTATGAATCCAAGTTTATGTCCTTGGGGAGATATGACCCGGACACGATGGGTAGTGAGACCCGAAAGATACAAAAGTTCATGGATGGATTGAGATTGGCCATCTGGACTAAGCTAGCTCCCTTCGACATTATGACTTATGAAGAGGCTGTACATAAGGCTCAGTTGTGTGAGCAATACTTTGAGCGAAATGCCTCCGAGCTTGGGAGAATCAGTGTTAGAAAGGATAGAGACCAAAAGAGATCCGGGTTTGGAAGAGTGGCCAAGAGAGGTGGCCAAAGGTTTTTTGAGAAGAGGCCTAAGATCGAAGAGGTGCAGGAGAGAGCTGCTAGACCTCCCGTATACCCAGCTTTGACTGCACCGAGGGGTATAACTATAGGAGGACCACGACCTACCACGGATCAGTGTAGGAGATGTGGGAGATACCATGGGACTAGGCCATGTCAGGTGCCCCCTGTTTTGTGTTTTAGGTGTGGGAGGCCAGGACATATATCGAGGTTCTACACTGAGATGATTGAGGTTGCCCCACAGAAGGGCAAGGAGCCTGAGGGAGCTCCAGTTGAGACAGCGGCCCCAAGGAGGAGGGCTACAGCTGAGGAGAAAGGGAAACAGGCTGCGGGTGTGAGCAGAAGAAGAGTACATGCACTGGATCAGGACACCGCGGATGCTTCGACGGATGTGATTAAAGGTACCATCCGAATCTTTGATTTAGAAGCATTGGTAATATTTGATCCTGGTGCCACGCATTCTTTCATATCACCTTCCTTTGCACATAAATTGTTGAAATATGTGAAACCAACATTGTTGGATAAAATGTTGATGATTTCTACACCCATGAATGATAGTCAATTGACTGAGCATGTATGTAGAGATTGTAAGTTAATGATAGAGGGGAAGGAATGATAGCCAATCTGATTTTATTGAATATAAATGATTTTGATGTAATATTGGGAATGGATTGGTTGGCTACCAATCGGGTTGTTATGGATTGTCATGCCAAGACATTGATGTTTTCAGGATTAGACAATCTTATTGTAAATTTTGATGAAAAGAAATAATATGAAACTTGTATAATTGTGGTAAATAAAAGAGTATAATTTTAAATGCATAATGCTTGAGAGATAAATTTATTGTTTATGATAAATGTTGAATGTGGAGTGATGGTTTATGTTACTAACGATGGAGAGGATAATGTGAAGGGTTCATTGCATACGTGATCGATATAGATGAGGCACACCCGGAATTGAGGGACATACCCGTAATTATGGATTTTCCTGACGTCTTTCTGGATGAATTACTAGGACTACCACCTGAAAGGGAAATGGAATTTTGCATTGAGCTAGTGCCTGGTACAGAGCCGATATCGAAACCACCCTATAGAATTGCTCCGATAGAATTGGAAGAGCTGAAGAAACAGCTGCAAAAGTTATTGGAGAAGGGGTTTATTAGACCGAGTGTCTCACCTTGGAGAGCACCGGTTCTATTTGTAAGGAAGAAGGATGGAAGCCTCCGACTGTGTATAGATTACCGGTTGTTGAATAAGGCCACCATTAAGAACAAGTACCCCCTTCCAAGAATCGATGATTTGTTGGATCAGCTCCAGGGAGCCGAAGTATTTTCTAAGATAGATCTGCGGTCAGGGTATCATCAGTTGAGGATCAGGAGTGGAGATGTACCCAAGACAGCATTTCGTACCCGTTATGGCCACTACGAGTTTTTGGTGATGCCATTTGGATTGACGAATGCTCCCGCAGCATTTATGGCATTGATGAATGATATATTCAAGCCATACCTGGACAAGTTTGTAATAGTGTTCATTGATGACATTTTGGTGTATTCTAAGTCCAGGGAAGATCATGAGGAGCACTTGAGAATAGTTCTGCAGACCCTCCGAGAGAGAGAATTGTATGTCAAACTCAACAAGTGTAACTTTTGGTTGGAACAGATCTCATTTTTGGGGCATGTTGTGTCAAAGGATGGGGTATCGGTGGATCCATCCAAGATAGAGGTAGTTGTACAGTGGGAACAGCCCAAGATAGTTACTGAGATTAGAAGTTTTCTGGGATTGGCAGGATATTATCGGAGATTTGTAGAGGGTTTCTCCAGACTAGCTGCTCCATTGACACGCCTCACGCGAAAAGATGTTAAGTTTGTATGGGATGAGGCATGTGAGAGGAGTTTTGAGGAGCTTAAGTGTCGATTGACCACTGCTACAGTTCTCACCATTCCTACCAGCTCAGGAGGATTCTCGGTTTATACGGATGCATCGCACCAGGGACTGGGCTATGTGCTTATGCAGGAAGGGAAGGTAGTTGCCTATGGATCTAGACAGTTGAAAGATCACGAGAGGAACTACCCGACACATGATTTGGAGTTGGCGGCTGTAGTATTTGCTTTGGAAATATGGCGCCATTATCTCTATGGTGAGAAATTTTAGGTGTTCACAGATCATAAGAGCCTTAAGTACCTGTTCTCGTAGAAAGAGCTGAATATGAGATAGAGGAGATGGCTCGAACTCCTGAAGGACTATGATTGTGAAATCATGTACCACCCGGGTAAGGCAAATGTAGTTGCCGATGCTTTGAGTAGAAAGAACCTTGGGTTGGTGTCATAACTGATGGTACGGGAACATGAATTGTTAGAACACTTTACGAACCTCAGTTTGGATGTAACCCCACCTAGGTCTGAGAGACTTGAGATCATGGCTAGTTTAAGACTGGAGCCAAAATTGATTGGCCGTATTCGGCAAGCCCAGCAGAGCGATCGACGGTGCATCGATTGGCTGAGGCAGATACTGACAGGTGTGGGTATTGATTTTGAGCAAAGTGCTGATGGCTTATTGAGGTTCAGAGGCAGAGTATGCGTTCCCAGGGATCCTGAGATCAGGAGAATGATTTTATCAGAGGCTCACTCATCAAAGTATACGATACATCCAAGGAGTACCAAGATGTATCAAAACCTTCGGAAGGTTTATTGGTGGTCTGGATTGAAGAGAGACATTGCTGAATATGTCGCTAAGTGTCTCGTTTGTCAGCAAGTGAAGGTAGAGCATCAGAAGCCTGCAGGATTATTGCAGCCTCTACCGATATCGACATGAAAGTGGGAGCATGTCACCATGGATTTTGTGATGGGGTTGCCGAGGACCCGTAGAGGTTATGATGCCATATGGATTATTGTGGACCGATTGACTAAGTCCGCCCATTTCTTGGCTATGAGAGCTACCGATACACTGAGTCAGTTGACGAACCTGTATATTCGAGAGATAGTACGGCTACATGGTGTACCAGTGAGCGTTATTTCTGATAGGGATGCCCGCTTCACTTTCCATTTCTGGAAACATTTTCAGGAAGCGCTGGGGACCCGACTGAGTCTTAGCACCGCTTTTCATCCTCAGACAGATGGGCAGTCAGAGAGGACTATACAGACCCTTGAGGATATGTTGAGAGCGTGTGTGCTGGATTTTAGAGGCTCTTGGGATGACCACCTGCAGTTAGCCGAGTTCGCTTATAATAATAGCTATCATGCTAGTATCGGGATGGCACCCTATGAGGCATTATATGGGCGTAGATGCCGTTCCCCTATTGGATGGGAAGAGGTTGGTGACAGACAGATTTTTGCTCCGAACTTAGTGCAACAGGCATCTGAGGACGTCCAGTTGATATGTGAGAGGTTACGGACAGCTCAGAGCTGACAAAAGAGTTATGCTGACAAGAGACGAAGACCATTGGAGTTTGATGAGGGTGAGTCGGTATTTCTGAGAGTTTCACCATCGAAAGGTATTATGAGATTCGGTAAGAAGGGCAAGCTGAGCCCTAGATATATCGGACCCTTCGAGATTTTGGAGAGAGTGGGAGATAAGGCGTATAGGTTGGCATTGCCATCGAACTTGGCAAATGTCCACAACGTCTTCCACGTCTCGATGCTTTGGAAGTATCACCCGGACCCGGCACACGTGATAAGATATGAGCCGTTGGAGCTCCATGAGAGTATGACGCATGTTGAGAAGCCGATTCGGATATTGGATAGAAAAGAGAAAGTGTTACGAAATAAGACAATTCCCTTAGTGAAAGTTCTTTAGCAACATCACACGGCGGAAGAGGCCACATGGGAATTGGAGAACTTGATACGGGAGAAGTACCCCCAACTTTTTGAAGAGTGACTTGGTTCTAATTTGGAGGACCAAATTCCTTGAAGGAAGGGAGAATGTGAGACCCCGTATATTTAAAGTTGTAATGTGTAATGAATGTGAATGGACTTGTAATGTAAAGTATGATTGATGTAAGTCCATGGATCCAATGTACGTATGTGTAATATGATTTGTAACGTACATACAAGTTTCATTGAGTATGAATATGAAGAAATGAGTTCTGGCAAGTGATGGATGTGATTGAAACTCAAAATGAGTAGTGTGGTAAAATGGAATGAAGTTATACTTCCATTTGGTTTTATGTAGCATACCTTTGGACATACAATGAATGCACACAAGTTTCAATGTGCATAAGGTATGAATGGATGCCATTTTCAAGTTATAAAGGTGGATGGATGAGGAAATGGCCATGGCAACAGATTAAGGATGTGTTGGTATGAGTTGCAGCAAGGAAACTGCAGGAAATCTGGAAAAATGAAGGCCAGATCGATCTCATAGGATGAGAGATCGATCTGGAAGAGCCAGGATGCTCTTACTTGGGCAATGGAATAGAATAGATCGATCTCCAATGGGGCCAGATCGATCTCCTAAGCATTCGGTGATGAAAAGATCGATCCTCAAGCACCCAGATCGATCTCCTTAGCTCTCTGTTTGGGATCAGATCGATCTCATGCTTCGACAGATCGATCTTATGCTTAAAATTTCATGAAAATGAGAGATTTAAGGGGACCAGATCGATCTCCTCTTGGACCAGATCGATCTCCCCAAGCTATTTCTATATAAGGAGGGTTGAAAATCTAAAAATTTCGGGAAAAACACAAATCTTCCATTTCTAACCTAAAAACCTAACTTTCTCTCTCTAAAATCAGCCATTTCCAGCAAGAATTGAGGGGAGACCATTAGACATTAAGTTGTTCATCTTGAGGAAGAGAACAACATAGTTGAAACCCAAAATCCCATTGTGGGTATTGAAGGAGATAAGGGCATTGACATTTGGAGCAAGAAGAAAAATCATATTTGGTAAGATTCTAACACTCCAATCCAAATACATTGTCTATTTAATTGATTTTGGAATTGTTTGGCATGAGTATGGATGGATGGAAACACATAGGTTGTGTTAGAAACAAATGTAACCTAGAAAATGGAATGCCTCTAGTGTGAGAAAGTATGATTTGGGGAGTTGGTGGTTTATGGGTTATGATAAGTTGTTAAATGAGTAATGTGGGTGATTTGGAATGGTTATGTGGAGTAATAATATGGGTTTAAGTGAAATGTGAAAATGAGTATGTATATGCTTGATAAAATGCCATAGTGAGGGAATTCATGAAAATATGAACACTATGAGCTTAATGTCGATTTAATATCGATTCAGAATAAAGTAATAGGCCTAAGAAGATCCATAGACTCAAGTTTTGGGTAAAGTGATGAAACGAGGCCTCATAAGCGTTAATAGAAAACTATAGGTCGAATTGACTATAGTGAACGCACGATGTCATATCATATGGATCGAATATAATGCGGGATACGATTTTGTGCAGTCCCAAAGAGTTCGTTGAAGACGAATCGAATCGTACGAGTAAGCAGCTTAAGGAAGTGGAATCAAGCATCGCGATTCCAAGTAAGGGAATTTTATGAGTATATAGAGGTAGCTGCTCGTACTTTGAACTTGTGGGTGAATATTGGGTGTTTTATGAAATGCATGGTTGCTCAAGTAAATGATTGATGGTATTCGTGAATGATGATAAGTATATGCGTGATTTTGGTTTTGAAGTGGATTTCATGAAATGGGATAGTAAGGCTAATAATTGCATAAATCTAATATTTTGATGTCTTTCAAAACGGAATTGCTCGGTTTTAAGCAAGCTTGTAGATAGGCCGGTGTAAGACCCAGTATATGTATAAGGGTAATGTGTGTAATTGGATCAAATAATATGAATGGACTTGTAATGTAAAGTATGATTGATGTAAGTCCATGGATTCAATGTATGTATGTGTAATATAAATTGTAACGTACATACAAGTTTCATTGAGTATGAATACGAAGAAATGAGTTCTAGCAAGTGATGGATGTGATTGAGACTCAAGATGAGTAGTGTGGTAAAATGGAATGGAGTTATGCTTCCATTTGGTTTTATGTAGCATACCTTTGAACATACAATGAATGCACACAAGTTTCAATGTGCAGAAGGTATGAATGGATGCCATTTTCAAGTTATAAAGGTGGATGGATGAGAAAATGGCCATGGCAATAGATTAAGGATGTGTTGGTATGAGTTGCAGCAATGAAACTGCAGGAAATCTGGAAAACATGAGGTCCAGATCGATCTCATAGGATGAGAGATCGATCTGGAAGAGCCAGAATGCTCTTATTTGGGCGAAAGAATAGAGCAGATCGATCTCCAATGGAGCCAGATCGATCTGCCAAGCATTCTGTAGTGAAAAGATCGATCCTCAAGCACCCAGATCGATCTCTTTAGCTCTCTGTTTGGGACCAGATCGATCTCATGCTTCGACAGATCGATCTCATGCTTCAACAGATCGATCTCATTGCTTCGACAGATCGATCTCAGGCTTAAAAATGCCTTGAAAAAGAGGGATTTTAAGGGACCAGATCGATCTCCTCTTGGACCAGATCGATCTCCCCAAGCTATTTCTATATAAGGAGAGCTGAAAATCTGGAAATCTCGAAAAAACATATTAACCTCCCATTTTCAACCCAAAAACCTAACTTTCCCTCTCTAAAATCAGCCATTTTCAGTAAGATTTGGAGAGAGATCATTAGAGGCAAAGTTGTTCCTATCAAAGAGAAGAACAACATAGTGAGAGGGCATCTTCCCATCTTTGGAATTGAAGGAGTTAAGGGCATTACCATTTGGAGCAAGAAGAGAAATCATATTGGTAAGATTCTAACACTCCAATCCAAATGCATTAGCTATTTAATTGATTTTGGAGTTGATTGATATGAGTATTGATGGATAAACTACCTAGGAATGTAGTGGAATTGGTGTGACCTAGAAATCTAAAATGGGTATAATGTGAGGATATGTGGGATTAAATGAGCCTATGAATTATGGCATGCTAAAGCTGTTATTGGGGTAATGTTTATGATTTTAAATGGTTAAATGAGATTACATTGTGAGTTTGGAGGAATTGTGGAAATGGGTATGTATATGATTGATAAATGCCATAGCGAGGGGATTCATGGAATATGAACACTATGAGCTTAATGTCGATTTAATATCGATTTTGAATAAGTTAATAGGCCTAAGAAGATCCATAGACTCGAGTTATGGATAAAGTAATGAAACGAGGCCAAATAAGCTTTAATAGAGGCTATAGATTAAATTGACTATAGCAAGCACAAGGGTTGCAATATATGGATCGAATATAATGCGGGATACGATTTTGTGCAGTCCCGAAGAGTTCGTTGAAGACGAACCGAACCGTACGAGTAAGCAGCTTAAGGAAGTGGAATCACGCATCGCGATTCCAGGTAAGGGAATTTTGTGAGTATATAGAGGTAGCTGCTCGTACTTTGAACTTGTGGATGAATATCGGGTGTTTTTATGAAATACATGATTACTCAAATAAATGTTGATGGTATTCGTGAATGATGATGAGTATATGCGTGGTTTTGGATTTGAAGTGGATTTTATGAAATGGGATAGTAAGGCTAATAATTGCATAAATCTAATGTTTTGATGCTTTTCAAAACGAATTGCTTGGTTTTAAGCAAGCTTGTAGATAGGTCGGCTAGTATTGTAATGTTGTTGTGGAAAAGCATTTGTGAGTGCTAAACCCGAATTGCCGGGATTGATAAATTGTATATGAGCCGCCTATCACATTTGTATGACATAAATCGCGCTAGAGCCTCGCTCGCGCTGGATTTCTATGTTTTCACTTGTGTGAAACGTGCTTGAGCTTAGCTCGCACTTTGAATTTGAATCGTGATGATGTTTATAAACCGTACTGGAGCTTACGTTCGTACGTGGATTTGAGTGATTTTTCTTATGCATATAACTGTACTGGAGCTATGCTCGTACATGGTTTCTTCATATTTTATGCATAAATGCCGTACCAGAGCGTTGCTCGTACGAAGTGATTGGTTTGATGCATGAATTCACGCTAGAGCGTAGCTCACGCTGGTTTTCACACTGTGGTATGTATGAGGCCGTGGTGAGAGATACGGATTAACTCAGGGAACCCAACAGGCCTGACAGACCTCTTAGGTGGGGTGAGGGTGAGGGGTTAAGACCTGACATAATCCATCCAGGGAACCCAACAGGCCTGACAGACCTCTTAGGTGGGGTGAGGGTAAGGGGCTAGGACCTGGATCAGGGAACCCAACAGGGGCGAGCAAGGCCATGAGGGGCTAGGACCTAGTATTGAGGTTACTCCCACGCACTTTCGAGACTATAAAGGTTACACTTGGTATGGGGTAGATAAGACCTATGGCAGGCACCCCCAACCATGTTATGGGTCCGCGGAGTACGATGTACCGTGTATATCACATGGAGTACGATGTACCGCGTGGTGGTTACTTGATTTGAGAAAGTCTGGCGGAGAACTAACCCACCTTTGTACCAGCATGATACCCCGCACACTGAAATCCGTGTGGTCTGGGATGATATGTGACGATTGGCTAACGTAGTCACTTGAGATATAGTAACCTGTCTCCTTGCTTGATTTACTTACTACCACATGATTTTAAATCTCTAAGTGTGATTTGTGATTGTTTAAGGTAGACCTAAAGGAGGGGTCGAGCCTCGTGGATTTGATTTGTGAAACGGAAATGAGGTTGTGATTGTGAGTTGATGTGATGTGATTGTATGTGATGAGAAAGAGTTTTATGACGTGGGTTTAAAAAGGAGGTTTCTTAATGAATTGCCCTTTTTATGAATTTAAATGAGATCGAGCATGAGATGATTTATACATGATGTTTTACCATGTTTATATGCCAATTTTACATGACTTTGATACATGATATATATGTATACTCATATGGCATAGTTTTATTCCTCATGCTCCTATCATAAATGATTTATGCATAACACTATCAGCATGTAGATAGAGTAGTTATCTACCATGCTTGCATTATTACCTTACTGAGCGTGTGGTTGCTCATCCCACTCTATTTTCCCCCCTACAGAGCGTGCATAGTAGCCCAGTCAGGACTGAGGCATGGTATTTTGGACTCCGCTGCGTCTCCATCGCTTAAAGGTATATACACATTGATTCTTTTTGTATCTAAACAATGTAAAAGCACAGTATTCTTTTGAGTTGTACTTATGGGGGATGTAGATGTCAGTAAAACATGTATTCGTATAAGTACACGATTAAATGCACATGTATGACATCGTTTTAATTAATTGAGAATGAATGAGATGTGGTGTTTATTATTGACTCACAGCCCAACAGTGTGTGGTGAGTTAGTTCACGACCGGGTAAGGTAACAGTAAAACGCGAAAAATTTTCAGTGATTTTCGGTTAAAGAGAATGGATTTGGGTCGTGACAGCCAGCTAGTGTTTTATTGATGTTGTGGAAAAGCATTTGTGAAGTGCTAAGCCTGGTTGTCGGGATTGTTTGATTGTGTATGAGCCGCCTATCGTATTTGCATGACATAAATCATGCTAGAGCCTCGCTCGCGCTGGATTTCTATGTTTTCACTTGTATGATACGTGCTTGAGCTTAGCTCGCACTTTGATTTGAATTGTGATGATGTTTTATAAACCGTACTGGAGCTTACGCTCGTACTTGAATTTGAGTGGTTTTATAAGACCCGAATTTAATTAAAATACGAAATGAATGAGTATTCGTGAAGGGAAGTCGGGTTAAATTAATCCCGAACACGTGTAAGGGTAAAATGGTAAAAATACCAAAACCCGGTATTAAGGCGATAAGAAAATTTTAATTTAAAATAAGGATGTAAGATATCTTGATCGATAATGATGAAATTATACAATTTGGGTCAATTGATCAAGATTCGAAAATTTTAAAAATACCAAAAAATTACCGGAACGATATCTCGAAAAGCGCGAAGGAATAATATCGAAAATTTGGAGAAAAATATATTTAATAAATTAAATTTAAATTAAATAAATTAAATTAGAATAAAAATAATATAAGTGTAGATATTTTGGATTTTATGGAGTATTTTAATGAATAGTGAAATAATTAAATAAATAATAATAATAATAATAAAACAAAAAAAAATCTGAAAACCAAATCGGGGAGAGAGAAGGAGAAAGCAGAAACAAAAAAAAACGGAACCCGAAACCCGACTGCCAAAAACCGAGGAAGCTGACGAGCCACCGACGGCCGATGATCCCAGCTGACGGTCGGAGAAGCTAGAGCGAAGCCCGGCGGTTCCAACGGTACCAGCGACGCGCGCCGACGACCACGATTTTCAGCGAATCGACGGACGGAAAGTCGAGGGGAAAATCGAGTCAGTCCCGGTGAACGGCGGCGTCTTGGCTCCGATCCGACCCCTCAAAACGATCCCTAGGCCGAGACGGTTCTGTTGAGGCCATTGGATGCCGACGAAACGACGGGAATCACCGGCGACGACGAAGAGAAAGAAATGGGTTTCCGACGCCGGGGAGAAGAGGCCGAACCGGCGGCGTTCCGGCGGACTTGGGTGAAACCGAGGGTAGATTCGTGCTGCAGACAACCTCATGGAGCTGCTGGCGGTAGAAGCCGATAGAGAACCGGTAGGCAAGGCAGTGAACCGGTCGAACCGGAGTGAACCGGGGTGAACCGGACGGGTCTGAACCGGTCTGAATCGGTTCAGCCAAAAAGAGAGGAAAAAGGGGAGAAAAAGGGAAAAAGAAAAAGAGGAAAAATTAGGGAGAAATCCTGACGATGCAATCTAGCTACGGGTAAGTCAATAGTGGTCGAAATTGACCCGATTTAAATTTCAGAGTATTTAATTTAATTAATTTTGGACTGAAAACTTACCCGAAAAAATTGTGGAATTGTGTAGCTCGACGATTGGCATCAAACGAGAGCTCGAGACAGCCTCAATTTACGTACTAGCATGGAATCTAGGGTAAGTGATCCTTATTTACGACAATTTATATCGTTATGCGTGATATGAATTTAAATTCCACATAAATTGAATTAAATTATGAAAATTTAGATAAATTGTCGTAAATAATAAATTTAACTATTCGAGAGTTAGAACGAGGCCCAATAAATTGTTGGAGGGCCCAATGAGCCCAATAGGCCTCGATAAAGTGAAAATTAAGTCAAAAACGGGCTTAAGGCCGATTACGGCCCATTAAGGTGCAATCGGGCCCAATAGGGGTAAACGGGCCCAATGATTTAAATTAAGCCCAGAAAATAGGAAATATAATTAAATTGTATGTTATCTTACCTGAGGAATAATTATACGCAGTTCCAAAAGTTTGATTTGGGAGCATATCGGACTGCGCGACGAGACAACAGTGGAAAAGAAAAGGTCAGACTCGACAGGAAAATAAGGTAAGGAAATTCTGCGGACTGCTAGAGTTAAACCTTACGAAATTTCAAGTTCATTTGCAGTCTTTAAAAATTACCTGAAGGGTCTAGAGGTCAATTAATAATTTTAGTGCCCCGAATGGGCAAATTACCAAAATACCCTTGTTAAGGGTAAAATTTACAAATTTAGGAAAAATTGGGAGGAGCAAGAACAAGAGGTTCCTGCTCATTCTGGAGGTGTTTTGATGCATGCATTAGTAGGCTGGCTAACCTTGAAAGAAAATGCACAGCATTGCATACTTTCAACGTGAAATTGTTTTGAAAACTGTTTTGAGGAAACAGAGCCGCCTACGTGTTTTTATTGACATGTGACGTGCTAGAGCTCAGCTCGCACGATGTTTTTCGATTTGTGTGATGCACGCATTAGTGCTGGAGCGAGAGCTCGCACTAGAGTTTTACATGCATAGGTGCTGGAGTCCAACTCGCACCAGATTTTTACATCTATGTATATATGATTTTCGTGACAAGGTGCTAGAGTCTAACTCGCACCATATTTTACATGATTTTTGAGACAGGGTGTTGGAGCTTCGCTCGCACCAGATTTTCATATGGTTTAAATACAGAGTGCTAGAGCTTAGCTCGCACTAGTTTTACTTGATTTAATGAGAGTGCTGAGCATTGCTCGCATCGATTTTATGAGAACATGCGATGAGCCGTGCTTGGAGCATCGGGTAGACTGTGTGTCACCGATTTAATAGGCTCGCACGTGCGTTTTGAGACATGGCATGTTAAATCAACCTGATGAGCCCGAACGAGGGATAAGGGTTAGAGAAACAACCTGATGAGCCCGAACGAGGGATAAGGGTTAGAGAAACAACCTGATGAGCACGAACGAGGGATAAGGGTTGGAGATCCACCTGATGAGCTCGAACGAGGGATAAGGGTTGGAGGACCAGCTGATGAGCCCGAACGAGGGATAAGGCTGGGGGTCCACGGAGTACGATGTACCATGCAAGTAGCATGGAGTACGATGTACCGTGTGTTATCTTTGTATACGTTGGTATCTTTGTGATACTTGGTATCTTTGTGATACGTTAGCATCTTTGGATGCATGGGATCGGATAAGACTGACGGGTTGGATTGACCCACCTCCCGAGCAGTTCTCGATCAGGGTGAGACCTCGCACACTAGGATCCGTGTAGCTAGAGGGACTCACAAGGACACATATGACCATAGTCCTGGTTATTACCGATATACAGACGTTGCCTAGTCTCGCTTGTCGTCGATTTTGATGAAATCAAATTGGGTTTTAAACTAAATTTACATGATGGTATTTCCATGCCTTTCAAACCCATGTGTGAATATAAACCGATTTTCATGGTTTTGTGTGAGTCAGGATCACCCGCAGGAGGGGTCGAGTCCTGACTTTATTGTGAAAATTTTAATTGAGAAATAAATGATTTGTAATATTTGCGTGTTGAATTTTTCGTGCAAACTTGATTTACATAACATCATAACTCATATCATTTATTTTAAAATGTGTGGAGAAAGGGTGGTTTATACATGGCACCACGTTCATGTAGGTAGTATGGTTACCTACTTGTTCGTAGGATTGCCTTACTGAGCTTGATGTGCTCACCCCTTTCATTTTCTCCTACAGATAATCTCCAGTTGAAGTTGAGACGACTCAGTACTGCATTCCGGATATCCGCTGCTGCCCATCATTCAAGGTATATACACTTGTACAAATTGTATCTAAATAAGCATAGCACAGTAACATGTTTGTAAGTGTCTCTAGGGGATGTATAAATATTGTAGACATTTTATAAATGACTGAGAAAGAATTAAGTTATATGGTAAATGTATGGTAGGACTGGCATTGACGCACAGCCCAATTTGTTAGTGGAGTGTGGTCACGATTAGAGGACAGGTAAGAATGAAAGAAAATAACAAAACGCGAAAAATTAACTCTGATTTTGGGTAGTTTGGGTCGTGACAGGTTTTTCTTATGCATATAACCGTACTGGAGCTATGCTCATACATGGTTTCTTCATATTTTTATGTATAAATGCTGTACTAGAGCGTTGCTCGTACGAAGTGATTGGTTTTGATGCATGAATTCGAGCTAGAGCGTAGCTCGCGCTGGTTTTCACACTGTGGTATGTATGAGGCCGTGGTGAGAGATACGATTAACTCAGGGAACCCAATAGGCCTGACAGACCTCTTGAGTGGGGTGAGGGTGAGGGGCTAGGACCTGACATAATCCATTCAGGGAACCCAATAGGCCTAACAGACCTCTTGAGTGGGGTGAGGGTGAGGAGCTAGGACCTGAATCAGGGAACCCAACAGGGGCAAGCAAGGCCATGAGGGGCTAGGACCTGGTATTAAGGTTACTCCCACGCGCTCTTGAGACTATAAAGGTTACACTTGGCATGGGGTAGATAAGACCTACGGCAGGCACCCCCAACCATGTTATGGGTCCGCGGAGTACGATGTACCATATATATCACATGGAGTACGATGTACCACGTAGTGGTTACTTGATTTGAGAAAGTCTGGCGGAGAACTAACCCACCTTCGTATCAGCATGATACCCCGCACACCGGGATCCGTGTGGTCTGGGATGATATGTGACGATTGGCCAACGTAGTCACTTGAGATATAGTAACCTGTCTCCTTGCTTGATTTACTTACTACCACATGATTTTAAATCTCTAAGTGTGATTTGTGATTGTTTAAGGTAGACCCGAAGGAGGGGTCGAGCCTCATGGAATTGATTTGTGAAATGAAAATGAGGTTGTGATTGTGAATTGATAAGATGAGATTGTATGTGTTTGAGAAAGAGTTTTATGACTTGGGTTTAGAAAGGAGGTTTCTTAATGAATTACCTTTTTTATGAATTTAAATGAGATTGAGCATGAGATGATTTATACATGATGTTTTTACCATGTTTATATGCCAATGTACATGATTTTGATATATGATATATATGTATACTCATATGGCATAGTTTTACTTCCTCATGCTCCTACTATAAACGATTTATGCATAACACTATCAGCATGTAGATAGAGTAGTTATCTATCATGCTTGCATTATTGCCTTACTGATCGTGTGGTTGCTCATCCCTCTCTATTTTCCCCCCTACAGAGTGTGCATAGTAGCCCAGTGAGGATTGAGACGTAGTATTTTGGACTCCGCTGCATCTCTATCGCTTAAAGGTATATACACAGTGATTCTTTTTGTATCTAGACAATGTAAAAGCACAGTATTCTTTTGAGTTGTAATTATGGGGGATGTAGATGTCAGTAAAACATGCTTTTGTATAAGTACAAGATTAAATGCAAATGTATGACATCGTTTTATTTAACTGAGAATGAATGAGATGTGGAGTTTATTATTGACTCACAGCCCAACAGTGTGTGGTGAGTTAGTTCACGACCGGGTAAGGTAACAGTAAAACGCGAAAAAATTTTAGTGATTTTCGGTTAAAGAGAATGGAATTGGGTCATGACACACAGTTACCCAAAAACCATAATTTAAAATCCATAAACATTTCTGCCATAATTATATTTACTTCAGTAAACAAGGCATCATGTAAGTGAAAGACTGTACGAATCCTATTTACATCTCAACTACACATCCCATGTGCTAAAAAAAATACATGAGTTGTGCTTATAGTTGTTTGGAAATAAATATTACAAAATGGGAGGTCGTATACCTCACAAAGTATGAAAGCTAGCTTGGGGATACTCCTTATCCATCAACTGGTCATTGCAAGAAATTTGAGGGAGGTTAGTTTTATGCCTAGTAAGAAATACATGCAGGAGTAGATAGCGGCAAACATGATGTTTATGATCAAATCATTTCATATACTTCCAAAATCATGCTTTAATGCACATAAATAATGAGTTAAACAAATGCATTTAAAGCTAATTCGCAAGTATTCATTTCGAATCATGAATTTACAGGTCAAATCATAATCACAATAATTTTGAAAACCTAACTTGTAAATCATACTAAGTATAATAACCCAAAAACACAATTCATATCAATTCAAAAACATACATCGAACTCATAGGGTGGAGACTAGGTGAGGTCCCTATAGTAATCATGCAACGTACGTAAGTTCCTATAAGGGATGATGGCTATGGTTGACTGTATACTGGATTAAGTTCATACAACTCCAAAATCATAGTTATGAAATCATACTTACCATTCTGATTGCATACACAGTGCTAAACATGAAGCAAAGGCCTAGAATTAGCATGGGAACCACTCGACACTCACCATGCCAACAACTAATCATTGTGGACGCTACATGTGAACCCAAATTTTCATGCTACTGTTAATTAAAAGCTAAGAGAGAAATTCAAAACTTACCTAAGTGTTCGTGTAGGGCCAAAGAAACCAAGAGCTTGGATGATGGAGAGTTGAACTCGGGGCACAAAATTGAGGTAAGGTGTCAAGTAAGAGTTCTGTAAGACCACTAACTTGTATATCCGAAATTTTAGCTAACTACTAGTTAATAAATAGATTCATGGAATTAAATTAAGCTTGGGGAAGTTAAAAGATATAGTATAGGAATTTGAATAAAATAGGTAAATTAAAAAGCTAAAATAAATTAATCATAGTGATTATAAAACAAAAATATAATTAAAAGATGAAACATAAATTAAAGAGGAAAATTTTTGTAGTTGGTAATAAAATTTATACAAGAAATAAAGTATATGGAAATTTATAATTAAATAGTAAAATATTATGCATGTGATGAGATATAATTATTTAAAATAATAATTATAATAAAAAATAATAAAAATATATATTAATAATAAATTTAAACAAAAAAAAAAACAACAGAAAAGCAAAAAAAAAAGGATCACGCAACAGGGTTCTCCTTGTCGCGTGACCCAAAATCCCCCTCTCTACATTTCTTTCTTCTACTCACCCGAACCAGTCTCTCTCCTTTTCTCTTTCCCGCCGACCATCCTCAGCTGCCGCCGGTGACAGAGCATCTCCCTCGCCCCCCCTCCCCGCGCGAAATGCAACAGACCCCCCCCCCCCATGTTCTTTCTTTTCTTTTTGCTTCGCCTAGCCTAACCCCCTTCCCTTCACTGCGCCTGTCGACCTTTCCTTTCACCGTCGACGACCTAACCCCACCAAAAAATCGAGCGACAGCCTTCCCCCTTCCTCCCCTCTCCTCTCCCCTCATTGAAACCCGAGAACCCAGTAAACCCGAAACCCCCTCCCCTCTCCCCGTTTTCGCCTGTCGTTTTCCCTCTGCCATTGCTGATAATCAGAACCGACAACCTTTCCTTTTCCTCCCTTCACCTTTTTCCAGAACTCAGAGAACTCAGAAACCCAAAAAACCCATTTTTACCCTTTTTCAGTTTCTCTATTTTGGCACCAGTAAATTCTAGGTAAAAAACCAAAACTTTATATTGTTAAATTTCTATACAAATGGTGTTATAAAAGCATGATTGTTGTAAAAATTAATTTAAATTTTGGTTTTGAAGAAATTAGAAAATTAGGGTTTGTAATTGGGGATAAGTTGTTTCAATAGAAATTGAAGGATTTAATCAGCAAATTATTATGTAAATAACATTGTTTTATAGTTTCATGAACAAATGTGAGCTATATGAATAGAGATGCTAAGTTGTAAGTTTTGGTTAACTAGATAAAGAGACTTGGAAATTTAGTTTAAACTAAATCAAATAATGTAGGTTATTTTTCAAAAAAATAATTAAGGTATAAATGAGTTCTTATAAGGTTAAAATGAATATGAAATTTAATATATAAAATATCGTGGCAAGCCTAACTAAGTATTCCATTAATTTAGGCTAGTAATGTAAATTAATAGTGATAAATAAATAATTATGTCAAACTTAAACCGAATTCATATTTAGATTTTAAGCTTAATACAAAAAGGATAATAAAATAAGATAGTTTCATTTTAATGGAATTAGTAAAGTATATAATAGATTCAAATCATGATTATATAAGGATGATACATTAGAAGATAATCCAACGTTGATAAATGTGCATAAGAAGTTAGTTGCACAATGGCACTTAGGAAATTCTTGAATAAACTATGAACTGAAATAAATAAAAAGATTGCTAATTGGATGTTCCTTTATGTGAAAATCGCAGCTACTACCTCGTTGGATGCTGAGGGACATAGGCACATATATGCGTGCCTAAGGCTAGAAGGATAAATAGTACGCGTCGCTTTTGTGGTAAGGGATTTATATAGCTCGTAGCTAGTAGGATACCTTAGGTTAAGCTAAAATCTTACTAGGAACCATAGGTTGTTAGTTTAGTTAGGGATTATTTTAAACTTATTACCTACCTTACCTAATTGTCATCAAGATCGAGACTTTGTTCGTAGTTGTCACGTCCCGTGACCTCTACTTCTATCACTGAGCGCCTAAATTAATGTAGAAACGTTATTAAAGCATTAGTATTAACTAAGTTATTATTAGTTAGTGTTTATTATTATGAGACTTATTATTATTCATTTAGGATCTTTTCTTGTAGTTCCATATCCGATATAGGTTTAAATCTTTTAAATTATTATGTGAATGATTTTATTAAGGTCCTAAATTTTTTAGAAATTTTGGCAGCATAACGGCTGCAATTCGACTCTACCCACCCTGCAAACAAAACAATATAGTAACCCACATCCTCAATACCATTCATGCAAATCAAATCATCTTAAAAAACCCTATCATCCACAACTAACAATCATGCTTTCCATTCACATTGTTGCATTAACTTCTAGATTCATCCTAATTCATAGTAACCCGATTAAATAGGTGTATTATTTGGGAAAGGTATTATTGACTTGCTTAATATTCCAACTTATAATGAAACAACTAATACATCCCAAACAACTATTACTTAAACTCGTGCATACATACAATTCTGAAATAAAACTTTATACCTGTTATGTATACTTTAACACAAAAGTCGAGCACTAAGCATGAGGAATCTACAGTCTCTGAGCGGATCACCCACGAACTAATTTGAAATGTTTAAAGAAAGGGGTGAGCAACCACACGCTCAGTAAGGAAATCATATAACTGAAGCTAATAGCATACCAAGTAAGCAGTTGTATAAATATTTTCTGCATTTAGTAAATCATGCCCTTTGTAAAACAATGTACAAGCTTTATTTTGGTCTTTAAACATGATAATACGTTAAACACGAATGAGTTAAATCAACATACTTTTCAAAACTGAAGATTTCACAATGCTTGCTAAAAATCCACAGTTATAAATCATCGGTGTAAAACCAAGCACAAAAAAACCTGAAAATCCAGTAACATTACATCTTTACTAAAAAAAGTACAGTCTAGCATGCACATACATGGGTTCAAATTAATAATCAATATAAATAGAAGAGATGTGGCATGATCCTAATCCTTGTCATGAAATCAGTTACACAATGTAAACACACATATGGCCATAGTGACTACCGCCCTATCCTAGACTGATCAGGTTTGGACTAGGGTACTGAAGACGGGATCAATGTCTACAGTAGTAAGTAGCTGACATCGTAGGGAAATAACGCATAACCTCCTACCGGTGCTACTTAGAAAAATCTCAATGCCACAAAGGCATCTCCGTGAAGCACTTGACACTGTAGGGCAATCACACAGAACCTCCTATTGGTGCTAGAGATGGCTCTCACGTCTCACAAACGCGATGCACCCAGGCACCCCTATGAAGCACTTGACACCGTAGGACAATCACACAGAACCTCCTACCAGTGCTAGATATGGCTCTCATAGGACATGACTGCCACACAGGCATTTTTGGGGATAGCCACCATTCTTAAAAACCAACCACCACGACGGGTGTACAATATAAGTATGATCACTTCAATTCAAAACCAAAATTTCGGGAAAGTAAACCATTGATTGTTAAAAACGTACTATATCATTTCAAAACCTACCACCATCAATTCGTTTAAAACATTGCACTTTTCCAAATCACATTCAAAACAGCCCATGCAAACAACTTTGTAAACATCATGCATAAATGCGAAAAACAATAAATTCAGGTAGTCACTAAAGCCATAGGTGTGTTTACATTGTGTAACTAATTCCATGACAAGAATTAGGATCGTGCCACATCTCTTTTATTTGTATCGATTATTAATTTGAGCCCATGTATGTGTATGCTAGACTGTACTATTTTTTCGGTAAGGATGTAATGTTACTAGATTTTCAGGTTTTTCTATGCTTGGTTTTACACCGATGATTTATAACTATGGATTTTTAGCAAGCATTGTGAAATATTCAGTTATGAAAAGTATGTTGATTTAACTCATCTATGTTTAACGTATTTTCACATTTAAAGACCAAAATAAAGCTTGTACATTGTTTTACAAAGTGCATGATTTACTAAACGCGGAAAATATTTATACAACTGCTTACTTGGTATGTTATTAGCTTCAGTTATATGATTTTCTTATTGAGCATATGGTTGTTCGCCCCTTCTTTAAACATTTCAGATTAGTTTGTGGGTTATCCACTCGGAGACTGTAAATTCCTCTTACTAAGTGCGCGACTTTTATGTTAAGGTATACGCAATTAGTGTAAAGTTTTATTTCAAACTTGTATGTATGCACAAGTGTAAGTAATAGTCATTTTTGGATGTATTAGCTGATTCATTATAATTAGGAATATTAAGCAAGTCAATAATTCCTTTCCCATATAATGCACCTATTTAATCGGGTTACTATGAATTAGGATGAATCTGGAAGTTAATGCAACAATGTGAATGGAAAGCATGTTTGTTAGTTGTGGATAGCTAGGGTTGTTTGAGATGATTTGATTTGCATGAATGGTATTGAGGATATGGGTTGCTATATTGTTTTGGTTGCAGGTTAGGTAGAGTCAAATTACAATCATTATCTTGCCGAAATTTCTACAAAAATTTAAGACTTTAATAAGATCCTTCACATATTAATCTAAAAGCTTTAAACCTATATTGGATACGAAACTACAAGTAAAAAATCCTAAAGTATCAATTAGCAAACTTTAACAATGTTAATTTACTTTAAAACATTTTCGCATTAATTTAGGCGCTTAGGGATAGAAGTAGAGGTCACGGGTCGTGACAAGTTCTTTAAGAATTGACATTCATATAAATATGATTTTATGGATGGAAGGTGAAACTAAAGTGATTGGAGTGAAATAAGTTGGTAAATCTCAGGTTAGCACTAAACCGAGAAATTGGGCCTCGTAATTGAAATAAATTTGGAATAAATTGCATAAATTCGTAAAATTTATTCTGAGATGATAAGAGATTAATATAAGGTATTTTGACTTGGAGAATTAGAATTGAGTGAAAATATTGAGGTTTCAGTGGAATGACTAAATTGGGTAAACAAACGGGAAAATTTTCTTAAACAAGTTGGCTCAAAATTCTTATGGATCATACTAGAGACTTAGTATAACACATGAGTCATGGAAATTTAGAAGAAAATGGGCTGAAAATAATTTTTGGAGATTTTTTGAAAACAGGACAGTTGACAGCCTAAGCCCAACACACTGCAAACCCAACAAAAAAGCCTAAATTTGAACAGCTTCCAGAAGGCTTTTAAGTGATTTTTTTCTAGGTTAAACTATACTTAAAAACACTTTCTGGAAAGGTAGAATTCATCTAGAACTAACCTGAAATGAAAGAGATCCTCCCTCTACAAGTTGCCATACGCGTCATGGAGTAACTCAGATTGTGAAATTTTTTTTGGCCACCTTCCCACCATTTTTAGAAATCGATCAAAAGAAAAAAAATTCTTTCTTAAGTCCTATAACACATATAAGAAATTCTTCCTCAAATAAGTTGATTTGGAGGGTGAAAACCTAGAGAGAAGAACATTGGCAGAATCTGCCCTATTTTAGATGTAAGAGAACTTTGAGTTTTTGATTTCTTGGTTACTTTTGAGCTTGTTTAAGATGATTCTAAGTTTTATATATGTATAGATACAGCTGAGGAACATTTTTTGGAGAAAGAAAGTGAGGTTAAAGTTGGTCGACAAGGTGAGAAAGTTGATGGAAGGTGATGATTTAGATATATGTTGATGTTTAATGGTTTGAGATGATTTTTACTAAAGTAGAATTAGAAGAAATAATTCCTAGAGTATACTTGGATTTCAGCCAGCCCTTGGTTGTTATGGAGAAGATGAAATTTGATTGTGTTATGTGTTGTGAAATGTTAACACCGAAAAGTTCAATTTATAGCTCGGTTTAGTCGAATATTGTAAAAGTGTGAAAATTTGACAATTTGATAAGTTGTAATGTGTTAACTAAAACTTTAATAAGTGTCTAAACTATTAAGTTGATAAGATTGAAGTTAAAGGAAAAAAATTATTAAAATAGCTAAAGTCGACACGCTTATCGATAAAATCGAGGAAGTAGAAAATGTTGACAAAAAAAGGTCTAGTTAGCAACATTTAAGTTGTAAAATGTATGTGAACATAAATAAAGATAAATTGGATACTAATTGGACATAATTGGATTACTTGTGGTAGTTAGTGGTGTGGGCACGTAAATCGAGCCGAATTGATATCCGAGTGATACGCCCGGCCCTAGTCTCGTGTTGGTATGGGATTTAATTTATTATGGCAATGGTGTTCCCTGCCTATAAATAAATTTTCATTTGATGTTTAAAAATATGCGAAAAGCCCTAGTTAACGAAAAAATTTCATGATATCCTTTTAGCAAAATAAGTGCAAATTTCAAATGACCCTAAACCCGTATTTACTTACTTACGAGTGCATGATTTTTGTACAATTTTATAACTATGATTATTTGTGTAACAAGCATGTATATATATGTTTTCTAAGGCATGATTTCCATAAGCTATTGTGGAAATAAGTTTGAAAATGATTTCAGTATGATAATAAGCATGATTTGAGACTAAAGACTTTCTATAGCGTGTGAGTCAAGGGTAAACCTGGGGGTCGACTTGTGAAACCCAATTTTTCGTACTAATAATTATTTAAAAGCTAAGTCGAGAAGTTTAAAACTTATCTAAATGTTCATGTAGGGCCCGAAGTAGAAGAGATGCCCAGAATAGTGGCACGAGGCTCGAGACACGAACTTCAAGGTAAGGATCCAAGTTTAAGTACTCGTTAAGAAAGTATGTTTATAAGTAAGTTTTGATGGTTAGAAAGTAAAATTAAGCTATTGGAAGTGAAAATGGTAGTAAAACTCGGGTTTACACTCAATCGAGCAAATGAGCCTAGTAAACGAAATAAATTCAGAATAAATTCTAAAAATTCACAAAAATTATTTCGAGGCCATAGGAAATTAGTATAAGGTATAATTGACATGGGGAATGAAGATTGAGTGGTATTACAAGGGTTTCAGCGATCGAATTAATTTTTAATGTAAATCAAAAACCTTAAGCGATTTCAATCGGTAATGACCAAATCATGTAAAATGGGCTCAATCGGGGAACTTTGCTTAAACAAGTGGGCCCCAAAGTTTTATGGAAGACACTAGGGAAATATTAGAACACTTGAGAAGTGGAAATTTGGAAGAAATGAGCTTAAAAATATTTTTCATGGATTTTCTAAAACAGGGCAGTGGGCTACCCAAGCTCAGGAAACTGTTGACCCATCAGAAATTGCTAAATTTGGAGACCTTCTAGAAGGCAAAAAATTGTGATATTTTGCATATTTAAATTAGACCCCATGAGTTTTCTGGAAAGGTATAGAACAACTCAAAATCTTCTGAAACAAGATAAAACCACTTTTGCAAAGTTGACACAAGTTTCCCTCTCCAGTCAGGATTGCATGAATTTTTTGACCCCCTTTCGACCATTTTCTGTAAGAATCAAATTTTCATGTAGCTTATTCCTTATGATTCCTATATATACAAACATTTTATTATGTTTGTTGAATCATAAGAAGAATATTTACTAGAATGAAATTGTAAGTAAAGTGGTTAAACACATATAAGCTACGTAAAAGGCCAAATAAGGGCTATTAGGGCCACAGGCTAAACTGAATGTATCTAAATCATTTTGACTAAAGATAAGAACTTATAATGTGAAAATATAGAGGGCTCATGAAGGAAATGTGGTTTGATTTGGTCCCGAATACATTGAAGTAAAGGAAACATCAAAAAGGGGCTAAACGAGTCCGAATTGGTTCGTTTGAGGTGTTTTTGACATATTCGCCTCTCGAAAATTGTCAAAACATAAAGATGAGAGTGTAAACCATGGAATATGACACTTTCAATTTTTTTAAAAAAAGTCAAACGTGATCAAATGGTTAAGAAAAATCAATGGTAGTTAAGAAAAGTGGACTTTAACCATAGTTGACTAACCATGGTTAAAATTTAACCTAAGTAAGGTTAAAAAGTGGGGAAGAAATATTTTTGGTTAAAAAACTTGATACTCATCCCCTTAAGTATGAAAAATTTATTTAATCAAAATTCGGATTAAATTAAACGGATAAAATGCAATGGGCCAACGATGGAATTTTTAAATTCCATTAAGGTGTAACAAGTGTGGGCCAAATTTCTTAGGCCCATTAGGCCGAATTGTTGGGTCATTTGGTGGGCTTAATATTTAGTCAATTGAAGGCCCAATTTATAGAAAAAATTTTAGCCCAAAAGCCAAAAAGAAAAGCCCAAACTGAAAGGCCCAAAACTCAAGCCCATTAGTTAAACTTCAAGCCCATTAGTAACTGAATTAAAAACCCAATTGGTAAACTATAACCCAAACCCATTTAGGCCCAAATTAATGGCTGAAATTAAGACTTAAGGGTTAAGTCTACTAGCTTAAAAATTAGTCAACTCATTGTCTTCTTTAACCTTTCATTCTCGGTAACAATGAAGAAAACCATTAACAACCATAGTTTAAGCTTTATCTCACTAGAAGTCACTAACCTAGAGACATATTTGGAACTTGCAATCTGCATGGAAGTTATTCCAAATTGAGAGAGGATTAACATACCTTGGAATTGGCTATCAAGGAGCCATATTGAGAGACAGGGATTTCTTCAAAGTCTCGGTCAAAGTGGCAACACTGAGCTAGGTATAATTTCAAGCTTCCAACTTCATATATGTTTATCTATGAATTAATTCAAGTTGATTGGTGTATGTTTTATGGATCAAAACACATGAAAACACCATGAATCCATGTTGGCCAAAAATAGGTATTTGTGTTTTGAAGAATAGCCATATGATTTTAAGACATGTATAGGTTGGTATGTATGTGTGCATGATTATTTCATAGTTAATTTTAATCAATTTGATCAATTGGTTAATGAATTGAAGATGACACACAATGTGAGACCCCGTATATGTATAATTGTATTTATGTACATAGAAATGTAAATGAAGTTATACGATGAATTCATAAGTGAAGTATATGTGATGTAAGTCCATAAGTTAATGTACACACTTGCAATAAGAGTTGTGCTTGTACATACAAGTTACATTGCATATGAATATGAAGAAATGGACTTAAACATGTGAAGAATGTGAGTAAAATGGAATACGAGTAGTGTGGTAAATGGAATGAAGATTTGCATGAGTATGCACTTCCATTGGGTTAATATTAAGTATCTTTGGTTATACAAAGATTCCACACAAGTTTCAATAGGTATAAGGTATGAATGGATGTCATTTTTAAGTCCCAAAGATGATTGGATGAGAAAATGATCATGGCAATAAATTAAGGATGTTTTGGTATAAGTTTCTACAGGAAACTGTAGCAAAATCTGGAAATTATGCAGGCCAGATCGATCTCATAGGATGAGAGATCGATCTGGAAGAGCTAGAATGCTCTTATTTGAGCAATGGAATAGAGCAGATCGATCTCATAAACATTCTGTAATGAAAAGATCGATCCTCAAGCACACATATTGATCTCCTTAGCTTTTTGTTTAGGAGCAGATCGATCTCATGCTTAAAATGTCGTGGAAAAGAGGAATTTAAGGGGACCAGATCGATCTCCTCCTTGTGCAGATCGATCTCCTCAAGCTATTTCTATAAAAAGGGCATTGAAAATCTGCAGATTTTGGGACAAAACCATTTCCTTCCCTTTCTAAACCAAAACCTAGTTTTCTCTCTCTAAATCCAACCATTTTCAAGGAGATTTGAGGGAAGACTATTAGAGGCAAAGTTGTTCACATCAAGGAGAAGAACAACATAGTTTGGAGGCATTTACCCATTTGTTGGATTGAAGGAACAAGGGGCATTTCTATTTGGAGCAAAGAGGAAATCCAAATAGGTAAGTTTCTAGTGCACAAATCCTAGTACATTTGTTTAGTTGATGGTTATGAAGTTGATTTGGGTGTGCACATTGTGGGTAGAACTACCTAGAATGCCATGAAATGAATATAACCTAGAAATAGGTTAGTGTGGGAAGTGAAATGTGGTGGAACAAATGATGAATGGGATATCTTGAGATGATAATGGTGTTGAGGAGATTATTTTAAGATAATAATATGGAATGAATAGAGAGGTTTACCCAAAAAGGGTAAAATGAGCGTTTAAGGCATGGGGTGGAATATATAGTTGAATGAGAGTTAGCAATACTAACTCGAATGTATGATGAATAAATTACAGCTTCCGAGAATAAGTCGGAGTGAGTTAAGACAAGAGCGTGATAAGCTAAGAGGAAAAGAGTCACACCAAGTAAATCGAGGTAAGGGAATTGTGTGGACTCTTAGAGATATCTGTACGCAATTTGGGCGCTTAAATGCTTTACTAGAATGTATGAGATGTTAGGAAATGAAATTGAGTGATTGAAGGGTAAAAGTTGGGTGTTTGAGAAATGTGCATGAAAGCAAAAGCATATTGCTTTGAAAGTCATGTTTTATTGCTTTTTAGCAAATGATTGGTAGGTTGGCTAGCATTTGAAATGATTTGTAAAAGAAATGAGTTGTTTTGGTTTGTTAACCATGCTTTGCAAAGAAATGAGCCACCAGCATTGTTTTCGTGAGAATGAAAGCGTGCTAGAGTATGACTCAATTTGACGTGTTTTATACACATGAGTGCTAGAGCTTAGCTCGCACTAGTTTTCACATGGATATTTATACTGGTTTTGGCATGGTGCTTGGAGCTTAACTCGCACTAGATGCCCACCTTATTTGTTACCGTGCTTGGAGCTTCAGGCAGACTGGGTGTCGCACCGATTAAATAGGCTCGTACATGTATTTGTGATGTTTTGACATGTTGATAGCCGTGTTAGGAGCTTCAGGTGGACAAGAGGTCGTACCGATTAAATAGGCTCACACGTGCGTTTTGAGATGTGGCGTGATATGATGTGTTGATTGGGTCCATGTAGTACATTGTACCGTATAGGTAGCATGGAGTATGTTTTACCATATTGAGATTGTGATATGCTGTCTTCGGACGAGATCTGCTAGGATTTGACCCACCTCCCGTGTGGAAGCAGATAGTGGTGATATCCCGCACACCTGATCCATGTAGCTGGTATCACAGGTTATGGCCATAGACCTTGAGGTTATTACCTTTTATTGAATTGCCTATCTCACATGTCTATTGCTTTGTGAATAAATCCATGTTTGAAATGATTTGTGGGTCAGGACAATTCGAGGGAGGGGCTGAGACCTGATAAGTGTTGAATTGTTTTGAGATATCGATTGTTAATGGTTTAAAGTGCACCGAATCATGATGATTAATGCCATGCTTTATTGTGAAAAATGCATGATGGTTAATGCCATACTTATTTAAGAAAAACGTATGATAATTAATGCTATACCTTATTGTGAAAAAATGCATGATGGTTAATGCCATGCTTATTTGAGAAAAATGCATGATGGTTAATGCCATGCTTATTTGAGAAAAACACATGATGATTAATGCCATGCCTTATTGTGAAAAATGCATGATGGGTAATGCCATGCTTTGTTGTGAACTATGCATGACGATTAATACCATGCTTTGAAATGAATTGTACACCAGATTTTAATAGCATGAATGCTTTACATACCATTAACACAATCATACACTCATGTTTTGAGATTAAATGATGAACTAAATGCTTTTGAGCATGGCATCACGATCACATAGATAGTGCAGTATCTACTTGTTCGCATGATTACCTTACTGAGCGTGTGGTTTGCTCACCCCCATTATTTTCCCCTCGCTACAGAGATTTGAGTATAGATTGAGAGCGACTGGAGGCTTTCCTTTTTGGTAATCCGCTGCATCCCATCTCGTAAGGTATACACACTGTTGTAATTTTTGTATCTAAACTTATGATAGCACAGTAGCATTTTGTATGTAACTATTGGGGATGTAAAACATTGTAAACACATGTAACAACTCTGATATGTATATATTTATACAAGTGTTTACTCATAAATAATATACAAATTGAATTTGAATGGTGGAGTGAGTTAGACGTCGACACACAGCCCAACTATTGAAGAGAGTTGCTGTTCACGATTGAGGTAAGGACGAATAATAAATGATGCATGAAAATACAAAAAATTTATACGTATTTTGGGTAAGTTGAGGGTCGTGATAGAAGTTGGTATCAAAGCTTCGGTTGGTCTGACGTGTGTCGTGTCTAAAATACTTAATAAGTTCGAAAATTACATCCCTATATTACTGTGTTATTTAGATACAAATTATTTGTGTGTCGATGGCTTGACTAAGTAATTAATGTGAATGTAGGGAATTGAGTGAAATGCCTAATACCAGTCAGAGTAGTGGGATGAGAGCATAGGCTAGATGCCGTAGAGGTAGGCCTGAGGGTCGTGTTGAGCTAGAGACACACGAGGTTCAGGATGATATTGAAGTGGAGGCTGAGGTTGAGCATTCTCCACAGGGTCCAGAGGAGAGTCCTGAGAGTACTGAGGCTTGCTTCGCGAGGATTAAGTGAAGCATTGAGATGATATTGGAGTTGGTCACCCAATTCTTACCTGGAGTTGGCGGTAGACATAGTCCCGCTACACAGGGCGATGCCGAGCAGGCGGCAGCTCCTGATGCATGAGCAAGGGAAGCCCAGAGGCCACAGACGACTGATACCCTACCCACACAGGATGTGCCTACGCCGGTTGCTACACCAGGTAGTAGAGGTTGGGGATATGGATGTGACTTAGATAGATTATGACAATTCCAAAAATTTAGACCGTCTTCTTTCAGCGAAGTTAAAGACCCAGTAGCGGCAGAGGATTGGATTAGTGAAATTGAGAAGTTGTATGGGTTCTTTGAGTGCACTACTATCGAGATGGTAGCGTTTATCGCGTTTATGCTGAAGGGATCAGCAAAACATTGGTGGAAGTCCACCAGGCCTATCTTGAGAGTCTGACATACTGAGATCAGTTGGGATATATTTTTGGAGGCCTTCCGGAGACAGTTCGTTCTGGATACTGCACATCGGAAGATGAAAATAGCATTTTTGGGATTGACCCAAGGGAGTAGGACTGTGGATGAGTATGAGATGACTTTTATCTCTCTGGGCAGATATAATCCCAACACAATGAGTAACGAGGTTGAGAAAATCTAAAAATTTATGGATGGATTGAGATCGACCATCAGGTCTAGATTGGTTCCCCTGGATATATCGACCTATGAGAAGGCAGTGCGCAGGGCGCAATTATGTGAACAAGATGTTGATAGGATTGCCTCAGAGTTTTGAAAGGTTGGTAAGATGAGGGACAGAGATAAGAAAAGACCAGTGATGGATAGAGGCTTCAGTTATAAGGGAAGCAAGAGGTTTGCTGGGAAGAGGCTGAGGATCGAAGAGATCTGGGAGAGGATAGTTAATACCCCCATGTATCCGGCTCTAGGTCCAGCGAAAAGAGTTGTGATTGGAGGGTCACGACCTACTACGGAATAGTGTTGCAAGTGTGGTAGGTACCATGGAACTCGACCATGTTATGAACCTCAGATAGTATGCTTCAGATATGGGAAACTAGGGCACATAATCAGAGATTGCCTAGAGATGACGGAGAGAGCCCCACAGAAGGCCTAGGAGCCAGAAAGAGCTCTAGTTGGGACAGCTACTCCGAGAAAGAGGGTTACAATTGAGGAAAAGGGGAAACAGACAATGGGTGTGAGCAGATGACGAGTGCACGTACTAGACCAGGACACTGCGGATCAATCTTAGGATGTGGTAAAAGGTATCATCCAAATCTTTGATTTAGAAGCATTTGTGTTTATTGATCATGGTGCCACGCATTCTTTTATATCACTATCCTTTGCATGTAAATTGATGAAGCATGCAAAACCCATAATGCTAAATAAGATGCTAATGATATCTACGCCTATGAATGATAGTCAGTTGACTGAGCATGTATATAGAGATTGTAAGATGAGGATAGAAGGTAAAGAAATGGCAGCCAATTTAATATTATTAAATATGAGTAATTGATGTGATCCTAGGAATGGATTGGCTGGCTGCAAATCATGTTGTTATGGATTGTCATGCAAAAACTTTGATGTTTCCAAACATAGATAACCTTGTAGTAAATTTTGTGAAATGAAATTAAAGAACATGATTATTATAAGTGTGATGAGTACAATCTTGATACATGATGTATAAAAGATAAATCTGTTTATCAATTTTATGTATGTGATGTGATGATTTATGTTACTAACGGTGGAAAAAATAATGTGAAGGGTTCATCACTTATGTGATTGAGACGGATAAGGCACGTCCAGAATTTGGAGACACTTCAGTGGTTAAGGAATTTTCAGATGTCTTTTTGGATGAGTTACCAGGGTTACCCCCAGATAGGGAGATGGAGTTTGGTATAGACTTGGCACCTGGTACAGAGCCGATATCTAAGCCACCATACAGAATGGGTCAAGTTGAGTTGGAAGAACTAAGGAAACAGTTACAAGAGTTGCTAGAGAAGGGGTTCATCAGGCCGAGCGTCTCACCTTAGGGAGCACCAGTTCTGTTTGCAAGGAAGAAGGATAGAAGCTTTCGACTGTGTATAGATTACTGATTGTTGAATAAGGTCACTATCAAGAATAAGTATCCCCTTCCACGCATCGATGACTTGTTGGATCAACTTAAGGGAGCACAAGTCTTTTCCAAGATAGATCTGAGATCAGGGTACCATCAGTTGAAGATACGAGGCAGAGATGTACCCAAGACAGATTTTCGCACCTGGTATGGACATTATGAGTTTATGGTTATGCCATTTGGGTTGACAAATGCTCCCGCAGCTTTTATGTCGTTGATGAATGAGGTATTCCACCAGTATTTGGATCAATTTGTGATCATGTTTATTGATGATATACTGGTGTACTCCAGGTCTAGAGACAAGCATGAGAGGCATTTAAGGATAGTGCTACAGACCCTTCGAGAGAAGAAGTTGTACACTAAACTCAGTAAGTGCGACTTTTGGTTGGAACATATCTCTTTTCTGGGTCACATAGTATCGAAGGATGGAGTATCAGTGAATCCATCTAAGATTAAGGCAGTGACACAGTGGCAGAGACCCCAGACAATGACAGAGATCAGAAGTTTCCTGGGTTTAGCTGGGTATTATCGAAGGTTTGTAGAGGGATTCTCAAGGCTGGTTACTCATTTGACACGCCTCACAACAAAAGAATGTGGAGTTTGTATGGGACGATAAGTGTGAGGAAAGTTTTAAGGAGTTGAAAAGGAGATTAACCACAGCTTTGATCCTCACAATTCCTACCAACTCAGGAGGTTTCTCGGTGTATGCGAATGCTTCACACCTAGGACTGGGTTGTGTATTGTTGCCAGATGGGAAGGTAGTTGCATATGGGTCTAGACAGTTGAAGGATCATGAGAGGAACTACCCGACCCATGATTTAGAGTTGGCGGCCGTAGTGTTTGCATTGAAGATATGGCGCCACTATCTCTATGGTGTGAGATTTAATATTTACACAGACCATAAGAGCCTTAAATACCTGTTCTCACAAAAAGAGTTGAACATGAGACATAGGAGATGACTCGAGCTGTTAAAGGATTATGATTGTGAGATCCTGTACCACCCGGGTAAAGCAAATGTGGTTTCTGATGCATTGAGTAGGAAGCATCTTGGGATGGTATCATTTATGATGATCAAGGAACATAAACTGTTGGAACAGTTCACGAACCTCAGTTTGGATATGACCTCGCCTGACGCTGATAATGGATTTATGATAGCTAGCCTGCAGTTGGAACCGGATCTGATAGATCAAATCTGATAGGCTCAACGAATTGATCAGCAGTGTAGTGATATTGTCAGGTAGATACAGAGGGGTACAAAGATTGATTTTGAGTTGAGTTCCGATGGATTATTGAGGTTCAGAGGTAACATATATGTTCCTAATGATGCAGAGATCAGACGGTTGATCTTGACAAAGGCTTACTTCGTGAAGTATACGATACATCCTGGGAGTACCAAGATGTATCAAAACCTTCAAAAAGCTTATTGGTGGTCTGGGATGAAAAAACACATTGCCGAATATGTTGCTAAGTGTCTCGTTTGTCAGCATGTGAAGGTAGAGCATCAGAAGCCTGCAGGGTTATTGCAGCCTCTACCAATATCGACTTGGAAGTGGGAGCATATCACCATGGATTTTGTTATGAGATTATCGAGGACCCGGAGAGGTCATGATGCCATATGGGTGATTGTGGATCGGTTGACGAAATCAGCCCATTTTCTAGCTATGAGAGCTACTGATACTTTGAGCTAGTTAGCGAACCTATATGTGCGCGAGATAGTGAGGCTACATGGAATTTCAGTGAGCGTTGTTTTTGATAGGGATGCCCGCTTCACTTCCCACTTTTGGGAATGTTTTTAAGAAGCGATGGGGACCCAGTTGCGTTTTGGCATCGCGTTTCATCCTCAGACAGATGGTCAGTTAGAGAAGACTATACAGACCCTTGAGGATATCTTGAGAACGTGTGCATTGGATTTTAGAGGTCCTAGGATGACCATTTGCCACTCACAGAGTTCACCTATAATAACAGTTTTTATGCGAGTATTGGGATGGCACCATATGAGGCATTGTTTGGGCGTAGATGTCGTTCCCCTATTGCATGGGAAGAG
The DNA here is from genome assembly GCA_033439115.1 of Firmiana major. Lineage (NCBI taxonomy): Eukaryota > Viridiplantae > Streptophyta > Magnoliopsida > Malvales > Malvaceae > Firmiana > Firmiana major. Next base: position 27,083,891 of record CM065913.1, read on the forward strand.
GTTGGTGACAGACAGATCTTTGCTCCCGACTTCGTTAGATAAGCCTCTGAGGATGTCCAATTGATATGTGAGAGGTTACGAACAGCTCAGAGAAGGCAAAAGAGTTATGCTGACAAGAGACGGAGACTACTAGAGTTTGATGTGGGTGAGTCAGTGTTTTTGAAAGTTTTCCCTTCTAAGGGAATTATGAGATTCGAGAAAAAGGGAAAGTTGAGCCCTCGATATATAGGGCCATTTGAGATACTTGATAAGGTAGGAGATAAGGCATACAGGTTGGCATTACCACCGAAATTGACAAGTGTTCAGAACGTCTTCCATGTATCCATGTTGAGGAAGTATCACCCGGACCCAGCGCATGTAATAAGGTATGAGCCTTTGGAGCTCAATGAAAGCATGACATATGTTGAGAAGCCGGTTTGGATACTAGATAGAAAAGATAAAGTGTTGAGGACAAAGATAATTTCCTTTGTGAAAGTACTTTGGCAACATTACACTATGGAAGAGGCCACATAGGAATTAGAGAGTTTGATGCGGGAGAAGTATCCCGAGTTGCTCACAGAATAATTGGTTCTAATTTGGAGGACCAAATTTTCTAAGTGGGAGAGAATGTGAGACCCCGTATATGTATAATTGTATATATGTACATAGAAATGTAAATGAAGTTATACGATGAATTCATAAGTGAACTATATGTGATGTAAGTCCATAAGTTAATATACACACTTGCAATAAGAGTTGTGATTGTACATACAAGTTGCATTGCATATGAATATGAAGAAATGGACTTAAACATGAGGAGAATGTGAGTAAAATGGAATATGAGTAGTGTGGTAAATGGAATGAAGATTTGCATGAGAATGCACTTCCATTGGGTTAATATTAAGTATCTTTGGTTATACAAAGATTCCACATAAGTTTCAATAGGTATAAGGTATGAATGGATGTCATTTTCAAGTCTCAAAGATGATTGGATGAGAAAATGGCCATGGCAGCAAATTAAGGATGTTTTGGTATAAGTTTCTATAGGAAACTGCAGCAAAATCTGGAAATTATGCAGGCCAGATCGATCTCATAGGATGAGAGATCGATCTGGAAGAGCTAGAATGCTCTTATTTGAGCAATGGAATAGGGCAGATCGATCTCCAATGGGGCCAAATCGATCTCATAAACATTCTGTAATGAAAATATTGATCCTCAAGCACACAAATCAATCTCCTTAGCTCTCTGTTTGGGAGCAGATCGATCTCAAGCTTCGACAGATCGATCTCATGCTTAAAATGTCGTGGAAAAGAGGAATTTAAGGGGACCAGATCGATCTCCTCAAGCTATTTCTATAAAAAGGGTGTTGAAAATCTGCAGATTTCGGGACAAAACCATTTCCTTCCCTTTCCAAACCAAAACCTAGTTTTCTCTCTCTAAATCCAACCATTTTCAAGGAGATTTGAGGAAAGACTATTAGAGGCAAAGTTGTTCACATCAAGGAGAAGAACAACATAGTTTGGAGGCATTTACCCATTTGTTGGATTGAAGGAACAAGGGGCATTTCTATTTGGAGCAAAAAGGAAATCCAAAGAGGTAAGTTTCTAGTGCACAAATCCAAGTACATTTGTTTAGTTGATGGTTATGAAGTTGATTTGGGTGTGCACATTGTGGGTAGAACTACCTAGAATGCCATGAAATAAATATAACCTAGAAATGGGTTAGTGTGGGAAGTGAAATGTGGTGGAACAAATGATGAATGGGATATCTTGAGATGATAATGGTGTTGAGGAGATAATTTTAATATAATAATATGGAATAAATAGAGAGGTTTACCCAAAAAGGGTAAAATGAGCATTTAAGGCATTGGGTCGAATATATAGTTGAATGAGAGTTAGCAATACTAACTCGAACGTATGATGAATAAATTGCAGCTTCCGAGAATACGTCGGAGTGAGTTGAGCCGAGAGCGTGAGAAGCTAAGAGGAAAAGAGTCACACCAAGTAAATCGAGGTAAGGGAATTGTGTGGACTCTTAGTGATATCTGTGTGCAATTTAGGCACCTAAATGCTTTGCTAAAATGCATGAGATGTTAGGAAATGAAATTGGGTGATTGAAGGGCACAAGTTGGGTGTTTGAGAAATGTGAATGAAAACAAAAGCATATTGCTTTGAAAGTCATGTTTTATTGCTTTTTAGCAAGTGATTGGTAGGTTGGCTAGCATTTGAAATGATTTGCAAAAGAAATGAGTTGTTTTAGTTTGTTAACCACACTTTGCAAAGAAATGAGCCACCTGCATTATTTTCGTGAGAATGAAAGCGTGCTAGAGTATGACTCGCACGAGATTTGACGTGTTTTATACACATGAGTGCTAGAGCTTAGCTCGCACTAGTTTTCACATGGATATTTATACTGGTTTTGGCATGGTGCTTGGAGCTTAGCTCGTACTAGATGCCCACCTTATTTGTTGTCGTGCTTGGAGCTTTGGGCAGACTCGGTGTCGCACCAATTAAATAGGCTCAGATGTGCATTTGTGATGTTTTGACATATTGATAGCCGTGTTAGGAGCTTCGGGTAGACAAGAGGTCGTACCGATTAAATAGGCTCACACGTGCGTTTTGAGATATGGCGTGATATGATGTGTTGATTGGGTCCCCGGAGTACGTTGTATCGTGCAGGTAGCATGGAGTACGTTGTACCATGTTGAGATTGTGATATGCCGTCTTCGGATGAGATCTGCTATGAATCGACGTGTAGGATTTGACCCATCTCCCGTTTGGAAGCAGATAGTGGTGATATCCCATACACCTGATCCTTGTAGCTAGTATCACAGGTTATGGCCATAGACCTTAAGGTTATTACCTTTTATTGAATTGCCTATCTCACATGTCTATTGCTTTGTGAATAAATCCATGTTTGAAATGATTTGTGGGTCAGGACAATCCGAGGGAGGGGCTAAGACCTAATAAGTGTTGAATTGTTTTGAGATATCGATTGTTAATGGTTTAAAGTGCATCGAAGCATGATGATTAATGCCATGCTTTATTGTGAAAAATGCATGATGGTTAATGCCATGCTTATTTGAGAAAAACGCATGATGATTAATGCCATGCCTTATTGTGAAAAAATACATGATGGTTAATACCATGCTTATTTGAGAAAAATGCATGATGGTTAATGCCATGCTTATTTGAGAAAAATGCATGATGGTTAATGCCATGCCTTATTGTGAAAAATGCATGATGGTTAATGCCACGCTTTGTTGTGAACTATGCATGATGATTTATACCATGCTTTGAAATGAATTGTGCACTGGATTTTAATAGCATGAATGTTTTACATACCATTAACACAATCATCACTCATGTTTTGAGATTAAATGATGAACTAAATGCTTTTGAGCATGGCATCACAATCACGTAGATAGTGCAGTATCTACCTGTTCGCATGATTGCCTTACTGAGCGTGTGGTTTGCTCGCCCCCTTTATTTTCCCCTCTCTACAAAGATTTGAGTATAGATTAAGAGCGACTGGAGGCTTTCCCTTTTGGTAATCCGCTACATCCCTTTTGGAGGCTTTCCCTTTTGGTAATCCCTTTTGGTACACACTGTTGTAATTTTTGTATCTAAACTTATGATAGCACAATAGCATTTTGTATGTAACTATTGGGGATGTAAAACAATATAAACACATGTAACAACTCTGATATGTATATATTTATACAAGTGTTTACTCATAAATAATATACCAATTGAATTAGAATGGTGGAGTGAGTTAGACGTCGACACACAGCCCAACTATTAAGAAGAGTTGTTGTTCACGATTGAGGTAAGGACGAATAATAAATGATGCATGAAAATGCGAAATATTTGTACGTATTTTGGGTAAGTTGAGGGTCATGACACACAAGGTGTTTAATAAAATTCTTAAGTGAACATAAACTAAGGCTTAACGCATGCACACTTGGTGTTTGATGAAATGCTTAAGAGAATGGCTAGCCAAACAGCTATAGTTAGCGTGGTGCTCAACCATGGGGCGGCATGATGGCTATCGGCCACATGCCATGGCCAAGAGGCCAAATGAGCCTTGCTGATGTGGTCTCTACCCAATAAGCATTCATGTGCCTTGGACCAAGCCTAATAAGAGTTAGTGGGCTCCGTAAGCTAAATGACCCAAATGAAATGAATAGTAAAATGAAATGGGCTTAAGACAGTGTTAGGCCCATTAAGATGTAATGAGGCCCAATAAGAGTAAACGTGCCCATTAAGTGAAATAGACTGTATTAAACGTGAAATATAGTTAGAAAAGTGTAATTAACTTGATAAATGGTTCTATGCAGCTTCAAAGTTTATATTGGGAGCTAATCAGACTGTGATCAAGCATCATCGGGAAAGTGGAATTGCTCGACGTGATTTCAGGTTAGGGAATTTTATGGGTAGTTAGATATATCTGCACATAGTTTCGTCTGCTTTTACATTCACTTAAAAAGTCTGATGGTCAGAGAAAGTGAATAATAATTATAGAGACCCAATATGAGTAAATTACGAGCTTACCCCTAGTAAGGGCAAGAAGTCAAAGTTTAGGAAATGTCCTAAAAAACATAGAAAACATGTTTTTGAATGTTTTTACTGCTATTGAGCAGAAGAATAGATAGATTGGCCAATGTTTTTGTGAAATACACAAATAGCCCAATTATGGTGCTGATTTTACGGATTTGAGATATCCTTGTTTAAAGGAGCCCTCTATCGAGTTATGTGAAAATAAATCATGTTGGAGCACTGCTCGCACTTGATTTTATAAGTTTTCTACATGAAAAGTGTTGGAGTGGTTACTCACACTTGATTTCCCATGACATACATGGCATAGTAATGGAGCGTTGCTCATACTGATTTTAATGAGTTTTGTGCATGGCATAGTATTGGAGCATTGCTCGTACATGATTTGAAATGTGAAATTATGCATGACCTAGTGCTAGAGTGTTACTCGCACTAGTGTTCGAGTTTGTGATATGTGTGAAATAGTCATTTGAGCGGGGTGTCGATTGTGAGTCGCACTCAAGGCTCTCACTGTAACTTTGATGTGATATACATGACATGTTAAAACCGTGTTGATTTCCTCATGTAGACTGAGTGTCACACAGATGAGATGTTCGCATGTGGATTTAGAGACGTGGCATTGATTATCCATTAAGATAGGGTCCATGGGTGTACGTTGTACCGTGTATGTGTCACGAAGTACACTGTACCGTATGTTGTTTGGGAGTGATATGTGGAGTTGAGGAGTTGATAGCTAGCGGTTAAGGATTTGACCCACCTTCCGTTGCAGTAGTGATGCCCCGCACACCGAGTATTGTGTAGCCTGGGATCACTGTATAGGATATGGCCATAGTCCAGGATATATTTGCATATAGCCACTGAGTCTCACATGATTATATCACATGATTTTATGATTTCGAGTAGACCTGAGGGATGGGTCAGAACCTGATTAATATGTTTTAATTACTAAAATGCTTTATTTAACATGTTTGAATTTAAATGGCATGATTTACTTTAAAGGCATTATGAGTTTACAAAGATGCATTGTCTTGCATGAAACGCCTATATTTAAGAATATATGCTTACTATATCAATTTTCCAATTCATGCTTTAAATGTGAAACTAAGGAAAGAGTATTTCAAGGCATGACATTATTTTCAATAGATAGTGTGGTTATCTACTTGCTTGCTCGATTTCGTTACTGAGCTAGTGAGCTCACCCCTTTCCTTTTCCACATCTCTATAGAGCATCCACAGTAGATAGAGTATGGCTGAGGATTTGCATTCCTTTTGTCCGTTGCATTCCCATTGAGCGAAAGGTATACACATCATGTATGATTTTGTATCTGAACATATAAATAGCACAGTGATGTAAGCAATGTAATAATGGGGGATGTATTTGTATTTAAATATATGTGAGCTCACTTATGGTACAAAGGTATTTACAGTCAATAGATAGTTTATATTGACATGTATGCCTCGTATTGTATGGATGATATGGTAAGTAAAGATTGTGATACTAATACTGAATCATAGCCCAACTGTTGGTGGTTGAATTATGACAGAAAGAAAGGTAAGAAAAATCAAAAAATTAATAGTGGTTTTTGGTAAAAGTCGGTCGTGACATTTTCAGACTTTGGCCTAGAAGGATAAAATCTTCCATCCTAAGCTCTCTATAACATATAATAAATCCAGCCAAAAATAAGTTTGTTTGCTAGGTGAAAAACTAGAAAGATAAATAGGGGCAGAATTTGTCCTGTTCTGAGGTAAGAGAAAAACTCAAATTTAAAAGTTTTTGGTTTGTTTTTAATGTTGTTCTTAATTTTTCTAAGATGTATACATGTTGATTTACAGCTTAGAAGCTTTTCTAGATAAAAAAGAATTGGTCAAAGTTGGTCAAAGTTGAGGTAAAGTTGATAGAAGACGATGATGTTGAGATATGTTAATGCTTGATGTTGTTGGATGATTTTTAGTTAAGTAGAAAGTTGAGAAATAATTTCTATGAACTTGTTTAGGTTTGGCCAGCATGTAGATGTTAGGGTAGAGATGAAATTTGATTGAGTTTAAGATTATCGACAGTTAAATTTATACCAGAAGAGTCTAGTTTATAGCTTAACTTAGTGAAAAATTAAGAAGTATGAGAATGGGCAATTTGACATATTGACAAGTATGAATTAGAGACTTGGATAAGTAATTAGTTTGATAAGTTTATGAATTTGAAGTTAGAAGAACAAAATTATCGAAATTAGCTTATACCGGCACTTTAATCAGTAAAATCAAAAAAGTAAAAAGGCTGAAAAGGGTCTGATTGACCCCATTTAAGTTTTAAATGAATAAGAATATGAAATAAGGATGATTTGAATACTAATTAGGTTGTTTGTGGCAGCTCGAGGTATCAGCACGTAAAACGAGGCAAACCCAAAACTCGATGATTTAGCGCTGCCCTAGTCCCGTTGAGGTAAGGGATGTAATTTAAAGTTGTAATGACATCCTCCACTAGTTTATATCGCATGAAATGATTTAATGGATGTATAAAGAGTTTTCGAGGAAAAATCGAACCTTTCCGTTAGGAATTCTCGAAAGGAATAGAAACTGGTTTAATTCCTGAACCCAACGGTTTTTGGTGTACCAAGCATGATTTTTAATATACTAATATTTTATATTAGAAACATTATGGTTTTAAGATTTCAATTTCAAATGATTTTACGTATGTATGAAAGCAAGTAAAGAAGTATGGTTTTTTAGAGACTAGAGGGCTACCCCATAGCATATGCTGTGTCCATATCATGCCCACTACTTGTGGTGCTCCGACTCCGTCACTTGTGGTGCTTGTTACATTTCACCCGTGTAGTGCTTGTCTCCACCTTTTTGGTGTTTGAGTTCGCTACGTGTGGTGCATGTTTTGTAGTGTCTCGTGCCTACGCAGTACGCATGTATGTCTCTCGTACGGTGAGTGCCACTGGTGCCAGTGCCCTTGCCCTAGCTATGTGCTAGTAGAATATTTATTTAGATACTGCGTTTATTTTCTGTATGACCTTGATCCCGTCTACAGCCCCTACCATGGCCATTGGTACAGAATTCCCTTTACGGAGGAAGACGTATATTTATATGATAGCTATTCGAACATAGCCAATCTCCATGTTTTAATGTATGAACTTTTTTAGTATGAAAGAAAGTAAGTAAGAAGTATGTGAATTTTAAGCAAGTAAGTATGCATGTATGCTTGTTATATTTCAAAGCAAGTAAGTTTATCAGTTTGCTAAAGTAAGCATGTATGTAAGTCTACTTTATTTCAAAGTAAGTGAGTATACTTTATTTCAAAAAAAAGTAAGTATGCATGTAAATTGAATTTCATAAGTATATATGTACGAATGTTTTATTTCAAATTAAGCATGTAAGTTTATATAAATGGATTTAAGTAAGTACGAAAGCATGTTAACCCTGATTTCCACATGTTTTTGGGATTTGTCAGGATTTCTTTAAATGCTTTCCTTACTGAGCTTTATCAGAAACTCATCCCTTTTTTTACTCCACTTCAGATTACCTACAATAGAATATGCTCAGCCATTGTTAAGTACTCGAGTAGCCTGGTGAATTTTGAGCCTCCCAAATTAACTTTAGTACACGCTCAGGTATATTCCCTGATGTTTATTTCTAGACAGTGGTATTATACAGATACTAGATTGTATATGTATACTTTTAGGATGTAATCTAATGTTACGGAGTTGTAGATAAATGTCTTGGGAAACAAATGAAATGTTGAAGATGTTAGGTATGAATATAGTTGATGTAGTGGTTGGGAGATGGTAAAGTTTAAGAAGTAAAAGCAACTGCATTACGATTATAAATTGTATTTCATTGTAGGAACGCAGGTCAAAATATAAGAGGTTATGCTGTCGAAATTTCTAACAAATCTTAAATGATTAAAGGAGTAAGGAAAGAAGAATTAAGTAACCAGTACTGTACAAGAATGCAACCTAAGTAAGAAAATAAATTTAAAGGGAAAAGTTAGCCCCCATTTTCACGCTTCTGAGGCGTCACACGACCTAAGGACCCAAAGGAATGCTAGGCACGGCCTATTAATGGGCTGAGCCTTAATAATAACATGTATATTTCTATGTTTCTGTCATGCCGCCTTTGTGGAGTTTTCGTTTCCACCTATGTGATGTTTTCCGTTATGCTAAAGGACTCTGGCCCAGTCTACAGCGCTACCATGACTATAGGTATTTCGTTCCCTCTTCAAAGGTTGCCCTCTTTTGAGGTTGATATGGTTATTACCCATATGACAGTGATATTGATTGCCTAGTCTCCACGTTTCGATATCGTGCATCTTTTTAAGTACGATTTGCTTTTAATGTACGTAAAGTTATGAAATTATGTTTCGATTTTGTTTCGTTTTGATTATAACTATGCATAGTGATGCTATTATATGACTTTGAAATTCTATTTTGAATTAAGAAATATATGAGTCTAATTTTGGTATATAAAAATGGTTATAAACTAAGTATTCAATTTTATGTTTTTTAACAGTTGATCAGAAAATGTACTTCATTATTTAGCATCATCATTTCATTGAATGTTTTGAATGTATCACAATCGTGACTTCATTAAAAACTACTACTAATTTTTCGCTTTTTACTTACTTTTCTCCTTATCAACAGTTAGACTGTGATTCGGTATTAGCATCGTCAACTTTACTTACCGTACCATTCTTTCACACAATTGCATACATGCCAATAAAATTTTCTATTGATTGAAAATACTTATACATTATAAGTGAGCTCACATAAAATTTAATATAAATACATTCTCTATAATATACATTGTTTACATCACTGTGCTGTTATATGTTCAGATACAAAATCGTACGTGATGTAAATAATGTAATTATGATGAATGTATTTGTATTAGATTTAATGTGAGCTCACTTATGATATACAAGTATTTACAGTCAATAGATAATTTTATTGGCTTGTATGCAAATGTGTGGAATGAATGGTACGGTAAGTAAAGTTGACGATGCTAATACCGAATCACAACCCAACTGTTGATAAGGAGAAAGGTAAGTAAAAAGTGAAAAATTAGTAGCAGTTTTTTATGAAATCACGATTGTGACAGAATGATATCAGAGCAGAGTTGGTCTAATGTAAGTCGATGTTAGTGGTTAGGAAAATGTACATCCTCATATTACTGTGTTGTGTTAAGATACAATTGTGTATACAAGATAGGAATCGGACTAATTAATGGTTGTGAATGCAGGAATCGAGCCTTTATGGCTAACACCAGCTGTGGTAGAGGGGCGAGAGGTAGGGCTAAAGGCTCGAGATGAGTCTTCATCTGATCATACGACGCCAAGTCCAATTGAGGTACTAGAGAGTATCAAGGCACGCTTCACGAGGTTAAAGCGTAGCCTAGAGACGATTGTGGAAATGTTAGCATAAACTATGCAGGGTAGACAGGTACAGGATGCAGGGACTGGGACTGGACAGGCAACTGCACTTAACACACCTACACAGCTTGCACAGATGCCATAGCCTACAGATGCTCCTATACCACCATCAGTTCAGGATACGCCTTCTCTTGTTGCTCCATGACAAAGTAATAGTGGTTTGGGGTACGGATGTGAGCTGGATTGGTTATGACAGTTACGAAAGTTTATACCTCCATCTTTTAGTGGGGTTAAGGACCTAGTTGCTGTCAAGGAGTGGATAAGAGAAATGGAGAAGCTATATGGGTTCTTTGAGTATACGACTTCGGAGATGGTCGCGTTTGCTGCTTTCTTGGTGAAAGGATCAGCAGAGCATTAGTGGAAGTCCACTAGACCCAGGTTGAGAGCCCGACATATGAAAATCAGTTGAGAGATATTTCCAAATGCCTTTAGGAGGCAGTTTGTTCCAGATAGAGTACAACGAAGGCTGTAGGCCGAGTTTCTGGGGTTCAGCCAAGGGAGTTTGTCGGTGGATGAGTATGAGACTAAATTCATATCCCTGGGATGGTATGACCTTAACACTATGTATAGTGAGACTAAAAAGGTCTGTAGATTTGTCGATGGACTGAGACCGATTCCACGGTCTAGATTAGTCCCATTGGATATAGCTACATATGACGAGGCAGTGTGCATGGCGCAACTTTGTGAGCAGGACTATGAGAGGAATGCCTCCGAGTTCGGGAAGGTTAGTCAGAGCCAATATAGAGAGAGGAAGAGACCGACTAGAGATAGAGGTTTTAGTTATTGAGGAGGGAGGAGACTCTTCGGTAAGAGACCACAGATTGATGAGGTGCGAGAGAGACCTGCTAAACCTCCTGCTTATCCGACCATAGCTCTGACGAAGGGTATTGTGATTGGAGGACAAAGGCCTACTATTGAACAGTGCAGTAGATACGGCAGACATCATGGCAGTAGACCTTATCTGATGACTCTTATAATATGTTTCTATTGCGAGAGACTAGGGCATATTGCTAGAGCTTACCCAGAGTGGATTGAGCAGCCCCACAGAAGGGTAAGGAGCCATAGAGAGCTCCAGTTGATACGCTTACTCTGAGGAGTAGAGCGACAGCTGAGGAGAAGGGGAAGCAGGTGATTGGTTGAGGGCGCGCACATGCTTTGGACCAGGGCACAGCTGATACTTCATCGAATGTGATTAGAGGTAATATCCTAATTTATGACTTCGAAACGTATGTTTTATTTGATCCTAGTGCCACACATTCATTTGTATCGCCTTCATTTGCATGTAAGTTAGCAAGATATGTAGAGCATACACCTTTAAGTAAGATGATGTTGATTAGTACGCCTATGGATAACAGTCAGCTAGTTGAGTATATGTTTAATGATTGCAAGTTAAGAGTAGGGAAAAATGATATGACAGCCAATCTAATTTTGTTAAGTATGAGCGATGTTGATGTAATCTTAAGAATGAATAGGTTATCTGCAAACCATGTTGTTTTAGATTGTTATGCTAAGACAGTTATGTTTCCTAATCTTGAAAAATATATTGTAAAGTTTGCTGAAAAGAAATGAAAACAGTAGTTACAATTTACAATAAAAAATGTACTATGCTAACTGAGAAATCAATATGTTGAAGATTTCATTGCGTACGTGGTTGATACGGATAAGGCACATCCAGAGTTGGCAGATATTACTGTGGTTAGTGAGTTCCTAGTTGTCTTTTTAGATGAACTGCCAGGGTTACCACCAGACAAACAGATGGAGTTCTGTATAGATTTGGTGCTTAGTATAGAGCCTATTTCGAAACCACCGTATCGCATGGCCTTGGTTGAGCTGGAAGAGCTCAAGAGACAGTTACAGGAGCTGTTGCATAGGAGGTTCTTCAGACCGAGTGTTTTTGTGAGACCCCATATATGTATAACTTTGTATATATGTGAATGGAATTGTAAAATGAATGTATTTGGATCAGGTAAATGTGAAATGAATAAACACAAGTTTGAATGTGTATAAAGTATGAATGGATGTCATTTTCATGTCTTAAAGGTGATCGGATGAGAAAATGACTATGGCAGCAAATTAAGGATGTTTTATGTGTAGTAATTGCAGAAAACTGCAGCAAAATCTAGAAATATAAAGACCAGATCGATCTCATAGGATGAGAGCTCAATCTGAAAGAGCCAAAATGCTCTTATTCGAGTAACAGGAACAGTGTATATCGATCTCCAATGGGGCCAGATCGATCTGCTAAACATTCTGTAATGAGAAGATTAATTTTTAAGGCAAGCAGATCAATTTCCTTAGCTCTCATGTTGGAGCAGATCGATCTCCTCCCTAGCTAGATCGATCTCCTTAACTCTCTGCCGGAGACAGATCAATCTCAAGCCCTCGACAGATTGATCTCATGCCTTCAAACTGTCGAAAAAAATGAGGGATTTAAGAGGACTAGATCGATCTCCTTTCGATCCAAATCAATCTCATCAAGCAATTTTTATTAATAAGAGCAGTGAAATCTGCAAATCACAGGAACCACCATTTTCTTCCATCTTCTAATCCAAAACCTAGTTTCCTCTCTCTAAATCAGCCTATTTTCATAAAGATTTGAGGGAAGGTTATTAGACACAAAGTTGTTCACATCAAAGGGAAGAACAACATAGCTTGGAGACATTTCCCCATTTGTTGTCTTGAAAGAGTTAGGAGCATTTCCATATGGAGCAAGGGGGAAATCAATCTAGGTGAGTTTCTAATGCACCAATCCAAGTACATTTGTTTAGTTATTGATTTTGGAGTTGATTTGGTGTGCATAGTAATGGTAGAACTACCTAGAATGTAATGAAACAACTATAACCTAGAAATGGGTTAGTGTAAGAAAGTGAAATGTATTGGATTTAATGATGAATGGGATATCTTGAGGTGATAATGGTGCTGTGGGTATGAAAGGATTTTCACTCTAATTATCTAATTATTAGATTCTATGTAGAACTCTAAACTAAATCTAAATCTATATTAAATCTATTAAATCTATCTATTAAATTAAATCGATATCTATATAAAAATTATATATAATTAAATAATTAAAATGTAAATATACTAAAATAGAAACTAAAATAGAAAATAAAAATAGAGTGATATTATAATGTGATATTACACTAATTTAATATACTACTATATATAATATACTAATATACTAAATAGAATAAATAGAATATAAAAAATATAACTAAGATATAATATTAATATATATTTTAATAATAAATATATATTATTAATCTTCTTATTTTTAGAATTCTAATTAATTTTTAGAATTCTAAACATTAGAATATTTAATATTCTAATTATAATATTAATAATAATAGAATATGATTAAAGTAAAATCTAATTTTTAATATGATTTAAATCTAAGATTTAAATCTAATCAAATAGAATTGAATGAATTGTGAGACTTACCCAAAAATGGTAAAATGAGTATTTAAGGCATTGGGTAAAATGCATAGTTGAATGAGAGTTAGTAACATTAACTCAAGTGTTTGATGAATGAATTGCAGCTTCCGAGGATACACCGGAGCAAGTTGAGCCAAAAACGTGAGAAACTAAGAGGAAGAGAGTCACACCCCGAGTAAATCGAGGTAAGGGAATTGTGTGGACTCTTAGAGATATCTGTGTGCAATTTGGGCGCTTAATGTTTTTCTAGAGTGAATGTGGTAATAGGAAATGAAATGGGTCATTGAAGGGAAAGAGTTGGGTTTTTGAGAAATAAGCATGAAAATAAAAGCATGATGCTTTGAAAATCTTATTTTATTGCTTTTTAGCAAGTGATGGGTAGGTTGGCCAACATTTGAAATGATTTGCAAAAGAAATGATTTGATTTGGTTTATAACCATGTTTTGCAAAGAATTGAGCCACCAACATGGATTTCGTGAGAATGAAAGCGTGCTAGAGTATGATTCGCACGAGATTTGATGTGTTTTGACACGCATAAGTGCTGGAGCTTAGCTCGTACTAGAGTTCACATGGATTTCTATGAGGTTGTGCTGGAGCTTAGTTCGCATAGATTTTATACTGGTTTTGACATGGTGCTGGAGCATAGCTCGCATTAGATGTCCACCCTATTTGTTGTCGTGCTTGAGATTACTCGTATGTGATTTTATGACATGATTGATAGCCATGTTAGGAGCTTCGGGTAGACTGGGTGTCGCACCGATTAAATAGGCTCGCACGTGCATTTGAGATGTGGCGTGAATATGATGTGTTGATATGGGTCCACGGAGTATTCTGTACCGTGCAGGTAGCATGGAGTACGTTGTACCGTGATTGTGATATGCCGTCTTCAAACGATGTTGAGATCTGCTTTGGACTGACAGGCTGAACGTTACCCACCTCCTGTGTGGAAGCAGATAGTAGTGATACCCTACACACTTGATCAGTGTAGCCTGGGATCACAAGATATGACCATAGTCCTAAAGGAGATTTCCTTTATTATATTGCCTATCTCACATGTCTCTTATTTATGAATGAATCCATGTTTTGAAATGCTTTGTGGGTCAGGACAGTCCAAGGGAGGGGCTGATGTCCTGACAAGTGTTGATTTTACTGAGATGAGAAAGTTGATAATGGCTTTTAAGTGCACTTATGCATGATGAGTTTTCCATGCCTTATTTATGAGAAATGCATAACGAGTTTTCCATGCCTTGAATTTAAATTGTGCACTGAATTTTAATAGCATGATTTGCTTTACATGCCATTAACACAAGCATGAACTAATGCTTTTTGAGGTTGATGAGAAATGTATGGTTTTTAGCATGGCATCACGATCACGTAGATAGTGCAGTATCTACTTGTTCGCATGATTACCTTACTGAGTGTGTTGTTTGCTCACCCCCTTATTTTCCCCCTCTCTATGGAGCTTTGAGTATAGACTAGGAGTGACTGGAGGCTTTCCCTTGTGGTATCCGCAACATCCCATCACGAAAGGTATGTACACTTGTATAATTTTGTATCTAAACTTTCAATAGCACAGCAGCATTTTGAATGTAACTATTAGAGATGTAAAGCAATGTAAACACTTGTAAACATCAACTCTAATTATTTATAAAAGTGTTTACTTCTAAATTTTAATGCAAATTAAATGGTTATGGTTAGATGAGGTAGATATTGACACACAGCCCAACTGCTGAGAGGGTAGCTGATCACGATCGAGGTAAGGTAAAGACGCATAATAAATAACATATGAAAATCAAAAACTTTGTGTTGATTTTTGGTAAGTTGAGGGTCGTGACAGAAGTTGGTATTAGAGCTGAGTTGGTTTGACGTATGTCGGTGTCTAAAATACTTAATAAGTTGGAAAATTACATCTCCATGTTACTGTGCTTGTTTATATACAAATTGTATATGTGTTGATGGGTTGACTAAGAAATTTATGTGAATGTAGGGAATTGAACATTACGCCTAACACCAATCGTGGTAGAGGGGTAAGAGCGCAAGCTAGAGGTCGTAGAGGTAGGCCTGGGGGTAGCGCTGAGCCAGAAACACACGAGACTCAGGAAAAGATTGAGGTGGAGGCTGAGGTTGAGCATGCTCCACAAGGTTCAGAGGAGAGACCCGAGAGTACTGAGGCTCGCTTCGCTAGGATTGAGCGGAGTATAGAAATGATCTTGGAATTGGTCACTCAATCATTACCTAGAGTTGGGGGTAGACAGAGTCCCGCTACACAGGGTGGTGCCGAGCAGGCGACAGCTCCTGAGGCATGAGCACGACCAGTCCAAAGACCTCAGACGATAGATACACCTACACCCCCACCTGCACAGGATATGCCTACACCTGTTACTATACCACAGGGCAGTAGAGGCTGGGGTTACGGTTGTGATTTGGATAGACTGCGACAGTTTCAGAAGTTTGGACCGCCCTATTTCAATGGAATTAAGGACCCAATAGCTGCAGAGGATTGGATAAATGAAATTGAGAAGTTATATGGGTTCTTTGAGTGCACTACTATCGAGATGGTAGCATTTGCCACATTCATGTTGAAGGGATCGACAAATCATTGTTAAAAATCCACCAAACCTATTTTGAGAGCCTGGTATACAGAGATCAGTTAGGATGTATTTTTAGAGGCTTTCCGAAGATAGTACGTTCCAGATACTGCACAGCAGAAGATGAAGATGGCATTTTTGGGACTGACCTAAGGGAGCAGGACGGTGGATGAGTATGAGA
Organism: Firmiana major; assembly: GCA_033439115.1. Lineage (NCBI taxonomy): Eukaryota > Viridiplantae > Streptophyta > Magnoliopsida > Malvales > Malvaceae > Firmiana > Firmiana major. The sequence continues at coordinate 27,100,057 of CM065913.1, forward strand.
CGACCTTTATCTCCCTGGGCAGATATGATCCCAATACGATGGGTAATGAGGTTGAGAAGATTCAGAAGTTTGTGGATGGATTAAAACTAACCATCAGGTCCAGATTAGTTCCCTTGGATATACTGACCTGCAAGGAGGCAGTGCATAGGGCACAATTGTGTGAACAAGATGTTGAGAGGATTGCCTCGAAGTTTGGGAAAGTCGGTAATGTGATTGATAGAGATAAGAAGAGACCAGTACTAGACAGGGGCTTCAGTTATAAGGGAAGCAAGAGATTTTTTGGGAAGAGACCGAGGATCGAAGAGATCCGGGAGAGGACAGTTAATCCTCCCAAATATTCGGTCATAGCTCCAGCTAAGGGAATTATGATTGGAAGGCCACGACCTGCTACAGAATAGTGTGGCAAGTGTGGTAGGTACCATGGTACTCGACCTTGCTATGGACCTCCTGCAGTATACTTCAGATGTGGGAAACCAGGGCACATAATTCGAGATTGCCCAGAGATGATAGAGAGAGTTCCACAAAAGGGCAAAGAGCCAAAGAGAGCTCTAGTTGGTATAACTACTCCGAGGAGGAAGGCTATAGCTGAGGAAAAGGGGAAGAAGGCAGTGGGTGTGAGCAGAGGACGAGTGCACGCAATGGACTAAGACACTGCGGATCAGTCTACGGATGTGGTTAAAGGTACCATCCAAATCTTTGATTTCGAAGCATTTGTATTGTTTGGTCCTGGTACCACGCATTCCTTTGTATCACCATCCTTTGCACATAAATTGTTGAAGCATGTAAAACCCACACTGCTAGATAAGAAGTTGATGATATCTACCCCTATGAATGATAGTCAATTGACTGAGCATGTATATAGAAATTGTAAGATGAGGATATGAGGTAAAGAAAAGGCAACCGATTTAATTTTATTAAATATGTGTGATTTTAATGTAATCTTAGGAATGGATTGGCTGGCTGCAAACCATGTTGTTATGGATTGTAGTGCTAAAACATTGATGTTTCTTGAGAGAGAAAATCTTATTATAAGCTTTATGAAATAAGTGAAAGCACATGTTTACTATAAATAAAAGAGTATGATCTTAATACAGAATACTTGAGAGATGAATCTGTTTATCAATTGTGTATGTAATGTGATGATTTGTGTTACTAATGATGGGAAGGATAATGTGAAGGGTTCATTGCTTATGTGATTGAGACGGATAAGGCACGTCCAGAGTTGGTAGACATCTCAGTGGTCAGGGAATTTCCAGATATCTTTCTGGAAGAATTGCCAAGGTTACCTCTAGATAGAGAGATGAAATTTGGTATAGATTTGGCACATGGTACAGCCCCGATATCCAAGCCACCATACAGAATGACTCAAGTTAAGTTGGAAGAATTGAGGAACCAGTTGTAAGAATTGCTAGAGAAAGGGTTTATCAGGCCAAGCTTCTAACATTGGGGAGCACCAGTTCTGTTTGTAAGGAAGAAGGATGGAAGCCTCCGACTGTGTATAGATTATCGGTTGTTGAATAAGGCCACCATCAAGAATAAGTACCCCCTTTCCACGTATCGATGACTTATTGGATCAACTTAAGGGAGCGCAGGTCTTCTCCAAGATAGATTTGAGATTTGGATACCATCAGTTGAAGATACGGAGTGGAGATGTACCCAAGACAGCTTTTCGCACTCAGTATAGACATTATGAGTTTATGGTTATGCCATTCGGGTTGACAAATGCTCCTGCAGCTTTTATGTCATTGATGAATGAGGTATTTCACCAGTACTTGGGTCGATTTGTTATAGTGTTTTTGATGACATACTGGTGTACTCATGATCTTGAGAGGAGCATGAACAACATCTAAGGACAGTGCAATAGACCCTCTGATAGAAGAAGTTGTATGCTAAACTCAGTAAGTGCGACTTTTGGTTGGAACAGATCTCTTTTCTGGGTCATATAGTATCAAAGGATGGAGTGTCAGTGGATCCATCGAAGATTGAGGCAGTAGTTCAGTGGCAGAGACCCCAGACAGTGATAGAGATCAAAAGTTTTTTGGGTTTAGCTGGGTATTATCGACGGTTTATGAAGGGATTCTCGAGATTAGCTACTCTTTTGACACGTCTCACGAGAAAAAATGTTGAATTTGTGTGGGACGATAAGTGTGAGGACAGTTTTCAAGAGTTGAAAAGGAGATTAACCACAGCTCCAATTCTCACCATTCCTACTAGCTCAGGAGGTTTCTCGGTATATATGGATGCATCACACCAAGGACTAGGCTGTTTATTGATGTAGGATGGGAAGGTAGTAGCCTATGGGTTGAGACAGTTGAAGGATCATGAGAGGAACTACCCAACCCATGATCTAGAGTTGGCGGCTATAGTGTTTGCATTGAAAATATGGAGCCACTATCTCTATGGTGAGAGATTTCAGGTTTACTCTGATCATAAGAGCCTTAGGTACTTGTTCTAACAGAAAGAGTTGAACATGAGACTGAGGAGATGGCTCGAGCTTTTAAAGGATTATGATTGTGAGATCCTGTACCACCGGGACAAAGCGAATGTAGTTACTGACACATTGTGTAGAAAGCATCTCAGGTTGGTGTCATTTATGATGATTAGGGAACACGAGCTGTTAAAACAGTTCACGAACCTCAGTTTGGATGTGACCTTGCCTGACTTTGATAGTGGCTTTATGATAGCTAGCCTGCAGTTGGAGCTAGATCTGGTAGATCGAATCTGACAGGCTCAGCGAATTGATCAGCAGTGCTATGATATAGTCAGGCAGACACAGAGGGGTAAGAGACTGATTTTAAATTGAATTCAGATGGATTGTTGAGGTTCAGAATCAGGATATGTGTTTCAATCATTCAGAGATCAAAAAATTGATCTTGACAGAGGCTCACTCATCGAGGTATACGATACACCCAGGGAGCACTAAAATGTATCAAAACCTTCAAAAAGTTAATTGGTGGTCTGGGATGAAGAAAGACATTGCTGAATATGTCGCTAAGTGTCTCGTTTGTCAGCGAGTGAAGGTAGAGCATCAAAAGCCTGCAGGGTTATTGCAGCCTCTACCAATACCGACTTGGAAGTGAGAGCACATCACCATGGATTTTGAATTGGGATTACCGAGGACCCGCAGAGGTCATGATGCCATATGGGTGATTATGGATCGATTGACGAAGTTAGCCCATTTCCTAGCTATGGGAGCTACCGATACTCTGAGCTAGTTAGCAAACTTGTATATGCGTGAGATAGTGAGACTACATGGAATTCTAGTGAACGTTGTTTCTGATAGGGATGCCCGCTTCACTTCCCACTTCTGGGAACGTTTTCAGGAAGTGATGGGGACCCAGTTGAGTTTTAGCACCGCATTTCATCCTCAGACAGATGGTCAGTCAGAGAGGACTATACGACCCTAGAGGATATGTTAAGAGCGTGTACGTTAGATTTTGGAGGCTCTTGGGATGACCATTTACCACTCGCAGAGTTCGCATATAATAACAGTTTCCATGCGAGTATCGGGATGGCAGCATACAAGGCATTGTACGGGCGTAGATGTCGTTCCCCTATTGGATGGGAAGAGGTTGGTGACAAACATATCTTTGCTCCAGACTTAGTTAGACAAGCCTCTGAGGATGTCTAGTTGATTTGTGAGAGATTACGGATAGCGCAGAGAAGACAAAAGAGTTATACTGACAGGAGACGGAGACCACTAGAGTTTAATGTAGGTGAGTCAGTGTTTTTGAAGGTTTCTCCCTTTCAGTGGATCATGAGATTCAGAAAGAAGGGGAAGTTAAGCCCTCGATATATAGGGTCATTTGAGATACTTGATAAAGTGAGAGATAAGGCATATATGCTAGCATTACCACCTGAGCTAGCGAATGTACATAACGTCTTCCACATATCCATGTTACGGAAGTATCACTTGGACCTGACCCATGTGATAAGGTATGAACCTTTAAAACTCAATGAAAGCATGACGTACGTTGAGAAGCCAGTTCAGATATTGGATAGAAAAGAGAAAGTGTTGAGGATAAAGACAATTCCCTCGGTGAAGTTTCTTTGGCAACATCACACGATGGAAGAGGCCACATGGGAATTAGATAGTTTGATGCGGGAGAGGTATCCCGAATTATTCACAAACTGATTTGGTTCCAATTTGGAGAACCAAATTTTTTAAGTGGGGGAGAATGTGAGACCCCATATATGTATAACTTTGTATATATGTCAATGGAATTGTAAAATGAATGATTTTGGATCAGGTAAATGTGAAATGAATACACACAAGTTTGAATATGTATAAAGTATGAATGGATTTCATTTTCAAGTCTTCAAGGTGATCGGATGAGAAAATGACTATGGCAGTAAATTAAGGATGTTTTGTGTGTAGTAACTGCAGAAAACTATAGCAAAATCTGGAAATATGAAGACTAGATCGATCTCATAGGATGAGAGATCGATCTAGAAGAGCTAAAATGCTTTTATTCAAGCGACATGAACAATGCAGATCAATCTCCAATGGGGCCAGGTTAATCTGCTAAACATTCTGTAATGAGAAGAATGATTTTTAAGGCAAGCAAATCAATTTCCTAAGCTTTTGGGTTGAAGCAGATCGATCTCCTCCCTAGCCAGATCGATCTCCTTAACTCTCTGCCTGAGACAGATCGATCTCAAGCCCTCGACAGATCGATCTCATGCCTTCAAAATATTGAGAAAAATGAAGGATTTAAGAGGACTAGATCGATCTCCTTCCGATCCAGATCGATCTCATCAAGAAATTTCTATAAATAGGAGCACTGAAATTTACAAATCACAGGAACCACCATTTTCTTCCATCTTCCAATGCAAAACCTAGTTTCCTCCCTCTAAATCAGCCTATTTTCATAAAGATTTGAGGGAAGGCTATTAGACACAAAGTTTTTCACATCAAAGGGAAGAGGAACATAGCTTGTAGGCATTTTCCTATTTGTTGTCTTGAAAGAGGTATGAGCATTTTCATATGGAGCAAGGGGTAAATCAATCTAGGTGAGTTTCTAATGCACCAATCCAAGTACATTTGTTTAGTTATTGATTTTGGAATTGATTTGGTATGCATAGTAATGGTAGAACTACCTAGAATGTAATGGAACAACTATAACCTAGAAATGAGTTAGAAAGTGAAATGTTTTAGATTTAATGATGAATGGGATATCTTGAGGTGATAATGGCGTTGTGGGTACGAATTTAAGATAGTGTTATGGAATGAATTGTGAGACTTACCCAAAAAGGGTAAAATGAGTATTTAAGGCATTGGGTAAAATGCATAGTTGAATGAGAGTTAGCAACATTAACTCAAGCGTTTGATGAATGAATTACAGCTCCTGAGGATACACCGGAGTAAGTTGAGATAAAAACGTGAGAAACAAAGAGGAAGAGAGTCGCACTCCGAGTAAATCGAGGTAACGGATTCTGTGGACTCTTAGAGATATCTGTGTGCAATTTGGGCGCTTAATGTTTTTCTAGAGTGCATGTGGTAATAGGAAATGAAATGGGTGATTGAAGGGCAAGAGTTGGGTTTTTGAGAAATAAGCATTAAAATAAAAGCACGATGCTTTGAAAATATTATTTTATTACTTTTTAGCAAGTGATGGGTAAGTTGGTCAACATTTGAAATGATTTGCAAAAGAAATGATTTGATTTGGTTTATAACCATATTTCGTAAAGAATTGAGCCACCTACATGGATTTCGTGAGAATGAAAGCGTGCTAGAGTATGACTCGCACGAGATTTGATGTGTTTTGACAGCATGAGTGCTGGAGCTTAGCTCGCACTAGTTTTCACATGGATTTCTATGAGGTTGTGCTAGAGCTTAGCGAGCACATATTTTATACTGGTTTTGACATGGTGCTGGAGCATAGCTCGCATTAGATGTCCAACCTATTTGTTGTCGTGCTTTAGATTACTCGCATCTGATTTTATGACATGATTGATAGCCGTGTTAGGAGCTTCGGGTAGACTGAGTGTCGCATTGATTAAATAGGCTTGCACGTGCATTTGAGGTGTGGCATGAATATGATGTGTTGATATGGGTCCACGGAGTACGTTGTACCGTGCAGATAGCATGGAGTACGTTGTACCGTGTTGAGATTGTGATATGCCGTCTTCGATCGATGTTGAGATCTGATATGGATCGACGGGCTGGACGTGACCCACCTCCCGTGTGGAAGCAGATAGTGGTGATACCCCCGCACCTGATCAATGTAGCTTAGGATCACAGGATATGGCCATAGTCTTATAGGAGATTTCCCTTATTATATTTCCTATCTCACATGTCTCTTATTTATGAATGAATCCATGTTTTGAAATACTTTGTGGGTCAGGACAGTTCGAGGGAGGGGCTGATGTCATAACAAGTGTTGATTTTATTGAGATGAGAATGTTGATAATGGCTTTTAAGTGCACTTATGCATGATGAGTTTTCCATGCCTTATTTATGAGAAATGCATGACGAGTTTTTCATGCCTTGAATTTAAATTGTGCACTGAATTTTAGTAGCATGATTTGCTTTACATGCCATTAACACAAACATGAACTAATGCTTTTTGAGGTGTGATGAGAAATGTATAGTTTTGAGCATGGCATCACGATCACTTAGATAGTGCAATATCTAGTTGTTCGCATGATTGCCTTACCGAGCATGTTATTTGCTCACCCCCCTTATTTTCCCCCTCTCTACAGAGCTTTTAGTATAAACTGAGAGTGACTGGAGGCTTTCCCTTTTGGTATCCGCTGCATCCCATCACGAAAGGTATACACACTTGTATAATTTTGTATCTAAACTTTCAATAGCACAGTAGCATTTTGAATGTAACTATTGGGGATTTAAAACAATGTAAACACTTGTAAATAGCAACTCTAATTCTTTATAAAAGTGTTTACTTCTAAATTTTAATGCAAATTAAATGGTTATGGTTGGATGAGGTAGACATTAACACACAACCCAACTGCTGAGAGGGTAGCTGATCACGATCGAGGTAAGGTAAGGATGCATAATAAATAACGTATGAAAAGCGAAAAATTTGTGACGATTTTTAGTAAGTTGAGGGTTATGACAGTTTTGCCTTCGGGAGCACCGATTTTGTTTATGAAGAAGAATGATGGGAGCCTCCGATTATGTATTGACTATAGATTGTTGAATAAGGCTACCATCAAGAATAGGTATCCCCTTCCATGTATTGATGACTTGTTGGATCAGCTTTGGGGAGCACATGTCTTTTCTAAGATCGATCTGAGGTCTGGGTATTATCAGTTGCGTGTTCGGAGTGGAAATGTACCCAAGACAGCATTTCGGACCTAATATGGCCACTATGAGTTTTTGGTTATGCCAGACGGATTGACGAATGCTCCCACGACTTTTATGGCTTTGATGAACAATGTGTTCAAGTCATACTTGGATCAGTTTGTTATCGTCTTTATC